>CP126890.1:279382500-280582500 GCA_030440675.1 Furcifer pardalis
TTGCTAGTTAATTGGCCCACAAAGATGAGAAGACGGGAGGCTTAAAGCATCCAGTTGACCTTTTCTTCCTCTAAGCAGTCTTCAGAACTTGTCTTCAGAACTTTCTGTTCCAGGCCATAGATCCTCAGGGCTAAGCCTCCTTGGCTGTACCTGCCTAAATACTGACAGAGAACTTCAGGTTTGGCAGAATCCTTGCTCCCAGACCATCCCTCTCAGCACAGCCAAACCTGTGTGTTGTCAAATTTCTTCCAACTTCTGGTCATCCTTTTCATGGTTTTCTAGATATAAATTATATAGAAGTCAGCTATCTGTTCCTTCTTCTTGTCTACAGATGGTTCAACTTGGGGAAGTTGTTCCACTCTCATTGGTTCTCAACTGTGTGGTCCCACAGAGTTTGATGGTCTTTTCAAGGTTGCTAAACATCTATATGAGGTCATCCAGGAATATGGGGTTTCTGTCATCAGTGCTGATGTTAGGTGTCTTCGAGACCTCAATCAATCAAATCTGTTGGTGGTTGACAGGCTCTGTAGGTCTAGCATAGCCTGCCTTGCATGAAATTTACCAGTTAATGTTTCTTTTCTTTATTTTTATTTTACAAGAATAAGCAAAAAAAAACACAACAAAAAATACAAAATTCTTAGCAAAATTACATATCTGTGCACCCCATAAATCTTCTCAATTAAATGTTCTCAATATGTTAATTTTTTACATATTCATCCCCTCATTCCAAAAATATAATACATCTTGCTCTGTCTTTACTCCTTTATCTTTCACTAATACATTAAGTAAAAATTCTCCCCATATTTCTCTAAAATCATTTTTTAATCAATCCCTTTTTTACTTTTAGCTCACATGTTAATTTTTCATTTATAGCTACAATCTATATCTTTTTATACCAATCATCCAATCAAAATTCACAATCAACATTCCATGTTTAAAAACACTCAATCTCAAAGCTTTAATAAATATAACAATAATTTCTTTCTTACTTCAATCTAACTTCATATTTCCAAAACCCATTAATAATGCTATTTTAGGACACATCTCCAGTTTTACAAACAATATTTGATTGGTTTTTTAAAAAACCAACCCATTTCCCATAGTTTCTTCACATTGTTGCACTCTTATCATAAATGAAAATATGTCCCAACTTCTTTTTTTTACATCTCTAGCAGTCTTTTGAATATTTGCTATTTCTTTCTTGACTTTGCTTGCTTGTGATGTTGTTTGTTACTATCATATTTATTATAATCATACTATTGTCACTACTTATATTATCATTTTATATTATATTAAAATTCAAAAACAGAAGTGGTCAATACTTTCATTAGACCACTGAAATGTTGTAGGTGAGCTTTTTAGCCTAAGGGTAATTGTGGAAATGGGAAGAATGAGAAATGAAAAAGTCTAAACATTATCCTGCTTAGTTGCTGAAGCTTCCAAATCTGTGGTTAAACTAATGCTCCATGATAGAGACTGAAAACTCAAAGCATCAGTTTGAGGCATGTTGCTAGTTAGCATCAGGTTTTACCCCAAGGAATGTAGAGAGAATTGTTTTTCTCCAACTCTATAGACAGAGAGATATAAGCCACACAATGAATTGTCCCCTGCCCTATAAGGAGGCACATAGCTCCTGTTTAATGCCTTCTCCATTCCCATTGTTATTTTATACATGGACTACATAGCTGTGTTTTGTAATTTTTGCTCAACTATGGTAGTTGGGTTAAAGAAAATAAAATGGTAATCATAGAACAATGGTTATGTCACATGGTGTTGCTGAGTGAATTCTGGTTGTATTTACAACCCAAAAAGCCTTTAGTACTCTAAACAATCCATATGTCTGTCAGAGCTGTCATTCTGCAGCAGCTCATAAAGGAAACAGGACTTAATTTGCAGTGAAGTTTCCTGCGCCTGAAAGCCCATGTCTCCAACTGTTCTCATTTAAGTCACCACTCGCAGTTACTACTATATTTTTTCTCCATTCAACCCTCCTGAAATGTTATTCTCCCCACAAGAATCACAACATGTCTAAATCATTCTAAGGCATATGTTTGACACATACACACATTTATTCAGAGAAGGAAGGGAGGACTGGTCAGAAGACAAATTTATTGACTCAGCTAGCAACAATCATGATCAGTTATCCTTCCCCCCCCCCTCCCTCCTTCTACAGCCCATTGTTTAACAACATGCAGAGATGTCTCAATAACAGCTTGCTATGATGTAATGAATCATTAAGTGGATAAATTCCCTGTTTGATTCCAATATGAATGAAACACCAACATATGATTGCACACAGGGTCCTAAATGAATGCAGCAGGAACGGTGATAGACTTCAGTTCTTTATTTCAGCATAATGGAATACGAAAAGTAAAGCTGGCAAAGGAAGGAAGGACAAAATAAATAAAGTGACCTTTAAGATGCAGCTATCTCAATATTTTAGTTGCCAAAAACCTGTTGCTTGGTGTAGTAAATCACACTAAAATAGGCCCACTGGTAGGTCAATTCCTTCAGAAGTTCCACTGATTCAAATGAGCCTACTCAGTGATGGACAGCTAAAATGTTTACTACCATTTATTTATTTATTTATTTATTTATTTATTTATTTATTGTTCACATTTAATACCCCGCCCCACTCAGGTAAACCTGACTCTGGGCGGCTTACAGCATAAATTACCATAGTAGGTAATCTGTAAACAAACAATATAAAGAACCTTAAAAATTCATAAAATTCATAAAAGTTTAAAACATTAAAAAACAGTAAAACAGATAAAAACAAATAATAACAGATACAGATACTACCATGTAATGGGTGGAGCCAACATTGTGGGAGGAGCCAACATCATGGGCAGAGCCAACATCGTGGGCGGAGCCAACGTCGTGGGCAATGTAGTCATGCCTGCAAAAACAGGCAGCACTGGCTCCTTGGATGTAAATGGAGATGAGCACTGCACCCTAGAGTTGGCTTTGACTGGCTTTTGAGCAAGGGAGACCTTGAACCACTTGCAGGGACAAAACCTTACATCAAATTTGAATACCAATCAGGGATCGTCTGTTATTAGGTAAAGGTTGCTCTTGCTCGAAAGCTAGTCGTTACCAACTCTAGGGTTCAGTGCTTATGTCTGTTTATAGCCAAAGAGCCAGTGGGCTCAATCCACAAAAGCTCTCATTAAAAGACAGCAGTTAGTCTTTAAGGTGCCACAACATTTTTGTCTTTTTGTTTTGTTTACTCTCTGATATGCTTGCACAGAATAAGACTTTTGAAATGGTATCAATGTTAGTCTGTGTTTCAAGCATATCAGAAAGTAAACAAAACAAAAAGACAAAAATGTTGTGATACCTTAAAGACTACACACACACACACACACACACCACACACCCTGATACCCACCCCACACCCACCACACCGACACACATCACACACGACACAACACGCCCACACAACACCCACCCACAATACACACACACACAGGCTAGAAATAGAGACTTACCCAGAAGAGTAATAGTCTTGGACGTGGCCTGGCCTGCCCCTCGTCCGCGACAACGCCCAGTCCAAGGCCAAGCACTGAGTGCACAGGAAAAGTGGTGGTGGAGGGAAACCCCCAGTGGAGTCCACTGTGGAGATGGCCAAGCCGGGACGGGCACTAAGGTGGCGGCGCCTGGGGTGGAGGCCTTGTGGTTCCCACTCCAGGTGGTGTCGGGCAGCTGTGGAAGATTGTGTCTCCTGGCTCTCTGGCCACTCCCGAGCCGAGTGGTGGACCACAGCTGGTCCAGGCAGCCCGTCCTGATTTCCGCTCACCTCTCTCCCCATGCACACAGCCCATCCGGTCATCCTGTGCATGCAGCCTGTCCAGGCAGCCTGTCCTGAGGGAGGCGGGGAGAGAGGAGAGCGGAAATCTGGACAGGCTGCCCAGACCAGCTATGGTTGAACCTCCCTCTGATTCACCTCTGTCTCTCGGCTCAGGAGTGGCTGGAGAGCTGGGGGACAGAGCCTTACGCTGCCACCCACCGCCACCACACACCAAGCACAAAATGGCTGCTTGGCTCAGTGTGCATGCATTTTAAGATATCAATTGACGTGTGCATGCTGAGCACTGGAGGCTTGCATGCATCAATTGAAATCTTAAAAAGCATGTGTGCCGAGCCAAGCAGCCATGTTGTGCTTGGAGCGCGCATACGTCGGTCGGGTGGAGAGTTGGAGGAACTGGCCACCCAAAACATTTTTAAACACCCCAGGTGGCCACCCCAGAAAGTCACCGTTTCCAGTTTTTTGAAGTCAAGTTAACGTCACATGGTCTTTGTGTCAGTGTGTGCATTTTCATGCAACAACTTTTAGTCCAATTGTAAGTTGTGTAGTATATTGGTGTACTCTAGAGGACAACATGTCTAATCGCTGCATTTATGAGCAAACTAGTATTTTGGTGCTCCAGGATCAGAGGAATGAATGTTTTTATTTATTTATTAGTTATACTTTTTAGGTCGCTGGGTCATTATTACAGCTGAAGGGGCCAGTAAAGTACAAGATGTGCAGGTCAGGAGTTTGACTGTACCCCTTGTAGACTCCTCAGACCTTTAAATTGATTTCATATATTACAAACTTAATACAAAGGAGGAGTATTATGTTGTGTAATAGAACCCAAAGCTGCAATTAGAAAATACCCATTTAAATCAATTGAATTTATGGAGGAGTTATTCCCTAATTTCTCATTGATTCAGTGTACCTGTTCTAGCAACAGAATTTGGGCCACTGATTTGCAGAAATGTATGATGATGGTGATGATTACCAGCAGTAGCAGCTAGTGCTGCTGCTGCTACTGCTGCTGCTGCTGCTACTACACTGTTAGATTCACAGTCAAAGACAGCTGAAGCCTAACCAAGGACCTAAGACTTGTTAAGGTAATGTCTAAGTATATACAGTAATATAATATAATATAATATAATATAATATAATATAATATAATATAATATAATATAATATAATATAATATAATATAATATAATATAATATAATATAATATAATATGTTAACCATATTGGCTGTTCACAATCACATCACACTGCTGAGTAGTGGTCATCTTGAGATTCACTGCAATCTCCAAATGCTTGCCAGATGTACTAGTGTTAAGGCAGTTATTCCCTATCCTAGGACTTCCCAACCTATGGCCTGCAGGCCAGACTTGGCCCACGATGCCAAATCATCCAGCCTGCACTGCTATCACTGTTACCTGGAACTGGAAGCAGATGTGTTTACATCAGCCATAAAACGTGCCTGCGCATGCGTAAACACACAGAACAAATGTCACAAATGCAGAAGTGGCTGCATTTACAATAGGTGTAAATGCACCCGCTTCCACTTCCGGGGTGTGTGGTTCGGCCCGCTCAGCTGTCAGGAGGGCATAGTCAGGCCCATGACATAAAAAGTTTGAGAACCCCTGCTCTATCCTATGCTTGTGCAACAATCTTACTAGAGTTTTTGCTGTTGTTTAGTCGCACAGTCGATTCCGACCCTTTGCGACCCCATGGACCACTGTCCGCCAGGCATTCTGTCCTCCACCATCCTCCTCAACTCACTCAGCTTTGTGCCCATTGTGTCTACAATACCATCTAGCCATCTCATTTTTGGCCGCCCCCTTCTTCTTTTGCCCTCCACCCTTCCCAGCATCAAGGCTTTCTCAAGCGAATCCTCTCTTCTCATTTGATGTCCAAATT
This sequence comes from Furcifer pardalis, assembly GCA_030440675.1. Lineage (NCBI taxonomy): Eukaryota > Metazoa > Chordata > Lepidosauria > Squamata > Chamaeleonidae > Furcifer > Furcifer pardalis. Next base: position 279,388,210 of record CP126890.1, read on the forward strand.
ACTTTAGCTTCATCTTTACAATTTGACCTTCTAAGGAGCAGTCAGGGTTGATTTCTTCTAAGATTGACCTATTTGTTCTCCTCGCTGTCCAGCGGACTCTCAAAACTCTCCTTCTATTCTCTGAGATTACATTTTTTAAAAACCAGAGTCTCAGGTGTACTTATGATGTCTCTGTGATGTCACAGAGACAGTAGTGGGCATTAGCAGGTTTGCACTAGTTCGCCAGAACCGATAGCAGAAATTCTGGCTGGCCCCACCCATCCAAGTTTTGAAATAAAGTACCGGTAGTCCTAATTTGGATACAACACAGGCTTCCCCCTGGCCACGGCCACCATACCATGGCCACAGTGTGGTAGTAAATTTTTTTGGAGCCCACCACTGCATAGAGGCAGGGTGTAACAATACCAGCCTTACCCTTGAGTAGGCCCTATTGTTCTTCTGAGTTGCAGCTCAATTAAAGCATTCTTTAAGTAAGGGTTTTCAACTGGCTATAAATCCACTTGGTAGTACATGGTATTGAAGACAAACTGATCATCTGAAGGTCAAGTTAAATTTCAGAGACATTTCAGATAGCTTTGTCCCTTTCCAGCTGTGAATGTCAGTGGATTGTTTGGTGTGTTGTTACCAGCAGATTTTTGTGTCCATCTAAATTTCAGCTGAACTTCCAGAGATAAGAATCAGCCTGAGTGGCCTTGAACAAGCTGAACAGTCCCAGTTTACCCTCAGAAGAAGGTAATAGTAAACCACATCTGAGTATTCTCAACTTGGAAAATCTTGGAAAAGTTTACCATAGGTCAGAAATTACTTGATGAGATGGCACACAATTTTTATTATTAGTAAATATAAGCATGAAAGCCCTGGTTGTATTACTCTTTTGTTGTTCAGTCACACAGTCAATTCGAACCCTTTGTGACCCCATGGACCACTATCCGCCAGGAACTTCTGTTGTCCACCATCCTCCTCAATTCGCTCAGTTCTGTGCCCATTGTCTCTACAATGCCATCTAGCCATCTCATTTTTGGCCGCCCCCGTCTTCTTTTGCCCTCAACCTTTCCAAGCAGCAAGGCTTTCTCAAGCGAATCCTTTCTTCTCATTTGATGTCCAAAGTACTTTAGCTTCATCTTTACAATTTGACCTTCTAAGGAGCAGTCAGGGTTGATTTCTTCTAAGATTGACCTATTTGTTCTCCTCGCTGTCCAGGGGACTCTCAAAACTCTCCTCCAGCACCAGATCTCAAAGGCATCTATTCTTCTGCACTCAGCTTTCCTAATGGTCCAGCTCTCACAACCATACATTGCCACCAGGAATACCATTGCTTTGACTAGACGAATTTTTGTTTGCAATGTGATGTCTCTACTTTTCACCATGTTCCCCAGGTTTTTCATCGCTTGCCTCCCAAGAATCAGTCACATTTTTATTTCATGGCTGCAATCATCATCTGCAGTGAGCTTTGATCCTAGGAAAGTTAAATCTGTCACTGTTTCTACTTCTTCCCCATCTATTTTCCAGGGACTGATAGGGCCTGTTGCCATTATCTTGGTTTTCTTTATATTGAGTCTCTAGCCAGCTTTTGCACTTTCTTCTTTCAACCTAATCAGGAGCTTCTTTAAGTCATCCTCACTTTCTGCCATTAGGGTGGTATCATCTGCATATCTCAAATTGTTGATGTTTCTCCCAGCAATTTTGATCCCAACTTGTGATTCCTCTATCCCTGCATTGCACATTATGTGCTACACCTCTGGGCCCTGAGCAGATGGTCAAGAGTGACCCCTCCCTTAGGCTGCTGCTGGTGAATGCCAGATCAGTCTGCAATAAGGCTCCTCTGCTTGCAGATACCATTTCAGGGGAGCGGGCTGATCTGGCATGCATCACCGAAACCTGGCTGGCACCAGAGGATGGGGTTCCTCTATCTGAATTATGCCCGGCCGGGTTTGGTATTTGGCACCAGCCTAGGGAGAGGGGAAGGGGCGGTGGAGTCGCTGTGATAGCTAGGGAGTCATTGGGAGTCGCCAGGGCCACGGCTCCACAAATTCCGGGCTGTGAGGCCTTGCTCTTGCGTGTGGGCCCTAAGGGTCAGTTGGGAATCTTGCTCATCTACCTGCCTCCCTGCAGAGTAGCAGATTCCGTGCCTGAGCTCCTCGAGGCAGTCTCCATGTTGGCGTTGGAGACCCCTAGGCTGATGGTCTTGGGGGACTTCAATTTGCCATCATTGGGGACCGGCTCAGAGGTGGCTCGGGAGTTCATGGCTTCCATGGCAACCATGGGCCTGACTGAGGTAATTCAGGGTCCTACCAGGAGCAGTGGCTACACCCCGGACTTAATCTTTTTATCGGAGCTGTGGCAGAGTGATCTGAATTTACAAAAATTAGATATCACCCCAGTGCCATGGTCGGATCACTATCTGGTGACTCTAGACTTCCTAGGGGCTGGACTCCGCCACAGGGAGGCAGGGCCGATTAAGTGGGCCCGCCCCCGGCGACTAATGGATCCAGAAGGATTCCAGAGGGAACTGGGGGATTGTCCTCTTGACCTGCAAAGCGATTCATCTGAGGCCCTTGTCGACACTTGGGACAAGAAAGCGACGACAGCCTTGGATGTAATCGCGTCACTACGGCCTCTCCGAGTCTGTGGGGATCGATCTGCCCCTTGGTTTTCAGAGGAACTAAGGGAGCTTAAACGGGCTAAGAGACGCCGAGAGCAACGCTGGGTGAAGACTCGGAGCGAGTCTGACCGAACACTGGTTAGAACAGCTATTAAAGACTACCTAGTGGTGATGAGGGTGGTGAAGAGTCAATACTTCACCACCCTCATTGCCACCGCAGATAATTGCCCAGCGGCCTTGTTCCGGGTGACCAGGTCCCTCCTCGGTAGAGGGGGGCCGGGCCCTGGGTGGCAGGGATTGGCTGAGGATTTTGCTGATTATCTGGCGGAGAAAATCGCTCAGATCCACTCGAAGCTAACTCCCGGCGTGGATTGTACAGAGCTGGGGTTGACCATAGCACAGTCTAGCCATGTTATCTGGGATCGGTTTGATCCTGTTGGCCCTGAGGAAGTGGACAGGCTTCTTGTATCTGTTCGCGCCACGACCTGTGCACTGGACCCATGCCCTGCCTGGTTAATAAAAGCTTCCAAGTCTGTGGCAGGTGGCTGGGTCGAGGCGATCATTAACGCTTCATTTAGGGAGGGGCATTTTCCTGCACCTTTTAAACACACTTTGGTGCTTCCCCTCTTAAAAATGCCATCCCTCGACCCCATGATAATTTCCAACTACCGTCCAGTGTCCAACCTACCTTTCTTAGGTAAGGTTTTGGAAAAGGCTGTGGCGCAGCAGTTACAGGCAGTCCTGGATGAAGCGGATTATCTGGACCCGTTTCAGTCAGGATTCAGGCCCGGATATGGTACTGAAACTGCACTAGTCGCATTGGTGGATGATCTCTGGAGAGAGCGGGATGGAGGGGAGCCGTCTGTCCTTGCTCTTTTCGACCTCTCAGCGGCTTTTGATACTGTTGATCATGGCATCCTTCTGGGAAGGCTCCAGGGTCTGGGGATCCAGGGCACAGTGTTGTCCTGGTTTTCCTCATTCCTGAAGGACAGAACCCAGTCGGTGTGCCTGGAGAAGAAGTCCAGCCCTAGGCCCCTGCAATACGGGGTGCCCCAGGGCTCGGTACTTTCTCCTCTCCTATTTAACATCTATATGAAGCCGCTGGGTGAGATCATCCGTTCCCATGGGGTAAGGTATCATCAATATACAGATGATACCCAGTTATACATCTCCACCCGTGGGGACCCAAGCGGTGCAGTGGAAGTCCTTTCCAGGTGTCTGGAGGCTGTTAAGGTCTGGATGGGGGACAACGGGCTACAGCTGAATCCCGGCAAGACTGAGTGGCTGTGGGTGAGGGGTCCTGTGTTAACTCAGGAGCTGCCACCTTTGGTTCTGGATGGGGCAATCTTGTCCCAAACAGACCCGGTGCGTAATCTGGGGGTCCTCCTGGACTCACGGCTACTGTTCGAAGAGCAGGTGGCAGCCATGGCCAGGAGGGCTTTTGCACAACTTCGTGTAATACGCCAGTTGCGCCCACTCCTAGACCAGGATGCTCTGCTTATGGTCACACATGCGTTGGTCACCTCCAGACTTGATTACTGTAACGCGCTCTACATGGGGCTGCCCCTGATGATCATCTGGAGACTCCAGCTGGTCCAAAATGCGGCGGCCCGGGTTGTGGTGGGGTGTGGGCGGTATGCTCGTGCTTCACCGCTGCTCCGGGAGCTGCATTGGTTGCCAGTATGTCTCCGGGTGCAATTCAAGGTGCTGGTTATTACCTTTAAAGACCTATATGGTAGTGGGCCAGGATACCTAAGAGACCGCGTCACCCCAAGAACATCTGTCCGTCCCACCAGGGCGGATCGGAGAGGCTCTCTTGTTATTCCTTCGGCGAGGAAAGCGCATCTCGCCTGCACTAGGAGGAGAGCCTTCTCTGTGTCCGCCCTGACCCTCTGGAACCTCCTGCCCACCGAACTGTGCCTTCAGACAGAGCTATTACCCTTCCGGAAGGGCGTGAAAACCTGGCTGGCAGGACAAGTCTGGGGACCCGGGAATGTGGGTTCTCATACTAGGTGGCTCATTTAATGGATTGCCACCCCTGGGTCTGAATGTGGGATTTGTGTATTGTTTTTAACTTTTGATGATTTTTTTTAACTCTTAATGTTTTTATTGATGTAGAGTGTTTTATGTTTTTACTTTTTGTCTTGTTGTAAGCCGCTCAGAGTCGGGTTCTCCCGATTGGGGCGGGGTAACAAATGCAATAAATAATAATAATAATAATAATAATAATAATAATAATAATAATAATAATAATAATAATAATAATAATAATAATAATAATAATAATAATAATAATAATAATAATAATAATAATAATAATAATAATGTGCTCTGTGTATAAGTTGAATAAGCAGGGTGACAACCTAGCTGGCTTCAAATCTCAGATACTGAAGTTCCCTGTGCGGACCGTAGGCAATAATGGCTAGTAGAGAAATGGCTTGATTGGGCATTGATATGTATGAACAATTGGCAATTTGTTTCTTGTTAATAATGAAAAATTATTGGAATGGGCAGTGGAACTGCAGCAGGAGAGGGATGCGTAACACTTTCTTGTATTGCCATTTATCTAATAAAGGAGGGAGGTAGAAGCTGAGTTCTTAATTGGTCATTAGTTGAAGTACCGTCGGTTTGTCTCTGCCACTTCCAAAAAGTGGGGAAATGTGGCTCATGGCTATGTGTCACAAGTCTTGTGGGAGACCTATCAGATTTCTAACATGGAATATTCTGTACTTTAAACCTGGTTTTTCACAGGGGCTAAACACTGCTTGGTTGTGCTTCCTTCTTTTTTCCTTTTGTTTTGAAAATTATGCCCTAGCTATTTGCATTGGTTTCATTGGTTCTTTCCTTGTTCAGATGTTGCTATTTACTACTACTACTACTACTACTACTACTACTACTACTACTACCACCACCACCACCACCACCACTACCACCACCACCACCACCACTACCATTACTACTACTACCACCACTACCACTACTACTACCACCACCACTGCCACCACTACCACTACCACTACTACCACTACCACCACTACCACTACCACTACCACCACCACCACCACCACCACCACTACCAACAACAACAACAACAATAACTGTCATAAATAGATTGAAGTGATTGTTGTTATTTTATTTATTTATTTATTTATTTATTTTTGATTTCTATACCATATGTATTAGGTGTACATATGTTCCACTCTGTTTTATTTTCAAGGAAAAGGTGTGTGTGTGTGTATATGTGTGTGTGTGTGTGTGTGTGTGTGTTGTGTGCATCTGCACACAGAGACACATACAGAAATAATTAGCAGCTGGAATTTGCTTCCTCCCTTCTTTTTGATAAAATTGATGGCTCTTTTGTCTTCATTATCTACTCCCACCTTTTGACTTCTAGAGCCTTTTTTTTACCACAGCTTCCAAAATCTCCCAACAGGATATTAACCACAGGGATTCTGGGAGTTTTAGGTCAAAGATGTAAGTGTTCCGAGACTCATGGTAGTTAAACTCAAGTTATTACAGAAGGCACACTCTATTTATTTATTTATTTATTTATGCATAGAAAAACAATGTTTACTTTTAAAATGTGAACAGCAAGAGTTACTTGTCCTCAAAGGAACTCTTCTCCCGTGGTTTTACATAAATCTGTGACTTGGGATAGGCCTCCTGATTTCAAGGAGGCCAGTCCATAATAGTTGAGAGCCAGCAGGTTTAGTGGATATTCTGTCCAACTGGCACTCAGGAGACATGGGTGAAAATTTTCACAGCCAGAAAAACACATCTGGGCAGGTAGCAACCTGAGTTCTAGGAAATACAGTTGATAAAACAATCTTTTTAAAGCATTGCTCCTGACCTCTGGCTTGCTTCACTATTCTGGTTTTCAGTCTTTTGGTCTGTATGCCTGGATATTGTGCTACGATAATGGAGTAGACTGTACAGCCAGTGACTCAACGCTGAGTTTTGGGTGGCAATAAATAACTTGATTCGCCAAAGGGGCCAATGGCTACAGGTGGATGAGCCCCTTTGGGTGGGGTGATGGCCCCATCAGTGGAGGAAATGCCACTGGAAACCATTATATTGGGCCCAAAGGCAAAATGAGTGGAGGAGGAACCACTTCACTATTCTGATCCCCAGCAGTCATGGAGGCAGAAGAGGCCATGCTAGATGGACTGGTTGTGAAGGTGCACCTTGTTAATATTTTCAAGCCTGCAGAGTCCATTGCACTCCTGGTGTTAAATTCTGAATGTCTCATTTTATACGTGCCGCCGGGGATGGCTCCTTGATCACAGTGTGTGGGTCACTTCATGGCAAGCTGTGATCCACCTTAAACAAATTCACACCAGTGGCATTTTTCCTGCATCCAGGAAGAAAAGTATACGTACTCAGATACAAGTAACAGCCGATGACGACAAGTCTGTTAGTCTTGATCTGCCTTCTAGTCTTTACTTTTCCCTTTGACTTTTACCCCCTGGCAAAATTCCTACCTCCCAGAGAGTCTCAGAATTCTACTATTGCTTCATCTTGCACAACACTCTTATTTATTTAATTAGCAAATATTTTCTCTCTTTTATTACCCTTGTTATAAATTTCATGCTTGAGTTACATTCAGAAGGAGGAGCCTCTGGCTCCCTCTGCTCTTGTGCATGATCAATGGAAAGTATATAAAGACAAATTCCCTTCTTGATTTCAGTATATAAAGAGACTGCCCTCTTCTAAATCTGGACCTGGAACCAACCATACAGTGGATCCTGCAGAGATGCCATGGTAGCTCTTTAGGTTTTATTTTTCTGCAGAAAAATGCTCTAGGCTGGTGGGAAGCCTTCTGTTACTTCATTCCTTTATTTATTTTAGCACTTGAGCTCTTTTCTCATGACACTCTGACATGCTGCTGGACAGCTTGCGAAGAACTGCCCTACTTACAAGACAACATATGCTTTATTCATATTCACTTATTATGCTGACTAGCCCACTGTATAAAAACAGGGGTTCCCAACCTATGGTGTGTGCGCTGGATCAGGCCCATGGCGCCAATTAATCTGGCCTGCGGTGAGGACCCCACTGCTGCCACCAGAAGCACCAAAAACAGCATGTTTGGGGCGCTTCCGGTGCATTTTCACCATGTTTAGGGCACTTCTGGTGCATTTCCACTATATTTTCGGCACATTTTGGGCACTTTTGGTGCATTTATGGCACTTCAAGAGACCCAAACATGGTGCAAATGCATCAGAAGTACCCCAAATATGCCAACACCATGACAAAAATGTGCCAGAAGTGCCCCAAATGCAGCAAAAACACACCAGAAGCCCCCAAAATGTGGCAAAAAAAGCTGGAAGTGCAAAAAATGGCAAAAACTCACAGAAAACATGTAGAAAATGGTGAAGTGGCGGATGCAATGAAAACAGGCAAAAATGCACAATGAATGTACCCCCCTGTGGCGCTGTCACTGGTAGTGGTGGAATTGGCAGGAGCAGTGGTGGCAGCAGCTGGTTCGGACCGGTTCTGCCAAACCGGTAGTAACAATCCTGGGTGGTCTCGGGGGGGGGGGTGTAGTAACCCTCCCGGGAGACCACCGGGGATGTTTACTTTTTTGGAGGAGATCAGTTCGGTCACCTCTCCAGCCACCCTTCAGTGCAGCCCAAAATGGCTGCTCGTAAGTGCGCATGCATCAAATACTGGAGGCGCACATGCATTAAATGGTATTTTGATGCATGCACACTTACAAGCAGCCATTTTGGGCTGCAGTGAAGGGTGCAGTGGCTGGCTGCTGAGGCCCTCAGTGGCCCCTTTGGAGGGGTGGCGGCGGCGGCGGCGGCGGCAGCGGCGGCAGCCTTCCCTCAACCGCTGACCGCCAACTGCCGATGCTGCTCCCTTGCCACCACCACGCCAGGCTGCTGTTGCCACCTGTCTGCTGCTCCCCGACCCCAGGGTAAGTGATTAGGGTTTTTGTTTGGGGTGGGGGTTGTGTTGTGGTGGGGTGTGTGTTTAAAACACCGTGTTTTATGTAGTGTGCTTTTATTTCTATTTAATGTCTATTTAATTTGTATGTTTATGTTTTTATTTCTATTTAATGGTTATTTAATTTGTATTTTTGTCTTTTATTTCTATTTAATGTCTATTTAATTTGTATTTTATGTGTTTTTTATTTCTATTTTTATGTGTACTGTATTTTTATTTTATTTTTTACTTTGGCTCCACCCACATTGTTGACTCCACCCAAAATGTCATGATGTCATGATGCCGGCTCTGCCCACAACGTCATGATGTTGGCTCCACGCATGATGTCAGCTCTGCCCACAGTGTGGTAGTAAAATTTTTGGCTGCCCACCATTGGGCAGGAGGAACCATGCCTCTAACCTGCACATGGGCATGGTCTAGCCAATGGCACATAAAGGTTGCCCTCCCCCCCCTCAAAAAAAAAAGGAGGACAGGAGTAAAACACATGGAGGGAGGGAACAATCAGAGAGAAGTGGGACAAATGATATACTAGGCTTGACTGACACCAGATTCTGTTGTATTCTAAGGAGAGAGAGCAAAGCTTCCAGCCTACCATGTGAAGATTTCATAATCACATCCTTGTGCACTTTTAGAGGTTCTCTGAATGTTCAAAACTTTCCTCTGTGCCACTTCTGCTCAAAAGAAATACACTGGTAACAAGTAGAAAGCATGCATTGCAAAGTCAGGCAGAGTCTAAGGACAATCAGAGATCTCTCTCACATCTAGCGGATCTGGCATTCTCAGATGTGGAAATGAGATGTGTGATAATGGGAAAAGTGTTGAGGAAGTGGCAGAGCATATTATCCAAAACTCCTCTTAAGGCTGTGTTATGGAGTCTTTTTATGACATGTTGCTGTCTTCAGATTTTCCTTAAGACACTAGTAAGGCTACAAAGCTACCATGTTCACATGATTTGTGACTCTGTTGCTTTGATAATACCACTGTGTACATAGATTTTCCCTGACTATTTATCAGAGTGTGGGAAAGACCTTTGTTCTGGACTACAATTCCACTAATCCTCTATATACATTACTTTGCATTACTACACTCAACTGGTTTTATATTTACTTATGAATTGTTGTTCTAAGCTATATCTTTTTCTGGTTTATGTTGTAAGCCGCCCAGAGTTGGGTTTACCTGATTGGGGCAGGATAACAAATTGGAATAAATAAATAAACCATAGAAACTGGTGAGGGTGGCTAGGTGATTCCTCCACCAGGCTTTGTAGTAGGTAATGTTTCTTGATGCATGGACTTAATGGAATAGTTAAACCTACAGAGCCCTGTTGGACTAGGGAGATGTATTTTTGCAGGTATGATTTTAGTGGAAGTGCCCAGTATACATTTTTGGTGGTGCTGGCAGTCTTCCATGTCACTTTAATACTTCTCAGCTGATAGACCAATGAATATAAGATGCTTTCATATGCATAGTGTGCAAATTTATTTTGTGAACCATGCAGAGCCCTTTGGCTGTATTACAAATGGCTATAGAAAACAGTGGGAAAATGTAAGAAATTCATTACACCTCAGTCAACTGAAGATTATACTCTTAAATTCTGTAACCTTAAGAGCAGGCAATATACTTCTGGTTTTCATATCCAGTAGATTTGCATCACTAAAAGATGAAACTGGTAGCACCACCACACAAGGAATCTAAATGTAGTTGTAGATTAAACTCATTAGCCACATCAGACAAAAAACAACAATGAAAAGTAAAAATAAACAAAAAAGAAGAAAACAAATATGTTGTTGCATCTTAAAGACTAACTGCTATATTTTAATGTATGCTTTCATGGATCAAGAATGTTCTGCATGGAAATAATTTATCCAAGGCCTCAAAATAAAGTGACAGTGATTGGTTGGACATAGGTTGCATATTGTGTGAATTAATGGAAATTTCCTACCTTGTGATGACATAAGACCTCCATTTGATATTCAGTTCTTTTCTGATAGAGATTAGTTTGGTAACAATGGTAGGTGGGTGCATGAAAATTAGGCTGCAAATTGTGTGAGTCAATGTGGCATTTCCCACCTAGTGATATCTCAAGATTGTAGTTTGATATCCAGTTTTCACCCAATGAAGCTTAGAAGCTTGTTCAGAGGCAGTGTTTAGTTGAGAAGGACTCAAGCATTTGTATATACAGTCAAACCTTGCATAAAGAGCGCCTCGCTTCAAGAGCAGAATTTTCTCTGAATGTTCGCTTTGCTTAACAAATAAAACTAACCAAAAACTCTCTTAACAAATAAATTGGGGTTCGCAATCAGCCCCCCACCAGAAGAGCAATCCTGTGGAACACATTATGTTCTTTAGGTGAGGTACAACTGTATTTTTCTTCTGCTGTCTTCCTCTGGATCCTTGTTCTATAATGTTTCTTCTCCTGGATGACAATTTTCAAATCTCGTGAAGAGCATCTGGGTATATTGAAATGATATGAAACAGGTTTCTGTATATTGCCATTCCTGATATCTGATTTATGCCCATTCATTCTATTGAATAGAGATTTCCTTGTTTGTCCTATGTAGAGTGCAGAAGGGCATTATTGACAAAAGATGGTATAGATCACATTAGCAGAGGAACAAATAAAAGTGTACTTCATGTTGTGTGTGGGATCGTTAGGACCTGTAATTATCTTGCCATAATAAATGTGGGGCAGAGCTGGCCTCTGGTTTGTAGCAAAGTATAGTCCCCTTTACAATACTGTATTAGTGTTGTGTAAGTTGTATGTCAGTTGTAACACCAGAGCTTATTAGGGAGAAGACTGTGAACATAGCATCCAAATTCCTGCTCTTTTCAACAGCTAAAGCAGCCTTCATAAACATTAGGACTCCAGATGTTCTTGGACTGTTTCCATCATCTCCATCTATTGGAACCAGTAGTCAAAAGTGAGGGAGGTCTGTAGTTTAACAATATCTGGAGATCCATACTTGAGAAACACTGGAAGAGATAAACATACAGTACATCTACCCATTCATTACTTGATGATGCAGTGGTTAAACTGCTGTACGGTAGCCAAAACTGCTAAGTCTGTGAGTTCAGTCATAATGGGTTGACTCAGCCTTCCATCCTTCTGCAGTTGATAAAATGAATACCCAGTGTGTTTGGGGATAAATGCTGATTACCTTGTGAACCACTCATGGAGAAATTTTGCATCGGATAATGATCTTTTAGCGTTATCCGATGCAGTTGTTCGTAGCAGCAGGGTGGCTGGAAAGCTGAACGGGGTTCAGTGGAGGCAGGGGAGGGTGGCTAGGGAAGCCAACGGGGAGTCCCCATTGGCTTCCCAGCCACCCTGCAGCTGTGGATCGGGTCCCCCAACCGGCCTGGAGCTGGCGGGGGGGTCAGAGAGCCCGAAATGGGTAAAAAAAGGGCTACCTTTTCACCCATTTTGGGCTCTCTGACCCCCCTGTCAGCTTTAGGGGGCTTGGGGGACCCGATCCAAGCTGTTTCCAAAGTTCCCCCACCTCCCTGGCAGCTGCAGCAAGCCAAAACGTCAGGATTCAAATCCCAACATTTTGCCTTGCTGCAGCCTTCAGGGGAACAAGGCTTTTTTTTAACGTTGTGCGATCAATGCATCGCACAATGTTAAAAACCGGATAACGACGAGACTTGTGGAACCAAGTCTCCTTGTTATCCGACGTACTAGTATAATTGCTATTGTGATTGCTACTCTATCACAATTTTTATCAGTGGTGGTTAGACAGATTATTCTAAGAAACATGTATACAATTGAACTCAGTTGCAATGTCTCATATGACATTTTTCAAGAAGATGTTTCTTTCTACCAACTCTGTTTTTTTAAAAAAAGAACTGAAAAGAAGGTGCATATGCAAATCAAATCACTTTATTATGGTCATTGACCAGCACGGTAAAAAGGGTTTAAGTACACAAGATACAATCAAAATGTACCACCACAAACGTATCTACATGAGTTGAAATAAAATAGAATAAAATCAGTTCTTAAAATTGTTGCTACATTTGGACTAGGTAATGGAATGGCACCTCTTTGAATCTGAATGAAAAAGAATTAAACAACACAGATTCATACGGGTAGGACAGCTGACATCTCTAAAATCTGACATAAATTCAAAAGTTTAAAGGTTATAAACATCAGAATAAAAATGTCTGTATACAAATGCACATAATAGATACAGTATACATCAGAAGGGTATAAAGTAGGATTGCAAATGCAAAGTAAAAATCATTATGGCTAGTGTTTAGCCTGGGATTATGAAGGGTACATATCACGGCTAAGAGGCAACAAAAGAACCACATCACCCAGGAAGGAAGGGGAAACTATGGTATGCTACTACTGTTAATGATGATTCCCACCCTTCAAGCAGCTGGGGGTTGCTAAAAGAATGAAGTTTCTCTCTTCACAAAGAAGATTGGCAAAATTATCACTGATAGATTCTTTGCCTCCAAAGAGGGTGGAGCATTTCAAGTTGATATTTTCCATAACATAATCCTTTAAAAATTCATCTATAGAAGGTAGATGTCAGTTAAGTTTCATGTTGTTTGGTATTTTTGTGCAGTTACTACAGCAAATCCTGCCTCATGCCTCAACCTGGTGCAGCGGTGACTCTGGCCGTCCAACAGCTATGGTGGCAGGGGTGTATTCCCCTGGCAGATTCAACCATGCCACAAAGGTGTTGGCTAGCGGTCTGGAACAGTCCTCTGTTCTGGAAGTGCAGGTCAGCTAAGTGGGGTCCGGTACTTGGGCAATGCACATGGCCAACTTTGACATGAGCCCAGCCAGCTGTGTTGCCAAATTAAAATGGCTAAAGGAGCACAAAAAATGTGGCCCTCAGTCCCCCATGCACCATCAGACCCTGCTACGGTATCGGTAGGACCTCCCGATGGTGAAAGGCTGCTAAAATCTCAGAAGACAATGCTTCGATCTACCACATCAGCCACATGTGAAACACAGATCAATCAAGTAACCAAGTAAGTAACAATATACTGAATCATCATCATTTATTTAACCCTGCTTTCTTGTTTTGTTTTGTTTTGTTCTTGCACTATCAAATTGCCTTCCAAATTGTAATTACAAATGAAACCCATCTGCTCCATTGTCTTTTCCGACTGCCTTCTCAAACTCTAATAACAATAATATTTGTTAAACATGGTGATGTTAAAAAAATACCCCCTCTCACACACAAATGCTCTCCACATTGTCTCTACATCTGTTTAATTTGTTAGCCTTTCCTATATCTAAGCATTTTGGCAGGATATGTTTGAGGTTACAGCACTCTGACAACAAAACAAAAATAAATGTGAGTTTTGAGACAGTTTTATCACAATAAAAAAGCCAAAGCCTATAAACTGTACAAGCCTTAGGAGATTAAAATACATTGCAGGAGGAAGAAAATAAATGGGTGTAGCCCATTTTGTTCCCTTTTTTTTATCAACAATGTGCTGCATCTTTGCTGATGACATTTGGAGACAAGTGGGCACATATAAAAGAAGCATTTTGTTTTACTGTGCATTGTATTGCTTTGCTGCTGAAATATGGTTTTCCTAAAACAGAGGTTCCCAACTCCTGGCCAGTGGGCCTACTCTGGCCCATGCATATAATTAATCTGGCCCACAGTGGCCACCCGGGTACTGTTAGGACCACCTCACACCCACCAGAAGTCATGCTACATCTCTTACCTTGGTGACAGGAATCACACAACGTTTGCCACTTCATGCACAGCCTCCACTGTTTCCTAGGGTAGTGGGAGGCTTCTCAGAGTAATTTTGCACTGTTTTTGTAATTTTCTGATGCTCCTCCACTGCTCTTCGGCAGCTAGAGGGGTCCAGTGAACTACTACCCATGCTGGGCGGAGCTTGCGTCAGCGCCTGGGATCACAGGACGCAACCAGGAAGTAGTTCACCAGATCGCTCTAGCTGCTGAAGAGCAGTGGAGTGCCAGAAAATTGCAAACTGGTGCAAAATTGCTCTGAAAAGCTTGCTGCCACCGTGGGAAGTGGCAGAGACTATGCACAAAGTGGCAAAAGGCATGCAGTTCCCACTGCTGCAGCCGCCACCGCTGATGATGATAAAAATGTAAGTTGTGGGCACAAGCACACCTCTGGCCCTCACAGCTGAGTGTGGTGTGGGAACTGGCCCATGGCGAGAAAACGTTGGGAACCCCTGTCCTAAATACTTGATTTAAATCAGGGCTTGGCAACTTGGGTAGTCCTGGAATCCTTACTAACCAACCAATTTAACAAACCAAAAACACTAAAACTAGAAGTGATCTGAATCCCAGTGAAAAATGTTTTCTTTTCTTTTTAATATTAAACCTGTTGGGATTGCTATTTGATGCTAAACAGCAATCTTGCATACATTAACACTGAGTGTCAGTGAGAGGGGGCTTTGTAGCCCAATTTGATTGCCCTTTGACACTAAGTTGCTTGATAAAAAAATTCAACCTCTGGTTCCTCTTCCTGTTTTTGTTGATAGTCTTCATTCTTGGACTTCTGATTAAGCAACAAACATGGAGGTTCTCTCCACAGGCTGGATATTCTATTTCACTCTTTTACCTTTTTGACTGTAACTACAAATGATAACTGTAAATAAAGGTACTTTTTTCCTACTTTAAATGCTTTTAGAATGATATCATCATGCTAGTACTACAATGATGAGAAGCAGCGTTGAGACTGAACTAACCTCTCCATGTTTCATGTGCTGATCCTGTTTTTCCTATCTCATATTCTGGTAACTATGAGAAGTATCCAAAATAAAACACTATGGAGAGGAGAATATATTTTTAAAGTATTATATTGCTCTTGGATTTTCAGGAATGGCAATTCACTTTTCTAAAAAACAGAAAACTACATTTTAATGACAGGTACAAGAAAGCCTGATGGGCCATGGACCAGTCATGTGGTTGAGTGGGTTGGTCATTTATTTATTGAATTTATATACCGCCCATCTGGGTGTTATCCCACTCTGGGTGGTGAACAAACAGAAAATAAATGACAACAATACAAATCAAAACCCACCACCAACATATACATCATTAACCAGAGGCGTAGCTACCGCCGTATCTGCTGTATCAATTATATGGGGCCCCCAGGCCACAGGGGCCCCCAACGTGCGTAAGCAAAACAAATCTTTACCCTTCCTAAGGGCCCCCAAACAAATTTTTATACGGGGCCCCGCCAAGGCACGCTACTTTTCTGTCATTAACTAAACTAAACTAAACTAAACTAAACTAAACTAAACTAAACTAAACTAAACTAAACTAAACTAATTGGCAACAGAGGACATCAAAACTGAACCTAACTGGCTAATCTATTGACAAAAGAACAATGCATTGAAATGCCAACTTGAACAGGAATGTTTTTAATTGTTTTTTTAAAGGTAGCCAGTGATGGGGCCTGGCACAGCTCCACCAGTAGTGTATTCCACAGTGTAGATGCCAACACTGAGAAGGCTCTATTTCTGGTCATGTGGTTCCTCCCACTGGAAACAGAAGTAAAATGCACCCGTGCATGCACAGAACACTGTTGTAAATGCACCCATAGCATTTACAACAGCTGTGGGTGCATTTGCGACAGTGTTCTGCACATGCATGGATTGATTTTACTTCCACTTCTGGGAACGGCAAAGGCAGCACGGGCCAGATGAATTGGTGTCAGGGGCCGGATCATCATTTGTCCAAATCACAACAGCTTCACTTAGACATTTTAGCTTTCATTTCCTCTTCTAGCTTCTTCCTTCTACTTTAACTTACACCTATTTGTCATTCTGGCAGTCCGCAGGGGGAAAAAACTCTCAGACACTTATTATTCCAGGGTACTGCAAAGTCTCGGTGGTGTGTACACATGTTTGGCACACACAGACAAATTTGAAGAATGAGAAAGGGAGGGCAAATCATCTTCTTTTGGTGTAAACCCCATCATTTCCTGTGTCTTATGAAAGCTGAGATAATGATTACAGAAGTTTTATTTCCCCCTCCCCCAGGTATTAAAACAGGCAATTATTTCTCATTATCCTTTCTGAATTCAAGTGAGGGTTCTCTGATTCAGAATTAAAACATTTGGAAAGATCCACAGGGCAGCACACAGAATTGTGATTACTGGCTGGAGAACACAGTTCTATTTGTGGTTAAAAATGACTTTATATTGTCCTTGCTATTTGCTCCTGGATTGGATTTCAGCCTTTTGTTTAAGATAGAGGAGCTTGCCTCTTCAGATGCTCACACTGTTGCCTCTTCTATATCAGAAATGTAGACTGTGAGCTTCAAAGGACAGCAACCTCTTTCAAATGTATAAGCACTAAACTCTCTGATATTTATTTAAGACATCAATCAGGGCTTGCTGTATAAACTTGAGCTGCTCCCTCCCTCCCCTCAAGTAGCCATTATTTAATTTTTTTAATTTTTTTTAAAAAAAATTGTGCACCATCAAGCTAATTTTTATTTATGACAACCCTTTTCAGGGTTTTCTAGGTAGACAATCTGTCTGGCTGGACATACCGCTACGGTAATGGAGTAGACTGTACAGCCAGTGACTCAAACCCGAGTGTTGGGCTTGGGCAGTGGTAAATAACCTGACTCCTTAAAAGGGCCAATGGCTATGGCTGGATGAGCCCCTTTAGGTGAGGTGATGGTCCCCTCAGTGGAGAAAATGCCACTGGAAACCATCATATTGGGCAAAATGGAAAAATGAGTAGAGGAGGAACTCTGATTCCCAAGGGTCAGGGAGGCAGAAGAAGCCATGCCAGATGGACTGGCTGTGAAGGTGCACCTTGATAATATCCTCAAGGCTGTGGCAATCCATAGCAGTCCCAGTATTAAATCCTGCATGTCTCATTTCACATGTGCTGCAGGAGATGGCTCTCAGATCATAGTGTGTGGGTCACTTCACAGGAAGCTGGGATCCACTTTAAACAAATTAACGCCAATGGCATTTTGACGTGAATTCTATGAACATCTTACATTTTGGTTGGGTGGTCTGGCAGCTTTTGTGATGTAACGAAAATCATGTACTTTTGACGAGCTGCCGCCACAAAACTAAAGCATCCATGAAAATAATGGTTACATCAACTGAAAGCTTGTCTCGGCGATTTTCAGAAATGTAAAGAGCCATTGGCCAAACATACAAAGCGATGATGTCATTGCTTCCGAAAGTTGCCTTGGAAAAAATGTTAACTTTGCGGGTTTCTGTGTGTCGGTTTCCAGCATACCAGTGACCAAACCACACAACCGATTCAGGTGACCAAAAGAGGAAAGAATAACTTTTGTGGTGACACTATTACATTTGAAATTGGACTTCAGGGGGAAAAACCCTATGAAGCATTTAACAAAAAACCACTCAAATGAGGTCATAAAAATACAAAAATAAAAGGAAAAACTGTGTTAGAAACTGAATATGACAACTTCCCAAGGTGGATACAGTTCGAATACAACATGTGGAGAAGAATGATGCTGAAGCGGGAATCAACAACAAGGATATTAAGGGAAAATGTGACTTGTAAAAATGACATTTTCAAGGGGTGTGTTTATTTATTTATTTATTTATTATTCGCATTTAGTATCCCGCCCCAATTGGGCGGGCCCGACTCTGGGCGGCTTACATCATGAATCATAACAATGTATAAAACCATAAAAATTTGTAAAAATTCATAAAAATTTAAAACATTAACAGTGAAAGCAGATAAAACACATAATAACAAATACAGCTACCAGGTTGGCGGGGGGATGGCTACTCTTAAATCAGCCATCCTGGATGGGAACCTTCATTGCTGTGTCCCCACACTTGACCCGCCAGCCATGTCTTCAAGCCCTTCCGAAAGGGCAAGAGCTCCGCCTGCAGGCGCAGCTCTATCGGGAGAAGGTTCCAAAGGGCCGGGGCGAACACAGAGAAGGCTCTCTTCCTAGTGCTCGTAAGGCGAGCCTCCTTAGCTGATGGAACAACCAGAGAGCCCCTCCGATCCGCCCTGGTGGGACGGGCAGACGTTCTTAGGGTGACGCGGTCTCTTAGGTATCCTGGCCCACTACCATGTAGGGCTTTAAAGGTAATAACCAGCACCTTGAATTGTACTCGGAGGCAAACTGGCAACCAGTGCAGCTCCCGGAGCAGTGGCGAGGCCCAAGCATAACGCCCGCACCCCATCACTACCCGGGCCGCTGCATTCTGGACCAGCTGAAGCCTCCAAATGGTCACCAAGGGCAGCCCCATGTAGAGCGCATTACAGTAATCAAGTCTGGAGGTGACCAAAGCATGCGTGACCATGAGCAAGGTGTCCCGGTCTAGGAGGGGGCGTAACTGGCGTATTACACGAAGTTGTGCAAAAGCCCTCCTGGCCACGGCTGCCACCTGTTCTTTGAACAGTAGTCGTGAGTCCAGGAGGACCCCCAGATTACGCACCAGGTCCTTCTGGGGCAAAACTGCCCCATCCAGGACCAAAGTTGGCAGCTCCCGTGACAACACAGGACCCCTCACCCATAGCCACTCAGTCTTGCCGGGATTCAGTTGTAGCCCGTTGTCCCCCATCTAGACCCTCACAGCCTCCAGGCACCTGGAGAGGACTTCCACTGCACCGCCTGGGTCCCCACGGGCCGAGATAATATCCTTTCTTGTGACACTTATACAATTTGGATCAGACTTCAGAAACATTTTCTATGAAGGTTTAAAACAAACAAAAAAACCCACACTTTCTTTCTAACCTTTTTTCCTTCAAAAAAGTATCTCTCCATACCAGAATAGATATTGTTGTGAGAATGGATACACTGTAGCAACTTTCTCCTTTGAAGTCATAACCACTTTCCCTTTTGGCTTTCCCTCTTATTAAAGAACTGCTTTCAAGGAATCGTGAAGGAAAAAGTCTTTTACTTTGCTGTTTGACTATTGAAATATTTATTAAAAATAGAACCTTTGCAGTTATTCAGCTGCGGTGAATTGTTGAGTGTACAGTGGGCAGCTTATGGACACATGTGCATAGTGGGTAGAATCGGGAAGAATGGAAAATAAAGGTTAAAAGCATCTTTATTTAAAAATAAAATATAAAAAATAATAAACACAAATGAAATTGGGATTTCTGATTTTGGGTTAACACAACATAGCAGTTCAAAAGCAAGAAATTGCAAGAAGATAAATAGGGACCACTTTAATGGGAAGGTAAATAGCTTTCCATGCCTGCCACATGTCCATGGAAATGTCTGCACAGACAGCGCTGGCACTTTGGCTATAAACAGAGATGAGCTCTGAAGCCTAGAGTCGGGTATGACTGGCTTTCAATCAAGGGTGACCTTTACCTTAGAAAACCTTAGATTTTATGAACATTTTATGAAAACCTTAATTTTATGAACATAATGTCTTTATTTTCCCCCATTTGAAACATCACTCTTAACTAATGAATAAAATAAAATAAATGAATTAATGAGCATAATTCAACACATCAAATTCATGCACTAAATCCCTGATGGTAGTGTCCTTAGATTCTACCTGCCACTTTTTTTTAACCTGCTTGCCCAGGGACACACAGGTGGCTCTTCTGAGTTGCACAGTTGGGAAATTGAACTCCCAACCTGTGGCTCTGCAGGTAGATATGCAACCCAGTCAGTGGTGGGCTAAAAAAAATTTTTTAGTACCACACTGTGGGTGTGGTATGGTGGACATGGCCTGTGGGAAAGCCCTGTGTTGCACCCAAATTAGGTCTACTTTGTTTCAAAACTTGGATGGATGGGGCTAACCAGAATTTCTGCTACCGGTTCTGGCGAACTGGTGTGAACCTGCTGATGCCCACCACTGAACCCAGTATGCAATCTAGCTACCAGTCATGGTGGTTACCATGGCTAAATTAGGAAAGCCACTCATCTTGTTAAATTTCCAACAATCCTTGTCGAACTATTTGACATGGTAGTAAAATATCAAGTGCTTTGGGGCATTGTGGCAAATTTAATATAGTGAGGAGTTTCCCAGGCTCAGCCATAGCTATCAGATCAACCAGGAGAAACAGTGAACTGAAATAGCATTAATATTTTGGTCTTGAAAACACTGGTGGGTTGCCGATGTGTAATGATCACTGACATTACAGCTGTTGATGGGTTATAAATTCACAATGAGCCCCTCCATGGGGCTCAGGCCAACAGAGAAGGGTCTAAAATTGTCAAGTCTGATGGTACTGGCAAAATTGTTCTTTTAAAAATAAATTAATTAATTAATTAAAAGTTATTCTTAATACAATAATAATAATAATTACACATTACAATAAACAATAAAACAACAAAAACTATTACAGCCAGACAATATATACCGGTATGTTTCTTTTATTTAATCTACAGTCTCTTTAATTAAAAGATATAGCAATTAGTCTTTAAAGGGCTGCATCATTTTGTTTTTGCTTTCTGATATGTCTTTTATTTGTAATTTATGCTTCTTTCCAAAATGATATTTGCTCTTGGCCTGGTTTTTTCCCTTTCCCTTTTATCAGTAAACAGTCCAGAAACTCTCCCCATATTTCCTTAACATTTGATTTATTTGGAATTCCTTTTTTGATTCTTAATTCTGATCTTAATTTATCATTTATTGCCATGTTCCACATTTCACTGTGTTGTTCAATCACATAGTCATGTCTAACCCTTTGCAACCCCATGGACCACTGCATGCCAGGCACCCCATTCCTTCACCATCCTCCGCAGCCCTCTCAGCTCTAAGCTCATTGCATCAACAATGCCATCCAACCATTTTATCCTCTGCTGTCCACTTCTCCTTTTGCCTTCAATCATTCCTAGCATCAAGACCTTCTCGAGTGAGTCCTCTCTTCTCATTTGGTGTCCAAAGTATTTTAGTTTCATCTTCAATATTTGTCATTCCAAGGAGCAGTCAGGGTTAACTTCCTTAAGGATTGAATTATTTCATCTCTTTGCTGTTCAGGGTACTCTCAAAATTCTCTTCCAGCACCATGACTCAAAGGTGTCTATTCTTCTGCACTCAGCCTTCCTTGTGGACCAGCTCTCACAACCATACATTACTACTAGGGATACCATTGCTTTGACTATGTGGACTTTTGTTAGCAGGGTGATGTCACTACTTTTTATTGAGTTCCCTAGGTTTCTCATAGCTTGCCTCCCAAGAATTAATCTTCTTTTTATTTTATGGATGCATTTATCATCTGCATTGATCTTGGATCCTAAGAAGGTAAAGTCTGTTACTGCTTCAATTTCTCCCCCTTCTATTTGCCAGGGAGTGATAGGGCCGGTTGCCATTATCTTGGGTTTTTTGATGATGCGTCTCAGGCCAGTTTTCATTGTATTTTGTACAATATTTTCATTGTATTTTGTACAATATGTATTTTGTACAATAGTACTATTGTACTATTTTGTTCTCAGAATTCCATTTCCTAGTTATAACTAATCTCATCGTAGATGTTTTTCTCTCTCTATTTTTTAAAACTTCTGAAATCCATCAGCAAGGCTACTCTAGGAGATATCTGCAGACGTATTGAAAGGATTTATACTAGTGGTGGGCATCAGCAGGTTCACACCAGTTCCCCAGAACCAGTAGCAGAAATTCTGCTTGGCCCCATCCATCCAAGTTTTGAAACAAAGTACAGTAGTCCTAATTTGGGTGCAACACAGGGCTTTCCCCCTGGCCATGCCCACCATACCATGCCCACAGTGTGGTAGAATTTTTTTTAGCCCACCACTGATTTATACAATAATTTTCCTCATGCGCCCCCCCCCCCCAACAATCCCATCGTAGGTGTAGATATGTTCCCAATTTGCCGTTCCCTTCCTCTGGGGGCGCCCTGGGACATAGGACGGCTATTCTCCGAGGTTGCATCCCAATCTCTGGCTTCTCCGCCTGATATCTCGGATACTGAGCTGTCCAGCATCCTTGTAAGCAGGGAGGCTACCTTTCAGGGGGCCGTTTGGCGAGCGGAAAAGGATTTGCAGCCTAACCAAGTTATCTTCCTTCTAGAATGACGGTGGCTGGAAGGCGCTTCCCAACACGCGCGCCTTGCGACCCGGTCTTTCCCGCGCTCCACCCTCAAGTGGGGACATTTGGAATCCTCCCCCCCCCCCCTTAATGGTGGCCACCTTGTCAGTGCGGCGGGAGAAAAGCGGCTGCGTGTGTGTGCATGAGTGTTTATCAGAGAAGGAGCGGCGCACAAAGTGTGTGTGTGTGTGACAAAAGGGAGAAGGGGCGGCACACGAGGCGCCGGGTGAGGAGAGAGGTGTGTATATGTGTGTAAGAGAGAGAGAAGGGGCAGCGCACGAGGTACGTGTGTGAGAGAGAAGGGGGGGCGCACAAGCCGCCGAGTGAGGAGAGGAAGAGTGTGTGTGTGTGTGTGTGTGAGAGAGAGAGAGAATGGGCAGCACACGAGGTTTGTGTGTGTGTGTGTGTGTGTGTGTGTGTGTGTGTGTGTGAGAGAGAGAGAGAGAGAGAGAGAAAAGCGGCCCACGAGGTGTGTGTGTGTGAGGGAGAAGGGGCGGCGCACGAGGCGCCGGGTGAGGCAAGAGGGGAGCGCGCGTGTAAGCGAGTCCACAGGCGCGCGCGCGCGCGCGCAAACCCACACACACACAGAGAGTGAAAGGTAGAGGCCACGGGGCACGTGCTGGTGCCACCCGCGAAGCGTCCCCTCGTTTTTCAGGCGGTGACACCCCGAGACAAGGCCTTTTGGGCGGGAGGTGGGGGAGGGCGAGGGGAGGAAGACGCCGCGGCTAGAGCACCAGGAGACAGAGAGAGGCAGGGGGAGAGACACGACGAGCCCCTTCTTTCGCCTGCGTTTTTCGCTGCCCACCGCCGCTTCTGTCGCGGGCGCGTTCACGTGCGCTCCTGCACAGCTGTGTGTCTGCGGGGGCGCGCGGGGGCGCTGGGAACGTTCCCGCGCCTCGTCTGTCTACAGGTAGCAGCAGCAGCAGCAGCAGCAGCAGCAGGGGAAGGCAAGGCAAGGCAAGGCAAGGCAAGGCAAGGCAACTCTCCGCTGCAGGAGAGCCGCCCGGCTCTGGCTTCTTGGAAGCGGGCCGGAGGCTGCCCCGATTGTGGTTGCGGATGGATCGGGGAGCGATGCGCTCCGTGGGCTGCCTGCGCCCGTCTCCTCCTTCGACCCGCGTGGGTTGGCTCGCTTTTTCTTAAGCCTCCTCTTCCTTCCCGCCTTTCTCCATCCTTCGTTTTCTTTTTTTTTAAAGACAATTTTTCTTTTATCATGATGATTATGATGATGCTTTAAAAAAAACACACCCTGGGAATCTGGTGTCGTAAAATGTAATTTATTTATTTATTTATTTTGCGAGTGACTCTCATTCGAAAAAGCGATTTTTAATCCCCTCCTGACCGGGAAACCCGTGGATGCCTTTGGCTTATCAAGTTTGTAGCAAGACACGTCTTCGGAAATTTCGATCTCCCGCCTCTTCTCCCTTCACACCCGCCTTTATTTTTCTCTGGAAGGGGGAAAACGTGGGGGAGTTGTTACCATCTCTTCCAGACCCCTTCCTGTATGTAGAGACACTAAATTCGGTTTTCTTGCGTCTCATCTTTTCGCCAACCCATTCCTCTCCCCATCCGCTTTCAAGACGTTGGGAATCCTCTAGGGAGCTAATGGATCCTAAGGAATCGCTTTTCTACCTTCTTCTACAGAGTCCTTTTTCCAAAGAGGAATGATGAAGACATAACGTGGCTCCCCCCCCCCCATAGAGGTACATACCCCTCCCCCCCCCCAAAAAAAAAAAAAATCCAGGCAGCAACTTCGCGTTTTCATCTCCAAGTATTTAGGACTACAGATCAAGTACTAAAGAAGGGATAGTTTGAGAAGGTAAGGCATTTATTTCTGTCCTTTTCCACGTCGACACGTTATATATCTTGGATTTCCGATAAGTTGATACCACTCTCCATATCCTACCTAGAAGGACTTGGTTATCCAGTGCAGTTTCTCTCCATCATCTTTTGATAACCCCAGTGGTCTTGGGTTTGCTCTCTGGTGTTAAACCCGATCAACCTCTCTCCCATTTCCCACCCACCCCTAGCAGCTTTTCTCCCCACCCCCATCATATTTTAGGAGTTGATGCCTGCATTAATTGGAGAGCTGGGTTTAAAAAGAAAAACACCAAACAAACCAAAACATGGCCAATACTTTCTAATTAAAAATACAGCATCAGTCCAGCTATGCTTTATCCTGTCTGGGGTGCTCATCATCTTTACCAACACTCTGCATTGACACAGCACACATAAGCAGTGTGCAAAAGCTTGCCTCCCCCTCTTCCACTGGTGCCCAGGAGAACTTGACAAGCGGAACTAAAAAGTCTTGTGTGTATATATACACACACACACACACACACACACACGTGCACGCACACACACACACGCACACGCACATTCAGATTTCAAGCTGTGTTTTGCAGCTGTATAAGAATATTCCATATGACAAAGTGGTTTCAGCACTACTACAGCAGGATGGGGACATGGGAATGTCATTGAGAAAGGCTAGAATTGTAGGAGTGGATTGTTGGGCATATTTCCATCCTTTGGGAGAGCAACTCCCTATTTGCTTTAAAGACTAGAAGAACTCCCTAAGATGGATGGGATGTTAAGTTTCAAGAAGGTGGCCTCCACTGCCTTTCCTTTTACTCCTCTGCCTTCTCAGAAATCGCTGCATTCTTGACCTCGCTCTTCCTTGGGTTCTCAGCCTCTGTTTGCAGTCTTTTCGTTCTGCTTCCACTAGATTTGGCTTTCTTCATGACCAGCTCTTTAATAATTGTCCATGTTTGTGTGTGAGGGATGAAACATTCTTTTGAGGGAGGGTGGATGTGGGTTGGCATTTTTGGGAACAGGGAGAAAAACAGTGTGTGTGTGTGTGTGTGTGTGTGTGTGTGTGTGTGTGTGTGTGTGTGTGTGTGTGTGTGTGTGTGTGTGTGTGCGTGCGCGTGTATGTGTGTGTGTGTAGAGAAATAGTCTATATGTTGGGAGAGTGTTAGGATCAGAAGAATGCTGAAGCATCTGGACTCTCCATGCAGAGAGCTAGTTGATAGTTCCTGGCAGCTGAAGGATGATTGGGAGAAAGAGCCAGGGTTGGGAGGGAGGAATAAATATAGAGGATTCTGGCAAGTCAGTTGAAGGGTGAAGCGAAAGAGAATAACATATAACCTCAGCTGTAAAGTCTTCTTCTTCATCAAGTGTCTGTTTCTTTACTAGCTAAGCATAGTGGCAGTCGTTGACTTGCTGGCAAATGGGTAGAAGCCTGTATGTGATTGCTTGTGCATGTGAGTACATGTGCATGAGTGTGCATGGACACACACACACACACACATACACACACACACTTTGATATCTGACTACAAGAGGCACTAGTAGATTAAAGCACTCTCATGACCTGCATTCAGGTTGTTTCCTTTCTCTGGATCTGGCACCAGCCCTGGCTAAGCTCTTCGTCACAATAATATTTGTGCCATTTCCATTATATCTTCCCTTTCCCTAGTTTCCCAGGGTAGTTCTCATCTACTGTCCCTTATTAGAAGGCTGGTAAAATATTCTTGTAAAGCCATTCTCTAGTCTAAGAAGGATTGAGATATGTGATAGTAGAAAGGCAGGTTTTTCTTTCATATTGCAAAGAATCATACAAATTGGAATTACCTTTCCATGGGTCAGAATTAAATATTTGCCATGTGTTGGTTAGGACTGAGAGATCAGGCGAAGGAAAAAAGGGAAAGAAACAGGGAACAGAGAGACACAGAGAGATGAGGCTTGGTCTCTCAGTGATACAGATTCTTATTTCTCATCAGTATTCTCTCTGAGTTGCTTTTTATATCCTAGGTTCATAGTTGTGAAAGAGCAAGGTTTTCAGCAAGCCTCTAATTGTAGAAAAATTCAGCATTTTATAATGCCTAATGGTCTTTCTCTCTCTCTCTTTTAAAAAATCCTCTTTGTGATAATAAAGCAGACTGTGTCTCCTGCAAATGACACATGCTTCTCTAAGAATAAATGTTAACATTTTTAATCCACCTCTTCCCCCCATAATTAATTCTTTTGAACAATCGCTGAAAGGTTCGTGGTAGTAAAGGTGCCATCAAGAAATGTTAATATCACTTGTTATGTGTTGCTGAAGGACCACAGATAAGTGAGGACATGTTAACTCAGAAGAGTGTGAGGATTGGGGATACAGATGATGGTAGAGGTTTGTGATTCAGACAAATGGCACCTGGAATAAACCTTGTCCTTGGCTCAGAAAAGGAGCTCTGTCACTTGAGAGACTGCTTTAATGAGTTTACACCGTAAACCGTGTGTGTGTGTGTGTGTGTGTGTGTGTGTGAGAGAGAGAGAGAGAGAGAGAGAGAGAGAGAGAGAGAGAGAGACCGAGACCATTTGGACCACCAGATTCCATATTTTTATTAAAAGTATGGGCGGGGTAGGAGGATTGAAATGTTGGAAGACTGGTGTTGTCTGGAGTGTTAGCCTTTGAAATCCTCTTAAAAAGTAGAGCTGTGTAGCATGCAGTTTTTCAGTAGAATACATTTAATACTCCTGCAGTGCTAGAGGAAGAGGTGTTTGGAGCTTGTGTCTCCTTGAATGTGTGTATGTGTGCATGTGCATATATACGCACAAATATATTTTGTTGTTATATCCCATTCCTGTTGCCTTTAGTTTCATACTTCCTTTATTAATGGAATTTGCTGACTTCCCCTCCCCCATTTCTTCTTTTTAAATCTATTGTTTATATTTTTAAAATATTTTTTAATACCTGAAATGACAGTTTTTCTGGCAAATTGAGAAAACGACTCCTGAAATCCTTGCTCTTTTTATTTCCAATAGAGAAGAGCTCAACCAAAGATTTTACCTTCACTTAAGTTTTTGCCTTCTTTTCTGACCATCTCTTTAAAATAGCTTGTAGCTGAAGCCAGAGACAACACTTGTAAATCTGATTGCCTCTGGTCATTTGTTTTAAATACATCATACCATGTTTTCAGCTGGAGTTTCATTTAAGAGCATTGACAAATCATTCATTGTAGGAAAACATTATTAGAAATGTAGGCTCCATTCATCACGTGAGCTTGGCAGGCCACCCATGTATTGAATATAATTAATCAATGAAACTAATTTCTTAACTACAGACTTACCTTGTAGCTTTTCTACTAAATATTTATTTCGCTTGGAGGCCAAACAGATTGTGGGGTCATACAGCTGGGCAGACTGGCAGTTGATAGCTTAGCTTTCCCCCTGATATTTAATTATTTTGTGTGGGTCCCTTAGTTATCAGTCCTCTTACCTCCCAAAACTTGCCACCTGAAGCAATCACCTCACCTTGTATAATGGTAGTGCCATCCCTAATTGTTCTAGTGATATAGCACAGATCCAAATATTGAATTGTGAACCAGGAGATCCTCAGTTCAAACCTGGCCTATGCCTGGAAGTTAATGCATCATTTCAGGACATTCATGTTTTCTCTATCTGAGTGTTTAATCTCAAATACTGAGTTTCTTTCCCTGTTGAACTTTCTAGAAGGTTCACATGGGAGTGAAGTTTCACTCACAGCCATTGTCATGTATGCACAAAGCTTGGCAAAGCTTCTCAGTTTAACTTCCAGAATTACACCCCCGCCCCTTGGCCAAGTTAACCAGGGGATTCTGAGCATTGTAGTCCAAACAAATAACATTGCCAAGATCTGTCCACAATGGATCTCTCTTCTCTCCCCCCACCCCCCTATCATTCACAGGTTCGTTGAAAAAGGCTCTCCACAGGCATTGGTGCAAAGAAGGGCAGTATGGTGCAGCAGATAAAGTTTTGGACAAGTGCAAGCCCTGCCAATACTTAAACTAGAGCTAAGGAGACTTGGCTTCAGCCATGGAAACTCAGTGGGAGTGGCAATGGTAAACCATTCCTTGAATGCCTCATGCACCTTGAAAACCTTTTTAGATTGCTGTAAATGAGAGATGACTTAACAGCATGCAACAACAAATGGTTATGGAGTTCCTGTGAAATAGAATTAGAGCCTTTCTCAAGTTCTTCTAAAGTTTGCATGCTGGTCAAGAATTTCTGTAGGTCAGAGTTTGTCAACCTTGCCCCCCCAGATGTTCTTGGACTTCAATTACCCAAGCCACTACACCTGCTGATTGAGACTTCTAGTAATTGAAGTCCAAGAAACATCTGGGGGCAAAAAGTTGAGAAACACTGCTGTAGGTGATAGCAGAAGAGGCTGGCCTTTACATGCTTACAGGTAGCCTATATAAATTCCTGTGATCTAGACTGACCAGGTGACAGAATCCCAGATGGATGATTTGGGCTGAGAGTAGAGTTTGCAGTGACCATGAGCAGGGAGCAGATATTAGTTTGTATTAGTTGCAGGCTAGATACTACCCCAGGCAGAAGTTCTCTTCAATTCCCTCTCCATTTATTTATTTATTTAATCAGATTTATATGCTGCCCTCCTCAAAGAGACCCAGGGCAGCTAACAAAGCTTCAACAGAGACATAAAACACAATATAAAATCCTGTCTAAAATTAATATTAAAAGAGATTAAAACTAAGCAAAGTTAAAAGATTAAAAATTCATACATTGAGAGAGGGAGGGGTCAGATGAGCCAACAAGCAGACACAACTGTCTGACCCAAACCCCATACTTGTCCCACCAGCCAGGTCTTAACCCCCTTCCTAAAGGGTAGCAACTCCAACTGGAGACGTAGCTCAATTGACAGGAGGTTCCATAGGGCCGGGGTGGACACAAGGAAGGTCCTCCTCCTGGTGCTAGAGAGGTGCGCCTCTCTAGCTGATGGTACAACCATGCCTTCCATGTTTAGGTACTTTATTTTGTGGATCATAGGTGGAGAACCTGCAGAAATTGTTCTGATTAAGATGGGCAACAGTTACTATATGGGGTCTTTTCCACAGAACACCACCCACAGGAGATACTAGGCCTGAGCCTCACAATGATAATTATTATGCCCCATCAAGACAATTCAGCCTTACAGTAACCCCTTCCAAGATTTCTAGATATATGACAGGATCTGAGTTAGCTCCATTATTTGCAGGATGTGTTCTCCATAGGTAGCTCTGATACTTGCAGGATTTGATCACCAGCCTGGAACACAGCTCTAATGCTTGCACGGTTGGACCCTCACCATGCTGCAGCTGTTAGATCCCATCAGAGAGCCCTGGGGAAGGTTATGGCACATGATGAGTTCTACCTGTAGGTACTGGGAGGCTGGGCTATATTAGAACTGTTCCCCCTTCCCCAGAGGTACCCTCAGCAATTAAGGTTGTTTGCTGTTGGTTTGCTTTTGAATTTCTTTCCTTGCTCCTGGTTCCTGTCTGATGATTTCTTGCTTTGTAACTGCTTCTGAAAATTTCCAACCCTCTTCTCAGTTCCTGTGAACTGTTGTTGTCTGTTGCCAGGATCCTCCCTCCTTGAACCCCATCCTTGCCTGACTTCAGCCTTCTGCCTTGGCTGCTCTCTTAGTCATTCAACTTCTGGCTTATTTGGACTACCCTGTCATCTGGACTAACCATCTGTCTACCTTGGATTTGATTTGAGACTTGGACTCTGAACTATGATATGGTTACTGTTTGGTCTATTGTCTGGTGTCCCTGGATCCTGGTGTTTGTGTTACTTGCTAGTCGTGCATACCTGACTCTGACAGTTAAGAATATTTACTTAGAAGTGGTTTGCCTAAGGCTGTACAATACAACAATATAAATTCAGATTACAACTTTGTGAGAAAGCAGTGAATAACCCACACAGAAAGAAAATGGAAAAAAGAATGTTGAGCAATAAAATAGGTGTTACACACATGTGTGAATGAAGCACATAGAAGCACTTGTTTTATTGGAAAAGCTAGTCTGGTGTAATGGATAGAGTAGTAATGTCTAGGCCACAGTTTATCAGGTTGGTCACAAAAATATCAAAGGGACATTAAGAAAACCCTTGTTGAAAGTGAGATCCACTTCATTTACCATGAATTTTTTTGGTATAGTAGCAGATTTAATTGTGCTTCTGCCAATGTGATTTATGCCATCTCTTGCCAAAAATGTCCATCCATGCTTTATGTAGGACAAACGGGACAATCTTTACGCAAAAGAATTAATGGACACAAATCAGACATCCGGAATGGCAACATTTATTTATTTATTTATTTATTTTATTTGTTCCAACTTGTTATCCCGCCCCAATTGGGTAAAACCCAACTCTGGGCGGTTTTGAAGAAACCTGTCTCAAACCACTTCAATCTAACTGGACACTTCTATCCAAGACCTGAAAGTTGCAATTCTGGAACAGAGAAATTACAAAACTAGGATTGAAAGGGAGACAGCAGAAATCAAATGCATCCATCTGTTAGACACCTAGTGGAGAGGACTAAATATTAGCGAAGGGTTTCTGGGACATTATCAAATTTGATACACAGATTGCTGTATGATTTTATATTACAACTTTCCTGCCAATTCTCTTTAGCAAAACAGAAAGTAACCAGGTACAGTGTTTTTGTTTGTTTTCTGACATGCAGGTCAAAAGTTGATCAGAGACCAGAATGGGCTTTCTCAGCAACCTTGAGATTGAAAGGGAGTCATTTAGAGCTAATCTGAATAATCTATTGTTGCTAATGGCTGTGTGAAGCTGTATTGTTGTGCTTGCTTGTCTGTCATCTTGCTTGACCACATCCCTTCTCCCTTTGACCCCCTGAATTTGGTGTATAAAAACCATGCCTGTAATTTTCACTCTTTGTCTGAAGAAGTGGACTTGATCCACGAAAGCTAACAATAAAAATATAGCAGTTAGTCTTTAAAGTGCTACAGTGCTTTGTATTTATTTTTATTTTATTTTGGTTACTTTGTTTTGTTTTCTGATATTCATTTACCATGACTACCAAGCTTGAGATTCTATCAAAAGCAAGAGATAGAGATAAAAGATTAAACTTAACTGTTTGTTTTTGAGAAACCTATAACTGTGTTCTTTTTTATGTCCTTATATACCGGCTGCTTAATGATCTGTTCTAACATCTTGTTTTGTATCTGTGTCAAGCTGACTAATTGGCAATATTCCAGATTCTGTCTCCTCCCAACTTTTTGAAAATGTTGGCAATAATTGCACACTTTCTGTGTTCATGTTATAGTTGCTATAGTTAGAGGCTTTCCTTTCTTGTAGGAATTGTTTGGGTTTTTCCTTGCAGCATCTTATCATCTAATAACACCCATGTATTATATAGTTTCCTTCTCATTGTTTGTCATTATTTCCTTAAATTTATTGAAATTAGCTTTTTTATGTTATTACTTTCAGCTTTTCCTTTACAATGAATCCCAAGAAGGCAAGTTTCCCCCCACTTCCACTAGTTCTACTTTATTAACCCCTTCCAGTGTACATGAGAACCAGGTCTAGGAAAGAAGGTTACATTGCTTCAGTCTTAAGGAAGATGAATTTGTTAGCAAGGCAAGTGAAGATTTTTTTTTTTTGAATCTGAGCAGAGTTGGACTTCCAACAGATATCCAACAGAGCTGAAGTCTCCAATTTCTGCTACATCTCTTCTCTTTGAATGATTGGTAAGATTCAGCATTTCTTGGAGATATGTAGCAAATTCTCACAGTGATGCCATATTTGTTTCCCTTCCCCTTGATTTTTACCCAAATATTCTTCACCTGATTTCCCTTCTCCAAGTCATAGATCTCATCACATGTGTAGACATTCTTTAATAGAATGCTATTCTTCCATAACCTCTAAAGAAAGAGTTTCCATAGCCAACCTCAGTCTCTGGATATCTGGCCTGCTAGTAGAAGAAGTTAGATGGACGGGGACCAAGAGTGTACACTTCTTGTCTGTACTGCTAAATTTAAATGCAGAAGTTACCTCTTTAGACTACGTAGTTGACACTGCTAGCTGGAAAATTCAAGTCATTTGTATTTCACCTTATAGTTATACTGTACGATATCATTATCTTAACTATGTTTACTGATCATTTATAAGGATGTTTAATATTATTTTAATTAAAGGGTTTTACATGATATTCTGTTGTTATGATTTTTTTTTGCACTATCTTTAAAGTACTGAATTCAAACAGGGTCCTCATTTATTCATTCTTTCATTCATTTTGTTCCAAGTTCAGAACCCAGTAGTTCCAAGGACAGAAGCCAGTATTACTTCAGCACTAGGGGTGGACAGCATTCTCCACTACGGTGCTAAGAAAAATAGGATAATTTGAGCCCCCTTCAGACTTTTTAATATAAAAAACCTTAATCTGAACATGTGAACAGGGAAACAGTTCTAGCCCCACCTCTCTGCTCCTCACTGGAATGATAGAGAAAGGGACAATCTGAATTGGAAATTTTGCTACATATGGAATCTCACACTATTGCAGGTGTTGAACAATCACAGTTCTCTGTTATGTTGTGGGTCTCCACATATAGTAAAAGTATGCTTTCAGACTGTCCTCTTACTTGAAGAAAGAGATGGGAAGGGGCATGAAGTTAGAACTCACATGTTCAAATTAACTCTACTTTTAAATCTCTGAATAGAGCTTCATCATTGCTATTTGTAATTTTTCCTGCTCTTCAGTGTCTACCACCTGAGGTAACAGTACTTCTTGGTGAGGTTAGCCATGGTGAATGCAGTGTGCTTTGAAAAGGCAGTTTTAAAAATCTAATAATTAAGGTTTCTCTGTGAGTTGGTGTGCTTGGCTGTGGACTCAAAGGATGGGTATCCAATTTCCCACTGTGCCTTCTGGGAAAAGAGCCAGCCCATGTGATCTTGAGCAAGCTGCACAGTTCTAGGACTTCCCCAGAAGAAGGAAATGTTTAAAGCACTCTCTTCCTAGAACACCCTGTAAAGTGTCACTGTAAGTCTGAATTGATGGCACATAATTATTAATTAAATAATTGCATACCAAAATTGTTGTACAGTTCCTCCACAGAATTTAAAATGCCAGGGAGAGCAGTGTTGGGTCAGACAAAATGTCTGTCTAGTCCAGCAACCTGTTTAACACTAGGTAATCAGATACCTGTGTATCTCAGGTGCCATGTTTGGAGCAGATCATTTGGCAGTTTCACTAGGAAGGAGTGAAGGAATTTGAAATATCTTGCTGTGGCTTATCAGAAGTGTCTGTGGGAGATGTTCTTCCTTTGCTCAAAAACCCCCACCATGGTGTTGTGTCGTGAAAGTAATGTCAGCCCAAAAAGACATTTTTCAGAAACAGGAGCATCACTTTTAGCAAAACAAAAGCTGAAAAAAGGAAAATGAGAGAGGCAAAGACTGAGGGAGAAAATTGCACAGAACTGCAATGCTGTGATGCCATTCTCCCTCTTCAAATGTAGCTGGCTCAGCTGTCTTTAAGACAATTGGTCTTGCTGGTAGGTTACCACAAAATATTTTAGGCTCCTCTGCCCATGAATGCAACAATAACGAGATTCTTAAATGACAGAGAATTGAAGGCAAAACATTGGAGTTCATGAGGTCAATTCGGCAATTCATTATCGCATTGGGGACATTGCTGATCTAGGTGTATGGTAAATTAAATCTCTTGAAAGATAGCCTCTAATAGAGGTAAAATATAGGTTTCCCATTTGCTCTTGTCAAAAGCTAATAGAAGAAAGTTTCTTTCAAATGAGGAAAGCAAATTCATGCCTGCACAGCTCATGATTGCCTGAACTGAATATAATCCACCCAGCACAATGCAATAGTTAGATAAATTTAAATCCTGGACTGTTGTTATAAGTGGGTGGGTGAAGAACACAGATAAGTTAATGGTAAGGCGAATACTTTAATAATTATGTTAATGCAAAAATTAATTTGAAATCAGTTCAAAGTTAATTTGTAACTATTATACAATTAATTGTTTTAATGAATATTATATTATTAATCCATTACACTTATTTTTAGAAACATATTAGCTTCCATGTGATCCTGTTCTAACTATACAAGTGAATTAAGTTCTTGTAGTAACAATTTTCAGTGCCATTTCAGGCAGTTATTTTAAAACAAAATTGACATGTTGCTTTTGTTTTTTTAAAAATAATTAAAATAAGCCAAAGTGGTCATATTCCAAAAATTACCCAGCCAAAACATGTTTTTTTTGTTTAGTGCAGGGGTTCACAACGTATGGCCCATGGGCCAGATCCAGCCCATGGCACCAAATAACCTGGCCCCTGACTTCACTCCAGTCACCCCTACAGCCACTGCCACCAGAATTAGCTGCGGACTCATTTACAGCCATGTAAATGCATTTATGACAGCTGTAAATGATTCCGTGGCTGTCATAAATGCATTTACAACAACCGTGGACAAGTTTTATTGCACCAATCTGGCCCGCTCAGCTGTCTGAGGGAGCGTGGTCTGGCCCATGGCTGAAAAACATTGAGAGCCCCTGGTTTAGTATTTTCTATTTGAGCCTCTCTATGTCACTTGCAATGATGGCCCAGATATGTGAAACCAACCACTCCACTATCTGACTAGGTTGCTTTTGTGAATAACACTAGGCTGTTTTTGTGTGATAATAAAAGCCATAGGAATTTAGTCCATTGGAGCGGTGAATCATTATACGGGTGAGAAAATCAGCAATGATGGACATTCTATTCTTAAATGTGGTTTGGCAAGTGTCTCCAATTAGGGATTGATTGATTGACCAAACTCAAAGTCACAAATTCTTCTATTTCTGTCTCAAATGTTTATTCAGACACAAATGCACATCCATCTCCCTACAAAGAAAATTACACTTATTTGCATATGCATTATTACCCAATTGAAGAATACACGTTTGTGCTTCAAATGCACATTTTTATTATGCATATTTTTGAAATATACATATATATTTTTAAAAAAACCTTTTGTACATATGACAACACAATATTTTAAATTGGTGAATTTATATAATTCAGAGATTAGAAAACATTTTTCTGCCTTCTTTTCTAATAAATCTATCAAGCTCTTCATTCAGACACAGGAGTAGAAAAAAAGAAATCAACGTGAAACCCAGGAAAGCTTGCTGCCAGTCAGAGTTGATTATACTGGTCTAGATAAGCCAATAATTTTGAGTCAGGATAAGGCACCTTCCTATTTTACTAATCGAATAAAAACTATTTGATTAGTTAATTCAGAGTTTTTGATTATGTCACAGTCCTGTTTGTATCTGTTATTTTATACTGCAGTTTGGGTGAAATGTCATAATCTTTATCTCCTCAAGGGAAATAAATGCTATGCCTAAAAGGTTGAAAATGACACAGCTGATACATTCCTAATAGACTGGAAAGAAAAAAGGTGGAGATGGAACCATGAGGTCATGCATTGTCTTGTCACAAAGGCCATTGGTTAAAATCCTCCTTTTTAACGCTAGTGAATCTGGAAATGATTGTACCCTCCCTATCAATAAAGAAGGTCAAGGAACCATTGCAAATATTTTGGCTTGAGGATACCCTGGTCTGAAGTTCAATTGTTGTAGTAAGTGAACTGATTCACTGGTGGAATGTGACACTGGCTCTCTGTCTTTCTGTTGTATTTAATCCATTTGTCTTAGCAGCTCCTTTTCATAAATTGTCAGATCTGGTTTATTTTTAAAGGAAATAAAGACATGATGGTACATTTCTTCGTTTCATACAACTGAGTTGTAGTAGTCAGGGGCCATAGGTTTGGAAACCCTGGTCTAAAGTCTCTCTGAAATTAAGAACATATGCACAAATTCATGGCAATCAGTAAAAAGTAATTTTTGCTTGACTATTGTCATTTACTTGATAAATTACTTTTAGTTATTTTGTTCAAAAACAACAGAATTATATAGGTCATTGGTGTATGAGACAGAATGCCATACATATCTTGGAAACATAAAGGTAGTGAAAAGGGTTACACTTGAAACCCCAAAGGAGTAACGTTTACCTTATGTTACAATTGTAAAGTAACATTGGTTATATCTTAGTTGTTTTGAAAATAATTAATTACTAAGAAGATGTTTGTAACTGGTTGCTTCAAAGCTCCGGTTGAAATTCTAACTGTGGTCCTCATATCCCATCACTGGTTTTGTACATTCACTTTAAGATATGGGGACAAAATGTCTGTGTAGTTATAACACTGCATGTTTCTTCACCCCAAGTTAGACATCTAAATGCATCCTTCCCTATTTTTTTTTTTTTACTGTTGTGCTCTCTTTTGTAAAACTAGGGTGGGAGACGAGGATATCCACATAACTGCTGGCAATCTGGCAGAGAGCTTCTTTTATATTCTTTTTGAAATCTGTGGGAGGTTCACAGTGTTTAAACATGGGAAGTTGACAAAAATATTATGCAATGTCATCTAAATTAATGCCCAAGTCACTCTTCTCTTCTTAAAGTTTTTTCCATTAATTTCTGTAGCTCAGTAGACTTAAGCAGTTCAAATGAAAATGATTTTAATGCAATTACACTTTTTAAGGACTGCACATTAGTAGGTAGTATTTGATTTTGACTACTACAGTACTTGTCTT
The DNA here is from genome assembly GCA_030440675.1 of Furcifer pardalis. Lineage (NCBI taxonomy): Eukaryota > Metazoa > Chordata > Lepidosauria > Squamata > Chamaeleonidae > Furcifer > Furcifer pardalis. Next base: position 279,425,153 of record CP126890.1, read on the forward strand.
GTATTATTCCTTTGTGTTTAGCATTTTCTTCTGCAGAATTAACTTATCTTGCTGTTTTCAATAAAGTCTCACCTCCAGCAGAGAAACATTTAACTTTTTGAAAAGCTTTAAAAAAATTAAAGATGGATAAAACCTCTTTGTGCTACTAATTAAGCATATTCATTAGAAAATTGAAAGGGGCTTAACGGTAGATGAAACACTAGCAAAAGCCATATGTGGTTGGAAATTGTTATCCTTAAATTGGTGGTAAAGTGAAAGTGAAGTCACTTCATTGGGGGAAAGAGCTTTAGATGTACAGTATTGAGCAGAGCTTAGTGTTGCTTATTGTTCATGCTTCTAGGGCACTCAGAGACCACTTTAAAACTCATCAGCTCCCTGGGCTACGCAAATAACCAATGCAAGCTTGTCTACTCAATAGTTGCCTTGCTAAGAGTGGGTTCACGATGGAAGTAGAGTAGGCAATAACAAGGTTATGGCAGTTACCAAGTTAGACTGCAGTGGCTTAGTGGTTAAGATGCTGGACTTGATGCCTGGAAGGTCATCAGATCAGCAGTTCAAGACCTGAGTGCTGCATAATGGAGTGAGCTGTTTTCTGTCTCAGCTCCTGCTAATCTAGCAGTTCGAAAGCAAGAAATTGCAAATAAATAAATAGGTACAGTGTTGGGCATGAGCTGGTCTGCCACAGATCGCCCTTACCAGTAGCAATACAGGCTGACCACGCCCACCTCCCCACCCTGCCCTGCCCTGCCCATCTCCCTGCCCCTCCCCTCACACCTCCTCCCTACACTCTGGGCACATCCAGAAGCCTAGAAGAAGAGGAGGAGGAGGAGCCGCCAGGGGCAGGGAGGAGGAGCCATGTTGGGCTCCCCCGGCCGCCCCATTGCCGCCAAAGTATGTGCCCCCTCCCCTTGTGGTAGGACAGGAAGGCCGCCAGCTCACCTACCCACTCCCTCCCTGCCCCACCCTCCTCCCCGGGGTCAGGGAGGAGGAAGCACGGCTGGGCCCAGCATGGCTGCGTCACCGCTGCTGTTGCTTAGGCACTCCCCTTGGCTCCACTGCTGGCCCTTGAGGGGAGCAGGTGGCAGGGTGCTTTGGCAGCCTTGGACGAAGGGAGAGATGAATGAAGGGGAAGATGGCTTCAGAGGTTCACTATAGAGTGATGAAAATAGAAGAGGCCATGCCCACAGTGTGGTAGGAATTTTTTTTGATGCCCACCACTGAATAGGTATCACTTCGGTGGGAAGGTAAACAGCGTTCCATGCAATCTGGTGTATAATCATGGCTGCCACATGTCCATGGAAATGTCTCCAGATGCAGACAGTGCTGGATCTTTGGTTATAAACAGAGATGAGCATTCCAACCCTAGAGTTAGATATGTCTGGCTTTCGAGCAAGGGTGACCTTACCTTACTCAAGTTAAACGGTGCAGAATATAAGAGCAAACCTGTACCAAATATTAGAAGTTTTCAGTTTTGGGGTGCACAAAAAATCCTTTCAAAATCAAGGTGCTAATTTTTTTTTTTGGGGGGGAGTCTTCATTACAAGATTGTCCCCCTGTTTATTAAAATCCCATTTGCTCCTACTGTTTCCCAACTTTTCTGCTGCTTTGTCTTCTTTTGATTTCTTTCCAGTTTAGCCACTTAGGCAGTTGCAGGCAATTCAGAAACTGTCTGTTGAGTGAGATGACATCCCAACATGGTGTATGATCAGACCCCTGACAGTCAGGGAAGATCAGTGAAGCAAGCTGAGAGTGAGAGTATGATTTCCTTCATGAGCTCTGTGGAGCAATGTCAAAATGTTAACAGGCAATCATTCTCCTTTACATTTGGCTGTGTGTTGAAGCCCCTGAGGGAAAACAAGGCCAATAAGCAAATGTGAGTGGATGGAAACTTTCAGCCCCCTTCAGAGCTGCCTCTGAAAAATCATCATAAGCCGAATTGGTTTGCAAAAGAACCCACCTTTCAACTGAGCTTATGAGCTGTAACACCTTTCCCTGAACCTCATCAAGTGGAATGGAGAAAGTGACATGAGAAATGGACATGACTAACCCAGATATAGATACATGTAACACCTCCCTGGTCTCCTTCCTAACTAAAGGAAGGCATTCTTTTGTGTGCTGCCCTCCTTTTTGGACATAGAATTGAATTTCCCCATAGTGGCCATTGGCCTGTCATTTCTGGATGTTGCTAGCATCAGCTGGAAAGTCGAGAACCACTCTGAAATCATATGCTGGCTTTAATCAGTATGGCTCTTCTGTTCAGCCATAGGGCACAGAAATATCCTTTGTGTCAGAAATCACATGCATTTAACCCTGTTCTTCATAAACCAACATGGCTAAGCACATTACAGTATGACTTCTGGGTTTCTGGAAAACTGCAACATTGAATGGCCAGTATTGAATCTTCCTTTGGATTAGAATTAGCCTTGTAACATTTATTTTTCATCACCCTTATTTGAGTACAACTTCCAAGATATTTATCCTGATACATTCTGAAATAAATGTCTGGCTGGACATCCTGCTACGGTAATGGAGTAGACTGTACAGCCAGTGACTCAACACCGAGTGTTGGGCAGTGGTAAATAACCCAAAGGAGAAAATGGCCGTGGGTGGATGAGCCCCTTTCGGTGGGGTGATGGTCCCCTCAGTGGAGGAAATGCCACTGGAAACCATCAGCATCACTGGGCCCAACAGCAAAATGAGCAGAGGAGGAACCATTTTGATTCCCAACAGTCATGGAGGTGGAAGAGGCCATACCAGATGGACTGACCGTAAAGCTGCAACTTGTTAATATCCTCAAGGCTGTGTCAGTCCATTTGTATTTGTATTTGTATTTGTATTTTCGACTTATATGCCGCCCCACTCTCAGAGCGACTCTGGGCGGCTTACAGAAGAAACAGCTACAATTACATAGTACATACCAAAGCACAAGAGCAATTACAGATATCAAATACTAAATTACAAATATTACGTATACAGTATATATGTGTCCAATATCAGTTACAATTACAAAACATTAGATTAGAACATCCTAAGAAATAATCAAAGATGCTGTAATATAATCATTACAGCATCAAAATTCACTAAGTAACAATATCAAACAACAATAAAAATTCCAGTATTAGTTCAGTTTACACATACAAAAGCAAAAAACTAAATAAAAAACAGTTGCTGAATCCCGCAATAAGTGACAAGTCAGTCCGCTTAGCCGCAGGTGTTTCTGGCGGCGGTGGCTATCAAAAAAGTCCTGCCGCCGTAGTGGCTTTTAAGCCCTGAGACAGATGGAGAGAGTCCCAAGGCTGGACGCGGTGGGCTTGGAAGGAAGGCGGGAGCGTCCTCACTCCCCCACCATTGCAGTCTCAGTGTTAAATCCTCCATGTCTCATTTCATATGTGCCTCAGGAGATGGCTCCATGATTATAATGTGTGGGTCACTTCATGGCAAACTGGGATCCACCTTAAACAAATTCACGCCAATGGTATTTTTCCTGCTTCAGTAAAAAATGTATTCTCGGATACGAGTTGCAGACAATGACAACGACATCGTGAAGTGGTGCCAGTCTTTGAATATCATATTTCAAAGCCATAAAGAAATAATTGATTGTGTCACTGCTTCTACTTCTTCCCCATCTATTTTCCAGGGACTGATAGGGTCTGTTGCCATTATCTTGGTTTTCTCGATATTGAGTCTCAAGCCAGTTTTTGCACTCTCTTCTTTCAACCTAATCAGAAACTTCTTTAGGCCTTCCTCACTTTCTGCCATTAGGGTAGTATCATCTGTGTATCTCAAGCTGTTGGTGTTTCTCCCAGCAATTTTGATCCCAACTTGTGATTTGTCCAACCCTGCATTGCACATTATGTGCTCTGTGTATAAGTTGAATAAGCAGGGTGATAAAATGCAGCCTTGTCTTACTGCTTTTCCTATTCCAAACCACTCCGTCATTCCATATTCTGTCCTAACTGTTGCTTCTTGACTCATGTACAAATTTCTCATGAGGCATATAAGGTGTTCTGGTATTCCCATCTCTTTTATTACTTGCCACATTAGCTATACTTCAGCCAAGGAGTCCTCAAACTTGGCTTTCCAGAGGTTCCTGGGCTTCAATTCCCAGAAGCCCAGATCAGCAGGTGTGCTGACCTGAGTTTCTGGAAATTGAAGTCTAAGAACATCTGGAGAGCCATTTTTAGGACCCCTGCTCTAGCCTGTACTCCAGGAGTTGCTACCCAAAAGTCTCTGTCAATCTGAAATGAATCCAAGATTGTCCCTGGTGGCATGTCTTGAAGTCATCCTCACTTTCTTTTGCCAGGAACTGCCTGTGATCCCAACTTAGAAACCGATTTGTTTTTTAAATGTCCACTGAATGTTCTGAATGATTATTCCATCCACTTTACGTTATTTCTGTTATCAGGATAAACCTTCCAAGGGGGAGGGTGGGTGGGCAGATACCCCAGGGATTAAGATTAAGGGTTTGTTGAAATGCACTCAGTGGTTTAATGTTTGTTGACTGTGAACTAGGACAAATCCAAACAAACAGAAAGCTGTATCTCAAAGTTCTACATACTATTTGGTTACACTAAATGAGTATGGAATATTGGTTTAAAGTATTAGAGAAGGGTTTGAGAGACACATTGTCCATGGCACTCTCTGGATGACCTTCAGACAGTTTTAGGCTGAGCCTAACCTACCTCATATGGCTGTTGTATGGAAAATGCAGGAAGAAGAGATCACTGAAGGAAAATTGGAATATAAATGGGACAAATAACATAAATAAAAGAATGATGTTCCATTAATTAGCTCCAGAGTCTTGCTCAAGTCATGATGTAATTTTTTTCCTAGTTAAAGTCCAGTTAAACAAGGCTTTGGTTTGAGATTAACAATTCCCAACACTGTAACCACCATAAATACTATAAAGGGTAAGATAACAAAACTGGGTTTTCAGGATGTATATCTGCACATTGAAATCAGTCCTCACTGGGCACTATCTGTCTTAGTGCTTATCCTGTTCTGATATGGCTATCAATGACCATAATGACAAGAGTATTCTGGGAAGAATTGTCGAAAAAAGTAACATTTTCAAGTTCTGGTTGTGAGATCCCACAACACAATAACTTCTGAATATTTTTGAAAGATAGAATGGTTGCTACCATTGCCTGCACTTTGAGGTTTGTCCTGATTTTATGTGTGGTCACTTGTTATCAATATGTGTGTACATCTACACTATGTTTACAACTAAAACACATATATGCCCCATCCATTTCCTTGTCTATGCAACCACCTTATGGTTAAAAAGCTTTATTTGTTTTTTAAAGCAAACAACAACAACACATTGCCACTAATTTCCTGCTTGATATTTAGCTTTGGAAATTGTCTTGGAGCTTGATTTTCTGCTATGTTACCTGTGGCGCTTCAGGTAAGCTGCACAGTCCCAAGGAACTAATCAGAAGGAGGGAATGGGAAACCTGAACATGGAAAAGCCTGATAAGAGTAATCATAAGTTGGAATCGGCTTGACAAAACATCATCATTATCATTATCCATCTTGAATGTGTTTAAAAACATACATTTTTACAAGGAGCAAGTAGCATTATTGATATTTTGGTGATTTTGATTTTTGAGGAGAGAGAGAGAGAGTATTGACTTACTAGAGATGATCAGAGAAGTTCTTACAAGGCTGGAGTATGTACCGTATTTGTGAATGAAAAAGATGTGAAGTCAGATACCTGTTGTTTCTTCAGCAGGCTTAACTCAAATCTGGTCCAACACAGAATCAGTGCTTGTATTTTTAAACTTTTAAATTAAAATTATAAGTAACATTTTGTGAATGAATATTTAAACTTATTCAGTATTTAAATTTACAAATGAGTGTTTAAACTTATTCAGGAGAGGGAGAACAGTGAGAAAGAGAGAGAGAGAGAGAGAAAATACAGTATATGTATGTGGAACAGAGCAGGATCTAGAATATTTCATTTCCCAGGAGGCAATCTGCAAGTTAATTTCTGTGCTGTAATTTGTTTTAAAAATCCCAGAGACAAATCAACAGTTGCAAATGAAGCAATGGCAGACCTTCAGGCATCACAGAACTGTGGTAATGCAGCATGGATGTTTGTTGTAATAAGTCTCTTCCCTGCATGGAAACTTGAATATGAATTTTTATCATGCATCCGGCATATTTATACCTGTGGCATTGTTTGAGGAAAATTAAGCAAATGATGCCTAACAATGCCATTTGATTTTACTTCGGTAGTAAATGCCATCTTACAAACCTAGAGAACTAGAATGTTACGGTATTTTATTACATTGAATTACAATTATGGAGAGTTTATTCTCATCTATCTTTAATGCATTTACAAATTATTTGTTTTCTTATATGCAGTGTCCCATTCAATCATTACAAATGCAGGTGTTCATATAATAGTATTGCTGGACTCAAAGTTGAGTGGTTACATTCAAGTGCATAGAATAAAGAACAACAAGCATGTCACACATTCAGAGTCTGAAAACACTTTGGAATAAAAGGGCAATTTGTGTATTTATTATATTCCAAACTGTTCTCAACTCCCCATAAAATAAATAAATAATAAATAAATAAAAGGAGCATTTTTTAAAAAACTTATCCAAATGATATAAAAGAAGTGCTGCTAATGAGCTACATGCAATGGAGTGTCTTGTTATGCATTTTCCATTGAAAATAAAAAGGCAACGTTGCCAGTTCATCAGTGCGTCATTTTAACTTAGTCCCTGGTCTTGACTCTGACATTTGGGGTCTCTGTAAGTAGAAAACTGGTAGAATAAATTGTATGAAATTGACAGAGGTTTTGGCACCAGAGGGAGCCATATGCTCAGCTCTTGGTGAGTGAAAAAACTTTTGCTATGTTAACTGGAAAATAACAATGCACAACAACGAGTTTGCTACTGGGAATAACACATGTGATTTACATAATACTGAGTGTGCTGATTCCAAATCTGAATTCAGAATTTGCCTATCACATGCAGATTTTATGCTATAGCTGTTCGAATTGTCGGTAATTGGGTAATGTATTTTTACATGGGAACATTATAACAGTGGCAGCTACCACTATGCCTGCCGCCGCCTCAGGTGAATCATGTCCCCTGGTGGCATGCATGTTCCAGCAGCGACAGCTGGGCATATCTGGGTGAGTTAGTGAGCTGACGTCAGAAATATGTATATAAGGTGAGGGCTTGTCTCTAGTGCAAAACTGTCTTATTGAATAGTACAGCTAGGCCATAGTGAATCTGTTTTGGGCTAAAGATGAGTAGGCACAGCTGTGTTAATAAATCGGACAATTTTTGCTACAGTTGTGGCAAATATACCCCATGTAATCAACGCAAGAACCTAACCAAGAGGTTAAGATTTGCTAACTTAGGATCCTGACGTCTTAGGCAGAATCAGACTTCAGATTTGGATTCAGCAGACTTGATTTAGTATAGGACACATAGATTAGACCAAGTAGCAGACTTTTGTTTTTTGTGATGCAGTGTAATAAATGACAAAATTTAATCAGTAGGATGTTCAGTGTGTTTTGGTTTGGAAAGATCTAAAATTGCATGTAAAAGATTTGAAGGCTGACCCTATAAAAATGTTGTGTTATAATATTTCATTAGTCAAACTCTTGTGTTAATCATTATACACTTTACAGTTGTAGGGAATGATGTTGTAGAGCAGTGGTGGCAAACTCACAGCCCTCTCTGTGGGCATGTGCTCCATCACCCCAGCAGAGAGTTTGCCCTGCCCCTCTGCCCAGCAGCCCAATGGGAGTGCTTCCTACCCCCAGCACAGAGTTAGCTTGCCCCACTGTGTCACGGACAGCAGCCTGTCGAGTATGAGCACTCAGTCTCTGTTGTAGAGAATAGAATAACAGTAATTACTATCCTGTTCTAATTTATTTTAAAATAGTGGGCCAAATCACATTGTTTAACAAAGTTAATTGATTTAGTGGGTCTGCTACCCTTGGGACAAACAAGTGCATTTAACCCATTAAAGGCAAAAATAAATGAACTTTGATTGGTAATGGTTATCTTCTACAGACAGGGTTAATTGAGATAAATGAGTTTATTGCACCTATGTGATAAGGTGCAGAGCAAGATACACAGGTTAATAATGTCAAAGTCTTTGATATGTCAGGTTCATCTTTCTTTTTGGGCCTACTTATACAGTGGGAACAACAAAGTGAACAATGTTTTCTTTTGGTTACAGATAGAGGCTGCATATTGGCATGTTCCATTAACAGAAAAACTCTATGCAGAAAAACAGTAATCAGGAGAAAACAGACGGAATCCCTTTTCTTGGCATACAAATATTTGGTATGTGGGAAGGTTTATTTTGCTGCTTTTCTTAGAGAAGAAACATTTTGATAGACAACAATAAAGTGCTACTGTCCAGTGTCCTTGATTGAATTGACTATTTAAATTACACACTGGGTTATCTCGGGAACTACCATCTTTGGTTCTGGATGGGCGGTTTTGCCCAAAACAGACCCGGTGCGTAATCGGGGAGTCCTCCTGGACTCGACTCCTGCTCGAAGAGCAGGTGGCAGTTGTGGCCAGGAGGGCTTTTGCACAACATTGTGTTATATATAAGTTATGCCTTCTCCTAGATCGGGGCTCCTTGCTCATGATCACACATGCTTTGATCACCTCCAGACTTGATTATCATAATGCACTCTACATGGGGCTGCCCTTGATGACCATTTGGAGGCTTCAACTGGTCCAGAATGCAGCTGCCCAGGTGGTGATGGGGTGTCAGTGGTATGCACATGCCTCACCACTGGTAATGACCTTTTAAGCCCTACATGGTAGTGGGCCAGGATACGTAAGAGACTGCGTTACCCGAAGAACATTTGCCTGTCCCACCAGAGCGGACCAGAGCGGCTCTCTAGTTGTTCCATCGGCCAGGGAGGCGCATCTCTCTGGCACTAGAAGGAGGGCCTTCTCTGTGTCCACTCCGGCCCTATGGAACCTCCTACCAACTGAGCTCCAGCTCCAGACAGAGCTGCTGCCCTTCAGGAAGGGTGTAAAAACAAGGCTGGTGGGGCAGGTATGGGGTACTGGCCATACGATGACACCAGCCTGTTGGTTAATCTGAGCTCCCCTCTCCCTTAACCTTTTAATCATTTAACTTTTAATCTCTTAACCTCTTAATCCTGTTAATCTTTTACTTCATTGAATCTTTTAAATTTTTAATCTGAATTTTTAGGGGATGGTCTTGATTCTTGATAATTTTGTTAGATTGATGTTAGATTGATTAATGTCCTGTTATGCCATGTCAAGCTGCCATGAGTAACTTAGGTGAGTAGGGTGGCATATAAATATGAATAAATGAATGGATAATATGCATTATGAAGCTTCACACTTTACCCCAAAGCATGGTTTCATGTTATATTAATGAACCATAGTATGCCTTGGAACTGGTTGTATATTTTTTTTCTCCACAGACAGTTTATGCTTAGAGTAGAAGGAGCTCTCCTAAATTGAGGGCTAATTCCTTGCCAGTTCAGTCTATGAGCGACTCTTGCTTCCCCCCCCCCCCCATAGGTGTGAGGAGGAAATCAGATGATCCCACTTTCATTATGTCCAAAATATAAACTCTGGTCATTCTTAACTATAATTTATTCAATCAAGCCGGCATCTTAAACTATAGTTTGATGTTTGCTTCTTTCAACAAACTATGGTTAGTCAGGTTAGTCAAGTTGATATAAAATGAAACTACAAGCTGTATTTTACCTAAAATAAAGTTGAAGCTTGGCAGCTCTGGATAAGGAATGAAGGGAGAAACAAACTAAACTGTGGCACAGCACTTCATCCAGACTCACTCAGTGGGAATTCTATTTCTCATTGTTTCACTCACAATGATACTAATTCTTTCACAATGTAAGCAAAGACTTTTGCAGTATTTAAATGTCGGATTGCTTATGGTAGTTCAAAGTAAATGTTGGTATAAAGGTAAAGGTAAAGGTTTCCCTTGCTCGAAAGCCAGTCGTATCCAACTCTAGGGGTCAGTGCTCATCTCTGTTTCTAAGCCAAAGAGCCAGCGCTGTCTGCTTCTGCAGATGTTTCCATGGTCATGTGGCAGGCATGACTAGACACCGGAGTGCATGGAATGCTATTACCTTCCCACCAAAGTGGTCCCTATTTATCTACTTGCAATTTCTTGCTTTTGAACTGCTAGGTTGGCAGGAGCTGGGACAGACACGGGAGCTCATTCCGTCCTGCAGTACTCAGGAATCAAACTGCTGACCTTCCACCTCCCAGTCAGCGTCTTAGTGACTTCAGCCACTGCAGTCCCAAAATGTTGGTGTAGGGTTGGATTATTTTTGGATTCAGCTGAAGTGGGTTTTGGTACAAAGGCTATAAAATATTTGTATCTCAGAATAAATGTGAATAGGCTTTAATGATGAGAAATGTGTTACTTGGATTTCTTCAGCTATTAAGAACAGGTTATAGGGTTTCTATTTTTCTCAGCAGCTTTATACAGAATGTGTTTCCTAGATATAGTTCTTCTACAAATGTGCTATGCTTTCGACTACCAAGTTGTGGCCTAAAATATGCATGCCCCTATTTTAAGATAGACTTTGTTAAAGAGTGGCTACCTGTTTGTAGAGAGAATCTACCATTATTCCTTTATTTCACTGTTTGAAGTCCTTATTCTTATCCATTCATTTGTAGATTCATCTCTCCACTTGTGAACAACTGTGGTGATAGCAAACCTTTTCCCTTAACATTCATGAGTAAGATATTTCTCAACTGAGCAATGTATTTTTAGATTCAGAATTGCTGTGACTTAACTCACCCAGCATGCTGTGCTCTTTCTTATGAAAATCCTGTCCATAGGGGACATGAGCCTGGTTGCAGCGTAACACACTTCTCTTTACAATCCTCCCCTAATCCTTTACTCTCATTGGCAAGTCCAATATCAACTTCAGTAGTGCAGAAAAGGACTGAAGCTGTACTGAAAGTCTCTAGCATACTCTGAGTTTCCTGGTAATGTTGTATTTGATAAGAGAAGTCAGAATCTCCTCATTTATTCTTCTCAGTGAGCTTGGAAAAGGACAGCCACGCCTGCCAATTTCACATATTTGGAATAAATCAAGTATGAAATATTTTATTCTTCAGTTTAGAGCTGTACAAGTTGCGTTGCCAAACTGATGGAGTTAATTCTGCAATCCTGTATTCCTAGCGTGAGAGTAAGGCCCAATTAATTCAACTGAATTTACCCCTAAGTAGTTTTCCCCCGTGTCAAAAGCACACAGAAGGTAGATAAATAGGAACCACTTTGGTGGGAAAAGATCTTGGGGACATGAAAGGAGCCTCATTTGGGCATCCCCTGAGTGGAGTTTCTCCAGCAAAAAACCTTTCAAACCAGAATAATTTCTGACACAAAATTATTAGGATTTTTTGGAATAGCAGCTGTGTTAGTCTGTGGTTCAGGCATATCAGAAAACAAAACAAAATAAACAAAACAAAATAAAAAACACTGTAGCACTTTAAAGACTAACTGCTATATTTTTATTGTTAGCTTTCGTGGATAAAGTCCACTTCTTCAGACAAGGAGTAAAACTTACAGGCATAGTTTATATACACCAAATTCAGAAGACACCCTTCTCCCTTTGACCCCTGAATTTGGTGCATAAAAACCATGCCTGTAAGTTTCACTCCTTGTCTGAAGAAGTAGACTTGATCCATGAAAGCTAACAATAAAAATATAGAAGCTAATCTTTAAAGTGCTACAGTATTTTTAATTTTGTTTTGTTTATTTTATTTTGCTTTCTGATATGCACAAAATTAATACTATCTCTTCCCAGATAGTCAGAATGTTGTTATGTTGCAATGGATGTTGCAGAGATTTATTTATTCATCATACCCATTGGTAGAAATGTGAATACTGTACTCAATTTCATTGTGTTTCTTCTCTGCACTCTTGTCTCACCCTTTTTGTGCAGCACATTTGAAGCATTTAATGATATGTTCAGACATTTTTCCTAACCTACATAGTTTTGAATACATTTCCCCTAATCTATACAATTTTGTAGTTACTTTCCGCTATTGATTAAGGTGTATTTATGCATGTTTTTCAACACACATTTTAGCAGTTTCTATTCCTTTTTCTCTTTCCTTTTATTTTTGTTATTCACTTTTTAAAATGTATGCATGGGTTTTTGTGCATACTTTACTTCTCCTTAATGCATCGCTCAAATGTGTGAATTTCTGAAGCAAGGCGCACTCTGCCTTGCAGTGGGTCTCTGGAGGTACAAAATGGGTATTTTCATCAAGACTCTGGGCTCTAGCAAAATTTTTCTTCATCTGTAGCCCTCAGACAGAATGTTAGTATTACAGCCATTCTGTGAATATAATAGATCTGTTAGCCCTGCAGAAGAGAGGGAGGTGTTAATAAACAGCCATAGAAGGATATAGCTTTGTAGGAAGCTGTGCCATCAAATAGTCTTTGGGGCTTTGGATCATTTCTTCTTTCTGCTTCAGACAACTGGAATTGCAACGACTATGGGAATGTAATGCACAAGTTAATCAGACAGAGAGGAATAAAAAAACTTGGCGAATATTTCTTTAAAAGATATTGATTTAACAGATCTGCTTCTCCGATGACAAGTTCATGGATTTAAAACAAATTGTATTCAATCAGCTTACTACTGAATTTGGTTATGAGCTGTTCAAGTGCTTACTACAAGCCATCATGTTTCTAGTGAAATCCTATACATTATAGTAATGAGTGTTTTGAGGATGCCTAACATGGGAAGATAAAATGCTGGAGAGGAAGAGAGTGAGAAAAGGCAAATCCACCAGATGAGAAGAATCGTATCGAAAAAGGCTGGATTTTCCTTGAACAAGTGGGGGGGGGGGTCAACACAAGTACGCAGAGGCTTGTGCTGGGGAGAGGAGAGACATGATGCAGCATGTGCAGGTCAGTGGAGGACTATTGCAAGAAGAGGCTAACAATTCAACGTGGGCAAATGCCATTTTAAACTAACATTATGCTCCAGAATTATTCTGTGTAAGGTGGTTTAGCACATTGTGGGAATTTTATGATAATTTCTTGATCCCGGTTGTCTGGCAAGGATGAGCCAAGATAGGTGTCTATAGCATTGCACATAGCAAAATCACTGTACACCCAGCACCTGCCAGAGGGTAAATTTGGCAGGCATGCCGTCCCCTGATATTCATAGCCACAACCTGAGTTCAGTGTTTTTGACCCACAGTGATATGTTGCACTGTCACATTGATGTGTACTTGTGGGGACAACAAGGTAGGGGAGGAAAGGTTTGGGATGGCACCATTTCATCCAGCCCACACCCTCGCTCAATTTGCTGCTTCCTCTGCCTCAATCCTTCTTCCCTCCTCTTGGCTTGGCATATCCCTAATGGCGCTCGATAGCAGGGTGGATGTTGTAACACTTACAACATTCACCCTGCTACAGAGCTCTGTTAGGGACAAGCCAAGCCAAGCGGAGGGGACAAGGATTGAGGCAGTGGCAGAAGCAGAAGCAGTGGATGCACAAAACTGCCTGCATCTTTCCCAGGGCCATTCTTCCCTCCTTCACCCACACCATGCATGATCCTGATGTTCAGTTCCCTGCCTTGCTCCAACTGGTAGGATGGGCCCAAGGGCTTTCACCCATTGGTTCTCTCTACACCTTTCCCTTGACTTCTGGGATGATTTCACCAAGCCCATATGCAGTGGAGGGGCTTACTGTGCTATCAATAATTTTCACAACAAGCCAGTGAGCCCTGATGTCATGGGAATGGATCGAGATGGGTGCCTTGGCTTTATAACCATGTGAGGCACAAAAGTCTACACCACTCACCCTTAGACTACTTCCTGGTCTAGAGACCTGGGGAAGCATAAGACTTCCCTGAGATCTTAGCTGATATCCTGGTACCTGGGAATCCTACAGAGAAGAGCAAGCATTGATGCTGAATGCTTCAGGATCAGTTGCCCAGTCACATATCTATCATGAACCTATGTCTCCAATCCTTGTACACTTCCTTCCTACCACACTTCCTTCCTACCACACTGTCTGTTTCTCTCTAGGGAATGCTTTCACAGAAATACACACTCAGTCCCTGTCTTCCAACTATGCCAGTATCCATCTTTCTGTCATGCATATCTTTGAGGTCATCTGGAACATCCCAATTCAGGTTTTTCTGTCATTCAACATTCAGTCGCAATAGCAGTTACACTTATATTCTACCCATAGCACTTAGTGCCCTCTCTGGGTGGTTTACACAACATGCTGGTTATTATCATCATCAAGGTTGAACTCACAACATTCTGGCTGCAGTAAAGCAGTTTAACCACTGCACAACCACAGCTATGTACTCAGTAGTTGTAACTTTCCTAAGGACTCTCTGCTGCAAGACAGTTCTTCTATCCATCTGGACCACTCACTTAGCATTTAGGAATAGGATGAGACCTTTTTCAAAAAGCTTTGAGTAGTTAGACTGGTATTATTGTCACATTCTTAATGATGATTTCCTATTTATTTATTTTAATCCTTTGTCATCTGTCTTGATAAATTGGTTCCCCAATACACACTTTAATTGGCTTTACTGCATTCCAGATTGTACATTGATGGGTCTTATTTAAAAAGTCATATTTTTATAGTGGCTGCGGGCTAAAAGTAGGTTGGAAATGGGTGGATTAAAATAAAGCATTAACTCAGTACAAATTACCTCAGATAGTGCATATGTTGCTGGTCTTTGCAGTTTTCTATGGCTCAAATCCTGAATTACTTGGTGTACTTCTCTTGTGCATTTAACTATTTCTGTAAGTGCCATCTTTTAACATTTTTAATATCTTAATGTCTTATTCATGTTTTAGAACAACATATTGGTAATTCATCTGCTTTCTGTTGTCATAAAATACTGTCTTGTTTAGTGCCAACCCATGATTTCTCAAAAGAGATCTGAAATGTTTCTTTTTTAAAAAGCACCTCTAGAATAAAATTTACGAAGAAAAATAGGGGGGAAAGAATAAGCTTGCAGCATATTCTCCATACTGTGTAGTGTTGGTCACTGTTTTTCTAAACCTAAAATAATTCTGTAGCAATAATATCGTAAGGGATATAAAATACCCGCCAGGCCAGGCTTCCAACAGCATTGTTTCTGCTCCTGTTTCTTGAAACAGCAGGACAAAAAAAAATAGAGAGGGAAATAGAAGTCACTGCTGTGTGGCATCTGGCTCTGTAAGAAAATGTGAAAGAATAACTCCTCCTCATGGGGCATATTTAGCAAAATTGTTCACCCTTAATTTTATCTCTGATGAGTAAGTATGAGAAGGCTATTTTTATTTGTCTGTTTAGACTCTGACTATTGAGATTTGGATTATCACTATGTGTTGCTCTCAACACAGTGCTGGTTCCCAATCTAGAATATGACAAAATAATGGGAAGAGACATAACTTAACATTCTGGGATTGACAGTAGGTGTATTTTTATGGGGGACCAACAAATTGTTTTATAGCACCCCAAACAGTGATGCATTTATTGTGACATAAAATACTTACATGCACTTTGTTGGAATGGAATGAATAGGTAGGTATTGAAGGCTCTATAAAAATGCCCTTTGGTACCTACCCTCAGTCTAATACTAGGACTGACCCTGGGAGGTATTGAAGTATAGTCAACTGAACATGCTTACAACTTCCTCTCTAGATCTTGGCACTATTTAGAGAGGTCTGCAATCCCAGGGGTATTCCAAGTTGGGTTTCTGTGCACATGCCTGTCTCTTTTAGCCTTATAAAAGAACTCACACTACCTAAACTTCTAATTCTTTCCTATCACATGAGGTGGTGGTGGATGTGTGACAAAACAGTCAGTCTTCAGGATTTACACCAGTGGGACGTAAGCCTCAACTGCGCAGTTGAAAGCTTGGTTTTTGGGTATAGGCAGCATAAAATTTAAAGAGCAAAGTATTATAAGCATATTAACTGTATTAGACAAAATTATTGTGCTTGTGAGGCATCACAGAGACTCTCAAAAATAGGGGAGCAGAAACTGTCCTCTGTAATCTTTCACATAGCACTTTTCCAGAGAAGCTAGTCATTCAGTCTATTGTAATGGATAGAATAACAAACTTGGACTAAGAAGCCTGGGCTTAAATAATTACTCTGTCAAAGATGCTTGCTCAGTGTGGAACTGGTAAAATCACTCCTTAAATAACTTGAAAGCCCTAGTTCGAGATACTATACGTCAATTCTGACTTGATGGCACATAATAACAGAGCAGCTAGTCCTCAGCATATTCTTTACAGAATGCTGTCTTTCTGATAGATACAGAAAATATATTTCGTACTGTCATAGCTGCTTGGGGACTGAGAGTTGAGCTGGGTGATCTCTCAGGAATACTTCCAGCTCTGTGTTTCTATTGATTAGAGTAAAAACAGTGGCAACAAGTTCATTGTATTTGGAGAAATTTAGTCTTATGTGATGGTGTAATAATTCAAGGCCAACAAACATCTGAATGGGATGGATGCCTTTTTGCCTATAAGGAAGTGTGATGCTTGAGGTTTGATTGTGTGCAAGAAAGAAACAAAGCAGAGAAACTGGTTGCGATGCAAGAAAACTAACAAGACTGAAAAACAGAAACAGAGGTAGCCATGCTAGCCATAAAACAAATTCCAGATTCCACACTTTGGTAGTGCCTTCATTATGCTTTTCCAGACAGGAGCACAAATGTCATGGCAAATGACACTAGAAAATGACCAAGATTGATGTGTGTCTGTTGAAATTGGGTTTAAAGCTTGGGCACCTATCCTTATTTATTTCAGCTGGTGCCAGCCCTCACTCCTTCAGCATCGAAGTGTTTTTATTTGAATTGCACATGAACACTAATACATCAGAAACATGTGTGTGTGCGTGTGTGCGCGCACGCGTGCATGCACACACATGGACGTGCATTCACGTGTGTTTATGTGTGTTGGGAGGGCTGAAGAAATAATCAATGGGTTCATGCACATGAGCCAATCGTACCATCTAGAGCAGAGGTCTACAAACTTGGCTCTGCATATCCCAGATAATTAGGAAGCATAGGTCATGGGGTAAGCATCTTCCCTTCCTCACATATGCATTTTCTTTTGAAACCCTATGGCAGTAGAAGTAGGGACTGGAGAAGCATTCACTCTGAAACAAGGGGGAGTGCAAGCTGTTTTATGAAAGCAGTCGCTTTTGCCATCTGGTCCACAGAGCAAATCTTTTGCAGGCGATAGCAAATGCTGTATCTGAAATATCTGCCTGGCACATCAAACTAATTGGAACACTTTGAAGGAAATACTTGCTAGGTGCTGAGCGTCTTTCTCTCCATGAATTTTGGAACTGTATCTAAGAGAAGATTCACACTACTGTCAGGCTTCTGGTGACCTTTGGAAATAATTTGCACTTGTTACACCTGTTGGTTCTAGGATTGTCACCTTCTAATACAGACTCTGAACATGTACCTTTAAAGTTTGCCATTCAAACAGAAGTCAAGATAGCTGTTCTTCCCCCATCCTGTTCTTCCCTACTGCTCCTTCATTTGCTGTTCAGGGGAGGCCTGCTTGGCTCAGCAAATGAGTGGTATGGAAGTAAAGAATACTAAATAAATTATTTGTCCTCGTCAGTTATGGCTGACTCAACTTGATGAGACACCTCATTGAAGAATTTTCAAATCCCACAAGCTTTGCCACCTCCAGGCGAGGACAAAACAGAGAATGCTATTATTTCTTCTTCATTATTTCCATCATTTGTGTCTGCTGTCTTTGTGTAAAATAGGATCCTTTCCTTTTGAGAATGAAGGCAAACAGACCCATGCATCCACACAGACAGAGAGTAACCACAAAATGACTGGCTGATTTTTAAAAAACATGCACCCACCACTTCCAATGCTTCTGATATTTCATAGGGCATGAAACAAGCAGCAGCCACTGTGATTTTAAAACATCCATGTTAAAGAATTGTGTGTGCATTTTTGCCTAAATTGCACACATGCAGACAAACATTTTGCCTTGTTTTCTTCTCTTACCAAGAGTACCACAAAATGCTTCACTGTGTTGCAGAGAGTAATTTGCAGTTTCTTATGCATAATGGAATGACTGGAAGGTTGGTAGATCAGCAGTTCGAGGCCCGAGTGCTGCCCAATAGAGTGATCTCCTATCTCTGTCCAAGCTCCTGCCAACCTAGCAGTTTGAAAGCAAGAAATTGCAAGTTGATAAATAGGTTCCACTTTGGTGGAAATGTAAACAGTGTTCCATGCACTCCAGCTACATGACCATGGAAACATCTGCAGATGTAGACAGTGTTGGGTCTCTAGCTATAAACAGAGATGAGCATTAAACCCTAGAGTCAGATATGACTGGCTTTCAGGTGACCTTTACTTTTACCTATACATAGATGGGAGGAGGGAACAAATGAGGTTTCACCTCTTATTTGATGGATACAATAATGGAGAGGGAACTCAATGAGAGGAATTATTAGATTAAATTAGACTAGATATTTTATTGACCAAGTGTAACAAACACACAAGGAATTTAACTCCAGTACCAAAAGCTCTCACTATACATGACAACAAAATTCATATATAGAAGTTATTCACTATATTCTATCAAGTAATATATTTCATTGTTCAACCAAATGATGGCACAAGGAATATACTATCCCTAAATCTAGTTTAGTTTAATATGTAATACCTTATTGCAATGGAGCATTTAAATGTCTGTTTGATGTCTGAGCTGCAAGATAGTTGGTTTCTTGCCAAGGAAAGATGGTTCTGCTTATACAAGATTACGATTCCTCTGGCTTCAGCATTCTGACCCATCTAAGACTGGACCAAATTGGAATGAGCTGTCTTATATGTTCAGTCAATAGATAGGCCTAATCATTCTATTTGCAATATCTGATCAAATCCACTTGTTGTTGTCACATACTTTTAAATTTTATTTGACGCTTTTGAATCAAGAGTGTGGAATTTCTTTGTGCTCATGGGCTGAATTTATTTCAGAAAATTTCTCAGGAGACATATTTTAGTGGGACTTGTGTTGAAGACAAAATGGGGTCAAAAATGCCATCACATGACAGGTTACTCCTCTTACACTCCTAGTAACTAAGCTTTAGAAGAGGCATTTCAAACTCTGAAAATGTTACAAAACCCATTGAAAAGCTTGACCCCATGAAATAATCATTGATAAATGTGCCCTTGTGAGCAACACTGGAAGACTGGATTGAGACTCTGGGTGAATCCTATTTCATCACAGGGATTAAGGTTTGTCTGTCCAACAAGAATTGCTGAAGATGGGCATATTGGGAGGTGTTTTGGTCCAAGATAAATGCTTAGGGCCTGGCTTCCAAGAAGTGTCAAGGGATCTATAAATGTCCTTTTTAAGCTACAGCCACTTCTCATTGTTGTTCTACAGTTATGAAAGAACCAACACAAAATCTCTATCTACTGATGCTACCTACAAGATTGATGTAAGTCTTGGAGTTCCCAACCTTTGGCCTATAGGCCAGATCCAGCCCATGGTGCCTAATAATCTTGCCCACGCTGACTGCACTCTCCCAGAAGCGGAAGTAAACCATGCCCATGCATGCACAAAACACTGTCGTAAATGCATTTATGACAGCTACAGGTGCATTTGTGGCAACGTTTTGCACATGCATGGGTGCATTTTACTTCTACTTCTGGTGGAACCACGTGACCAGCTCACCACCTGAAAGGTTTGGCCACCCCTGAGTAAGATAACATTTCCCAAATTGTCTGATGTATCAACCTGGCAAGGTCAGATGGAGCTGGGGCAGAATAATGGGAAAACATCTGAATGGCAGAATTACTTATTTAATTGAAGATATTAAAACAATATATGCTGGTTATGAATTACCAAAAGAAAGAAGGTTTATTTATACTCATGATAACTTTTATATATATCTGTCCTCCACCATTCTCCTCAACTTGCTCAGCTCTGTGCCCATTGTGTCTGCAATACCCCCTAGCCATCTCATTTTTGGCCACCCCCTTCTTCTTTTGCCCTTGACCTTTCCAAGCATCAAGGCTTTCTCAAGTGAATTTTCTCTTCTCATTTGATTTCCAAAGTACTTTAGCTTCATCTTTACTATTTGACCTTCTAAGGAGCAGTCAGGGTTAATTTCTTCTAAGATTGACATATTTGTTCTCCTCACTGTCCAGGGGACTCTCAAAACTCTCTTCCAACACCACATCTCAAAGGCATCTATTCTTCTGCGCTCAGCTTTCTTAATGGTCCAGCTCTCACAACCATACATTGCCACTGGGAATACCATTGCTTTGACTATGTGAATTTTTGTTTTCAATGTGATGTCTCTACTTTTCACTATGTTCCCCAGGTTTCTCATCGTTTGCCTCCCAAGAATCAGTCGCCTTTTTATTTCATGGCTGCAATCACCATCTGCAGTGAGCTTAGATCCTAAGAAAGTAAAATCTGTCACTGCTTCTTCCCTATCTATTTTACAGGGACTGACAGGGCCTGTTGCCATTATCTTGATTTTCTTGATATTAAGTCTCAAACCAGCTTTTTCACTTTCCTCTTTCAACCTAATCAGGAGCTTCTTTAGGTCCTCCTCACTTTCTACCATTAGGGTGGTGTCATTTGCATATCTCAAATTGTTGATGTTTCTCCCAGCAATTTTGATCCCAAATTGTGATTCCTCCATCCCTGCATTGTACATTATGTGTTCTGTGTATAAGTTGAATAAGCAGGGTGACAAAATGCAGCCTTGTCTTACTCCTTTTCCTATTCCAAACCACTCTGTCATTCCATTTTCTGTCCTAACTGTTGCTTCTTGATTCATGTACAGGTTTCTCATGAGGCATATAAGGTGTTCCGGTATTCCCATCTCTTTAATTACTTGCCACATTTTGTTGTGGTCGACACAGTCAAAGGCCTTAGTGTAATCAATGAAACAGAAGTAGACTTGTTTCTGATATTCCTTTGTTTTTTCCATGATCCAACGTATGTTGGCAATGTGGTCTCTAGTCCCCCTGCCTCTTCTGAATCCCGCATGCACTTCTGGTAATTCTCTCTCCACATACTGTTGCAGCCTATCCTGTATTATCTTGAGCATCACCTTGCTAGCGTGAGGGATGAACGCAATTGTTCGATAATTTGAACATTCTTTGGCATTACCCTTTTTGGGGAGTGGAATGTATACTGATCTTTTCCAATCCTGTGGCCATTGCTGTGTTTTCCAAATCTGCTGGCATATAGAATGCAATAATTTGATTCCATCATCTTTTAGGACTTTGAAAAGTTCAACTTGGATACCATCATCTCCACTGGCTTTATTGTTTGCAGTGCTTTTTAGGGTCTTTCTGACTTCACTCTCTAGGATGTCTGGCTCATGTTCAATGTTCTCATCATTGTGATTATCAGGGGTGTTGAGGTCCTTTTTGTAGAGTTCCTCTGTGTACTCTTTCCATCTTTTCTTAATCTCTTCTGCATCTGCTAACTCCTTGCCATTTTTGTCCTTTATCATGGTCATTTTCGCTTTAAATGTTCCCTTGAGTTCCCCAGTTGATATTGTTTTCCTCTATTTCTTTGCACTGTTCATTCAGGTAGGTCTCCTTATCTCTCCTTGCTTTTCTTTGAAATTCAGTATTAAAGTGACTGTATTTTTTCCTTTCTCCTTGGCATTTTGCATTCCTTCTGTCCTCTGCTATTTTAAGAACCTCATCGGATAACCACTTCGCTTTCTTATGCTTCTTTTCTTTTGGTATGGTTTTCCTTGCTGCCTCCTGCATGATGTCCCACATCTCTGTCCATAATTCTTCTGGCACTCTGTCTATCTGGTCCAAGCCATTGAATCTGTTCCACACCTCCACTGTGTATTCCTTAGGAATGTTGTCTAGGTCATATCTGTCTGGCCTAATTGTTTTCCCTATTTTCTTTAGTCTAAGCCTGAATTTTTCGATCAGTAGGTTGTGATCTGAAACACAATCTGCTCCTGGTCTTGTTTTTGCTGACTGTATGGAGGTTCTCCATTTTTGGCTGCAGAGTATGTAATCAATCTGGTTTCGATGTTGGCCATCTGGTGATGTCCATGTGTAAAGTCTCCTTTTGTTTTGCTGGAAGAGAGTGTTTGCTATGACCAGTGCATTATCTTGACAGAACTCTATCAGTTTTTGGCCTGCTTCATTCTGTGTTCCAAGACCAAACTTGCCTCTTATTCCATTTACTTTATATATATATATAAAGTTTCAGAGGCACTGGTCTAAGCCCCTTGTGATACTCTGAGCCTCTTTTTGGAATACACACTATGGGAAGCCCAATTTTACTGAGCTACTCCTGTTTATGCATTTCCTTCCTGGCTATAATGTTCAAATAAGCAGAGGGAGATGGAAGAGAAAGACTGGGATGGTATAAATAGCACAGAAGTGTTTATGTTGCTTTGTAAGTCCAGAATTAAACTAGTAATAAGTTGTAATAGCCTTTTGATTAACTCCTTGGCACTGGGAATAAGATTTTACCTGGTTGCAAAACTCTCTATCTGGCAGCAAATACACAAGGAACCACCTGCTCCTGTGAATTAATTCTGTAATTGAATTTCTGCTCACTTTAGTGAATATGTTTTGTTGTGCTAGGTCCAGATTGCAGCTATCCCTAAAGCAGGCACTGGGAAAGAAGGTTAAATAGGAACATCCATCAGCCTTTTGCAAAGAGCCTAACTATAAACGGGGAGGAGGGGAAAGGGGTCAGGCAATTGAAAGTTGTTAAGGTATTGACTGAATAAAGATAACACCCTGACATACACAATACTTTTCTTACATAGCCAAACAAGACTCAAAGCAGCACATTGCTTATAATTCCTACAATCATTTACTACACCAGGAATTCTCATCTTTTTAAAGCTGGGAGTGGGTCACACTCTCTCAGATAGCTTCGGGAGCTGGACAGCCATTTTGCCTTTCCTCTACCACATGGCATTTTCTAGTTTGGTGGAGGCGGTGGGCCCCCCACATGAAATGGTGATACGGGCCACATCCGGCCCATGGGCTCCAGGTTGAGAATACCTGGACTACACTGATGGGGTGGTTAACTAACATATATAAGCAACATTATGTAGAAAACATTTCAGATTATGGCATGAAAGTGAAAGGTCAGTTTGAAGGGACCAAAGTGGGTCTAGAGACTGAGATAAGCAGAGTTATTCATTATCATGTAACACTTGTGTTATGTAGCACTTGCTCCGGTGTGAATTATTATTATTAGGGTATGGATGTTTTTATGAGGTTATTACTGTCTGATACTAATTGGTTTGGTTAGGTAAGGTTGGCTTTTCTTATGTCTTATTTTTCCGATTGATTATTATGTGCTGTGTTGTTGCAATTTATTTTTCTGTATTTGATGTTTTATATGATTGTGATGGTAGTTTAGTGGTTAACACACTGAACTTGACAACTGGAAGGTTGGCTGGTCAACAGTACGAGACCCAAGTGCTCCATGACTCTGTTCCCTTTTCTGTCCCAGCTTCTGCTAAACTAGCAGTTCCAAAGCAAGAAATTGCAAGTAGATAAATAGGTACTGCTTTGGTGGGAAGGTAAACACCATTCCATGCACTTCAGTGTCTAGTCATGCCTGCCACATGTCCACAGAAACATCTGTAGATGCATACAGCGCTGGCTCTTTGGCTATAAAAATAGATGAGCACTGAACCCTAAAGTCAGATATGACTGGCTTTCGACCAAGGACCACATTTAATGTTTATTTAAGATGGGAGTTCTCAACTTTTTTAAGCTGGGGGCCATGTCACATTCCCTCAGACAGCTTGCCCTTCCTCCGCCACATGGCACTTCCTGGTGTGGTGAGGGCGGTGGGGGGTCGCATGAAATGGTGGCACAGGCTGCATCCAGTCCATGGGCCGCAAGTTGAGAATCCCCGATCTAAGTGGATTAAAGACAAAGATAATAAGCTAATACATAAGAGAGCAGGAGCAGGGCAGTAAAAAAAAAAGTCATGAATGTGAACCTTCAAAAGCATGAATTATTTTGCCAACATGAAAAAACCACAATATGTTAGGAAGCCAAAGTTCTGTGTGAGATACATGTGGGAGATGTAACACAAGGCCCAGAAATGATTAGGGCTTTCTGCCATATGTGAGTGTCTTTAAAAATATACACATTCTTGTCCAAAAGCAACCTCAAGATGTTTTGAGCAAGCAAAGGGTATCTGTTTTAGAGGTCAAGATAAAGTATTTTTGGTGTATTGTCACCAAGACAGTTGCTAACTTTTCTGTTTGCCCCTTCAAGATGAAAGCCAGAAAATGTTACCTTTTTTGAATTTATTTATTCTAATTTATATTGCCGCCCAACTCTGAAGACTCTGGGCGGCTGACAGACAACAAAGATCAATCACAGTTCAAAAGCGTTAAAAAACCCATTAAAAGCCACTGACAAAAATTAAAAGATTTAAAAGATTAAAAGAGAAAGAGTGTGTTTTACAAAATTAGCCAGTAGGTCAGGGTTACTGCATCGCTGGTGCCCCATATCTGCCCTGCTAGGCATGTCTTTAAACCTTCCCTGAAGGGCAGCAACTGTGTCTGGAGATGCAGCTTAGTTGGCAGGAGGTTCCATAGGGCCGGAGAAGACACTGAGAAGGCCTTCTTTCTGGTGCCAGAGAGGCACATAGATGGAACAATTAGAGAGCCTCTCCGGTCTGCTCTGGTGAGATGGACCGATGTTCTTGGGGTGTCGTGGTCTCTTAAGTATCCTGGCCCACTACCATGTAGGGCCAGAATTACAAGTCCAGCAGACATATATATGCATATTTTTCCATGCTTAGTTTTTTTGGTAAATATACAGTCAAACCTCACATAACGAGCGTTTCGCTTAGCAAAAAACTTGCATAACGAGCAAGTTTTTTGCTAAGCGGTCGGACTCGCATAACGAATTTTTCGCTATGCGAGTCTGAATTTTCCCTATGGAAAAACTCGCATAACGAGCGTTTCTATGGGGAAAACTCACATAGCAAAAAATTCGTTATGTGAGTCTGACTCGCATAGCGAATTTTTTGCATAGCGAACAGCCTCGCAGAACGCATTAAATTCGTTATGCAAGGTATCACTGTAGTTATCTAAAGTAGTTGGATAACAGCATGTTTCAATATGATGCCATAAAATGAACAGAATGAGGCCACTTTAAAATCATAGAAAACAATCAATAATCAAGTAATAAAACATTGGAAATAATAATGATGCCTACTGGATTGTGGTCTGAACATATGGACTTGATCCCCCAAAATTCATGTTAAAATATAGAAGTCTTTAAGGTGCCACAATTTTTTTTAAACTTTTATTTCATAGAATCTGAAAGCTATTTGGGCTCTCTGGTTTCCGAATGAAGACAATTACAGTAATACCTCATATAACATTAGTATCGAATAACACTAAAATCGCATAACATTAAGGAATCTGGGGGGAAGAATTGCATCAGATAACATTAAGATCCTATGGGATGCTTCAGATAACAACCGCTAAAGCCTGTGTGGTTACAATGTATCTCTATGGATCCCATAGAGGATCAGATAACACTAAAAATCATATAACACCAAGACTTGTGGAACCAGGTTTTAGTGTTATATGAGGTTTTACTGTATGTAGATCAGGGGTTTGCAACCTACAGCCCATGGGCTGGACCTGGCCCATGGTGGCAAATCATCCATCCCATGGCAGCACCCCCGGAAGTGGAAGCAGAAGTGGATGCATTTACAACAGCCATAAATGTGCCCACACATGTGCCCACACATGTGCAAATGCACCCACAGGAGTTTATAGCAACAGTTACAGTGGGGGAAACCATGTGTCCAGCCTGCTCAGCTGTCTGAGAGGGCGTGGTCTGGCCTGTGGTGCAAAAAGGTTAACCCCTGGTGTAGATCCATTTTGGTCTGAGCCTACTCTTTTGTTGGCTTGTTGGATGATTAATACCCAAAAAATGAAGAGTGGGAATTTATCCCTACTGAGTCTAATTGAATGGAGGTGGGTTTAGGTACCATCACCTGTAGTATTATTCCAAATTCCTGCCTGGAGTGGAGCTGGAAAGCTGGGAGTTTTTTTAGTCCTTTTTTGAAAAGCAGTTTCAGAAAGTGGTTGTTGTTGTTCAGTCACACAGTCGAGTCCAATCCTTTGCGGCCCCATGGACCACTGTACCCCATGGACCACCGTACGCCTCTCATCCTCCGCAGCCCACACAGATCTACGCCCATGAGTCCTCTCTTCTCATTTGGTGGCCAAAGTATTTGAGCTTCATCTTCAGCATTTGTCCTTCCAATGAGCAGTATTCTTCAGGATTCCCTCTTGTCCCTGCCCCTCAACTAATTAATAGCATCTGGCCCAACTCTGTTTTTCCTGTCCATCTAAATATAGGGGAGGTACACTTTTAAATCAGTCAGTTAGAAACTGGATGAATACAAGCAAATTGAAATGAGATACAGATGTTCTTCTGAAATCAAAAGGCAGCGCAGGCCACAGGTATCACATAACCTGTGAGAATGTGGATCTGAGTGATTTAAACATGGCTAAGTATAAGAAAGATTTTATTGTAATTATGGTAACGGTTATGAGATCATTAACAGCAAAGAACTGGAAAGTGTACATGCATATTGGATTGGAAGAATGGTATAAGGAATTATGGAACCTCTCATTAAATGATAAAGTGATGTGTGAATTAAAAGGGGGGGGGGGAAGAATAATAAAGAATAATGAGTTTAGAAAAATCTGGGGGGACTTTATCAACTATGTATTCCAAGAATCTAAGGGAGTTAAGCCAGGACAAGAATTCATTGATTTTTTAGAAATAGGAGATAAAACAATAAATAGACAATGTGGTGTGGATACTAGTGAATAAAGAAATACTGTATTTCATTTCATTTCAAATTTATACCCCGCCTTGCTCAGGCGAACCTGACTCTAGGCGGCTTACAAAGTATACAAAATAACACAACAGTCACAAATTCCACATTACAGTATCACAATCACAATCATCACAGTATCAGAAAATATATATATACATATCAATAACACAGTAACATTCAGAAAGCATTAACATCACCATAAAATGTTACAAAAAAAATCCAAGAAGTCAAAAAAGAAAGGATTCAGTCCCGGTGACAGTCGACCCAAGCCCTGGAGTTGCTGCTCTCTCAAGGCCCGTCAGCCGAGGGAGAGTCCATTGAAAACAGCAGTGGTGAGAGCTTTTATTGCTGCCCGGGACCTGCAGCTGTTGTTCCCTCGAAGCTGGCAAGCTAATGGCCAGAGGAAAAGTCTAGGGAAAAAGTCCAGCGGTGGCAACGAAGGCATCTGGCGTTTTTATGGCCAGCCCTGCCGCTCAGCTGTTCAAAGTTCCCTGGAGGCTGGGGCTGGCCAAGGGAAGTGTCTGGCGAAGGCAGCGAGGGTGTCTGGTATTTTTATGGCCGGCCCCAGCCCCACCGCTCAGATGTCTTAAGCCCTGGCAAGGGCAGAACCCCCAGGGACAGGTGGGTGAGTCCCAGGGCTGGACGGGTGGCATCCTCTCCGCCCGGCCACAGGTGTTCTTGGCGGCGCGAAAAGTCCTGCTGCTGTTGCGGCTCTTAAGCTCTGGTGAGGGCAGAACCCCCAGGGACAGTTGGGGCAAGTCCCATGGCTGGACACGGTGGCAGCCTCTCTGCCCAGCCACAGGTGTTCTTGGAAGCACCAAAATATGGTCCCAATGGCGACTGCCCCCTAAAATCTCATGGAAGACAATGCTTTGATTGGCCACATCAAACTAGTCATGTGACTTGGTTACTTGGATCAAATAAGCAAATAAACAAATATAGGATGTGACCACACAGAATGTTGTCCAAACCTGGGGGCAGGGGACTTCAATTGCTGCTGTCACTCATGCAGAAATGTTTGAGTATTTCATAGTGTAAAGAAATCACTTAACTGCTCACCCCTTTTTAACCCGCTCCTTTCACTGGTATTCCTTTTAAAATGTTTTAAATGTTTTGCGAGTAAAACATTGCTGAATTAACAAGACATGGTGAGCACTGGAATTAATTCTTTATTTGTTTGGTGCTATACCTGGTTTAATTATAACCTTGAACTAAGGCAAAAATAAATTATTTGAGGAAAATTCAGTGAGTAATGTGGGGACTCATGACTCCGATGTCCTAACCCCAAACTTCACCAAACTTGGAGAAGATTGAAAGGATAGTCAACAAAAGACACTCAGCATTTTTGGTGTCTCTGGGTTTAATTTACTTTAATAATTTTAATTTAATAATTCGATTTCTAGGCCGCCCACTCAGGGGGACCTGACTCAGGGTGGCTTACAGTCATATATAAATACTAATACAAATAATAATGCAGATATATAATACAATACAGTTGTACCTCGCTTAAAGAGCATAATGCGTTCCAGAGGATTGCTCTTTAAGTGAGTTTGCTCTTTAAGCAAAACACCATTGTAAGTGACCAATTGGGGGGATTGCAAACCCTGATTTATTTGTTAAGCGAGTTTTTGGTTGGTTTTATTTGTTAAGCGAAACGAACTTTCAGAGAAAATTCTGCTCTTTAAGCGAGTTACTCTTTAAGCGAGGCACTCTTTATGCGAGGTTTGACTGTACACAATAATACAGGCAATTATGCAGATACACAGTGTAGTAAGCACAGCACAGAAATTATACAATATCAATACCACAAGTACAGTCCTCAGCACAGAGAAGGTATCATATTACAATAATTAATTTAACAATACAATTCAATGACCATTCTACTCAGCCTCAAATTAGTCCAAGGGGCAGCTACTGTGGGAAAAAAAATTCCATCACCTGTCACTATGGCAGCCTTTAGAGCCTCTGGCCAGGGGTGGGGACCTGGACGCAGGTAGGGAGCATCCTGGGGCCGGTAGCTGCGGTGGCCCCTCAGCCTGTCGCAGAGTCTTCCAAGCAGTGGTTGCTCCCTCTCACCAGGCCGGACTGGGCGAGACCAGCATTCGGAGCCGGGCAGCAGTGAGGTATTTTGTAGCTGCCAGCCCGACACAGCTGTGGCTCCCTCTCCCCAGGCCAGACTGGGTGACAGCAGTGTCCAGAGCCGGGCAGCAGCAATGTCTTTTGTAGCCACCAGCCCGATGCAGTTGTGGCTCCCTCTCCCCAGGCCGGACTGGGCGAGAGCGGCGTCTGAAGCCTGACGGCGGCAAGGTCTTTTGTAGCTGCCAGACCAACGCAGCTGTGGCTCCCTCTCCCCAGGCCGGACTGGGTGAGAGTGGCAGTCACTCAGTGGTTGAGTTATGCCCCCCCCATCACTCACTGAATTTTCCTCAAGCCAGTTGGTGATGGCCTAAGACTTTTGCACGATACTGTATTTCAAAAAATCAATACTGTATACTCAAAGTGAGGAATGTTGCACAAATAATGGGACAAATATTTATCTGGTTGCACTCTTAAGTTACATCCTCTTCAGTCTTCTGTAAACTATTCTCATGTTAGACTTCCTTAAAACTTTTACTGGTTACTGATCTGTTTCTGTGTACAATTCAAAGTGCTCAACTTCTAGAGACTAATAAAAAAAATATAGCTAAATGTAAGCTGTTACTATGAAGAAAAGCATGAGCCATGGTAATCAGACTTCTTTGCCCTCGTCATGGATTTTTTAAATTTAAACATGCCTCTGACATTTAATAGTCCATTATGCATTACATTTTTAGACTTTCTGTCAAGCCAAAATGGAACTAAAGGATCTAACAATAGTGTATTTAAATACAACACAATTTATATTCCCATTCAGGGATGAGCAATTTGTGGCCCTTCAGATGTTGTTAGATTGCAACTCCCATGAGCATTAGCCAGCAATGTCAGGGGTGAAAGTTTATGGAAATTACCGTCTGATAATATGTGGAGACCACTTGTTGCCCACTTGTGTTCTCATCAGAAAGATATAGGCATGAATTTCCTTCTGGTAGGTCTTCAGAAACATGGAGCATTTTGCAATCTGGAAATATTTCATGATTCTGTTTCCCCTCCCTATAATTCTTTCTCTTTGGGAAGGAATTAAGATTTGTCTGGTTACACAAACATAACTAGGATTTATGCAAATAACTGGCCTAGCATAGTGATGATTTGGCTTGTGTGACTTGAGGGAATAACATTTTGATTTTGCATAATTTGTCCCAATGACAGGAATGCCACAATATTCATCTTTTAAGGAAGACAAATAGTAAGTGTCAAGGCTAGAATATTTGGCAGGCCTTGAACTAAGCAGTAAAACACATTTAAATTAATGGCCTCATGGTCAAATAACTTGGCTGTGATTTATCTCTTGTTTCTCCTCTCTTGATGGACAGTGCCTAAAGAATGCTTTTTCTCTTGACCTGCATCTCATATCCATGACTTTGCAAGAGACATTAATCAGCTCATGAGGCTATTTCATAGATCAGATTGTCTGCCCTGATGGAAGAGATTGTGTTGGTAATATTTTTGAGCAAGTTGTGTGTGCCCAAATATTGACATGTTTAGATGATGTTACTGTAGCAAACTGTAGTTCCGGTCTAGCTGCCCTGAATGGAATTGCTATCAATCACAACAGAGACATTGGCACCTATGAATCAAATTCAAAGTAGTAACCAAGACATAAAAGTTTTGGTCACCCCCATGGCTGACCCTTTTATGCCATTTGATCTTCAGCTGGCACGTCTAGACCCAAGCCCTTGTAAATTCTAATTCCTTAATTGTTATTTTTAAACTGGTTAGCAACACAGCCCTACCACTGTTGTTATAATTATAAATGACCAATTAAGATGTAGGCACACAAATAAAATTAAATTCTTAATCCTGAAGACATGAATGAATATTGCAATGTCTTGGATGTCATGACTACTTGAGTTGCTCATTCCTGGACATTTAGTCACCCTTTTAAAAAAACCAAATCTTAGCAAATACCCAACTGTGCCAAATTCTAGAAGTACAGGACAACCCAATAAATTATAGGCTGTGTTTCTTAATAAGGTATCAAACTTTTAACCTATCACCATTAGGGTGTTTGTTTTAATTTATTCTTCTCTCTTCTGGCTGGTAGTGGAAAGACTATTGTATCATTATGGATGATATTATATCATGACTAATTAGATAATGTTAGGTTGTAAGCTCTAATAGATACAATGCATCTTTAAGATTAGTTGTTTCTTCTGAAAAGGGCAGGACACATACTGATGGAACAAAGCCATTCATTTCAGATCTATTCCATTTGGAAGTAATCCTTCACATGAAATGGAAACATGGTGTATGACATGTCAATTAACACATGTTAAGAATGCAGATGCATTTTCTCATATCTACATCCCTTTCCACTATGACTAATGAAGAGGCTGATAAAGAGGCTGATTTACATGAGGGAGGCAATATATAGGAAAGGAAGCTATTGAGAAACAGGGAGAAATATATACTGCCTCCTCTTTATTTCAAAGTTCCAACAATTAATGGTCAAAGCCTGAACATAAATAGCCAGACTGGTAATTAGAAAAGATCTAAGGCAATTTTACTGTTCTAGTATGGCAAGGAGAACTTTCCCAGTGAGGAAAAAGAAAACTTCAATGAATATATTGTGCCCTCATTTCTCTTGCATCATTGCTGTTGGGTTGTTTTAAATAAAGGGGGGGGGGTTAGAAGAAAGGGGTTTATTTCCTGCAGTCAACTGGAAGATAGCTATTAGAATGCTGGGGGAAAAGTGAAAAAGAGATTTTTAAAAGACAAACTGCTATTTTCCCTTCATCTCATTTCTTCAGTATTTCTTCAGCTGACATGTAAAACCAGGTTAGACAAGGTTGTGTTTGTGTGTACTGAGGGAGAAAACAGCACATTGTATTTCTAGAAAACTTCTAAGCACTTTTGATAGTTGCTGCTTTTGAGGTGGTTAATGATGTCAATGGACTGCTTTGGATTCTTGAGTAGCTCAGAAATGGAGAAAAGTTCCTCAAAACACTGAGGGTAAAATTGCACCCTGCCATGGGGCGGCTAGAGTCCTTAAAGCTTTCATGCCAGACTATTGTCTCGAAGCTCTCCCTTCCATACTTCATCCCTCAAGAATTAATCCTCTGACAGCCTCTTTTCAGTATTTTCCACCCTCTGGTCATGGGGAAATGCGTGCTGCATTCTACACAGCTGGTGTCATGCCAACAGACTAATAACACAGTGTTCCTTTTAATGAGGTGGCAGTCTTCCTATTTCAGAAAATTAGGAATGTCAGTTCGCAGTAAGCTCTGTCCTGAAGAAGCTGTGCTCATATTACTGTCTCCCAGCAGCACCTGGAATAAAACTTGGCTGTTATTTTCATTCCCAGGTCAAGCTTGAATTCCTTTACTGAATGTATCTTTAGTTTGCCAATCTAGTAACAGTCTGTACACTGTACAATGTGGACAGGTTAAGTCGTACCCATGAAAAATTCAATATAAATCATTCTCACCACATTGGTTCCCTCCAAAATAAGATAAGATGGGTGCCATTAGGTAAATGTAAGTGTTGCCCTTGCTTGAAAGCCAGTTGTATTCGACTCTAGGAGTTCAGTGCTCATCTCTGTTTGTAGCCAAAGAGCCAGTGCGTCTGTGTCTGCAGACATTTCCATGGACGTGTGGTTGGCATGCCTAGACACCAGAGTTCACAGAATGCTGTTTACCTTCTCATCAAAGTGGTACCTATTTATCTACTTGCAATTTCTTGCTTTTGAACTGCTAGGTTGGCAGGAGCTGGGACAGAGCTCATTCCATCATGCATGACTTAGATCTCGAATTGCTGTCCTGCTGACCTTCCAGTCAGCATCTTAAACACTTGAGCCACCGCAGTCCTTAGATCAGCCCAAAAATTTATCAAGTTTAGATTAATATTGAACTGTACAATACCACAACCTTCCAACTCTACACATAATATGGAAAGGTGTGTTCTAAACAGGGCTTGGGAAATTTCATTTTGTTGTTGCTGCAATACAGTTCCTAGAATTTCCTAGTTGGCATGGGATTCTGGGACTTTTAATCCCAAAATATTAACCTTTTTTTGAACTCTCTTACTGAAAGCTCTTTAAAAAGCAAACTGACAGTGAGATGAACAGTCATTGTTGCTGTTACTTTCACTAGCTCAGCAGGAACCATCTTCTCACCTTCAAAACCAACTGATCGCTAAGAAAGAATGCCAGAATTCTCTAAACTCTTCCCCAAATAATGGCAAACAATTCTTAAGCACCTCTCTAAACTACAAATCCCAGGTTTCCTTAGGCTTCAACCATGATAATTAAAGTAATATCAAACTGCTCTGTGTACTGGAGATGTACACTGAGTTACTCACTGTAGTGTAGAATGCTTTCAGTAGGAACACAAAGAAAATCAAACTGAGTTACCCACTGATGCCCGTTTTCCAATAATTGTTTACACTGTTACTAGGTTTTGCTGCATCTTTATCATTACATGGTGTACTTTATCATTGTTTATGCCATATTTATTGTTTTGTGTTGTATGCTGTTCTGGGTCTCTGTTCTCTGGAGAGAACAGCGAAAGAAAAAGAAGAAAAGACTGAGCATCCTTCAGCAGCAAGTTCATCTGTCATGAGGTAGAATTGCCATATGTTCCCTTTACTAGAGGAAAGGTTGTCAGATTGTAGCCCTCCATTTGAAGACACCCTCTATTTGGGAACCTAACTAATTTCAGCCCACCTCCCGTATAGAGATAAGACAACAAAGAAAGGAAAACAGTGTTCTGGTCTATTTGCCATTGATACTTGGACAGTAGACCAAGCAGGCAGTCTGTCACAGTTTTCAGTACAGGACAGATAGAAAAACAGCATGACAGCCTCTTAAATTTCTCAAATAAAATGTCAGCTCAAAGTTCATTGAACTTGACCAGCCATTCTTCTGCAGGATATAACTAACAGTGGTGGTTGCAGAGCTATGTAGAATTGCCTTTTTTGGACTATGGTTTTCTGAATTTTCCTGCCAGTTGGATCAGCCATGCCTGCTGTGGTCAATTCTTGAAGATGCAGTTTTTAAAAACCACTTACAAACTCTGCCAAGCTGATTTGGAGTCCTAGCATCTGCATCTCTGATACCTTTCTGAAGTTGTAGCAAAGCTAAGCCTTGTTAAT
The DNA here is from genome assembly GCA_030440675.1 of Furcifer pardalis. Taxonomy (NCBI): domain Eukaryota; kingdom Metazoa; phylum Chordata; class Lepidosauria; order Squamata; family Chamaeleonidae; genus Furcifer; species Furcifer pardalis. Next base: position 279,459,249 of record CP126890.1, read on the forward strand.
CTTGTCTTCTCATAGTCCTCCTGCCCCCTGGATAGGGTTGCCATAATTCTCTCCCACCAAACCTGGACAGCCATGTGACATCATTGCATTCTTCAAATTGTGCATATGTCACAGAGACCGCAGCTCTAAGACCCCACAGAATCCCTGTCTAGGACGGGCAGCTACCATCAGTTTAAAATAAGCTATAGTCAAGAGGTTGTTTCCCATATGATTCTTCTTGCAAAAGATGATTCCTGATGGTTCTATTTTTTATTTCTTTTCCCATCTCTGCCACAGCTCCTGCCAACCTAGCTATTTGAAAGCAAGAAATTGCAAGTACTGTAGATAAATAGGGACCACTTTGGTGGGAAGGTAAACAGCACTCTGGTGTCTAGTCATGCCTGCCACATGACCATGGAAATGTCTGCAGATGCAGACAACACTGGCTCTTTAAGCAATGAAGCAGAGATGAGCACTGAACCCTAGATTTGGATACGACTGGCTTTCAAGCAAGGGTGACATTTACCTTTTTAAAAATTCTTGGGCCACTCTTTAAGCCACCCTTCCTCCCCTTCTCTCTCTCTCTCTCTCTCTCACACACACACATACACACACACCATTGAAGTAGACACACCTGCAAACCCCATACAAGGATACCTTGGATGACAGTTCTGAGGAGGGCCCCGGAATGGCAATGCAGCCTATGCAGCCTCCGTTTCCCTCTGGAAGGAGAAAAGCAAGAGACAGGAAGGGACTTATTTTGCAATGGACAACTCTTCACTTTCTGTCCTCCCTCTCTAGCAATAGTGACTGTATGAAATTAACCCTTTGTTTCAGGGATTTTTATATGTTTTTTCTTGAACCAGCCAGGACTGCTTCAACCCGGGAAAATCCCGGGAAATTGGGACGTATGGCGACTCTATCTCCAGACTCAGTCAAGCACAGGGGTTCTCAATGTGGGGTCCGTGCCCCACAGGGGAAACTCAATTCCCAGAAGCCTAAGGCAGTACATTGGTTGATCATTGCTTTAGGGCAGGGATTCTCAACATATTGTCAGTAGGCCGGATTTGGCCCATAGCAGCCCCCACCTCCACCACACCAGGAATTATCATGTGGTAGAGGAAGGGCAAATGGCCATCCAGCCCCTGAAGCTGTCTGAGTGAGCATGACCTGGCCACCAGCTTAAAAAGGTTAAGAACTCCTGCTTTAGGGAATTGACTTAGGCTTCTGGGAATTGAAGTCCAAAAACCAAAGGTTAGGAAACACTGATCTAGCATTTAATTGCGTTTGAAGGCCTTAACTTCATTCATTGTATATGGATATGTTGCAAATTCACCACTTAAACATTAATATTTCTCTTCATGTGATATACAAGCCAACAAAGAAATAGCACCATGTTTGCTCTAACTGTTTGAGGAAGAAGGGAGGACAATTGTCACAACTACAATGAACTCTGAGATATCTCCGTTATTTTAAATAGACTATTCACACTTCTTCAATGAGGGAAGGAAAAACAAAATCTTCTGAAGGAGAAATTTGATGGTGTGTCATTCCTAACTTTTTCTATCAGATTTGTAGCATAGACAAAGTCTCTTGATTGGAAAGAAACAGAAAAGGACTATATAGAACAGGGGTTCTCAACCTGGCCTGTGGGCTGGATCCAGTTCATGGCACCAAATAATCTGGTTCCTGCCCTCACTCCAGTTGCCACCACCACTGGAATCAGCTGTGGACTAATTTACGGCCATCGTAAACGTGTTTACAACAGCTATGGACTCATTTATGGCTGTCAGAAACACGTTTACAACAGTCAAAAATGAGTCCATGGCTGATTCTGGTGGTGGCGGCTGGCACACCAGTTCAGCCCACTCACTATTTGAGGGAGCATGACCTGGCCGCTTACTTGGAAAGGTTGAGAACCTCTGGTATAGAACAAGGCTGGAATAAAGCAAAAGGTCTATACAGTTTCTTGGAGGCCATAGAACAAGGGTTCCCAAACTTTTCAAGCTGGGGGCCAGTTCACACTCAGTCAGCTTTGAGTGCCAGATAGCCATTTGGTCCTGCCTGGACAATGGGGTGGCTGTTTTGTCCCAAGAGATTCAAAGGGGTGGCCATTTTGTTTCTCAAATGCCCTTGGAAGGGTGGGGCCCACATGAAATGGCACAGATCTGGCCCATGGGCCTTAGGTTGGGAACCCCTGCCATTGAAGTTGTGATTTTCTAGAGATCTGGGTGCTCAAGACATTGAGTTCCATCTCTTCACCTGAACAATCTCAATTGAATCCAGGTTTGATTTGTTGCAGGGGCAACTCACAAGTTGTTGGCATAATTAACTGGAATAAGATGAGCAAAGTAAATGTAACAAGTGAACCCCATCTGTGCTTTCTTACTCTTCCATTTTGGCATACTGTACAGTCAAGGTGACAGTGTGTTAAAACTTTTAGGCTTAGAACTTTAATGATTTGTCAGTAAAGTGAGAAAAAGAAAGTGATTAAATAGTGTACCTAGTGCCTTTCAATTTGTTCCTTCATAAGAGTTAAACTTCAAAGCAATTTCCTCTCCTATTGAGAGGACTGCATTGTTCTTTGAAAACAAAAGAAGGGGGGAAAGGGGGAGAATGTAAGGTTATTCATCACCAAAGCTTTCAGTCTACTTGTAACCCAAAAATTATGTTTTAATTTGCTTCCTTTCAAATATTCTTCAGGTTTTGTGGAGAAGTTTGTGTCCTGTGAACTTAGTCATTAAAATGTTACATCCTGCCATCCAGACTGTGTTGATTTTTGAATGAAGTTATTATAAAAGACATGATTAATTTTAAAATTGGTTACAACAGCAGCATAGTGTGGGTTTAAGGTGCCCGGGGCAGATGCCAAATTCGCCGCCCCCAAAAAGTGCCTTGGGGTGGGCCGTCCCCCTACCAACTGCAATTGCCCACCCCATTCGGGTTCTTCTTGCAGAGGCGACAGCCAGGACACCCCAATGTCGAGCCTGGGAGGGGAGGGAAAATAGCATGCGCATACGCATACACCCCTCACCCCCCCCCCCGGAACTTTGTTGGCTTTCCTCCGCCTGCAAAGCCCCGGGGCGAAGCTTGGTGCCAGGCGAGGAGGCAGCAAGCGAGAAACCAGAGAGGCGGCACTGCTGCTGGTGGTGCTGATAATCTGAGCCTGCTGCCAGAGAACTTCCTTCACCTCCCTGAGAAGGAAAAGGGTGGGAGCAGAGGGAGGAGGAAGAGAAGGCATTCTAAGTAAGCCTCCTCCTGGGCCAGCTTTGAGTTCCACTGGGTGACGGGGATGGGGGCACGTTGTCAGTTCGAGACTCGAGTACTGCATGTCACATTGAGCGTCCATCTCTGTCCCAGCTCTTGGGGAAATGAAAGGAGCCTCATTCAGGCGTCCCCTGAATAGAGTTTCTCTAGCAAAAATCCTTTCAAGCCAGGATAATTTCTGACACAAAATTATTACCTCCCCACCAACACACATGCACTTTTGCTGCTCAGCCCTAAGAGAGAGAGAGAGAAAGGCAGATATTTGCCAAAATCTTATTAAAACCTGCCAGAGATGGGCAGACTGCCTTTTCTCCCTCCAGGCTACCCCATCGCTTCTGTGCCCTCCAGTGCCTCCTTCTCCACCGGAGGCTTGAAGAGAGTGGCTGACCATCCTGAGGGCTCTGAGGGAATGAAAGCCTGACCAAAGCCTCCTTCCCTCCCCTCATACTTATGTCCCACTCTTGCTTCAGGGATGTTTTTTTTCCTTCAGCCCTTGGGCGTTTTCTTCCCAGCTGCTGGGAAGTGGCTGACCCTCCACAAGGACAGGCACATAAACAGCACCAGCCCTACACACCGGGCAGAGCAAAGCAGCCCAGGCCAAGCCACCCCCATCCCTCAATGCCTGAGGCTTCCTCGCTCAGTGCTGCCTGAACGGGAAACCCGGCAAGAGATGTAAAGCTCATGCAACTCAAAACTGCCGTCGAGACTGCCTGGGAGGAAACGGAGGCCCGGCCCACCCTCCTCGCACCCTGTTGCCATGGAAACCGCACCTCTCCTGATTGCCCACTTGGCTCCTGGGCAAATAGATTAAACCAGAACCAAGGCTGGTACCTTGCAGACCCGGGACAGAGCACCTTTTTTGCCACCCCCAAGACAGTCCCCCCAGCCCCCCCCCACGCTATGCCTCTGGGTTACAATAAGAGAATAATGTTACTAATTATTGTATTCTCGCAGCTGATGCTATGATGAATGCACACTCTTCCTCACTTGCTCTGGGACCTCTCAGGCATTCAATCCAAGGTGGATTATTCCGAAATCCCCTCTAGAACTCAACCAAAGATCACGGCAAGGAATGTATGTTCACCATTCGTTCTCAGCCACGCCCGGCTGACCAAAACCTGGGACTTCTCTGTATACAGAGCCCAGCCAAGTTACCAACGAACATGCGTTGATTGAAGAAAATATGTCTATTGTAGCATGGTTCTTGATAAATCAGGTTACAGATCTCAGCATAGAAAAATAACCTAATCAAAATTTCATTTTAGAGAAAGGATGCTTTAAGACATGTCCTCCCCTAAATAAAATGAATCTATCTATCTGTTCTAAGTTACCATAATTAAGACTTCAAGAGATAAGGCCTGGTTGGATGGCCTTTCTCCCTCATGATGATGTTTCCTTATCGACCGCCATTTTCGAACTCCTTTCTTCTCCAAGCCATGTGCTCATGGTGAATGTTCAGGGAGAAAGGACTTGTAGCATTCGCCCATTCCCCCCTCCTCTCTAGGGTCTACATCTTCTCTGCTTCAGAATCACTCTCTCTGTCACTCCCTCTATCAAACCATTTGCTTAATTCTCTCCAGGTATGAGGTAATTAGCAGACATCCAATCAAATCCTATTGATGAGGCCTGGTGCCTCCAAGTCTGTTTCTTCCCATTTGGTCCCAGGGAGTGAAAACAAACAAGTGGCCTTTTACTAGCACAAGAAGCCACATCTCTACTATAGACTAAAACATAATAAACTCCATTTTGGATATGTGAAGGACTTGGGGCCTCATTTCATCACAGATGCTAGCATTCAACATATAAATGGCTATGGCAAAAGCTAGTTAAACAATGGTGATATGCATAATGACCTAGCTCATAACAAACATCTGTTGATCTAGTTTGGATGTTTTCAAATGGATTGTCCACATTCCTTGGATTTGCATGAGCAAAAGAGAAAGAAATATTCCTCCTTAACTTTAGAACAAACAACAGTTGCTTATTATACAGTATATGATATTGGCAAACTACAGCTTGTTCTAACTACAGCAAATAAGAGCACGTCAGGATCAAACCATGGTTTAATATTCTGTTTGGTTAACTAATTGTGATCACAGCAGGGAGCAGCTCTAGCTAGACTTGTGTAACCTTAAATTGAGTTATGTTCTGAAATGAATCCCCACCACTCCCAGTGGAAATGAAGGACATTCTTGCACAAACTAGCAAAAGCAGCACTGGATTGATTGTGTATGTCTCTCTGATCCACTTGCAGGCCTAGAAATTGTTGTGTCAAATGTCATTAACCTGTGTATATACTGTATAGAAGAATTTTATAAGCTCATAAACTAATTGGATTCTCTTCAAATGTACTCCAGATGTTTCATCCAAATAGAAACCAATTCATGACCAAATTTTATGTGAGTTTTGGTTGCTCTTTGGTCATATCTGAGCCAGTGTGATATAGTAGGTTAAATTGTTAGACTGGGAGTTGGAAGAATGTGGGACTGAGATAATTTGGTGGCTTTGAACCCATTAAACTGTTTAAGTCTGGCCATTTTGCTGAGTCACTTTGAGAATATGTTGGAGAGGAGAGGATCCCTGTACACAGCCTTTAGTTCATTGAAGGAAGGGTCTGACATCAATATAATAAACAAATCGATATGAATACATCTGCAATTAGAGTTGCCACAATTCTCTCCCATAAAACCGGGACAGAAGTATACTTGACAAAATGGGTGGGTTATCTACAAAATAGCCTTTTTAAAAACATACATAATATAATGACAGCTATAAAACACTTTCACATTAAATATATCAATATATAAATGCATTTATTTACAACAGTTAATTCTTACTGTAAAATGATCTGTTGTGCTTCTGAGAAGTCGTGTCGCAGTCAACTCTTAATGTCCTCAGTTCCATTAATCAGTAAAATTAAAAAAAAATCCAGGACATGATTTTTATTGAACTGACCAGGACAATTTTTCCAACCTTGAATCCAGGACAATCCCAGTTTTCCGGGATGTATGGCAACCCTATCTACAATCATTTTATGGTTTCATTAAATTTAACAGCATCTTTGTGCACAGTAATAAAGCAGGTGAAGGTTTTCCTGGGGTGGATTGAAATATGGTGGGGAAAACCTTCACTTACTCTGCACCTGTCCATTAGGCTATTTGTAAAAATTGTGAGGGGTTAGCTTCTGAAATCAGATCTCTAATAGGTTCATTAAAATAGGAACTAATTAAGAAGGGATTTATTAGACTTCTGAAACAAATCAGTGTTTAATGCATATCATCTAAAGCATTTGAGACTTAGAGCAGTCATCAACGGGGTGCTTAACTGCCCCTGCAAACTGCATCTGTCAAAATATGGACAAGGATATATTTTATTTTTTCTCTTTTTCTTATATAATAACAGAAATATAACAAAGAAAATAATTGGGTCTAAAAAATTAAAATACAACATAACAAATAAAAGACTATAAACAAGCAGAACAAATTAAATGGCTATACAGTATTTTCAAGGTACTGCAGTGGCTTAATGGTTAAGATGCTTATCTTGATGACTGGAAGGTCGGCAGGTCAGCAGTTCCAGACACGAGTACTGCATGAATGAGTGAGCTCCCGTCTCTGTCCCAGCTCCTGCCAACCTAACAGTTCGAAAGTATGAAATTGCAAGTAGATAAATAGGTACTGCTTTGCTGGGAGGGTGACAGCATTCTGTGTACTCCAGTGTCTAATCATGCCTGCTACATGTCCACAGAAATGCTGTCATCACTGGCTCTTTGGCTATAAACAGAGATGATCACCAAAGCCTAGAGTTGGGTATGACTGGCTATCGAACAAGGGCGACCTTTGCTATATTTTCCTTCTTTTCATTACCTATTTGCAGAACTTTGGAAAAACCATGTTAGTAATCATCTAGCAATATACTGCCTAAGATATACTGTGTCCAATGGTAGAACAGGGTTTTGTGTTCCTGAAAGCATTTATCCCTGGACCATATGGTCTGCCGCTTTTCATCATTAGAGTGCATTGACCATTTTGTTGTGGTGGGTTTGTGCTTTAATGCTTCAAGGCAGGGAGGCCATATTGTGAAAGAATCCCCTCCTTTGCCAAATTCCCCCTCCTCCTCATGCTACTTGGCTTTAGCAGTTATAGGCTTGATCGCCCAACCAAGGAAATCTTTTACATCCTACTGTACACCGAGTTAAGTATATCAAACTGTTACAGCTATGAAAGAATTTTATGTTTCTTTCTGTTATGAAACAGAGGCTTTGAAGTACAGACATTTCCTAGCCTTTCACCAACTGCCTCCACCCCCTGTTTAGTTTGCCATTTTCATTTCACTTTTGATGGAGCTTAAAAGATCTAAGTCTAATAGGTCTTTGTGCGAACACCTCTGGTAGTGCCATCAGCGCAAGGAGCCAGTTTTGCTTTTTTCTGAGAACAGAGAGCGACAGTTTGTGATGCATTATCTGTATCCAGTTGACCTGACAGTTTGCTTAGTAGATTTCTTTCTCATATACTTATTGTACTTTCCCATCTGTGAGAGAAAGGCCCACTATTCCAGGATGCTTGCTCATGAGAGAGACTGCATGCAAACAGGAATGCCTTTGCTGATGATGCATTGCCCTTGTTATATAGAAAACAATGATGTAGAGGGGACGTGCTCTAGATACTCTTTATGTATACTGATTGCATCCATAGAGGTAATGGCTGCAACCCTAGATCTTAAGAGAGTTTCGGGCTGTCTCCATGGTCTATTGTGATCCTTGGAACCATTAGCTGATCCCAGCTATAACAGAAGATGAATGAAGGAGCGTGGAATCTTGCAGAGTGACTGTATATTACCAAAAGCTTTGTTACTCAATTTTCAAGTTAGACTTACCCTGTGCAGCCAGAGATAAGGGGCTGAATCACTAAATGGAAAAGAGATTTGCATGTAAAAGCTATCCACACCAGATCTTCTTAAGATTTCCAGCAGATAAATTACAAACAGTTATCGATTTTGCTAAGACAAGATACAAGGCCAAATCTTCATTATTGGCATTTTGTCATGTCACATCATTGTGTGTCACAAGTTAAAACAATGTAATTAGAGAGCAGAATTTAACACCTAATTCACTATCCCAAAATAATTTTATTATACATCTGCCAGCAATCACCCCACCCGGCTCCTGAAAGTATAGCTTCAACTAAGTTGGTGTCAGCGGCATCATCAAACTGCAGATTAGAAGTGCCCTTATGAATCATCCAGTCCAGCTCTTGTCAAAGAGGTACAATGGAGAAACCATTGAGCTATCCAACTGTTTTATGTCTTAAGTTTTCTGAGCTTCTGTACATTTCGTTTAAAAAAAAAGAAAAGAAGAAGACCCTTATTGTCTGCAATATCAGATCCTTTTCCCACTACCTGTTGAGGGCAGATGGGAACATCTTAAAAATTATTCATACTGATAGCCTCTCTGTTACATTTTATTAACAGTTTTGATTTCCATAGCAGTAATCACCGAGTGGCATCAGAGAGGAGTAAAAAGACCCCTTGGCAGCCCCCCCCCAAGATGGGAAGACCCAATTGTGAAAAGTTTTGGTTGAACCTGGAGCAGAAGAACATGGCAGAGAAAAGAATGGAAAATGAGTTGTAATCAGCAGGAACTTATTCCTTGATAGTCTGGTCATTCAAGTGTGTGTGTGTGGAAAAGTTATTTCCTCACTGGTTATCATTCTGTTGTAACTTTATTTGGGGAGGAAATAATGGACAGAAATGAATTAAAGACCTTCTTTATGAAAACATAAATTCATTTGCCAAAATTCAGAGAGGATTGCTATAACCCAGTTCCATCACAAATCTACTACCCTTACTCAGCAGTAAGCTATAAAAAGGGGGTGAGCCTCAAATGAGAAGCTTTCTATTATCATTGGAAGGGATTTTTTTCTGAAGGTGATTGGAAAGCTACCCTATACAGCATCTGACCCTTGGTCCATCCGGCCTTATATGCAGCTCAAAAGGGGTTCTTTCTTAGCCCTACATAGAGATACTTGGGATGAAAACTTTGAATGTATGATTGCTTTGTCACTATACCACATGCCCTCAAATCTAGTTGTGAAGGATAACTTTCATCACAGTGAAGGAGCTTCTTTGCTATCCATTTAATCCTGTCCAGTCATTTACTTCTAATTAAACAATGATAAAACAGATAAGTGGGTGATAGCTCAAATTAAGCCTGATCTCTTCCTAGAAGATAAAAATGAGTAAACTTAGGCTATCATACATTGGGCAGATCATGAGAAGAGGAAACTCATTGGAAAAGGCAATGCTGGGAAAAAGTGAAGGCAGCAGGAAAAGAGGAAGATCAGATATGAGATCGATTGACTCAGCAAAGGAAGCTGTATCCTTGAATTTGCAAAACCTGCACAAGCCAGTTCTTCTTCTTCCATGTCTAGGCCATATGTGAAACTACCATCTTTTGGTGAGTTCATTCTGCAGTTCGATTTGCCTGACCTAGTGTGAGAAAGATTAGCTGGCAACACAAAGTTGCCAATACCAGAGTAGGCCCGAATATGGTTCAAAAACCACAATCTTTGAGGAGGCTCTTTCTGTGTATCATCACAATTCAGTTGAGAACAGGACATTTTGTAGGTCATTCATAGGATTGCTGTTGGGAGTAGCTTGTTGCTGCATAATGACAGCATAATAACAAACATTACCAATGGATTTTAGCTTTTGGGAAGGGTATCATTAGGTAATATAGTAATGCATTAGGTGCTGCACGGAACTAGAATGTTAATTTTGGCTCAACTGACTGAAGAAAAGCAATGCTACAGCACTGGAGGGCTCTATAGGGACGCTATTATGCTGTATTTTCAGCTGCTTTTTTGCTCTTCTCTTGCTTGACCTTCTTTGATCCCTTACTTGTTCTGTGTTTCCCTTCAATTGTTTGTGCATTCCCTCTATTCCTTTCCATTTCTTGTAAGCCAATAAAACCACCTATGTCACATCTTAACCTATAGCAGGATAATTGTTGTTTACTGCCATATATACGTGGCTAACAGGAAAGCAGGATTACATCCTGACCTCCCCCACAACCTCTGCCCCAACAGCTATGCATCTGGAAAAATATAGTTCATGCAGTTTCAAATTCCTAATTGTGTAGAGAGTGCACATATGTAGAGATGGGCTATTACCTTCAGAGAAGGGATGCAATGAAATTCTCCTGGGCTAGTGCAAATACCAAACAGCAAACTTACTGACCTTTGAATTCATATCAAATTATTCTTTCAATCCTGACCCTACTTCTGGGCATGCTTGTGTAGGTAGATATTGATCTTCATTCCCTAGCTTAGGGTAATTTAAATTTTATTTTTAAAGTGGAGTTTTTTGATCTGTGGTCAAGGACAGGGGAGATTTTATACCCACTGATCCTTCTTAGTTGCTTGGATGAACTGGCTTAGCCCAAGTTTGAGGAAGCCACACGTTTGAATACGCTGAACATCAACGTGACAATTGGTCCTCTGGTCTATTTTTACTAACAGCCATTTCAGAGAGGAAAAGTGCTCAGGAGAGGGATTATTTCTGTCATTGCTTTTGTTACACATTGTCCTTGCTAATAAGAATACTTTTAGCATTTTAGATGTGTTTTGGAGCATACAAAGGACTTGTCAGACAACTGCCCAGGAGGGATGTGAATCTCAGTGTCAGTTCTCAGTGAGAAAAGGAAGTGGGGAAAATTATAGCTACAGCAAAATCTCTCTATGCAAGATTCTGGCATGGAGGGGGTTGAATTCTCATGGGATTTCTTACATTTCTTTAACACCTTTTAACGCAGAAAATGAAAGCATGTACTGAATTCAAGCCTTTCTTTTGCAAGATGGTGTCTTGCATGTGAATGACACCTACTTGATATTTTGTGGAGAACAAGGCATTAAAACCTACATAAATGATCTGTGGAAAAAAAGAGAAAAAAGGATTCTGTCATTTTAACTGTTACTGAAATGTCCTTCAAATAACAAGAGGCAACTGCAAGAAAGGAGCTTTACTTACCAGGACCACAAGATTCTACTAAACATCCTCCCAAATGTCATTCAGTGGTAGACACAATAGGTGAATTGTTGTTCTATTGTTTTTTCCTCATAAAGAAATTTCTACCCTATACAGCAGGGATTCTCAACCTTTTAAAGCCATGGGCCAGACTATGCCCCCTCAGACAGCTGAGTGGGCTGGACTGGTTGTCCCCCCACCATAAACCATGCCATAAAACATGTCTGTGGTTGTTGTAAATGCATTTACAACATTTATGGCTGTCATAAATGCATCTGCTTCCATTTCTGGTGGTGGTGGTGGTAATGTGGGCCACATGAAATGGTCCTGCAAGCTGGGTCCAACCCACGGGCCATAGTTTGAGAACCCCTGCTATACAGAATACACTACTATCTTGTGCAGGCTAGAAAACTGGTCTTTGAAAGATCTGTAGAATTGTTTAGGGAGTACATACAAAAAGTCCCTCCTTATTTTTTGCAAAATGTTACTGAAGTTCTGCCCAAAATATCAAGCACCATTCATGTAATGGTCATATAATTCACATGTTGCTATTGTTGTGTTGTTTTCTGTGCAGAAAAATATCTCTCTTCTGTGCAGAATATGCTTATATCTTGCATATACAGTACTTGTAAATGGTGTACAGTATTTGAAAGCACCACTAAAAATGTTTTTTGTTAAGAAATCTCTTCTTCTTCTGCACAGACTACAGTATCCCCACTCCTACACAAAAATCCTGCAGTTTTGGCGAGGTTTCTCACTTCTGCACAAAGATTTTCTGTACAAACAAATAGTAAAAAAGAAAACATCATAGTCTCACACTTATATTAGTACGAAGAATGTTTTTTTTTTAAAAAAAAACAGTTTTCTTTCTATCCCTACTAACAGTAATCATAACAATCATAACAGAGAAGGGGCAGGATTTATTCTTTATCATCCCAGAGTGTAGGATACATATTGTAGTAATTGGCTTAAATTCCAGGAAATTAGATTTTTTTCTGAATATCAAGAAAAACTTTTTAACTATTAGAGCAGTATGACAATGGAACGAATTATTGTATCTTGGGAAGGGATGAGTGCTCCAATGTTGGTGGCGTTCAGGAGAAAATTGGACAACATTTTGTCAGATATATTATTATTTGGATTCATGCACTGAGAAAGAGGTTGAATTTGATGACCTTATAGGCCCCCTTCCAACTCCATTATCCTCTGATTCTATGAAAATAAACAAGAGGCCTCAATAGTTTTGTTAAAATAGCTAGCTAGGCAACTATAAATTATTTCACAGGACAGGTCTGAACAGTGCTTTCAGAATGTCCTCTCCTAGGAAATTATGTCACATCTGATATTCATAGTGAATTAACATGCCATTCTATATCCTTCCTGGCATTCATATGTAGTTATATCAATGTGTGTGGTTTATGTCTTTTCTTATAAAATAATTCACCTGGAAGCATTTTACTTTTTAAAAAACCAAGAGTGGGCTTATCAGAAATATTTACCAATCAAAATATATATGTTCCCAAGCAAATTTATTGGGAGAGGGGGCACATCACCAAAAAGGGCAGTTCTTCAAGTGGTGGGCCATTCTTCTTAAAGGAGGGTGTAGCGCCAATCTCAGTATTATCCCTGATCAATGGGTGGGTCTTTGCAGTTGTGACTGTAGTGATGTTTTTGTGTGGCAGAGGGAAACAACATTCAACAAGGCAATTCTAAATATAGGGTCACCCCCCAAAAAAAAAAATTTTTTTTTTATAATTTTTAAATCCAACTTTGGATCACCACCCAATTTGGCACATAGGAGTAAACAGGCTGATGTTGCTCTTTGCCAAAGTTGGCTTACATTTGGTAAAACTTTTAAAGTTAGGGTCTTTTAAGTACAGTGGTACCTTGAAACACCATTGTAAATGACCAATTGTGACTTCTGGCAGGGGGATTGCGAACCCTGATTTAGTTGTTAACCGAGTTTTTGGTTGGTTTTAGTTGTTAAGCGAGGTGACCATTCAGAGAAAATTCTGCTCTTTAAGTGAGTTAGTCTCTAAGCGACACACATTTCTAGCACATCAGGTTTTTGAGATCTCAAATATTGCAATATACCTACGAACAGCAAATTTGCCTTTTTGTACATATTTTCATATCTTAACGTTTCAATTCTTACATGTTAATATGCTTTCACTCTCAACTTTGTGCTTCAGTTCATAATTATATATGTTTGTTCAATAAAGTATTGCATATTGGATGTTATTTTATTAGGTCCGTATGTCTGTTTAGCTCAACGAATATGATGATAAATTTGCTGTTCGTAGGTATATTGCAATTTTTGAGAACTGAAAAACCTGATGTGCTAGAAAAAAACGGATGCCAGATTTGGAATCAGCACCTCAAAATTACCTTAGAATCGTTCATGCCAGAAAAATTGTGTTGACCAGTCACTAATTTTATCACTATAATTCTATAACTGACTCGCACCAACATGCAGTCAGGAATGACAATTGTCTTGGCCAATAGCATAAAAATGTGATGTGATAGAGCAAATCTGAGATCATATTTGTAATCAGTGGCCTGAAATTAGTATAAAACAACTGCAAAAGCTCATGCCAGGAAAATTCTTTCTTTTCTTTTCTTTTTTTGTATAGCTGTGTTATCAATGTAGGACCTTTAGGCAGAAACCTAGTGACTAGAAAGATGCAGGAGGGGCAATCCAACATCATATCCTGTAGTCCAAGAATAAAACTTCATCTAAGATGTTGAGGAAGAATTTCCAACCTTTTCTACAGCCAGGGAATGTGTCTATGTCTGTAGGAATGATTTGGATTGATCCAAGCCTCCCTGAATTTGCTCAGTAAAAGGTATAAGCAATTGTTTTAGAACAAATCTCACTTCTTCTGTACAGATACACACCACATATGTAAGTGTGCATAATACTGCGCACAACTCTGTTTTCTTCCTGCTGTAACTTCAAGAACTCCTGCCCTTACTCAGGCTTAACACTCACAAGAGGCTTCCTTCTCGTTTATAATATTTCCATCTATTTACAAGCCAGTTCCAAACTTCAGGCTTCTCTTCTAATGCTTTGTGCTTATACTGAGGCCAGATTCATCCCCTCCTTCATCTGGTGTGTGAGAAGAAGGATGAGTCATCTTTGCCATCACCTATGCCTCCTTGGGCTATCTTCTCTTCCACTGAGACACATCACCTCAGTATCACAGGCTAGCAGACAGCCGTTCTTGTCACATCTTATGAGGCATTGCCTTTTGGTATCCCACAGTTTTAGACAGCTCCACTCCCAGACATTTTGCAGTCAAGAACCAGAGAGCTGGAAAAGTTATTATGGGGGATCTAGATCCAACCCCATCTCTTAACCTCCTAATTCTAAATCTTATTATTATTTCTAAGGGTATAAAATCAGGGTTGGCTTATATATCTGTTGAACCAGAGGCTCAGTGGTTCATCAGAATTGTATAAAAATGAGCCCTTGAGCCTCTCAGGTTTCTCCTTCAGGCTGGGCCTTGCAGAATTGGAGCTGGGGGCAGGGCAAACAGAAAATGTCAAAATAATGGTGTTGAGCTATTGAGACGGAGGATGTGCAAATAGATTAATGTTCAAAGAAGAATGCTGCAAACTCAAAGAATCAACTTGAAGTGTAATTAGCTTGAAGGCAAGTTTTGCTGCCTTTCTCCAGCTCTGTAGAAGAGCGGCTATTTCTCAGCTAGCCTGTGCTCTGCTGGCTTTTGTCAAACAGTGGGGAGATGGACCAGCCAACATGGCAATCTTCAGTTTAGAAGAGATAGAGGCAAATTTCAGGAGAAACATAAGGTAAACACAATTCATTGAAGCCAAAATATGAGAATTGTTAAGCAATTAGAGAAAGCCCTCAATATGGTGTAGCCCTCCTTGAATGATTTTCCTTAATGGAAACATATTGGTTAAAATCCAGTAGAAAGTTGTAAATAGAGTAAACCCACTGAATCAATGGAATTTATGGAGGAGTTGATTCACCAAATTGCCAGTCATTCATTGAGCCAAAGCCAGTTGCAAGTTACTACTGGACTTTACTGAGCAATGAGTGACCCGCCAAAGCAGTGCAGCTCGGGATTATGACTGAACGCCTCTAAGTCAGAATCCCCCCTAAACGTAACAATAAAGCAGCGCCTCGGAGCCTCGGTTGGCCTCGGATAGCCGGGCCACCCGGCCCAGTGCGGAGAGCTGTCCGTCTCGGGAGTGGAGCGTGGCCGGAAGGGGGCCGCCTCTCGCCCGTGATGCACCGCACATTTGTGGGGAACCCGGTGCTAAATCATTCGTAGACCTGATTCTGGGTCAGGGTTTCGTACGTAGCAGAGCAGCTCCCTCGCTGCGATCTATTGAAAGTCAGCCCTCGACACAAGCTTTTGTTTCTAAAAATTAAAAAAACAAAACAAAGCAGTGCAGCTCAAATATTAAGCAGGTATGGTGGCCCACCAAGGACATGATAAACTGCCACTTTTTGCCACATCCTGGAACTATAAAGAGGTGGAGAGGATGTGTCATGTACATGGCAGAGCATAGGGAATCTTAGAAACATGCACAGGAAAAAATCACTGCATCCTCTTGGAAGTGAGATTTGCTTCATGAGAGTTTTTTCCCCAACCTTGAGAACACTCATCAAAAACCATATGTGATTTTGCAGATTTGTGTGTGCGTGAGAGTCATTTTTGTGAGAAACTAGGGCAGGCTTTCGCAGGCTATGGCCCGTGGGCCTAATTTGGCCCATGTATATCATTAATCTGGTACATGGTGGTCACCCAGACACCTCTAGGATTGCCCCACCTGCCCCCACAACTGCTGGAAGTTGCAATACATCACCCCGGTGGCGACGGCGGTGACAGCGACAATTGTGTCAGTTTTGCAGCTTTTTGCACAGTCTCCACCACTTGTCTGGCAGTGGAGGCTTTGGGGGGGCATAATCACTCCATTGTGGCACTTAGGCAGGGAAAGCAAGCCGTTCTGGGACTTCTGGTGCTGGGTGGAACTTACATCAGCGCCTGCGTTCCCAGGAATGGCTCACTTTCCCTGCCGAAGTGCCATGGAGGAGTGTCGGAAAGACCCCCAAATGGAGCAATTATGTTCCCCAAAGCCTTCCACTGCTGGGAAAAGCGGCAGAGACTGTGTAAAAAACCACAAAACCACAAAACTGATGTGATTGCCGCTGCCGCTGCCTCCACCACTGCCACCACCGCTGCAAACGCTAGCAGCAACCTGCCTACAGCCCCAACAGCTGCATGTCAGGGGCGTGTCTGGCCCATGGCAGGAAAATGTTGTGAACCTCTGAGCTAGGGAATCTCTTGGGTTCAAGGGTGAAAATGAGGCCCTCCATTTATTTCAAAGGGTGAAAGATGCAACCAGAGATGATCTGAAACTACCCACCAGTGCAAATAATGTGAAGGTTTATTTAAATCACAGCAGATAAACAGAGCTTACGTTCTGTGAAATGAAGGCACAATGCAAAAGAAATCAAAGGAAAAATCAGTGAATTTCTAGCAATATAATACAGTGGTAAAAATGAAAAGTATAAAGCAGAACACTCTAGATGTAAATATCAGAGGAAATTACAGCTAAGCAACCCTATAAAAACCTTATACTGTATTTGTCTCTAATCTTCTACCAGCGCTCCAGTTGAAGCTTACCTGAATAAGAAAGGGCAAGTCTTGTCCAGGGAGTCCCAGCATGGCAAGACTTGGAAAATCATGAAATGTGAAAGGAAGCACTTGTCACATCCCAAATGCTTACCTAATGGGAGTGCACTGGCCTGATGGATTAACAAGTCATTCTGACCTAACAGTGTGCCAGTAAGCATGATGTGTGTAAAACAGCATGGTGCCATTTGATATAGCAGTATTTACACATTCCAAATAAAGCACTTGAATGCTTCTTGACTGCTCTCTTTCTTCTTCTTCTTTTAATATTTTGAAACAGGACAAACTCTACTTATTGTAGGTATCTCTGTAAACAGAGGTGGGCAACATAAGGTTCCCTCATATTTTTGAAAACTCCCTCTGCCTTCCCTCATACCACCCCCAACCATGATACCCAGCTTGTTGCAGTGATGGCAATAACAGCATGTCTTTCCTTGGTAAAAACCATGGATAAAGGCTCATGGCTAGTAGCAACCCTGGAAAGCTTGTCATTGTGGCTACTGCTTGTTTTTATACCTAATAACATTCTGAAAGCCTCTAAGAAGAATTATTAGTCTAGGAAACAGGCACATACAGCCCACACACCTAGTGTTTGTTAGAAATACTTCTGTTTGTGTTAAAGAAATGACTTGTTTACATGCCATGACAAATTTAGTGGCAGTGGGGTACCGACCTCTATGAAAATGTGGGGTGGGGAAGATGAGAGCTTTGGTCCCTAGACTTGTGGGATTTGTTTGTGTCTCTTGTAAACTATGATACTCTTTTTTGGATTCAAATCCCTGCTCAGGCAAGGAAGCTCACTGGCTATGTGTAACTGGTAAAGCCATTGTTTTCACCTCCTTTGAATGTCCTGTTAGGATCATTAAAAGTAAGTTCTGACTTGAAGGCACATAGTGTAATAACAAAGGATTGGAGAGGTCTTTTGATTCTGAAAGCTATATCCTCTGTGTGTGTGTGTGTGTGTGTGTGTGTGTGTGTGTGTGTGTGTGTGTGTGTGTGTGTGTGTGTGTGTGTGTGTGTGTGTGTGTGTGTGATGTTTAATTGAAGTATTTATGCATGATTGTACACAATACAGTGGCGTAGGGCAGGTTTAGGTGCCCGGGGCCCCTGGCCAAACTTGCTCCCCCCCCCGATAGGAAAGTCCTACCTTTGGGGGGTTTGCCAGGCTATGAGACGGGGTGGCCATGCGCCTGGGACCCCTACGGCGCAGGTGAAGCCCAGGGTCTGGGGTGGTGCGGCGCGGTCCCAGCAGAGAGCCCACTGTCAGGGTCCCAGGTGCGCGACCGCCCCGTCTCCGAGCCTAGCGGCGGCAGCTTGTCTGCCTCCAGCAGCAACGGCACCCGGGAAGCGAGGCTGGCGGTCACTGTGGCCCAGTGCGTGTGGCTGGAGGACCTCCCCCCGCAAGGCCTGTCTGGCGCTGCTCCAGCCACGGGGCCTCAAAGGCCACTGGCCTCGCCGCTCTGGACGCCATTGCCGCTGAAGGTGGACGAGCTGCCGCCGCTGGGCAAGGAGTTGGGGCGGCTGCACGCCTGGGACGCTGATGGTGAGCTCACTGCTGGGCCCACACTGCACCACCCCAGCCCCTTGCCTGTGCTGTTGGGGTCCCAGGCAGCGCGGCTGCCCTGCCTCCTAGCCCAGTGGTGGCAGCAGCATTCAGGAAGGCGAGAAGTGAGGCTGGCGTTCATTGCAGCCCAGCAGCTGGAGCAGCGCTGGCCAGGTGTTGGGGGGTCCTCGGTCTGCCTGTGGCGACTGCTGGCCTTGCTTACCACCTTCCTGGGTGCCACTGCTGCCAAAGGCAGACAAGCTGCCACTGCTGGGGTTGGAGGGCCCATGCCCTGCAGCCCGGCAGTTACAGAGGGTCCCGGCGCCCACCCTGGCCACCAGGAAATCCAGGGCAGTAGCATTGCCACCCCCAGAAAGTTGCGCCCAGGGCCAGCCGTCCCCTTCACTACGCTTCTGAATACAGAGTAACTTCCCACCTCAATATACAGTAAAACCTCAGATAATGCTAAAACTTGGTTCTACGAGTCTTGGTGTTATCCGATTTTTAGTGTTATCCGATGCATGTTAAAATCCTATGGGATGGATCGGATAACGTTAACACTTCATAGCGATACATTGTAACCGCACAGGCTTTAGCGGTTGTTATCCGATCCATCCCATAGGACCTTAATGTTATTCGATCCAATTTTCCACCCCAGATTACTTAACGTTATGCGATTTTAGCGTTACCCGAGGTAAACGTTACCTGAGGTATTACTGTACAAGGACAGTGTGGTTTAAGCCTCCTCTTGTTGCCTGTGGGTCAATCAGATGGTGGTGAAAGTAGCTTGTTACACAAGGAGTTTCCACTGAGATTATTGTTTTCCTACAGCTAAAAGTGGGTGGAAAACAGGAATTTCCAGGGAACAGGAGATCCCTTCCCTGTGTGACCTCTCTTATCAGCTGGAGTATGAGAAAATGTGGGTGAGGTCTCTCGAGACCTGTAGGGGAAAATGACCAAGGACCAGAATCCTGATTTACAACAACCTGTGTGCACTGTGTATCCAGGTTTGTTTGTTGGTTATTGCTTTTTTGCACCTTCTCCTATTTGACATTGTGACTTGGTCAAAATTAAATCTTAACTCTGATTCTTCCAGGAATATGAGTTGTACTCACTGACCTTTTCTAACATACTCCACTTTACATGAACTTGATATGTAACAGAGGCAATGGAGGAGGAGGTGGAGGAGGAAGAGGAGGAGGTTTGCTTAGTGACCAGAACAATTTTTCTCCTATCCAATCTCACTGGTACAACAAAGTACTGATAGCAAAGCGGGCAGCTGTATTATCTGATCAATTTTAATTCATTGGCTTTAGTTGTGGAAAAAGCCTTGTGCCTTGAAGGGAGCTCCAGGCATGTTCAAACTGTCTAACCAATTGCAAGGCACTTGTTTGCTTCATAGCCTAGAGGCACACAGGGAGCCGGGAGAGGGAATGAACATGTTTCTTAATTAGGACACCTTCTGAGCTGCAATATGCCCCCAAAAATGACAGTGGACACTTTTGCCTCCACCAGCCATTTTTAATTGGCGGTGCCGGACAAATGTTTTGTGTCCCATGCAGCTGGAAGAAGGCCAAGGGTGAATCAGCAGCTCTGTGGTGCTCGAGAGGCCAAAGGTGCGTCATGCTGCACACTGACCATAAATATGTCAAGAAAAAAGTGCTGAGGCTTTGTTATTCTACTGTAAATCTGTATGTAGATGAGAGGGAAAAAGCATTGCATTAATGCCATCTCATGACAGTGACAGCTACAGGATCAGAAAAGGCCATAACCCTTTTGCTTTTCTTGTGTAACCTGCCAACCTTCCTTTGCTACAATATGTGAAAGACAGCCATAGTGTATTGGCCTGGGTAAAGTCAATAATGTTTCTTCCCGTGGTGGTTTTCACTAGGGATATGCATTCAGTTTTGGAAATATTCAGAATTTACTCAATAATGCCATATTTTGATAGTTACAAATATTCACAAATCTGAGATTGATAGATCCAATAAGCTGTAATAATTCCTAACATTTGAGTTCCATGTGCTCTTATAGATTAGAAAGCAAAGGGATGGCTTTCTGCTTTGCTGGAGAAAGAGGCAGTGAAATCAATTTCTCAGGCACCCTGGAGTGATTTCTTGATAACCGAAATTTGGATTCCTCAGACAGTCTGGCACCAAGCGTAGTGGGAATAAAAAACTTAGTGTCTCCTAATTGGGGCTGCCATAGGAGTCCCAAGGAAATGTGCTGAAAAACCTATAAATTAAGTATGTCCACAACAATGAAATCTAGAAGCAGGCATAGATGGCCGAAGGGGTTTCTCCCCATTGGTTCTTTCTGGTTGAAAGGTGGACATAGTTGCTTATAAATCCAGAGTATTTGCTGTTATTCTATGTTCTGGTGCAAGCCTGCACTGTAGCAGTTTTCTCTGTATCCCTTTCCAAACCCTTAAACAATTTATATTCTCTACATATCATTCTATATTGTTTATTTAATATAGTTAAGAATAGGTTTTAAGATCAGATGATTCCTTGATCAATACATTATGAATCAACAGGCCATTATTATAGTGGATTTAGGCCCCTTTGGGTTATATAAGGCAGTCTGATACAGGTTTGATATATATATAGATAGATATATTAAGTTAATAGATTTAGTGTCTCTCTGTGTATAATTTTCACTGAAAGGGTTTATGTTCTGCTGTAGAAGGATCATGTATTGTTCTTCTTTGGGTAGAGTCTGCAAGCAGTATGAAAGGTGGATGTGGTAGAAGATATAGGAACTTGGGGAATACTATAGGAATGCTGCCTGTACCCACTGTCGTGGGAGAGGGAGAGGAAAATGAGTATATATATAGCTGTTATTATGAACCCACCCCCACAGTAAAACCTGCCACAGCTGCTTTGTTCAACATTGACACTATGAAAGAACTACCCACAAAATTGAGACCCTCCATTTGGGGTGTTGAACTTTGATTGTCTGAACTTGTTTGACTGTTTTAGACCTTAGACCTCTACCTGTCTGCCATCTCTTCTCTGATATGAGACCAAGAGAGCATTCCAGACTCCTTGATTTTGCAGCCTCTGAGATAGCCAATGCTCTGTTGGCATAAGCACAGCAGGGCAGGAGAGGCAAGTAATTTATTTATTTATTTGTCTACTTGAATTTGTATACCACCCTCCTTGCCAGGGCAATTTAGGGTGGTTAACAGCTCATATAAAACATCATCACCAATATGAATCCAAAATTCTAAAAGATTTAAACTAAACAAGTTAAAATAAAAAAAAAATTAAAATTAACTCTTCATTTTCTTTAAGGAAGTACAGGGATTTAGGACAGCTTTCAATTGAGAGAACTCTGGATTATGTGGGTCAAAAACTGTCTCTGATATGTCCATACAACATGGTGTTCTCCTCTTTTACTTGTTTGAACACCAGACCTCCAACATTGAAGAGCTAAGGACAGTTGGGTAGAAAGATCAATCTCCTTTTTCAACCACTGACCTCTCTCTTCCCCAACCTGTCTCCTCAGTGGGAGAGGTACAGGAATCTTAAAGCTACTGAGACAGAATTCTAGGGATTGGAGCTAAAACATTGTTCATGTTCATTATTTACAGGGTGTCATGTATAACAGTCATGTATAACAGTGCTCCTAAGGAAACTGCAAAATGTGTATTAACAGCCTTGGTCTAGCAGTTTTGATCTTTATCAGATGTTTGGTTTTGTGTTTAAATTAAAATCTGATGGGTATTAATTGCCTTTTAGACTCACAGTATCCTCAAGTTATCTTTTATTACAACAGGCATCAGAAAACTATATACAGTAGTTGGGAACTACCAACCCACTTTTTAGAGCAAGGGTGCCCAAACTTTTTGGGCTGCAGGCTGGTCACATGGTTCAGGGGGGCAGTCACTATAGCCCATGGGCTGGATCTGGCCCCAAACATCTGGCCTATGAAGCTCTCATTGCTCCAGGAAGCAGAAGTAAAACATGCCCATACAGAGAGGAGATATGGTGGGGAAGAGAGAAATCAGTGGTTGAAAAAGGAGAACCATCTTTCTACCCAACTTCCAGAAGAAGTACCGTACAGGCGCATTTTACTTCCGCTTCCGGGAGCAACGAGTGCTTTGCAGGCCAGATGAATTGGCGTCAGGGGCTGGATCAGGCCCATGGGCCATAATTTGGGTACCCCTGTTTTAGAGAGAACAATGGACTTCATATTGTCATGTCAGCTAGACAAGAAATATCAGTACTTTAACCCCTTGAGCTCTGGCTCTCTTACCCCGCTCAACACAGGTCTGACCATAAATTATAGTTGTGTGTCAGAGATTCACACATCCCATTTCCCTCCTTCCCATGCCTTTGCAGAGACAGAACTTGCCAAGATGATTATGTCATCATTTCTTTTTATGGGGCTGGCTTTTTAACTTTAGGAACTGTATGCAATGTGTGAAAATGCCATGTTATTAGAGAAACCATTGGCATTTATTAAAACTGCTGCTTGATCTACCCTTTCATAAAGCTAAGAGTTTCTCCTTCTTAATGGGTAAAATAGAAAAGTACACCACTGGAATGTATGAATATTCTGTTCCATATCATGGACTTCAATGTGCATACAATTTGAACGGGAGTTACACTTTCTAAATCTAATTCCGTATCAGGCCAAGAACTGTCCCATCATCCAGTTCAGTAAAACAGTTGGCTAAATTATTTGTAGCTTTCCAGGTCTTGTAAGATATCTTTAGAGAGATGGTCTTCAAATCCAGGGCTCCAATACATATGTCTTGCTTCTACAGCCAGCTTTTCTTCCCTATTTATTTGCATGACTCTCTGCCTGCCCATACTGGACGTTAGCATACTAGATGTTTTAAGTTTACACTTTTCCTTCTTCTTTACAAAGGGATGGAAAGTGTAGACAACACTGTGAAGTCAGACTGACATGGAATGATCAGCTCCAGGCTACTCAGTGAGTTTGATGGCCAACTCAAAATTTGAATCTGAATCTCCCAAGTCCCAGTTTACTCTTCTAGCTATTAGGACATGCTAGCTCTTCTATGAGTCCCCTCCTGATGCATTTAGATAGAACTGGTGTATTTGATGACAGAGGGTACAGTAGGGGAGAGAGACTGTGGTGACTCAAGCGGTTAAGACGCTGAACTAAAAGACTGGAAGGTAGGAGTTCGATTCCCAAGTACTGCACGATAGAGTGAGCTCCTGTCTCCATCCCAGCTCCTGCCAACCTAGCAGTTCGAAGGCAAGAAACTGTAAGTAGATAAATAGGTACGACTTTAATGGGAAGGTAAACAGCATTCCATGCACTCTGATGTTGAGGCATGCCTGAAACATGTCCACAGAAAGATCTGCAGATGCAGACAGCACTGGCTCTTTGGCTATAAACAGAGATGAGCACTGAACCCTAGAGTTGGATAAGACTGGCTTTCAAGCAAGATCAACCTTTACCTTTACCTTTACAGTAGGGCAACTGGTTGAATCCTATTCAGCTGAGCTGACAATTATCTTTTAACACAAGGTGTTGTCAAGCTTGTGTATGCTTGAGGTTGGAGGGAGAGGCCTTCCATTTGGAAATCCCTTGAACAACAGAGATGGCTGCTCTAAACCTATTTGGCAGATTTCACTCACATCAGTCCTTTCCTTGTTATAATCACTGAATCACAAGGTGGAGAGGCATCTCTGTTGAACTGCAACTCCATGCACTCTTGTTTTGCAAATGAATTCTTAATCATTATTGTATACAACATAGAGGGAGGGTATCCTTGCAAGGATGCACTGATCTTTCTTCTAATTTTGACACACTGCTCAGGTGGTCAAAAGCCCTATTCAGAGAATATATAAATGAGATATTAGAGAGCATTCTTTCAAGATCCCAGGGTGCACAGTGTCCACATTTCATGGACACTGGAGCATCTCTATTTCCCTCTCAATGATCTTTTTAGAACCCCTATCAGAAGGTTCTGCTTTTGAAGATTTCTGGGGGAGGAGAATCTTTAACAACAGCCTCCATTTGGTTGCTAGTGCTAACAAGCCATGATTTCAATGTATACTTTCCCTTCTTCTTTACAAAGGGATGGAAAGTGTAAATGTTTTTCCCTTTGTGGACCCATTGAAGCACTGAATTGGTAAGGAGCAGAAAAATATTTTTCCTTTTCCATTAGAAGCCAGAGCTATTTGCTGTCAGCTGCGGCTTTGATAGGAAATCAAAAGGAAAAGGGAGATACTATATAGCAGTTGAGGAACAGACAGATCTACTCTCTGCCAAGAGAGTGTTACACTGTTCTTAATTTTTTATTTGTATTTTTAAAAGTAACTAGGTTCTGCTTGCAAGAGGGTGAGGTAATCTTTGGAGCTCTTGGCAAGATAAGAGATCAAGTTTCAGAGTATTTTCTATGCAAATTGAGGAAGAGTGCACAAACTTTTTTTAAAAAAACTTTTCACAGCTATACAAATCCCCCCCCCCCCGGCATGAGCTTTTGCAGTTGTTTTATACTGATTTCAGGCTGCTGATTACAAATATGATCTCAGATTTGCTCTATCACATCACATTTTTATACTATTGGCCAACCCAATTGTCATTCCTGACTGCATGTTGGTGCGAGTCAGCTATAGAATTATAGTGATAAAATTAGTGATTATAATGTGATGTTATGTAGATAACCTTATTTATGTATATATTTTTAGTGCAGTTTGTGATATAACAATGGACACAATATCGGAAAGAAGGAACTGCCGTAATGATGCAGATATCTTCTGTTACATCTGTGGCAGCTTCACCTTGCGGGATCAAAGGCGTAACATCACTACCTTTGTCAAGAGGGTGTATCTTGCCTACTTTAAAGTACCACTGGGAGACCAAGACAAATGTTGGGCTCCTCATACAATGTGGAAAACCTGTGTCGAAACATTGTGGTCATGGTCTAAAGGAATGAATTCTAAGCTGAAGTTTGGTGTGCCGATGGTTTGGAGAGAACCAAGGAACCATGTGGATGACTGCTACTTTTGCCTTGTAAATGTCAAAGGTTTCAATAAAAAGAACAGACACCACATACGATACCCCGATATCCCGTCTGCCAAATGACCAGTTGGACACTGTGAGGAAATACCTGTGCATATATATACAGAGCTACCAGAGATTGATGTTGAATCCCACAGTTCATCTGGTTCTACTACACATGATGAGGATAATGATGCTCCAACCTATGCACCATCTGATGCAGATTCTGTTAGTCTGTTTAGTCAACCTGAATTGAATGATCTGGTAAGAGATTTGTATTTGCCAAATCAGTCTGCAGAATTGTTGGCTTCCAGGCTGAAAGAGAAAGGACTACTCAGACCTGGCACTAGTGTCTTCTTTTATCGTAATAGAGAAGCAGCACTGAGAAAGTACTTCCAATCTGATGACCCACTTGTTTATTGTAATGATGTTAAAGGGCTTCTTCTCCATATAGGACTGCCCACTATCATTCCAGTGAATGGAGACTTTTTATTGACAGTAGTAAAAGGAGTTTAAAATGTGTGTTATTGCACAACAGAAATATATTTGGTTAAATCCCAATAGGACACTCGGTACAAATGAAAGAAAGAGTATGGCAATATAAAGACAGTTCTGTATAGATTGGATTATACACATCATGGATGGGTGATCTGTGTTGATTTGAAAATGGTAAATGTTTTGCTGGGCCAGCAAGGAGGTTACACTAAATACCCTTACTTCCTTTGCTATTGGGACAGTAGGGCTACAGTAAAACACTTGGTGGAAAAGACCTGGCCACCAAGAATCAGTTTGATGCCTGGTGACAAGAACATTACGAATGAGCCTCTGGTTGATAGGAATAAAATTGTATTACTTCCACTGCACATAAAACTTGGGTTAATGAAGCAATTTGTCAAAGCCCTGAATCACACTGGAAACTGCTTCAGCTATATATGTACAACCTTTCCAGGTCTCAGCATGGAGAAGAAAAAGGCAGGAATATTTGATGGCCCTCAAATTAGAACTCTCATCAGGGATCCACACTTTCTTCCAACAATGACGGTGGCAGAGGCTAGAGCTTGGAATGCATTCACCGATGTTGTTTGGAATTTCCTTGGCAACAAGAAAGTGGGCAACTATCAAGAGATTGTGGAGGAGCTTCTCTTGAGTTTCCAAGCACTTGGATGTAGAATGAGCATCAAGATTCACTATTTACATAGTCACTTGGCCAACTTTCCAGAGAACTTGGGTGACGTGAGCGAAGAGTATGGTGAATGTTTTCATCAAGACATTAAAGTTATGGAAGAACGTTACCAAGGCCGATGGGACACCAACATAATGGCAGATTACTGTTGGTCCTTGATGAGAGACATTACACATGTTGAACGTCACAGAGCGTCCAAGAAAAGGTTGTTCATGGTGATGTAAGGTCGATGTTGTCAATTTACCTTTTTGTACATATTTTCATATCTTAACGTTTCAATTCTTCCATGTTAATATGCTTTCACTCTCAACTTTGTGCTTCAGTTCATAATTATACATGTTTGTTCAATAAAGTATTGCATATTGGATGTTATTTTATTGGGTCCGTATGTCTGTTTAGCTCGACGAATATGATGATAAATTTGCTGCTCGTAGGTATATTGCAATATTTGAGATCTCAAAAACCTGATGTGCTAGAAAAAAACGGATGCCAGATTTGGAATCAGCACCTTAAAATTACCTTAGAATCATTAGAGTACCTCATGCCAGAAAAATTGTGTTGACCAGTGAAGAGGCCTTTCTCCCCATTAGCAAATCGAGGCAGGTCAGAACAATTAAAATTGTGCAATGATAATAAGTTAGAATATAATACAAAATTATATATTTAAAAACAATGAAAAAATGAAGATTAAACCCAATTTTAAAAACATTGTTTAAAATTTTAAAAATCTAACTTGTCCTTCGTCAGGAGTAACACAAATTGTGCAAAGGAGATTTCCTGCTAGTTTTCTACATTAACTTTTCTTTTAAATATTAGAAACACCAGAGGAGCTGTTTATACTGTTTGAATCAGTCACTCTACATGTGTGTGTAAGAATGGGTGTGAGTGTTTAAGTAGACAGTACAACCACACAGATGTGGAAATGCATGTTCTGCTTCCCAAAGGGAAAGAAGACAAGTTTTCACAGAGATAGTCTGCACAAATTAGAGAAATCTTTGTCAAATAAAAATAGTACTCCTTGCCTGAAGTCCTGAAGCACAGTTTCACAAATCACATAACTTTTAGGGGCTAATTGCTGCAAGTTAAGAAATTATTCTTTAGGTCTTATCTCTTGGACACCAAGTTCTGTAATTTGGTATGCAACAAAGTAAGTCTATGGACATGTCTTGACAATTTGTTCCCGAGGTTTACACCATTTGCATAGACACATGGTAGGATGTCAGTCTCAGCCTGTTCAGATAGTGAATGCCATGGTGCTTCTGAATTTCTCGTTGAGATAACCTGTCAAGACAGCCTAAATCAACAAAGGTGAAGTATTTAGCAAGTATTCTTTAGACCTCTACATGGTGGGAAAATGAAGAAACATGACCAAACTGGTTTTGGAGGCAGCCATGGACATGGTATCTCCCAGCCATGAGAGGCATTTTTGTAGTTGTATGATTTGCCTATTCCTGTAAATCACATGCTGATATTTTGGTGACTCCATCCTTTCCCCAAGCTATAGAGGGAGGCATACATTCTACCCTCCCCTGCTTCAAATCCATCTACTGTAGTGTCCACAAGTGGACCATAAAGAGGACTGGTCCTCTTTATGGTCCATTATAAGATGTACAGATCTCTGGGTCATGATTTGCTAGAAGCAGTAGCATTTGGTGTTTATTGTGTTTGATAGGGCAGAAAATACAGTAACCAAGTGGAGCCAGGGCAGATGTTGGTATTAACATACACCATGATGTTTTCTTTTAAGACATGCACAGAGGTAACTTGCAGGCATACACAACTGTGCATAGGGTGGATAGGAGGCTAGGAGGGTGGGGATTGCTAAAGCTTGAAGTGTGGTGGTACCCGTTTTGCCCTAAAGGATGAGCTAGTGTTGCTGTAAAATTTGTTCTTTGAAAACCTTTGTGGTTAAAGCAAGAATAACTGATTATAATTCAGCACTAGAATTTAATGGCCCTTTAGCCTGAAAAGAATTTGTCTTGCCCATATCTGCTATATTCCCCAAACACCAGCAATATGTCTGATTGGCAATCCTTGGCCTTAGCATGAGGTTCTTCCTCTGGATTTTGAGACCCTATGGCAAAATATTTGTTGGGCTTAAAACCACTGTCTGACTTTTATGATTTGCAAGCCAGGTGGTCATCCTAATGTTATGCATAACCTTCTTTGGTGCTTTCAAAGGTTCAACATCTGTTTTAGCTATCCTTTAATTACAACTGTTTGGTTATGGAATGATGGGATAAAAGTGACAGATTGTGGCATTCCTCAATATAACAAATAAGCTACAAGCAAGATCAAAGGTGCTGTTAATTATTGCCAGTTTCTTTGTGTAGTGCTTTTGATCATTATTTCCTCTCCTGAAAGATCTCTGAAAAAGAAATTGAGACAGAGAAGAGGAAAACACATTATAGGGTTTAGCAGTTATACATCTTGTTTTTGTTTTTTTAAATCACATAATCCATAGAAACTACTGAAAAATTAAGTGTTAGCTTGCTTTTGATAAATTCAGCTCAACATTTTGAGTGATGCAGCTGTCATTTCACTTAACATCTTTGAGATGATGCATGCTTAAACAAGCTGTCCTGGAAAAGACTGCTCTTTTAAGATGCATTAACTAATCATTACATTTTTCCATTTTAAAATATAATTAGTAACAGTCTTCAAAGAAATGCAATAGCTCATGAGCTGCAGGCAGGTTGTACTAAATGAGTTTAAAGAAACACAGGTGTGAACACTTTGTTGGAAGTGACTCTCTTGATGTTGTTGGATTTCAGTTCCCATGATCTTTCACCACTAGCTATGCTGACTGTAGTTGATGGGAATTGGAGTCCTACAACATCTAGAGAGTTACAATTAGCCTTCCCTGCATTTAGCCATCATAATGGAAAGGAATGCCTGGTCTTTTATGTCTAACAATTGTACAGAAAAGACTATTTTGGTAAAGGCAGCATGTGTCATTCGTGCATTTTAGATGACAATTTCTGCAAACCAGTTACAAGAGATATGGATTCCATCCAAGCCAATTGTATTCCATCAGCAGCACACACACCCTCCCCAAGCAGATTATTCAGCCATTTGTTCTCTTTGCGAGGGTTGGTATGAATGGTGAGGTCAATGTACACCAGCCCAGGATCTTTCCACTTTTTAATGCATGCTATCTTCAAAATTTTCTAACTTAGCCCATTATCCTTTTAGCCCATTTTGTCTAAGTCCATGGTTCCCAATGGATTTTTAAGGGAGGCAATTCAGGAATGAGTTCTTAACAGTTAATGGCCTTTTAGGCTTTCTCCAAGTGAATAGAAGTTCACTAATAAGCATTAAATGTCATGGTGAGCATCAGGATTTTAGAACTGTTTAGGTGGAGCATGGCCAAAAAAAGGTTGGAAACCACTGGTCTAAGCTAATCAAAAGATGTCTTCACTCTTCTCAGCTTGTTCTGCTATAAATATATCAAGTATTGATGCTAAGGCCATCTGCATGTGTAGCAAATACTTGTCTACAACATAATTTTAGCTCTTCCCAAGTTAAGGCTCTCCTCATAACAGAGAGAGAGTTGTCAAGCGGGTGTTTGGCAAATTAGAAATGTCTGCATTTAAGGTAGAGGAGCATGTGCTCTCTTTGCATATAGCTGCACAGGATTGTAGCTCCATCTGGCACACTCAGCTGAACTGTTCCATTGTCCAATAGAAACACCCTAATACCCAAGGAAAAGCAAGAATATCTTTTCAGTACCTTGGATACCTTGGATTTGTTACTCAGCAAGGAGTCCACGCAGTGGCAGATGTCTCTGTGATGACCTTCTGCATACACCAATGGACCTGAGAAATCAAGTCCATTTGATGCACTTTTCCAGCTATTTGGATATCACATCACCTAGGTGGACCATGATGTGTGCCCTCTGCTTTCACCTTGCC
The DNA here is from genome assembly GCA_030440675.1 of Furcifer pardalis. Lineage (NCBI taxonomy): Eukaryota > Metazoa > Chordata > Lepidosauria > Squamata > Chamaeleonidae > Furcifer > Furcifer pardalis. The sequence continues at coordinate 279,489,813 of CP126890.1, forward strand.
CAAGGGATCCGATGGAGGACACTTTGGTGAGTTTTAGTCCCTAACATCATTGACAAGAAATGGGCAACTCTGTCTAATTAGATTGCTCAAGCTCCCACACCCCGATAAGGCTCTCACTGAGCAGGGGCTTTTCAGCACACAATAGTTAAATAGCTTCATAGTTGTGAGCTTTAAAACATCTACATATAGAATTCCACAGACTTCCAGAAAGACAAGCAAGTAGTTACTAGACCAAACCAAGCTAGAAATCTCTCTAGAAGCAAATAAATAAATAAAATAAAAATGACTAATCTGATGCTATTATACTTTTGGAACATCATAAGAAAATAGGGCATACTAGAAAAGGTAGCAATGCTGAAAAACAGGGGGGAAAGGAAGACCCAATAAGAGGTGGATTGGTCACAGCCTTGAATTTGCAAGAAGTGAGAAGCCCTAATGGTAGAACACTTTGAAGGTCACTCATTGATAGAGTCATTATAAGTCAGACACATGACGTAACATAATAATTGCCAGGGCCTGCCAGTATTGGAACAGCATAATACTCCACTTGCAGAGCTTCCACAATTTTTAGGTTGCAGGTACCCACAAGATGGAAATTGCCCCTCTTGGTTTCAGTCAGCTTACAGTTGCTCTAGGTGTTATTAGATACCTCCTATAGTGTGATTATGCAATGGAGCATTGAACACATGGATGTGGAGTTACATCTCAAAAGTAATTAAATCACTTTTTATGCATGTGTAACAAGTAATATATTTTTAGTTAATTTTAAACATTCTACTTTAGGCATGTTAGATATTTTCAGAAGTCTTTGGTGGAAAGGCATGAATAGCTGATCCCTTTTGTCTGTCTGTCTGTCTGTCTGTCTGTCTGTCTGTCTGTCTTTCTTTCTTTCTTTCTAGGCGCAAGTATAGTTTTGGCCACCTATCACTGCTTGAGCCTAGACTAGATAAGATTCCAGATGAAAAGTGTATTTGCTTAGTATTTATAAATATCAGATCATGGGTATCCACTTTATATTCACCATTGTTCCATCTATCCAGAGCTTAACAACTGACACCAGTTTCTAAGTTTTTTCTGTTATTCCTTTGTTGTCTCCCAGTCCTGACCCTTTTTAGCTTTTGAAATTAAATGAGATCAGATCTGTTCAGTGTATCATGGTGGTTCTTGAATTTGATACAGTTCTTGTTGTTGCATCTGATGCCCATTTTGTCTGCCTAATTTATTCCTGTCATTATAAGCTGATAAATGTGTGTTCCTGGATCTAATCACAGCTACTCACTTTCTTTGTTGGTTGAACAGTGACAGATGTTGCAAGTTTTCCTGTGATTAAAAGCAAGATGACCTGTCTGTGATAGTACAATAATTCAACAGTAGACTGGAAGAGATGACAAGGGTCATCAAGTCCAGTGTGGTGAAAAAGCAGGAAATCCACCACTAAAACATCCCTGGCAGATGGCCATCTAACCTCTGTTTGAAAACCTTCAATGAAGGACACTCCACCACTTTTCAAGGTAGTCCATTCTGTTGTCAAGTAGCTTTCTTTACTGTCAAGAAATTCTTAAGAATGTTTACTGGAAGTCTCCTATTACCTTGGATCCTACACATTAAAAGTTGAATAAAACAAACTTGCTGCATCTTCCACAAAAGTGGTTTTCATATCACCTGTCAGCCAGGCTTCTCCAGGCTAAACATACTCAAAAACTTTCAGATTAAAAACCTTAGTGTAATGCTGGCCATATGCTCAATAGTGCCAGCTTCAAGATTGTTTCAGTTGTTCACTGATAAACAAGAAGACGGTGTGTGATAGGGACCTCATTCCCACAAGCTTATTTTTGGTTCAACACTCAAAATTACTACTCCTATACGAAATTAAATGGAACTGACTATTGAGAAGAAAGGTAAAGCCACCAATAGGATGCCTGATTTTCTTGTATGTAGAGGTTAATAAAGAAGAAGAAGAAGAAGAAGAAAATGCACTTTAAAATAATCTCTCCTACTTGTTTTATCACTTAACTTTGAATGTTTTTGGAATCCAAGAAAATGACTTTGGATCTTCTTGCTCTTTTCATACTCAGACAGGGAAACTTTGGACCAAACTATACATATTATAGACAATAATGGGAGAGGAGGTTCTTCAAATGCTGAAAGATGTGTGATGTCCCGGCAGGAGATATTCACACCTCATATAGAGTGATATACTTTGAATATGTCTCTTTCTGTGTTGTGTACATAAACATATGCACCAAATGCTTCTTATCTTTAATAATCTTTTGGCTTACTTATATAAAAATATACAGTAATATAAACATTTCAGCAAACTGTTATATTTCAGTGATCTTAACATCAGATCTTTGAGGTAGCTTCTCAAAATGCTGCTAGCTTTCAAAGCCCCCAACCACAGTTCTCCATGTATCTCTGATAGCTTCTGGCTTGTTTGTCTCAGGTTTAAATGAGATAACACATTTGGGGTGTATTTACAACAATGTTCCATCATGTAGGGAAAGTTCTACACTCTGTATCTCACATTTCTCCATGTCTTGTTTTTGGATTGGTCACTGGAGGATAAACATGAATTTGATGGCTGCCATCATCATTATATGGTGAAATCCCATCAATGAAGGAAGGAACATAGTAATTTGGCAGGGAATGTGCATTCCATTTAACATCTGCTTAGATCCATCTCACTTAAAAGGTACTAAGGGACAGGTCCTAACCGTAAGTAAAAGCAAGGTTTTTTGAAGTTATCAGAACTTCAGATTGAGGTTACTAGACCTTCACTCTGAAAGATTCTCCAAGAGAAAAAATAATGTACAAGATGTTTACTTATTGGACCAAGAGTGAGAGTTGTACCAATAGCATCAATTGACTTGGGATTTTCTGGTTAGTAGTTAAGGAAAGAGTTATTGTTTTACAGAGTGGGAAGTCTTTAAAGAGTTGTAAAAACGGAGGTATTTGGCTCCTTCTTATATGCACATGGCTGTAAATGGTGTCCAATCCACTAATGAATGAGGCCCCAAGTACCCTTGTTGGTGCTTATTGTACCAGATGGTGCCATATACCTTATTGGTCAACAGAGCAGGAGGATTACAATGAAGACAAATTGAGCTAATAAAGTAGAATACACTTGTGAATTGTGAATAAGGCTGAGTGTAAACATCACAAGTATCATATAACAAGCCTATCACTGTTAAAAAGAGGGTGGGTGATAAACAGCCATGCAAAGCAGAACATGGTGCACTATCTGGGAGGTAAACAGAGGCTCAAAATTCACAAGGAAAGAATAATCCATATTAGAATATTTGAAAACAAACAAAAAATGCCCATGTGTTCAGAATTCTAATATCAACTAGCCTGCTTGTTTTCTCCAGCTGTGAGTCTGGAATATGGCAGGAAAATTAGAGACTGCAGCTATAATGGAGCATTTGATTTGCAATTAATTTTAATTTGACAATTACAAAGGTAATTGATTTAGAAACATAAGAACAGCCCCGGAGAATCTAGATGCTGCCAAACAGCTTCTCCACTCCTGTGAGATGGTTGCAATGTATCATGTGAAATATCATCACAGACAGGTTCATTCATGAGATACAGTAATACCTCATATAACATTAGTATCGAATAACACTAAAATCGCATAACATTAAGGAATCTGGGGGGAAGAACTGCATCAGATAACATTAAGATCCTATGGGATGCTTCAGATAACAACCGCTAAAGCCTGTGTGGTTACAATGTATCTCTATGGATCCCATAGAGGATCAGATAACACTAAAAATCCTATAACACCAAGACTTGTGGAACCAGGTTTTAGTGTTATATGAGGTTTTACTGTATGCCTGTTGCTCATGATATTTTGGGTCAAAACATGGGCATGGGCGAGGGCAAAGAGGCTCAAAGTTTAGCTAGATTTGGCCCAGCTAGTGAATTATAATTTCTTAGCAGCTAATGAGTGCTCACTTTCTTACATCCTCTGTGGAAAGTAATCAAGGAATTCAATATTCAGTAGTTCCTTTTAAAATGATGAGAAGAAATGGTGCTTGGCATCAGTTACACAAAACCTAGGTGTATAATGGAGTTCACAATTGTCTGAGTCTCTGCAAGTAATTTTTGACAACTTGAATCTCTCAAAGTATGCATTTAACCATGATTTTGACAGAAAAGGTGGATAGACAAATGTGTGTATACACATATACATACCTATACATGATACAGAAACATATATTTTTTAAAAATGGAGATTAATGAGAAAAAAATAACAGACATATGAGTGAAAAATACAAAAAAAATGGCACAGAGCAGTAATAGACACATGAGCTTATCCATCAGGATATTTCTTTTGTACCTTCTGCTTAATGGAGTTAGATAGGAAAGGAGCAGTTTTCAGGGCATATACTTATGTAGTAATCTTTCCCCTCCCAGCCCATTACGCTAATGGTATAAGACTCAGCTTGACAGCACTTTAGAACTGGCACTCTCTGCCTCCATATGTTGCCAGCTGCATATTTGAAACATACAACTCTGATGCTAGAATGTGCTAAAAAGTTTTTTTTCCTACTGGTTGCTGAAGTTAAAATACTGGATACCATTGGCAGTTTGGAAGTTGAACCTTTGAACCTCTAGGGCTCAGGTGATCTTTCCTTCTCCACTAATGCCCAAAGTGGCCAATCTTTGCACCTGCTTTCACATCAACCCAGGGGATAAGCCATTTGGCACTCATTATTAAGTAGTTCTTTGCAGAGCTTCCTTATTCTAGGTCAGTCTCTTTCTCCGTTGCATGTTCCCCCAGTCTTTAGGAAATATATTTCAGATGATTTGCTGCCTTGGTCATACTGGCCACTCTCCTCTGATTAAGAAAACAAGCAGGGTCAGGTCTGGTTAGTAATGAGATGGGAGACTGGCAAATAGTACCATAGATATCCAGAAAGGATTAGAAAAGAATCTTTCCTGAAGCTCCAAAAAGCTTCTTCTTATTCTTATTCTTTTTTCATGTCTAGGTCAGACTGTAAACTGCCAAAATGAATTGGTGAATTCGGTGAATTCATTCCATAGTTCCATTCCCCTGACCTAGTGTGAGAAAGATTAGCTGGCACAACAAGATTGCTGTTGCTTGGGGTATGCCCGATTGTGCCACAATCTTAGAGAAGGCTCTTTCTGTGTACCCCCAAAGAGCTGCTTCCAAGCAGAGTGATCATACTAGGCTGAAGAGATGAATACCACATTCAAAACAAACCAGCTTCAGCTTCTTATGTTACTGGGTTCCTTCAGTGTAACTGAATCTTGGCATAGTTTTGCACACAATGCCTGGGCTCTCCTATTAAGCTATGAAAACACAGAGGGGAAATGCGTGGGGTGGGCCTTCAGGACTCATATCAGAATTTCAGCAGAGGTCTGTCTAACTTGAAAAATATATACATTAAACCCATGATGGCAAACCTTGGCACTCCAGCTGTTCTTGGACTTCAGTTACCAGAAGCCCATGTGAGCACTCCTGCTAATCGGGGCTTCTGGGAATTAAAGCTCAAGAACATGTGGAGTGCCAAGGTTTGCCATCACTGCTAAACTATAGTTTGTTTTGAAAATGGAGGAGGGGAGTAATTGTTGCTTTCTTAGCAGACAGCAATTTCAAAAAATTGAAATAAATATGTTCTCCTAAATTTGTAAATGTTTTGGGTTGTTTGTTTTGTATGCTACCAATAAGTTTCTGACACAACCCTAGACAGCTCACAATAAATACAGAAAAACATCACACAATCTAGGTATAAATAAAAAGTAACAGATTGGTCAAATAACATAATACCAATATTCACCCAACCCTACAAACCAGATACAGTACAAGCATCAATAGCACCCGTACCAATCACAGATATTCATATGAGTTCACCAGTATCAATATTTACTATAGTTAAATTTATTTGTTTATTTTCAACATTTTCAGAAAAAAACAAAGTACAGTAGAAGCAGTTTTAATTTCAGATGGTAAAGAATTCCATAACATGGCAGGTACGGTGTAAAAGCAATTTCTAGTTGTGTTGTTTTAAATTTCACACAAGATTATTGAAATAGGCAGCTTTTAAGGAGAAATTGTGATTAAAAAAAAAATCAAAAGGGAAAGAAGGCTGAAAGGCTGATTTGGAGAGATATGAATATCCAAACACAGAAATAACATCATTTCCAGCTGTGGAAATGTCAGAATGTCCAGAGGATGAAAAGGGTTAGTATGGTTTGTGGTTGGGGGGCATATTTTGCTTCCCTTACCCCCTGAGTTCTTTATCCAGCATGGGAAATTTTGAAAGGAGTCAACATTTTTCAAATACTGTCAATGTCACAATAAACACATTGGCTAAATTCCTGTTGTTTAGCATAATAAATCATACTAATGTAGACCCATGGAAAGTTCCATTGATTCAAAGAGGTCTTGTAATTTACTTTAGTGTTGTAAGTTGAAATAAGAGTTGGGCCATTTAAATCAATTAAATTTACAAAGTAGTTGACTCACAAAATCCTACTGATGCAATGTGCCTACTGTAGTGTATTTTACCACACTAAACAATAGGAAACAACAACAAAATAGAAAGAAAATGTAAAATGATAGACAAGGTAAACAACTCTAATGCATTCTTCTTCCATTGGTATAAATGACAGATAGTACATTTAAAATATTACCTGTTATGATTATTCTGCATGGGCCAGTCACCAGGATTTAATGAAAGAGCTTATTATTTTTTAATGGTTGAAAATCTGACCCCATCCTTTTATCTTGTCTCAGCCTTCACCTAATGGAAAGGGCTTTATCCAGAAATGGGGCAGAAAGCAAAGTTAGTGAGGGGTTGCAGGAGAACACTCAATTAAGCCAGACAAAAAGAGTCACATAACACTAAACTAATGAAGCTAATGCATTTCAGAACCAGCACAAAGACATAAGTTGATGAAGCCTTCTAAGTATCTCACTTTCATGGATAAATGAAATGATAGCTGACTAGAATTCCAGCCTAAAGGTCTTTAAAACATCTTTATAGCATCAAATGGGGGGGGGGGTGTTGAACCACAAGTGGGGGTACCCTGGTAATGGTAACCAAGATTGCTTGCTAATCTTTCTCACACTAGATCAGGTGAAAGGAAACTACAGAATAATCTCACCAAAAGGTGCCTTCATTTTGGCAATTTCATGTCTGGCCTAGACACAGAAGTAGAAAATCAAATGGATCTTCATGGAAGTATACTAACTGAGTGCCAATATTTATAATCCTAGGTTAGACTTCCCTCTTCTTGTTTGTTTGGGGGTTGTTTTTTTTGTTCTTTTTGTGGCACATTATATGAACTAGTTTCTGGTTCTACCTTCACAAGTTAACAAAAGGGGCTAATTGTAGTGTAGTGGTCAAAACATTAGACTGAGACTTGGAAAATCCAGGCTGTGGTCTCCTGTGAGTGATGAAACCTGCTGAGTGACATTGGGTGAATCACCTTCTCTGATCTAGCTCACAGAGTTGCCAGAAGTGTTACTGAGTGAGTTTCAAAGCAAACTTCTCTTGCAAGCTGTTGCATCACATCCAAAGAGTGGAGGAAACAAATATTGTGGCGTACACATTTGCCAATGAGTTACACATTTGCCAATTGTTTGAGCGACCCAGGCAAAACTGCAGCATATAACAACCTGTTAGTTGTGGTGGATCAAATCACACTCATTGGCAAATGTGTAATGCCACAATATTTGTTGCATCCACCCTTTGTTTTGCACCAATTTACAATAGGGAGCCAGGCTTTGCAGAAGGTTTGAATAATAACAGGGGATTTTGTCAGCTGAGAAAAGATACAATGTCATTAATATTATTCTGTTAGGCTGGCCAATTACTGTGTGCCTATGTATTTGATGTTTGTATAAATTGGTGCCATGAGGCCTCACTCTTATGTTTGATGAAGTGGACTTGCTCCGCAAAAGCTCACAGCTAGTCTTTAAGGTGCCACAGCATTTTTTGTCTTCTTTTTTTCTGTTCTGTTTTATTTACTCTCAGATATACTTGCACAGACTAATATGGCTACCACTTAAAACATTTCAAAAACCTAGCAATTTTACTCATACAGAAGTAGCAGTCCGAATGATGGTCTTTTGGCTCACGCCAAACCCTAAGCACAGCAAAAGGCATTTTATTCCTTTTCCCATTCAATCATTGTGTTAGGCCAATGTAACACACATGACAGCTGATACGAACTTTTTATTCTGACCTCAAATTTTACATCCAAAGTAATACAGTACAGTACTTGTAAGCAAATCTCACCCTCTTGGTTAGGTTCTTGCATTGATCACAAATGTAGCAAAAATGTATTTGCCACAAATGTAGCAAAAATTGTCTGGTTTATTAACACAGCTGCACCTACTCATCTTTAGCTCAAAACAGGCTCACTATGGCCTAGCTGTACTATTCAATAAGATGGTTTCACACTAGAGACAAGCCATTTTGCCTTATATACTGTTGGTATAAGTGCCTGGGCAGCACTGTCCTACTATGTTGCAAGCTGGATATGGCCATTGTAGCTTTAAGGCTATTTGCAGAGAATGGCAAGGTTCTCTGAGTCAGCCCTACTCAGCTAGCCTCTGAGCATATGAAAGAGGCACATCTGAGTGGAGATTTAGCTTGCATTTTGCCTGCCCTTGGCCTGGCGTGCTGCTGTGTGCATTTGACTGCCAAGATTTATGCCTGAGTCTAGAAAGTGTTGAACTCAAGGACAAACTTTGTTGGAGCAGTCAAAGACCACTGAGGTACAAGGAGAATTGCTTCACAGCTTCTTCTAGCTACTCTCAACTGTGGAACTATTTGGAAACCAACGTGGTCTGCTGCCCACACTTGTTGGTGGTATTTGGGTAAGCGGAGCGGAGAGCTGTGTGCTCTAACTTGGCAAGAGAGGAAAAGACTGTGTGTGTTGGATTTTATGAACCTTGTACATATTGCTGCACTGTAAATATATAGCACTCCTCACGAGTAAAGAGGCTTTTGTTCTTTTCACCAGGAACTTGGTTGTTTCTCTTTGTCTGTAAGCCACATAAGCTGCACAGCCGGCACATGTGTGGCTCTCAAGATTGCGGGTGCAGATTCTGCCAAAAATTCACCATTATATACCTATTTCTGGCATCAGCTCATTGTCTTGCCCAGACACGCCTGGCCACTGCTGAAACATGCATGCCACCAGGAGATGTGATTCAGCTGAAGTGGCAGCAGGCATAGTGGTACCTGCAACTGTTATAATGTTCCCATGTAAAAATACATTACCCAATCACCGACCATTTAAACAGCTATAGCACGCCTATAAATCAATACGTAATAGGCAAAATCTGAGTTCAGATCTTGAATCAGCACACTCATCCACATATCGTATAAATCACGTGTTATTCCCAGTAGCAAAATCGTTGTTGTGCAGTGCAATCTGAGTGGTTTTAGTATTAATTGAGATAATGACATAGTGGCTGAAATCCTGTTGCTTAACATAGTAAGTCATAGTAGAGTAGGTTCACTGAATCAGTCAGTGCTTGATGAGTCAACTCCTCCATGAACGTCATCGTCATTGGCTGTAACTTATATCTGAGAATACAGGAAAAATGCCATGGGCATGAATTGGTTTAACGTGGATCCCAGCTTCCCATGAAGTGACCCACACACTGTGATCACAGAGCCATCTCCTGTGGCACATATGAAATGAGACATGCAGTATTTAACACCGGGACTGCAATGGGACTGCAGCAGCCTTGAGGATATAGACAAGGTGTGCCTTCAAAACCAGTCCATCTGGCATGGCTTCTTCCACCTCCATGACCACTGGGAATCAGAATTCCTCCTCCAGTCATTTTGCCGTTTGGTTTCCAGTGGCATTTCCTCCACTGAGGGGACCATTACCCCACCTAAATGGGCTCATCCTCCCATAGCTATTGGCCCCTTTAGGGAGTCAGGTTATTTACCGCCACCCAACACTCAGCATTGAGTCAATGGCTATACAGTCTACTCCATTACTGTAGTGGGAGGTCCGGCCAGACATGGCCAAACTCTAGTTCTAATTTACTTCAGCATACCAAATCATAACTACAACAGGCCCATTTGAATCAATGCAACCTACAGAGGAGCTGACTCACCAAATCCTCCACTGATTCAGTGGACCTATTATAATGTGATTAACTACACTAAGTAACAGGATTTCATCCATTAACTTAATATACTCTCAGAAGCAGCATTGGGGAATATACACAAAAGATGTGATCAGTTCCTGGCAACACTAATCCTGACATGGATCCTGGAGAAGTTACTTTTTTTATGATTCCCAGATTGAGCCCATTCTTTAATGAACATTTTGGGTTATAACCCCAAAGAAGTTATTTTTTTTTTCAAGCTACACACTGTTATTCTCCCAGGGCTTAACTGAAACATTGAATTTTGTATGAGCCCTCCACTATATAATCTATCTGATTTTAATCTGATGTTGTATAAATGAGATAGTTTTTATTCTCTTGGGAATTGTTTTATTCTGCAAACTGAAATGCACCATAGAATTTTAATAAATAAGTATCAGCCCATCCTTCAGAAATAGAACCATGTCCAAGGCCTATGTCTTGAATCTGAATTCTGTGACTGATGTTCCAAATGTGGATTGAGTCACTGACTTTGTAATTTGAGCCATTCTTTTAATAAAAATGCACAGCCAGAGATGAATCAATTAAATGAGTGTCTGATAATGCCTAACATTCTTTGGACTGATGAAATGAAACCTATGTGAAGAAAGCAAGAAGGTGAAACTACTTTGCATAAATTTCCAGTTGCATGAAATTTATGAGTCATCACTGACTTTGCATTTGGCCTCTTCTTGATACATGCACAGTTATGTACAGTCAACTCCCTGATGATAGCTCATAGGTAGAAGAAGAAGAGCAGGTTGGCCAGTGGAAGAAATACCTTATTCTAAGCTGAAGGCATTAACTGGCATATTAACCCCCCCCCCCCAGCAAATTAATTCTTATCATAGCACTATATGTTACTGCTTATGTCCTCCAAGTGCTAGAAATGTTATGACTCTGTGATCCAACACATATTCAGAACTGCAGTTGTACAATTACACAGCAGTACAATTAAGTAGTTGGTTGAAATCCTGTTGTATGGTGTATTATGCCCAGCTAGAATTAGGCCCATTGAATCAGTGGGGATTTGGTGACATCGCCTCTGTAGGTTCCACTGACTTAGTGGACCTACCCTAGCTGCAACCTATCTTAAGCAGCAGGATTTCAGCCATTAAAACTAGGCTGTTTGATCAAGATACAAGTATAAAAGCCACCAGACCTGGCCCAAGGCATCATGTTGTCTGAAGCAAAGGATTCCATCTCTCTTATACCACCTACAGAAGCCACCTGAGCTTGTTGTTAAATCTAACATTGACAGGAGTAATGAGAGTGATGAGTTTCTATTCTCCATTGTACCTGAGGACAGCATACTAGCTTAGGTCATGCAGGTTGCCTGACACCCAATAGATATAACTGGTGGAAGGCAGCTGGCTTACCCACAGTATCCAGTGTCTCTTATGTTGTCTTGCTGTCAGCTGTGCTGTTGAGGTTTGAGGTTCAACAACATCTGAAAGGCTACATTTTGCCTATCTCTGTCTAAGGAGAAACAAGTGCCTTTCACATACATTAATGCAAGGTGAAATAACCCAGTGATGTTTTGGATAACAAATCCCTGCCACCCAAGCCAGAGTTGTCATAAATCAAGGATGATAGAGGACTGTAGTCCAAAGCACTCACAGGAGGTGAGACTGCCTACTCCTTTCCCATGAAAATATATGGGATGAAAATGTGGAAACATGTGCTGTCCTTGACCTACATACTTCATAATAATATATGAAGGGAGTTGTAAAAGAATTCGAATTCAATAGTCATGTAAATAGATTACAGGTGTGTTAGAAGGATTTAATCATTCTGTTTAAATTGTGGACAAACGGAACTTGCATTGACTTGCATTGTATTTAGAATTCTCCATAGAAAATCATTAGATGAGCGCCTCTAGTGGCATTTGAAATCATCAAGGGAAGAATTTACCCAGGGACAGGTTCATACACTTTGAACTCTAGAGTTCATCCACCCAAAAAGAGAGGGACTGATAAAAATCAGTCCTTGAAAGTGGGGTATGGGTAACCCCGAGATAACGATCTAATCCCAAGGACACTTGACTTTCCTAAGGAAGGAGATGAGGCACCTTTTGGGGATAAAAAGGGCTGTCAGAGCTCAGTTAGAGAGGACTTTTGGAAGTGCTGCAGGAGCCTTTGAAGTTCAGGAGGGACCATCACCAGGAGAAGCGGAGGTTGGGACTTTGAAGGAATATGGGCTTCAGGGCCACTCTTATTGTCTAAATTGGAGGGATGTAGCTGGACTTAGTTTTTCCCCCAGCAGCAACACTTTGGAAAAAAACCCCTCCAGTCTGGAACTTAGTCATTTTCCCAGCGATGACTCTTAGAAATATTTCTAGTTTGGAGAAGCTGTACTTAGAAACAATCACATTTCTTGTTTTCTAGAGTTTAAGTATTGATAGGCTTTGCGTGCTAGGAAATAGATAGTTAGTGAGAACTATTTTAGATTTTACCCAGAAATGGGACAATTTCATTTTGGTTATGATAAACCAGATTATATTCTTAGCTATTGCTCTGCTTTGCTTTTTGGAGCAGTATTTTGCCTTATGGACTATGTTTTTCCTTTTATTCAAATAAATGCATAAGACCATCCTAGGTCTTATTTGCAAGGAATTTGGACTAACTCCTGAATTTTACTTTTGAAACGCTACCACATTGAAATTTTCCACGGCTCAACGTTTTGGAGATCATGAAGTGGGAAGGGAGAGTGCTGACTCACGGGTAGCACACAAGCTACAGGGCTGGAGTTTGGAGCTGTGGAAGTCAAATAGCCCTCATCCTGGGGAAAAGAATTTTGGTGGGTGTAGACACTGTTGCACCGACCCTGTTCTCACCCTGTCCTGCCCATTATGACAGGAGTATCCATAAAAGCAAACGTGTACTGAGAGCTCTGCCCATAGGATTGGGAATCCCTTTTTCTTTTTGGTCAGGGGCTCTCTACAGCAATTCTGTCATCTGACAAAAAGATATCTTCTCTATTATATTCCAAGGAAGATCAAGGAAGGAAATGTGACATTAATAAACCTAAACTGACATAGGTCAGATTGCATGAATTGCAAGGGAGCAGTAGGTGCCCAACCAAGACTGATGACAATTTCTCTTGGCATCTATCAAATTCATGTGATGTGGCTGGGGCAAGGGGGACTGCTAGAAAATGGCTGTGTGGCTCTGAAGTCAGCCTAGGTTGAGTTTTACCATGATGTCTCAGGCATAGGTAGGTTCCATCAGCTATTTCTGCCTTTTAAATGGAAGATGCCAGGATTGAACCCACTTTTGTATTGACTTCATGCTCTACCAACCTACAGTCCCAACCCTAAAGGTGCAGAGGAAACTTTGTTTATTTGGTGTGTTTGAACTGGCACACAGTCTTCAAGCCATTTCCCGTCACCTCTTTTGAACAGAAGATGTTGGGGGCAGAAATCTTGGACCTTCCACATCTGCAATCCTGGAGACTTTAAAACTGCAGAAATGTAGTCCTATTATTCTTTCACACGAAGGACTTTATAAATAGCCATCACAGTCATCCAAAAAAAGAAGTTTCAGGCACTGGAAATCTTCACCAGCTGTGGTATTATTTATATAATTGTCAAAACAGAGATGAATTTCTAACCTCAGGTCAGGAAGCTGTTCTTTAAAAAAAAGTGGAGGGTGAGGGAAAGAAAAGAACAGGGAAATTATTTTACACCAGCTAAAGATGTATTCAGCAGGATCTTTGTCATTGTGTATAAAAGAAGCTGTCATTTTTATTTGCGAGAAAGAGTCGTATTTTGGCTTCTTGCTGGGCATTACTCAGTTCATGAGCTGTGTTATTATCCCACCATTTTCCGTTCAAAAGAGTTCTCTTCTTGCAGCAAAACTGGAAACCCGGGGATGAATGGCAGGAGAGAGTATCACCCAATAACTTTATTTGTGATTTTTCTTTACAATAGAGCCATTTATCTCAGACAGAGCTTCTTTTACTGTTAAAAAAAAATTTCAGCAAGAAATCCTATTTAAGCATCATTTATTCACCAATATTTAGTTTGGGAATAGTGGGGACATTTCTGCATAAGGAAGAGATTCAAGTTAGCAATTGTCTCTTCATGGTAATATCATGGAGATGATGACATGCTGGATATAAATTAAGTTACAACCCTTGCAGTAGAGAATAAAATAAATAACTTTATTTTATTTACCAAAATGTCTGAGTCAGCATCACATTCTGACATGTGCTGCCTTAATGTCCCCAATATTGGCAGCCACAGAGAGCATTTGCCCATTTCTTTTAAATATGATCAATGCACATGGCTGTCCACTGCAAATTTATATAAAGCTATAAGTTAATACTAAGTGCATTTTCCAGATGTACTTATGATGTCCTCTCTTCTCTTTGTTTAACAACTGGTGACGCAGCGTTCAAAGTTGTATTTCAGCTTTCAACAGTGTGGACCTTAGTTTTAGAGATTGTCAATGAAGCAGTATGTGCCTTAATGAATATATGACACATTAATGGGGTTTCTTCCTGTGACCTCAGAATGCTACAATAAAAAATTGTGCCTTTCAAAGATGGTTTTTAAACTCCTTGTAAAGCAGAACTCCTTCCCAATGATACTTTGACTATGGCTCTGGTTCCTGGACAGCTGACCCAGAGTGACACCTCCCTTAGGCTGCTGCTGCTGAATGCCAGGTTGGTCTGCAACAAGGCACCCCTGCTTTGGGATACAATCTTGGGGGCACAGACTGACCTGGCATGCATCACTGAAACTTGGCTGACGCCAGAGGATGGTGTTCCCTTATCAGAGTTGTGCCCAGCCGGTTTTTGTATTTGGCACCAGCCTAGGGGTAAGGGGAGGGGCAGTAGCCAGAGGGTTGTTGGGAGTTGTGAGAGCCACTGCTCCACAGGTGCAGCGTTGTGAGGCCCTGTTCCTTTGATTGGGCCTTAAGGGTCAGTTGGGAGTCTTGCTCTATGTTCTCCTCTTTCCACATAAGCCTTGTAAGGTGTGGAATTCCAAGACATTCTCTAAATGGGCAAACCACTTTATTTATTGTCTCTGTATGTAGTTTAAGATTGGTTTTATTCCAGTTCTAACCCTCATAATCTCATTCCTGATTTTATTCCTTCTAGTCATTCCAGCAGCCTCCCTCAGACATCTCATTTTCATGGTGACCAACTTTCATGTATGTTTTGTTGTAAATGTCCATGATTAGCATTGGTAACATAATTCTTCTTCTCCTTAATTAGACCATTGGCAGAATAAGTTATTTGCCTTTCAGCAATATCACCTGGCTCCCAGATTGGGGAAAAGAGGATGGCACTGGCTAAACAGGCCTATTCTTGCCTGCAGAGGATTAGAATCTGGCTAAGAAATGCAGTGTAACAAGCTCTTGTATTATTGGTTTTATGGTTTATTTATCTGTTTGTTTTAGTCTATATCTAGCTTGCTTTTTTTCCTTTAATTGATGGATTCAAGGCATGGAACATAAACTAAAATAGTTATGTTTAAATTACAGTAAATTGAGATATTAATATCAAAATACAAAGACACCTAAATAATGTTTTTAAAACCACTAATTTAATGTTATTCAAACAGCTTAAAAGCAACATAATAAAAATATGTTGAATCGTCCGTTAAAACTACATTGCACTCAGAGATTTAAAGCCAGTTTTAAAAGGAAGACTTTCACCTGCTGGCAGAATAACTATAAGCCTCACATAGGAGGGAATTCTACGGGCCCTTATAGGACTCATACAGCTCCTCATCTTTGCTGAAAAACTGTCTTGGAAAAGCAACACACACTTTTAAAAAATGGGCAGTTGATGCAAAATTGTTTCTTCCTTCACAAGAGCAAGGAAACTAATCTTTTCCCTCAGTAGCAGCTGTAGCAAAATGAAAATAAAAATGGTAGAGCTTTGCACAAAAACTTGTATTTGTACAAAAACCTGTAATTTTAAAAACCTTGTATTTTGGGCAAAAATGCAAGCTTTTTTAAAGCACAAAATACATTTCTTTTGCACAAGATACAAGTTTCTTCTTCTCCTCCAGAAGCTTCCATGATTTTTGATAAAGTAATCCGAAATGTCAAGAACACAGGAAAACTCTTAATAATTTTCAACCAGTGGAGGAAAACTTTTGAAATGTAGATGTAGTGTAGATTTATGTGTTTATTTCATTCTTGTGGGCGAGAGTGAAAAATCTGTATTCAACAAATCCCTCTTGTTAGTAGGGCTTTGCTGATTGTCATGGCAGAAGTGACGTCTTGTGAAGATACTAGATTTGACAGATTACAGTTTTCTTGAGCTGGAAGATTTGCCAAATCACTACAAAACAAAACAGCCTCGTTTCACCAGGTTGTTACTGTGAGCTGTCATTTCCATTCTGCTATGGCCTCTTGATATTTTTGTTCCTTTGCCTCTCAATCATTTTTTCATGGTAGAAAAATGAATCATTTCCAGGATTGATTCTACACAGGTGGGCCCAGATAGTTCCCCACCTGACTCTGAGAGACTTGGTGGCACTTAAGAAGTTGGAGTAGAAACAGTCAAAAGAGAGGGCAGAGGGCATGGGAAAAAGGAACGCCTCTCTCCATGAAAAAGAAGAAAAATGAGGGAACAACGTATACATAATATTCTCTGCACAAATGATTAAAACTATACGGCTGCTTGCATTGGGATTCAAAGGAACCAAACAGATGAGGCTTCTGAAAGAGAAAAGTGTTGTTCAGGGTTCTAAGTACAGTATTCAGTTTCCCCTCCCCTTGATTTTCTTCTCCTTGACCCCCATGATAAATTAGTGGGCAATTCAATATGCCTAAGTTATTATGATCCCAAGTACAATAAGAATTGCTGGAGGTGTAAAAAAGAATTGGGAACCTATTTACATCTATGGTGGGATTGTATTAATGTGAAAGATATGTGGGGGAACATGTTCATAGTAATAGAAACAAATTATTTTGATATTCATGCTGAATATCCATTACTGATGGATTTTGGAGGTAAACAGAGAGAGAAAAGAAAGAAATTATCAGCATAATGGTAATGGCTATGAGATTATGTATAGCTAAGAAATGGAAAACGAATTGTAAAATTGAATTAGAAGAGTGGTATAGGGAAATATGGAATACAGTCTAGCAATGAATGAAATAAGAGTAAAAAAGGAATATTAAACAAATTGAATTTTAGTGGAATATGGGGTGAGTTTTTGTACTATGTTTTGATAAAATGGAAAGGAGTAAAACCATGACAAGAATATACATCTTTCTGGAAAGAGAGGACAATTATAAGTTAAATAGATCATAGACCGAATAAAGTAAAGAAGTATTTACAATGTCCCACTGGGTGAAATGTGCAGAAAGTATTATGGTATAATGCTATTGTGTTTGTCTTTGTTGTTTATTTCAATCTCTTGTTATCTTTCTTTATTTTCTATTTAAAAATTAATAATTCAGTGGGCACAATCCTATTGCACAGATTTTTGCCATTGTGAACTAGATCTAAATAATTTTTATGGTTATAGTAAAAAAAAAAATCACAGTCGGATCACTGCTGCAGGGATCATGAGTGCCATCTGCAATCTAGTAATTAACTTGACTTCCAAACATTAGGTAAAAGTAAAGTAAAGGTCACCCATGCTTGAAAGGAAGTCATATCCAACTCTAGAGTTCAGTGCTCATCTATGTTTATAGCCAAAGAGTCAGTGCTGTCTGCCTCTGCAGACTTTTCTGTGGTCATTTGTCAGGCATGACTAGATGCTGGACCACATGGAATGCTGCTTACCTGCACACTAGAGTGGTATCTATTTATCTATAATAAAACTCTGACTTATGTATGCCTCGAGTTATTGTACATAAAATTCAACGTACGTAATGATTTTTGCACTAAAACCATGTCCTGATTACATAAATGTCCCAATTTATGTAACACAATTTCCTATGGGTTTGCTTTGAGGTATGCAAAAAATTCATTTTTCTTATAAGTTTGCTTCAAGTTACATAAAAATTCATTTTTCCTATGGGTTTGCTTTGAATTAAGTAAAAAAACGATTTATGTAAAAGCCTATGGAACATACTTTTTATGTAAATAGGGGTTTTACTGTACTTGCAAGTTCTTGCTTTTGAACTGCTAGGTTGGCAGAGATGGGAGCTTACTCCATCATGCAGCACTCGGGTCTCAAACTGCTGACCTGCTGTTCAAGTTCAGCATCTTAACTACTAAGCCACCATAGATCTCTTCCAAAGATTACCCAAAGATAAAAGGGAACCCTAGGGAGTCTCCAAACGTACAGTAGGATAAGAAGCTTTAGATTCATTAAAATTAATTATATCTGGCACCGGATCTGTTTACACTGACATAACTTTACGCAGTAGGATTTTTCTCAATGATTATAAAACATGCTCAGTCTTCACCACACGGTTCTGGAGATTCTCCCATTAGTTTTCGCTCCACTGTTTTGTACATTGACAAATCTTTTCACTTTCCTTTGCTGCCTAAGATTTCAATTAATGTTTCCTGTGCACTTCTACATGTGCAATGCTATTTTGACAAGCTACATTCATACTTGAAAGACAGGGAATGGCCAGAGGGGCTGTCCACAAAATGTTGCAATGTGATGTCAGAAGTCTAGCCATATTACATCTCCTGATTTTCCTGTTCCATGCCCTCACCTGGGTCTTGCCCCCATAGTGTATCAAAGATCAATGGTCACTGGACATATTCAGTTCTTGTTAGACTCTTTTTAAAAGCCATGGGCTTGAGAAACAACTCCAGAAACACAAATCCGTACATCTCTCCTGGTTTTCAAGGTTTTTCCCTTAGGTTTTCGGCACTGACATAGTCCTTTAGGAGTGTGCAGAGAACAGAGAAATTATATATGTGTCTGTCTAGTCCAGTGATTGACCAAGTGCCCAAACTGCAACCCAAAAACCCACTGACTAATCGCAAAGTGCCAACAGGGGAGGAAGTAAACACTCCCATTGGGCTGCTGGGCAGAGGGATGGGATGAACTCTGTGCTGGGGGGAAGGAGGAAGCATTCCCATTGGGCTGCTAGGCAGGGGAGAAAACTCTGTGCTGGGGTGACTACACAAGTACCCACAGAGAGGGCTCCGAGTGCCACCTCTGGCACGCGTGCCATAGGTTCACCACTACTGGTCTAATCTATACCTCTATACCTCTCAACAAGTGCCATGGAAGACTTGAACCTAGCTGCCTGCTATCTTGTCCTTGTTGGAAAAAAACTATCTTATATATTTATTAATTATATAGCAGTAATTGTGAAAGAAAGAAAAAAAGGAAAGAAGGTGGTGGTGGTGGGGAGCTCTCGTGGTGCAGTGGTTAAAGTTCTATACTGGAGCTAAAACTGCTGATGTTGTGAGTTCAATCCTGAAAGGGGCCAAAGTTGATTCAGCTCTCTGTCCTTCCAAGGTCAGTAAAATGAGTACCCAGCATGTTGGGGGGAATGCAATTATCTTGTGAACTGCCCAGAGAGAGCACTAAGCACTATAGAGTGATATATAAGTGAAATTACTATTTCTATTTCTATTGGTAAGTAAATAAAAGATGCTAGATTGTGGACAGAGTGGAAACATTAAATAATTTATCTGGAAGGGTATGAATAGGGGAAAATGTTTTAAGGTTTAAAGCCATGCCCACAGATATGATACCAGCATAGCTGCACAGCATTCAGTCTGAAGAAAGATTATATACATAGGGTGTTAAATAACATATCTTCCAGTGTAATAATTGTCTCATAGGAAGATCCTTTAAATAAGCAATATAACTCTTAATAAAATAACCCTTTATCCCTATTTCAACTTATATTAAATTGAACCCCAGTACCTGATGGAACACCTTGCTAGCAGGGATACAGCTCACATAACATGATCCTCTCAGGCCTGGTGGCTGCAAGGCCCCATCATAAGGGACACTAAGAAGGTTCTGGAATTCATTTCCCTCCACATTTTTTGAAAACCAGCTAAGGCTGAGCTTTGTAAAGAAGCATTTCAAAACATCTTGCACCTATGAGAATTCTGCTCTCATTTACTACTGTGTTAGTTGCCTTAATTTGTTTTTCAGATTTTTTTTAAAAAAATCTTTGATCAATTTGATTTTTTTTTGTAGAATGGCTAGGGTGTTTAAGGGACTGCAGTGGCTCAAGTGGTTAAGACACTGAACTTGCTGATTGAAAGGTTGGAATTCGATTCCTAGGTACTGTGTGATGGAGTGAGCTCCTGTCTCTGTCCCACCTCCTGCCAACCTAGCCATTCAAAAATAAGAAATTGCAAGTAGATAAATTGGGACCACTTTGGTGAGAAGGTAAACAATTTTCCGTGCACTTCAATGTTGAGGCATGCGTGCCACATGACCAGGGAAATGTCTGCATATGTAGACTGCGCTGACTCTTTGGCTATAAACAGAGATGAGCACTGAACCCTACAGCAGAATACGACCAGCTTTCGAGCAAGGGTAACCCTTACCTTTACTAGGGGTGTTAGCTGTTTTCATTAATTGATCTAAACCATACAGCGTGACATCAGTGTCAGATGGGTGGTATAGAAATTGAAGATAGGATGGAACTTATGTTTGTATAGTTCAAGAGTGGTCACATTCAATGGGTATGAGCATGAATTCTCCCCCCTCCCCACTGTGACTTGCCTTCCTAAAAAGAAGTCCTTCTTCTTCTGTTCTTCTAAACTAAACTGAAACTGATTGGAAATTAACTTCTATTTCTTAAATACAAGTGAAAAATATTTTAGGCATTTTTATACTGTCTATGATGGGTATGTTTGGGGAATATGTGCCTTATGAGCTAAAATGGCTTGACTGGACAGCAGGAGAAGAGCACCACTTGCTGCTTCATCTTGGACATTGACATGTTTTGGGGACAGCTCTCTGTAGATAAAAGTTGCATCAACCTCGAACATCTCAGGGTGGTTGATGTACTTGACACAGATGAGTATGGCAGACCAAAGTATCTAGATAAGGGAAGCTGGTGACTCAGAAGACTATCTGAAGCTTGCATAAGCTATGGAGTCTGATGAACCTCTTCCCCAAATAGGCTCAGCTCCTTAGAAAGCCCTTGTAAGCTTCAAACTAAAGCACACAGTGGATTCGTCACCCGTAAGCCAAGAGTCACAAGCTGCCCCTGTTCTGGAGGCTGCTGGACTGAGAAGGTGACTGCAAGAATTGTAGTCTGTCAGACTGACATTCTTGGGAAGAAAGCCCAGTGAGTGGAAGAAGCCAAATTTGTAGGAAGTGTTAAAGATGTTTACCTTTAGAAACAAGTGAAGTTCCATCTCCCTTCTCTTTGTTTGTTTGTTTGTTTATTATATTTATACCCCACCCTTTTCTGAGGGCTCAGGGTGGCTTACAGTCTAAAAGAGTTAAAACACATCACTTACAATTCAAGATTTAAAAACAAGGATTAAAAGACTAAAAGGTTAAAAATTAAGTTAAAAACCACGACAGTTTTATCAACTGATTGACAGCTGGCATTGGAATAAAACATCCATATCAGCCTTCTTCCCTACAACAGGACAAGTGTAGTACCTAGTTCACCTAAGCAGCTGTTTTTTGTACCATTGGAGAGCATGGGGAGGTGCTGTTGAATTTCAGAAGCTAATCTCTTTGAAGTGTAGGTAAGCAACCTCATAATTTATATGCTCACAGATGATTTAGTGGAGTGATACATCAAAAACCACCAAAGATCCCTGATGGGATAGAGATAAGCAACTTGCCTTAAGTACAATCTTCTCACAGGGCCTTAGCGTTAATAGGATATTTTGTAGGAATCTCATTAGATTGTAACTAGAATTTACATATTGAACAATACAGGAGCTAAATCTTTCCTGAAGGAGAAAAGTGATAGGTTTAGCTGGCTCCTTGGTGATGTAAAATACACCCTGGAAATTTATTTATTTGTTAGCTTACCTAAGTGTATCTCTCCTCTCACAGGTTATATTGTGTTCAATTCATGTTCAAGACCATCAGAAACTCATTCCATGTGTTCAAAAGGCTGAGCTAAGCTACAAAATAAGTTTGTTTATTCATTCAATCCCTTATTTTCATTTCTTTGTCAAATTTCTACTTTGCCTTTGGCAAAACAAAACAAAACAAAAAGACAAAAAGAGGAAACTAGGAAGGAGAAAGCTCCCTGCATTTTTCAAATAAATTCATCACAGTCCATTTCAACAAGGAAAATTGCATGACCAGTCTAACCTAGGGGATGCTTTGCTCCACATTGATCAATATTTTATTACGCTTCTTGATGCATTCATTTTGTTCCTTTGCAAAGAATAATGGGGAGGGTTGTGTGCTTACTTAGGCCAGCCCTACACCTTCTTCTCTAGACTTATCTGCCCCATCCTCATACTTCCTGGGTTACTGTGGAAAACTTGAAGTACTCCTCCTGTATGTTTGAATGTGAGTAACTAGATATAATAATTACCTTCTTGTGGGCTCAAGGACAGAATTCTCCCAGCTTCTAATCCTCCATGGTTCATGTCCTCAGATCAGTGCACATGCTACAATCCTTGAATCTGACACACCGATCTTCTTGTTCTTCTCCTACAGGATGCTGGACATTATCACAGCTAATATGATTTTGGATGTACTCATTTTAAATGTTATCATGTTGTGTCCAAATCAGTCTCCCAGAATATCCAGCCATTAAATTCTTATTCTTCCTGGGCTATGTTCCTATTTAGTTTCTCTAGGATGATAGTCTCTAAGTACTGTATCTGTACTATTCATTTTTCATTACTTGACCCAAATAGTTTAACTTCTTCATTTTATCTGCTTTACAACTTCTTGCTTCTTATTCTTTTGCTGTTTTCAACAGACTTCTTCAAGAAATTATCCACATCCCTTGAGAAATCCACATTTCAAACTTTTCTTCTAACTTTCTCACTTTTTCATACTGGAATGGATTGTGTAGTTTGCTAGATGTTCTCTCAATTAATTTAAATGTGCTCTAAAATTGTCTGCAACAAACTCTAGAAGTAGAAAACTGAAACAGTACAAAACCAGTTGATGCATGATTCAGAAAAATCAATTGCCTGTCCTTTGTAGAATTCAAACCATATAACACAATGGAAATCTGGAAGGAAGAGTGAAATTGGGCTTATTTGCCATGGACTGTGTTCACTTGTGGATATTAGGATCTGTAACCTACAAAACAAGGCAGTACATATTTCATCTCCATGTATTAAACTGAAGGCATATAAATCGTATAAAACTTTGTTCCTGAGTGATCGTAAAAATATCTTTCCTAGAATTTCCAGTCTCTCCCATTTGTGTACATGAAAATGGCTTTGTAATCATTCCTCTATACAGTAATACCTCGGATAACGCTAAAACTTGGTTCCACAAGTCTTGGTGTTATCCGATTTTTAGTGTTATCCGATGCATGTTAAAACCCTATGGGATGTATCGGATAACGTTAAAGCTCCATAGAGATACATTGTAACCGCACAGGCTTTAGTGGTTGTAATCCGATCCATCCCATAGGACCTTAACGTTATTCGATCCAATTCTCCTCCCCAGATTACTTAACGTTATGCGATTTTAGCTTTGTCCGAGGTAAACGTTATCCGAGGTATTACTGTATGTTTGTATATACATTTATATATAAAAGTATACTTTTAAATAATTTTATAACAAGCAACAATAGTGGTATAACAAAATTGGATGCTACAACTTGGACACTCTGAGTTCTTTTCACCAACACCAACACCAGAACAGGAGTTGCTTGAAGAATTAGAGAAGCAAATGACAAAAAAATAATAATCCAAGATATATTCATCAACTGAAGTAGGACATCCACACATTGAGAAATTGTCTCCACATTTACAGTCTCTAAAAACCTAAAATAAAATACAAGTATGAATGTATAAGAACGTTTATGTAGATTCACTTTTCCAGTTTTCCTCCTGCACAAACACATGGAAATTCTGCTTCTTAAGCTAAGGTGTTAAGGGACTTAATCACCCTTGTAGGGACAGCAGTTCCTACCTCTTTTGTCCTCCCATTTGTTCTAACTCAAATCCTGAATTACAGCCCCTTCTGAGGATTTCCCCACACAATGAGCTCAACCATTTAGTCCAATACATATCAGCTGAGAATGCTTCGTGATAATGGAATGCAAAGACCTGGTTGATGACAAAATACAGTGGTGTGTTTGTCTGGCCAGACATCCCGCTACTGTAATGGAGTAGAGTGTACAGCCAGTGACTCAACACTGAGTGTCAGGCGGTGGTAAATAACCTGACTCCCTAAAGGGGCCAATGGCTATAGGCGGATGAGCCCCTTCAGGTGGGGTGATGGTCCCCTCAGTGGAAGAAATGCCACTGGAAACCACCATATTGGGCCCAACGACAAAATGAGCAGAGGAGGAACTCTGATTCCCAACCGTCATGGAGGTGGAAAAGGCCATGCCAGATGGACTGGCTGTGAAGGTGCACCTTCATAATATTCTCAAGGCTGCAGCAGTCCATTGCAGTCCTGGTGTCAAATCCTGCATGTCGCATTTCATATGTGCTGCAGGAGATGGCTCCGAGATCATAGTAGGTCACTTCATTGCAAGCTGGGATTCCCCTTAAACAAACTCATGCAAAAGGCATTTTTCTGCCTTCCTTGGAAGGCAAAGATGGCCAAGAGTCAACCAGCCTCCAAGACCAGGCCTCCCGCACCCTGGGGCAGGAAAATGTATGTTCGGATTGAGTTGCAGCTGAAGACAATGGAGTAAGGGATACCTTGGACAGCAGCATTCCCCATTGCACCATGTCACTTACTAAAATCTGTTTTCTTCAATGGTTTCATGGAACATTGTATTAAAAAGCAGTGTGCAACAACCATCTCTGTTGAACAAATCACAAAATGCTCATAAAAATCCAAACAATAGGGATCTTTATGCATTTTTATGTGAACCGACTTGGTTTGCATCTTCTAGACAAAGATATTAATCAGAATTTAGACATCAAGTCAATAGGTTTTGCTCTTTCTGAAATTTCTTACTGTTTGGCTGAAAATATATTTGGAAATGCACACTTTGAGCAGAAAATAAAAATGTTGAGGCGTGTTTTGCAGAGCTGGCTATTGCTTAAGTAAAGTGCTCACATGACTTAAATCAGTTTTTAGAGAAAAGAAGGAGAGAAGCACTGCAGTTTTTACTTCAGCAAAACAGGAGATTAAATTTAGTTGTTGCTCTAGATTAGAAAACTAATTAAGCCCTAACTAGTAATTATACCCATTTGGAAGGAGATGAACATTAGCAAGGTGTAACGCAGCATACGTTGTGGATGCTGAAGTAATGGTGATAGAAATTGCCACAAGTGTCTGTTCTTCAGCTTCTACCAGTATACCATTATTTTGATGCAGAAAAGCTGAAAATGAAAGTGATCTGCTGGTCTCCAAGGTGCTAGAACATTTTGTCCTTTCCTGCCCCCAATATTCTGTCTCTCTCTTTCAATTTGGCCATTTTGTTGGGACAGACTACTACAGCTACCTCTTTGGAAACCACTGTAGCACTGTCCAAGACAAAAGCAAGTTTTTCAGATCTTAATAAAGGAGTAGGCAGGTTCTTACAAGAGTGGATGCAGGATTTGTTTTAACCTGCTACCTTGTGCATAGAAATGGCAAGGTGGTAGGAGTTGCATATTTCCCTCTAATGCCTATTAGTGGCAACTCTGGAAGTACTGGAAGCCTCTTTTAAAAAGCCAAATACCTGACCCATAATTCTTTATAGCTCCCATGGAGCTTATTTTTACTCACCCATTTCCTGTGACTTTTCCTGGAGTCTGAATTCATTAGATGCAAGAACTTGCAAACACCTGCCAGGTTTTTCATTTCATGATTAAAGTCCCAAGAAGTCAAGCTGGGGAATTTCTTGCAGATGCCTAGAGGCTGTAGTACTCAAATTCCTAAAATCCCATGTCTTATAGCAGGACTCTGGATGCACTACAGAAGTGTAACATGGAATCTGGTTGCAGCATTTTTCACACTTATCTGATTGATTTCAAATGGGCTTACAGTACTTCTAAGGATATATTCATACATATACCATGTATCAGGCTGTAATGGTATGCATGTACAACTAGACACATATGGCTACAGTCTGACAGAGGCTTTTAGATAACTTTTGCTTCAATTGGGGTTTTGCATAAAAGGTGTGCATGGCAATTTCCATTCCCAAGTTATTTTCTTTTCTAGAGTGGAAAGCGCAATATTGCAATCTATCTACTGTTGTTAATTTTTAAAGAAACTATTGTTTTGTACTATACTGTATCTCAATTCAGTTTAGTTTATACAGTAAACATATATTGAAGAACAACCATATAAATTGATTTCTAATGTAATTCTGTACTAATGAATAGTACTGTAACACAATGAAACTTACCTCTTAATAAACATATAAGGGGTTGTAGCAGTGGATACTGAGAGAACTAAACAAGAGAATGACCCTCGACATCCTCTGAATGGATATCAGCCCCAAGTCCGCCAGCTTAGATCCAGGAAGAGCTTTATGGCAAGAACAAACATTCTTGAGGGTACACAAGAGCAAGACCAAATTAGAAGATGGAGGAAGGAGCTCACTGGACAAGGAATAACATTAAATGAGGATATGGCTAAGGAACTCAACCTCCCCTACATCACTTGAAGGACCCTGAATAGGCTGAGGGTTGGAGTCTCTAAATGCAAGACCAACATGCTCAAGTAGGAGCTGCTGGAGGACAAGAACATTTGGTGTGAATGTGGAAAGATACAGAATCTGGCTCATTTTCTGGTCTGTGGATTGCTGCCAAAAACATGCACTGATGAGGACTTAAGTTTGGTCAATGACAAAGCGAAGAAAATGGCTTCATTTTGGCAGTTGAGGGTTTGATCGGGACACAAAAGAAGACTATTAAGTTGCAATTATAGGACACTTTCTTGAGGATCTTGGCCTTCTGATGCTAAGGACTTAGAAGCAAAATGTTTAAAGAAAATGTACCCATTTTTATCTTCACAAATGGTTGCAAGTAATATGGACAGATAGCTGTCCAGCTTTCTCCATTCTTGAAAGTAAGGAGGCAGAAACTAGAAGAAGCAATCCAGTTCTAGTTCACTCACTATATATAACTCTTGATGACACTGCAGTTTGAGCACCTGGAGTTAACAGGTCTCTAGCGACTGGGCTGGGAAAGACCTCCACCTTAATGTTGTAAAGCTACTGCTAGTGCATAGAGCCCAATAAGCTAGATAGAACAATGTTGGCCTGAAGGTCAGGCATCCTTGTACATTGAAAGCCAAGATGTGAAACTGAATGACAAGATTAATTGAAGGGCATATTGTGAAATATTTATGCAGTGCTTCTTCTGTCAGAAAAGTGCATCAAATGAGAAAGTGGATACATGAGGAAAATATGAAAGAGGCTGAGAAGAGCAGATTTCTCTTGGAAGGTTAACAGTCCTGGAAGGAAAGTATGAGATTCTCTCTTCATTATGGTAGCCAAATATCCCTTTAATACTCCATCAGTCATGAGTACCAATATGGTCATTGGAGTCAAAAGTATCCTAAGAAAGGAAAACAGATTAAAATATCCGGTGGTGCTATCATGTACAGAAGGAGGAGGAATCATATCTGTGGTTGTTTCAGGAGAAAGCATGACAAAGACTTTTGTATTTTAAAGACTAGCCAATTTCATATGGCATAAATTTTCATGGAGTGAAACCCAGGCCCTGAAGTCTGTGAAAGATGATGCCAAATAACAGCTGCTACCTTTAAGGTTTCACAAAACATTGCTGTTTTATCTGGAAAACAACATTAAACTTGCTGGGCTTTACAAAAAATAAAAGCATTGCTCTATAATGGAGAACTACCCTTTACCCTTTAAATCATTTAATGTAAATCTGCAGTACGTATAACAATTAAACAGTAATCCACTGTGGGGATTAGAAATGGAGGAGCCGCCATGGCCTGACAGGTGGCTGAGGACTTCACCACCACCTCTGTGCCACCACAAATGGTCAGAGGGAGGAGCCCCCATGACCTGACAGGCGGTTGAGGACTTCGCCCCCACCTCCGGGCCCCCACCAATAGCCAGAGGGAGGAAATGTCATGGCCTAATGGGCAGCTGAGGACTTTGCTGCCACCTCCAGTGGCAGGAAGGGGATTAGTCTGTGTTTTGTTTTGGATTATAGTACTGTGTTTTGTTTTGTGTGGTTGTATTTTACTGTTACTATGATTGTTTACTGTCCTGTAGTTGTATTGATTGCAAGCCACCCTGAGTCACCACAGCGAGTGGCAATATAAATCTAAACAAAGAAACAAATAAATAAATATAAATAGTAGACGTCTGGCCAGGTTCTCCTGCTATAGTAACAGAGTAGACCATACTGCCAGTAACTCAACACTAGTGTCAGGCAGAGGTTAACTAACTTGACAACCCTGAGGTGCCAAAATCCGCAAGGAAGAGTGATGGTTCCCAAGTGGATTAAATCCCACTTGAATCCATCTTGATGTAGGGCAACAGTTTCATCAATACTGGCCTGGGGCGGATGAGGACTTTGCATGTCAAAAGGGCTCAGGACTGGAAACTGACTCAGAGCTGGATCAGTGGTATTCTCAGGACAGTCATCATGGCTGATCAACATGATGATTGCCAAGATTTGCATTTGGATATGGAGGAAGAAGAAGAAGAAGAAGAAGAAGAAGAAGAAGAAGAAGAAGAAGAAGAAGAAGAAGAAGAAGAAGAAGAAGAAGAAGAAGAAGAAGAAGAAGAAGAAGAAGAAGAAGAAGAAGAAGAAGAAGAAGAAGAAGAAGAAGAAAATTTTTAGAAGGAAATTTTTTATTGATAAAATTCTTACTACAGTACCATCTGTCGAGGTAAACTACATAAACTTGTCATCACTTTCAAAAACTTAGCTCAGTAAACATAGTTACATATATAGTGATTGTGGAAGGAAATATACAGTACACTAGAACCCCGAATAACGTTATGACTTGGTTCCACAAGTCCCGTCGTTATCCGGTTTTTAACGTTGTGTGGTACATTGAACACACAATGTTAAAAAAAAGCCCTGTTTCCCTGGAGGCTGCAGGAAGCCAGAACGTCGGGATTTGAATCCTGACATTTTGCCTTGCTGCTGCCTCCAGGGAGGTGGGGGAACTTTGGAAACAGCTTGGAGCGGGTTTCCCCACCTCCCTGGACCCGGCGGGGGGGGGGGGGTCAGAGACCCCAAAATTGGTTTTTAAAAAGTCCGGTTTTTTAACCAATTTTGGGGTTTCTGACCCCCCCGCCGGGTCCAGGGAGGTGGGCAGACCTGATCCAAGCTGTTTTTGGGTTTCCCCAACGTCCTGAGCCAGTGCAGGAAGCCAGAATATCAGAGTTCGAATCCCGACATTCTGGCTTCCTGCACTGGCTCAGGACGTCGGGGAAGCCCAGAAACAGCTTGGATCGGGCCCCCACACCTCCCTGGACCCAGCGGGGGGGGGGGTCAGAAACCCCAAAATTGGTTAAAAAAAAAAAGGGTGGTTTTTTTTATCAATTTTGGGGGCTCTGACCCCCCCCGCCGGGTCCAGGGAGGTGTGGGGACCCGATCCAAGCTGTTTCCAAAGTTCTCCCACCTCCCTGGAGGCTGCAGCAAGGCAAAATGTAAGGATTCGAATCCCGACGTTCTGGCTTTCTGCAGCCTGTGTGGAGGAAGTTCAAAATTAGCACGCATCAGCTCTGGGAAGGTCAGGATACCCGATGCGCGCTAATTTTGAACTTCCCCCACCCTGGAGGCTGGCTGGGCGGGAGGAGGCGTGTCTTCGCTGCCTGCCCCAGGTGTTTAAACTGCTGTTCTACAGCCAGAACGTTGTGAGTTCGATCCTGACGGGGCTCTTGGTTGGCTCAAAGCTACCCATCCTTCTGAGGTTGCTCCATGAGTCCCTTGCAGGGGGTTGTGTGCGGTGCTTGGGGGGGGGCAGAAGGGGAAGGGAAAGAGAACCCTTCTCTCCTCCCCCCACTCTAGAAACTGTCACCCTTCCCGGCTTGGCACAGCCACGCGTCCTCCTCCGGCATCCTAGCACTGCAGGCGCCGCTTTCTTCACAGGTTGGGAAACAGGTGGAGAGGCTGGGAAATGGGGGGGAGAGAGAGAGAGACGCCGCGCATCCCAGACCCGGCAAGCCGAGCCCGGGACACCCCATCCCCCACCCATCCCACCACCACCGCGCGCGGGGCGCTCGTCGTGGGTGGGTGGGTGGCGGAGGTGGCGGGTGAGCGTCAGCAGGGGGGCGCCTTCTGCCTGGGTCCTGGGGGCGGCAGCGGCGGCGAGCTGGGGGGGAGCGAGTTTGCGACGCCACGCCACTGGCAAAGGAGCTGGAGAGAAAGAGAGGGGGAGGAAGGAAGGAAGGAAACCCCCCCCCCCTCACCAAGCATTACATTGTAACCGGCAGAGTGGAAAATGGAATGTCAAGGAAACATGCTGAAACCTTACAGAACTTTAAGAAATACATTGTCTAAAGGGAAAATACGTTACAATAACTTGACAAACCACCCTGACTTTAGGGGAAAAACCACAGAGCATTTTTAAACTTGCTTGTTTGGACCCAAGCATGGGTCCAAACTCCTCCCCCCCCCCCAGGGGAGCAAAGACTCTCGCCGCGAAAGAGTTTTTCCCAAATCCTGGATCTTGGACTTCAACTCCCAGAAGCCTAAGACATTGGCTGATGAGTGCTTTGGGGAATTGACTGAGGCTTCTGGGAATTGAAGTCCAAGATCCAGCATTTGGGAAACAGACCTGGCCCCAGTTAATGCCACGAAATGACACGAAATCTCACTGAAGAAATGGACTTGCTCCACAAAAACTAACATTAAAATCGTACTGTACAGTACTGTACAGCAGTTATTCTTGAAAGTGTTTTTTGTTTTTTTACTCTCTGATACAGTACAGTACCCAAAACATTTTCCCAGGATGCATTGCTCCTGGGTTGGGCATTAAAAGAAAGGCCCGCCTTCCTTGTTGTTGTTGTTGTGGGTTTGCACACATCAGCCAATGTCTTAGGCTTCTGGGAGTTGAAGTCCAAGATCCAGGATTTGGGAAAAACTCTTTTGCGGCGAGTCTTTGCTCCCCTGGGGGGGGGAGGAGTTTGGACCCATGCTTGGTGAGGGGGCCCCGCGTCCCCCCCTCACCAAGCAAGTTTAAAAATGCTCTGTGGTTTTTCCCCTAAAGTCAGGGTGGTTTGTCAAGTTATTGTAACGTATTTTCCCTTTAGACAATGTATTTCTTAAAGTTCTGTAAGGTTTCAGCATGTTTCCTTGACATTCCATTTTCCACTCTGCCGGTTACAATGTAATGCTTGGTGAGGGGGGGGTTTCCCTTCCTTCCTTCCTCCCCCTCTCTTTCTCTCCAGCTCCTTTGCCAGTGGCGTGGCGTCGCAAACTCGCTCCCCCCCAGCTCGCCGCCGCTGCTGCCCCCAGGACCCAGGCAGAAGGCGCCCCCCTGCTGACGCTCACCCGCCACCTCCGCCACCCACCCACCCACAACGAGCGCCCCGCGCGCGGTGGTGGTGGGATGGGTGGGGGATGGGGTGTCCCGGGCTCGGCTTGCCGGGGCTGGGATGCGCGGCGTCTCTCTCTCTCTCCCCCCCATTTCCCAGCCTCTCCACCTGTTTCCCAACCTGTGAAGAAAGCGGCGCCTGCAGTGCTAGGATGCCGGAGGAGGACGCGTGGCTGTGCCAAGCCGGGAAGGGTGACAGTTTCTAGAGTGGGGGGAGGAGAGAAGGGTTCTCTTTCCCTTCCCCTTCTGCCCCCCCCAAGCACCGCACACAACCCCCTGCAAGGGACTCATGGAGCAACCTCAGAAGGATGGGTAGCTTTGAGCCAACCAAGAGCCCCGTCAGGATCGAACTCACAACGTTCTGGCTGTAGGACAGCAGTTTAAACACCTGGGGCAGGCAGCGAAGACACGCCTCCTCCCGCCCAGCCAGCCGCCAGGGGCTCCCCGCCACAGCACCACCCACCCCCGACGAGCGCCCCATCTGACGGCAAGCTGGGTGGGTGGGTGGGCGCCCCCCCCGTGCCAGCCCGCCGCCAGAAGTTCGAAAAAGGTAAGGATCGCGGCTCTGCGGGGGTTAGCTGGGATCCCGAGGGTTTTCCCCATCCTCGCCTAACCCCCGCAGAGCTGCCCACGCGCACACCTGAGGATTCGAAAGGCGCACACCCGAGGATTCGAAAGGCGCACGCCCAAGGATTCGAAAGGCGCACGCCCGAGGATTCGAAAGGGTAGTAATACCCTTTCGAATACTCGGGTGTGCGGGCGCGGTGCGGCGTCAGTGACGGGAGGATGCGAGGGACCCTCCCGCATCCTCCCGTCACCCCCGCCCCCCGCCACGCAAGCCTCCTTGCCGCCCGAGGATTCGAAAGGGTATTCCTACCCTTTCGAATCCTCGGGCGTGCGCCTTTCGAATCCTCGGGCGTGCGCGCGGGCAGCTCTGCGGGGGTTAGCTGGGATCCCGAGGGTTTTCCCCATCCTCGCCTAACCCCTGCAGAGCTGCCCACACGCACGCCCGAGGATTCGAAAGGGTAGGAATACCCTTTCGAATCCTCGGGCGGCGGTCGGGCACTGGGGGGTGGGTGGTGGTGGATTGGATTGGGTGGATGCTCTACCCAATCCAACTGCCCCCCCCCCACCATACGCTTGTTCCGGATAACGTGAGAATCGCGTTCTTCGGTACAAGATTTTCCAGAAAATCTTGTCGCGTTATTCGGTTTTCACGCTATTGGGTACTCACGTTATACGGGGTATTACTGTATATACAATACCAAAAGAACGATAATATTTACAATTATACTGTCATTTACATGAAACTTAACTTTTAACATTCTAAGTTATTCCCAAATTTCTTTCTGTCAACCACTGCCACCATTTGTATCTGTCAGGTTCCTTCTGTCTCACCATCATTCTTTTAGCATATACTCTGAGCCTTTCCATCACACTGCCCACCGCTTGTTTGGGATCTGCCAGCTTTCCCGTCTTCCCTTCCTGTCCCCTTTGGAACATCAGAGTGCTTAAGGCAAACAGATTGATTAATCGAACCAAGGACCAGGGCACTTTTCAGTTCTCCAACTTCCCTTTCTTTCTCGCCCCTTCCACCCCTTTCCTGGCTCTGTCCCCGATAGAATCATCTCTGCTTTCTGTTCTTTTAAATAAGGCCAGTCCAATTTACTTGCCAGAGCTCCCCAAATTTCTTGCGATGAAGGACATTATTTTGCAAAATGCGAACAGGTTTCTCTCGGGGGTCTCTGGCCTGTTATCCCACCTCTAACATTCTGGCATCTTATCCTCCTGCACTGCTGTTCCTCTTCCTTTTTCCATGGGTAGGTTGCTCCTACATTAAGTACCTGATGATATGCCCTCCACCTCATTTCCCACAGACAGAGGGATATATTCCCATCTTTAAACACAGACAAGTCCTCCTCCCCTGGCTGCAGATAATCCGGCAGATTAGTTTTAGAAGCCCACTTCTCTCTGAATGGCCTAGCGATTCTTTCCTCTACGGCCTCAGTGTAAATAACCCGCTTTGACTCCCTAACTGTATCAGCAATCTTAAGTGTGTTTGCCCTCACCGCCCAACAATTGACTCCCTCCGCCATATCTCTAACATACGGCCTCATTCCCGTTTTCGAAGCACTGGTCAATCTGGGAGAACAGAGTTCCTCCTCCCACCACTGTTTCCCCCATCCTCTGCTTTGCCATAGGTCGCCTTGCACACCGATCGGTCGGGATTCTCCCTCATTAGTCTTCTGTTTCAAGTTATTGACCAAAAAGGCACCTAGGAAAAGAGGGCCGAGAGCCGGCAACCCTAACCCACCTTCTTTTACTGAGCGGTACGCCACTGTCTTAGGGAGAGGGAAAACCTTCATTCCCCACAAGAAAACACAAACTCTTACCATCACCCTATCTATAAGTTTCTGAGGAGGGGGATACACAGCCGCCACATGATTCGCCACTGGTATACAATAAGTTTTGAAGAACTGTACTTTCTTGTAGAGACCCAGCCTCCAGGGTTTTCACCTCTCCAGTCAGTTCTCCACCCCCTCTTCCCACCTTTTCCAATTCTCTTCCCATCCATTGGGGTCAACAGTGAACAGGATGCCCAAGATCTTGACTGAACTTTGCCCGCTACCTTTATCGTCTCCTCCCCCATTCAAAGCTTCTTTTAGTGTCTTTCCCCTGAGTTCTCCAGTCTTTCCACCCAAAATGTACACTCTGCTTTTTGTGGCATTGATGAGTGCTCGGGAAGCCTTCCCATAACCCTCTAATAATTCCTTCACTGGATCCAACTCCTGCTCTCCCGATGTAAAAACATAAATGTCATCAGCGTGGGCAACAAATTTGATTTTCCTATCTGGTTCCCTATCATCAAGGTCCCTCCTAAAAGGTAGGAATCCCCCGATCCAGCTGTCTTGTTCTTTTTTTTAAATTTATTTTCTTTTTCTTTTTTTTATTAAGTTTACTTTTCAATACACAAAAATGAAATAGAAACAGACAAAATAAAAACAAACATAAAAATATAAGTACACATATATAAAGAAAAGAAGAAGAAAAAAGCATCACCCTGTGTTATTTACAATATCCGGAGAGATTACATTTTATCCATATTCATTTGTTTTTCCAAAAACTTAGTTGATCTGGTTCTGGTTGTATCCCTTTACCCTTATATAATGAATGTTCTATCAGGGGCTGCCATATCTTCCAAAATCTATTCTCACGAATTGTACCTTTCCTAACCATCACCTCCCCTGTCAATTTATCGTTCAACGCTAATTCCCATATTTCTCTATACCAATCTTCCATGTTTAGTTGAACGTTCTTATTCCAATTTCTCGCAATAACTTGCCTTGCTGATGACAACATTATTGATATCAATTCTTTCTTATCATTATTCACATTGATTTTTTCCACATTCGTTAATAATACAGTATCTGGCCCCAGTTCTAGCCGCGTTCCAATAATATTTTCTATTTCTTTTTCTATTTTTATCCAAAAGGCATTAACCACCTTACACGACCACCACATATGCTCGTATGTGCCCAGTGCTTGATTGCACCTCCAACATTTATTACTCTTTTTTCCATCCATCTGGTGCAACTTTACCGGGGTCAGATACCATTTCCATAACAGTTTGTAATTGTGCTCTTTTACTCTTATTGACATATTTTTCATAATTCTTTTTCTCCATTTTTTTCTCCATTCTTGATTTGAAATTTCCACATTCAGTTCCTCTTCCCATTTGTTTTTAAGTAATTCCTGGGCTCTAACCCCTTTACTTAATATTTTATATATTTTACTAACCAATCCTTTAATTGCTATTTCTCCTTTTCTTAATTTAAATATTATTTCCTCCAATTCTGTTTTCGGCCGTTCTAGAGATTTTTCTTGCATATATTTTTTATTCCACTTCTCTACCGTTATATGTTGAAGCCAATTTAATCCCAACAGTGTAAACACTTGTTCCTTTTGTGTCTTGTCTTTACATTTCTGTATCCAATCCTTAACTAATATTATTCCATTTTCCTCTAAAATATCTAATTTTGTGTCAATCTTTATGGGAAAATTTTTTGATATCTTGAAGTTCGATGATGGGGGAAATATCCGGTATTAATTCTTGTTTTAATTTTTTCCACTCTTCCAACAATGTTCTTAACATTTTGTTTTTAATTCCTTTTATATTAAGTCCTCTATCTAGGAACAACGAATTTCCAAATTGTCTTATTTCCTTTAACTCTATATTTTGCCATATTGTCTCTTCCCTCATGAGGATCTTGGCCACATTCTTTGTCTGAAATGCTCTATAGTAATTCTTGAGGTTTGGTAATCCTAAACCCCCCTCTTGCTGTGGCACATACCATAAACTTTGTGTCACCCTTGCTCTTTGTTTCCCGTTGCAAAAACTATTTAATTTGTTTTGAGTCTCTTTAATTTCCTTATCTGTTATTCTAATAGGTAGTGTTTCAAACAAAAAATTGATCTTCGGTACTAACATCATCTTTTTGTTGTTGTTGTTCAGTCGCACAGTCGATTCCGACCCTCTGCGACCCCATGGACCACTGTCCTCCAGGCACTCCTGTCCTCCACCATCCCCCTCAACTCGCTCAGCTCTGTGCCCATTATCTCCACAATACCATCCAGCCATCTCATCTTGGGCCGTCCCCTTCTTCTTTTGCCCTCCACCCTTCCCAGCATCAAGGCTTTCTCAAGTGAGTCCTCTCTTCTCATTTTATGTCCAAAGTACCTTAGCTTCATCTTTACTATTGGACCTTGTAAGGAGCAGTCAGGTTTGATTTCTTCTAAGATTGACCTATTTGTTCTCCTCGCTGTCCAGGGTACTCTCAAAACTCTCCTCCAACACCACATCTCAAAGGCGTCTATTTTTCTGCGCTCCGCTTTCCTAATGGTCCAGCTCTCACAACCATACATTGCCACAGGGAATACCATTGCCCTGACTATGCGAATCTTTGTTTGCAATTTAATGTCTCTACTTTTCACTATGCTCCCCAGGTTTCTCATCGCTTGCCTCCCGAGAATCAGTCGCCTTTTTATTTCATGGCTGCAATCACCATCTGCAGTGAGCTTTGATCCTAGGAAATCTTACATAAAACAATTCTGCTGAACCACGATAAGTTCAATTTTTGATATTGCTTTATCTTTTCTTCTATTATCTTTCTCTGTTTATCATAATTCAATCTTTTTAGTTCTTCCCATTTATTTGAAATAATTATTCCTAAGTACTTCAAATTATTTTTAACCTGTATTTTATACTTTTCTTCTATTCTTTCTTGATCCTCTTTGTCGCAATTGATTAATATCGTTTCTGATTTGTCCCAATTAATTCTAAGCCCGGTAGTGTCTTCTAACATATTTAAATGTAATTTTATTCTATCTAAAATCTTCGTAGGGTATTTCATTATAATTAGAGTGTCGTCCGCGTATAAATTTATTTTATTTTTTTCTATTCCTTCTATGTCTCTGTCATTTCGTATTGCGTTCGCTAGTAATTCGATGGCCATTATAAATAGTGTCGGTGATAGTGGGCATCCCTGCCGTGTTCCAGCCTCTAATAGTATATCTGATGTGTAATTATCATTAATTCTAAACTTTGCTATTCCCTTTTGATATAATTTTTCAATGATTTTCTGAAATTTAGGTCCAAATCCATATAATCTTATAAGTTCTTTGATTGAGTCCCATTGCAACAAATCGAAAGCCTTGAAAATATCGACTGCCAAAAAACCCACTTTTTCCTTTTTTTTTGTCCTGCAATATCAGTCAAATTTAAAACTCTTCTTGTTAGGTCCGCCATATGTCTTCCTCTTAAAAAACCTGCTTGGTCCTTGTTTATGTATTGGTCCATAAAACTGTTTAATCTATTAGTCAGTATGTTCGTAAAAATTTTGGCGTCCTGATTTATTAGGGAAATTGGCCTGTAAGACTCTATTTTCTCCGGATCCTTTCCCGGTTTCGGTATCAATACAATTACTGATCTATACCATGAATTGGGGATTTCCCCTCCTTCGAGAATGTAATTGTACAACTTCACCAATTTTGGAACCACCACATCCTTAAATTCTTTGTAAAATTCTGCAGGTAGCCCATCTTCTCCTGGGGATTTTTCCATCTTTAATTTACCAATTATTTCTCTAACTTCATTTTCTAGTATTTTTTCTTCCATTTTATTCTTGTATTCCTATTTAATTGTAATTTTATTTTGTTCTTTAAATCTTTCCTTTAATTTCTCTAAATCTACCTCCTTCTTAGAATATAGTTGTTGAGAGAATTTCTCCGCAATCTTTAATTTTTCGCCAGATTTATTACATCTTTTTCCTTGACTATCAATCAATGTTGTAATTTCTCTTTTACATTTTTTCTCTTTTGCTGCCCTAGCTAACAATTTTGAATTTTTGTTACTATATTGAAAAAACTCCCTTTTCAAATAAATTAGATCTCTTTTTACTTTTTCTATATCATTTCCCACTAACTCACATTTCAATTTTTGCATTTTGTCAAATATTTCTTGCTTTTTATTTTTTGCATGTTCCGATTGAAGGGACTTAATTTCCTTCTCCAATTCTTCACTTTTATTTTTCTTCTGTTTATTCATTATGCTTGCAATTTTAATGCTCTCCCCTCTAAATATTCCTTTCATTGTGTCCCAAACAGTGTTATACCCCACCTCTCCATTATCGTTCCAATTCCAATTCTCTTCCCATTTTTTAATTATTTTATCTTTATGTTCCTTTTCTTTATAAAGTCTTGAATCATATCTCCAACTATTAAATGTTTTCTTCGCTCCCCCTAATTTTAATTCTGCTGTCACTTCTGCGTGATCGGACTCTTTAAAAATGCCAATTTCCATCTCTTCCACATTTTTCATCAAATTATCTGTCACTAATATGTAATCAATTCTCGAGTATGAGTTATGTACCTGAGAATAATACGTGTATCCCCTTTCTGATCCTTTAAGTTCTCTCCATATGTCTTTCAGGCCTACCTGTTTTATCCAATTATTCATCACTTGCATTTCTTGTTTTCTATTTTGTTCTTTACTAGTACTGTCAATATTTAATCTTATCAAATTAAAATCTCCTGCCACAATCATATTTATTGTTTTTTCTTCCACTAAAATTTGAGCTAATTTAACTAGAAATTCTTTTTGATTTTTATTGGGGGCATAGATATTTACTAATGTTATTTCTTCTTCTTCTATATTGCCTTTAATAATCAAGTACCTCCCTTCCGCGTCAGAAATCTTTTTTGTTACATTAAACCCCAATCTTTTAGATATAAATGTTGCGACTCCTCTCGCTTTTGAGGATCCGAATGATTTTTTGTAAGTCTGTATCCACCCTAATCTTAGTCTGTTTGTATCTTCAGATTTTTGATGGGTTTCCTGCAGGAATATTATATCTGGTTTGCTTTTTTTCCAAGGCTAGCTCTAAACGTTTCCTTTTCACTGTGTTCCCAGAACCTCTTATGTTCCATGACAAAACGTTGACCTCCTTCATTGCTTTAATTTGATTTATTTTGGGTATCGTAACCTTCTCCGGAAGGCTATATCCCCTGCCATTTATACTACACAAAAAGACAAACAAAAATAACTTACCTAATACTACAGTTGCCCTCCCCACTCTTCTTACTGAAAAGCCGCCTCTGTCCTCCAAAGAGGGGAGGGGGGGACTACCGTTACCGTGCATAGAGTATAACGTTATTTGCCCGCACCACTTCATTTAAAGTCTCATTGAGGACACGCTTTGTTGCGGAGCAAAATAACGTGCCTGCTACCCCTACGCCATATTTACCGGAAGTCCCCCAGCTGTCTTGTTCTATCAGTGTCAAAAGTGGATCCAATGCCAGCACTTACAGTGCTGCACTCAGCAGACAGCCCAGAACGAATGGGGATCTCTGCCCCTTTCCATCCAGTCACCTGCGGCTGCACCGTGACCCGACTGTACAGATTTTTCAGCCATGCCACAAATTGCATCGGAACTCCCTTCAGCTCTAGCACCCTCCATAGATAGGTTTGGTCCACCTTATCAAAGGCCTTGGACTGGTCCATCTGTAGGAGAGTTCTTTCTTCCTTGAACTGTCCTGCTCCTTCAAAAAAAATCCCAAATGATCCCCAGTGATTCTGTCATCTTTAGAAGAAGAAGAAGAAGAAGAAGAAGAAGAAGAAGAAGAAGAAGAAGAAGAAGAAGAAGAAGAAGAAGAAGAAGAAGAAGAAGAAGAAGAAGAAGGAATTTTTTAGAAGGAATTTTTTTATTGATAAAATTCTTACTACAGTACCATCTGTCGAGGTGAACTACATAAACTTGTCATCACTTTCAAAAACATAGCTCAGTAAACATAGTTACATATATAGTGATTGTGGAAGGAAATATACAGTATATACAATACCAAAAGAACAATAATATTTACAATTAGTAGAAGAAGAAGATGTAAAGAGTATGTGCAGTCTTCTTGACCCCATGTTTTTAAACCTCTAAAAAGTTAACCTAACACTGACAATTTGCAGAAAGTTATATCTTTCCCCTGTGTCCCATGGTCCTAACTGGCTTCATCATTAAATGTGTGGAAGAAAAGATCCAACAAGTCCTTTTCTTAAAGGTGCCATGAAATGAAAGTAGGTTCATACATTTTGCATCTGGTCATTTACATGGAAAGTTACTTTAATGAGTATGATACCCAGTATCCTTCAGCCAGCCTAGAGTATTCTGGGAGGTGTAGATCAAATCAATTCTGCAGTGTTCCATCTCTAAGACATTGACACACAATTTTTCTTCCATGATCGGTGACAGCAAATTGAAATATTTTAAATTGAAAAGACATTTCCTGTATTCTGCTGATTATACAGGAGAGTTTGCACAGATTTGTTTCTAAGTGCAGTTTTTCTGTTGTGCATGTACATGTATGTGTGTTTATAAAAATAATTTTCATGCATTTTCTTCTGGGCCAAATTGTTTTAGACATGCTGAACATTTTTTTAAACAAGCATATATATAAGTATATATGTTATTGCTGAGATGTGCCATTTAAAAAAAAGGCTGTTCGGTCTTTCTTTACCACTTATTGTGGAAGAGGTTCTGAGGTAAAGAGGGACAAAAAAGCTGTGACAGAAGGAAAGCTAGAGTTTGCAATCTTAATTATGAGAAGAGCCTTAGCATCTGAGCAGTGTAGAATATGTCTGTTGCAATCCCACTTAGCAGATGGGGAATTGATTTCATAGTTGCATTTGAAGGATGCACAAGAGACCTCCATGTTCAAGTCACGTGGATCACTTGACCCTTCTTCAAGAATCAAGGTTATTGTACTACTGATTCACATTTCTTTTGTGAGTTTGCAAATCAATCAGGCTAGAAGAATAAAGGATACTTTTCTTTTATTATTTTATTTCTCCTTGTGCTATGACAAGTAGTGCTCATTAAAATTTTGGATTTAGGCAGAAAGTCAGTTGATTCTCAATATTCATGAAATTAATTGACCCCCTTCTTTTTATTTTCTATTATTCTTTAGCATATACAGTACTGTATTCTCTCGCTTTCTCTTTCATTCATCATAAGACTAGCATTATTAAACCAGAGAGAACAATCCATCCATGATGAAACAGTTTGTAAGTCCCATTGATTAGTGATGGAGAATGTTACTGTTTTGATTATAGTTCCCAAAAACCCTAGCTAGTTTGCAAATATGAACCAGACAAGTTTGTGCACCATCATAATTTGAGATCAAATTCACCATACCCAATGGTGCTTACTATTGAATAGCCATGTCCAGGATTGCTCTTTCAGGATTCACTTCTATGGGTTCTTACCTGGAAGTAAATCTCATTGATTTCAAAGCACCTTTAAGGTGCAAGAGTAGCCTACTCTTTTTTGGCAGCTTACAGGGTAGGAGAGCATGTGGCCTTCCAATGTTTTGTTTTCTGGCAGATTTTTTTTTGCCTGAAACATTTTTCATTCTTAGAACAACCAATGGTGAGGGACAATGGGAGTTGGTACCCAAATTTATCTGAAGGAATGCATGTTTCTCATAAGAACAATATATATATATGGAACAGGAAAAAAACAGGTGTGTGCTCAGAAAAGTCTGGAACATGGACTTGACCATTTTAAGGCTATTTAGGAGCCCTCAATCTTCTACTCACTTCCAACTATGAACAAAGGCCAGATATGGAGGTCCTTTTTGGGGAGGAATGGAACAGGCATGGCCCCCAGAGAAATAAGAACATCCCTTCAGACTTAGTAACCATGTCTACAGCTGCCTATCCCTCTATTATGATTTTTTATTCATGTGTATTGTGTGTTGGTGTGTTTTATGTTAATGGCTGTTTTTTGTATTGTAAGCCACTGGGAGTCGCCTTGGTGAGGGGGCAGCTAAACAAGTTGAATTAAAGAAAGAAAGAAAGAAAGAAGGAAGGAAGGAAAGAAAGAAAGAAAGAAGCAGCAAGAAATTCAAAGCAATTGTATGTTTTCATGGAACAATGGATTCTCAATGGCCATACAGCAGTCTAGGAATGAAGGGGAAGAAATGAGAAGATCTGTTGAACCTGAAAACAACCATATTGTGTGTACAATCATTGGAATTTAGTGGCAATCCCCAATCTCCCCAATCACAACTCCCACCCCCACCCCCGGATAGGTCCAGGGGCAGAAGCAGAACAAAAAGCTATTTATTCCCACCAATAACTACATAAGCCATGTGTTTAATTTTTTTAAAAAAATATGAAGTAAAAGATCACAGCATAGACCACTAAATCCTTTTAAATTAATTGAACAATGATTTATGGGAACTTGTTCTACATTTTACAGGATTAAATCTCAACATTTCAGTGGCTGTACTAAATTGTTTGCAACATAAAGGCCAATCCTCATTTGCTTCCAGGCATGCCTGCCTACCTCTGGAAGGCAAAGGAAAGCAGAGGGATTCTTATGCAAAATAGACAATTTCCAACCCATTATTCTGAGATGTACTGATGAAATATTGTAAAAGAAAAGTGAGTCCTGGATATTGCCCAGGCGTATGCTTTAAAAGCATTATTAATTCACTCAATTTATTTGGTTTTATTCTAAATAAGTATGAATCAAATCAGAACACGCATGTATAAATCACTTTGCATTAACACAGTCACAGAAATGGCTCAAATAGTCATATATTGGTTCCCTTACCAGTTTTAAGGTGAAAGGGGGGGGGGAGTGTTTTATGATGCAAACTGCTAGAGATTTTTTCAGCAATAAACCTGTCAAAGGGCTCAGTTATTAACTGAACCTCCCTCTGTGTGTGTGTGTGTGTGTGTGTGTGTGTGTGTGTGTGTGTGTGTGTGTGTGTGTGTGTGAGAGAGAGAGAGAGAGAGAGAGAGAGAGAGAGAGAGAGAGAGAGAGAGTGAGTGAGTGATGGGGGGGAGAATGAATCTCTGATGGTAAGACTGACTCATTATAAATTACACATCACTCTTGGATTGGGATGCTATTGTAATTTAAAAGAAACCATCTTCTTAAATTTAAAAAGAAATTGGACCTAGGGCTTTGCCGATGTAGATCAGAATAACAATGCTCAATTTGAATTTTTTGGAATAGTAGCCGTGTTAGTCTGTGGTTCAGGCATATCAGAAAACAAAACAAAACAAACAAAATACAATAAAAATAAAAATATTATTTTATTAATATTTTATTTTGTTTATTTTGTTTTGTTTTCTGAAATGCTCAATTTATTATACAACAGTGTCAGCTTTCAATCTATTTGTCTCTCTCGTCTTTCATGTTTACCAGAAGGAATAGCCTTTACTAAGCCTGTGAGGCAGAATTGTCCAACGCCCAAATTACTCACCAGACTGGCCTGATTTGGGCTGAGACTGAGAGGGGATATGATAGCACTCTTCAAATACCTGAAATATAACAATAAAGAGGAAGGGCAAGATCTGTTCTCCATCATCCCAGAGTGCAATACATGTAATAGGTGCTGAAACTACAGGAAGCCAGATATAGGCTGAATGTTGAGAAAAAGGTCTTAATAGTTAGAGTAGTACAACAGTGGAACCAACTGCCTCAAGAGGTGCTCCAACACTGGATGTATTCAGGTGAGAATTGGACAACCTTCTGTCATATCTTCCTTGATTCGGACTCCAGAATTGAGTAGGGCATTAGGCTCTATGGACTAAAGGCCCATTCCAACTCAGTTATTATATGATTCTATGATTTGTCAGAGTTCTGGACTGAACTAGAATGTCTGGATTCAGTTTTGGAACCAAACAAAGTCAATTTACAAACCATTTTGTGCCCAGGGCACAAATTGAAATGGACGGAGTACAAATTGATTTAGCCCTATCTTCTTTGTTTTAAAACAACATTTATTGACACCAAATAGGCACAATCCTGAAGGTAGCTGTTCAATATATGGCAACTTCCTGAAGGTCCATCATGTAATTTCAGATACATGAGTGCAAGACACAAACATTAAGCCTGTTTTGGTTGTCCATGCAAGTCAATAGGAGGCCTTGAAACTGATCTGGATATGGGCACATTTCAAACCACAAATCACACTGGACTGAATTAGGATCTGTTCTCAGGACCTGATTAACCTCCAGGCTGAATCAGGTGAACTCTAAATAAGGGATTTCATTGTTGTTGTTTTTATCAAATTCCTATGAAGGATTTTGATGAGCAAAACAAGATGAATCAGATGGAACGGAGTAACCTGGCCATAGTCCATTCCATGGCTGTACTATAGGAAAATTTACCCTCCATATACATGAAGAGATCCCTTTTCAGATGCCTTGCTGAAAGTATCAATACTGGGGATGAGGCCAACAAAATACAATAATGTTAAGAGTGGAACCAGCACTTGTGAAGCATTTTTAAAGTGTTGTCAGAAAGATCCTTTTGATACCTTGCAGAAAGAGTAAGTTTGAAGTTAGGTCAAGTCAGCTGAAGCAGGAGCCTTGTTTAAATTAGTCTT
Organism: Furcifer pardalis; assembly: GCA_030440675.1. Taxonomy (NCBI): domain Eukaryota; kingdom Metazoa; phylum Chordata; class Lepidosauria; order Squamata; family Chamaeleonidae; genus Furcifer; species Furcifer pardalis. Next base: position 279,534,410 of record CP126890.1, read on the forward strand.
TCTTAACCAGTGATATCCATTTGGGGGCTCGTTTTGGGGTATATTGATTATAATATTTTATTGATTGTTTTTTCAGTTGATGTCTGTTTATTGTTAAAAAAAAGTCCAGAATAATTTTTACACTAAATTGGACAGCATAACAATATGAATGAATGAATGAACGAATGAATGAACAAATGAATGTTTATCACTGCTGGGTTACAGAAGAACTCCAGGCAAGATATGTGTCCCTGTTCCCCCCATGGCTATAATATTATCAAAAATCTTCTCTCAAAAGTACTGTTGATAATTTCCAGCTATTGAGGGAATTACTGCTTTTGTGTGCAACTTCACTGGAGTTTTCCATGTCCTGTAAATTATGAGTACTATAAAAGAATGCTTGAAAAACTCACTCTCCTTGGGCAAAATAGGTTTGTTTTAATCTAATATCATGGTGAGGTTCAGGTTCTTTGATAACTTTATTGATGGGAGATGAGATATGAAACGTTGAGAACCACTGGTCTAGATCATGTCACAAACAGAAATGAGAACAGTTATGGAACACAGAACAAGGCCTTGAGGCTTCAGAGTATGTTTCCTAGCAAATGAAGGACATTATTGTTCATCTCTGCTATGCTCTAAGAAAGCTGTGCCATTTTATTGAAAATTCCATCAAGCTTTGCAGTAAATGTGAAGGCTGCCTACTGTTATATTTCAGCTGTGACATATTGGTATAGGGAACTATTTTTTAAATATTGCCATTGTTTTCCGTGTTTTTAATTTGCCTTATTACCTTGAAAGCCATTTTGGAACAGTCTCCTCGGAATGTCACTGAATTAAAAAACAAGTCTAGATAAACCTATAACAGATAATTATGTCATCTTTTAAATTCTGCCTCACTGAAGGTATGAAGATTCCTTTTCTGAGAATCTTGGCCAAGGTCTTGATTTGATGGGGTCTCATGAGTAGTATGTACCATATTAGGACAGGAAACAGGGGACTTCTCGGCATAGCGTTGATTCAAAAAAAGGTCTGCCCAGAGCACAAAACTATAGGTTACAAGTTATATAGGGCTCGACTACATGGGGTGGGGGTGGGGTGGGGGTGGAATACAGGAAGTACTAAACGTTTCAGACAGGCTGATTCACATTTGTTCCTGTTGACCACATGATGTAATGTGAAATGCAAATCAGCTTGGAGACCCTGAGCTCTAGTTGGTAGCTTTTCCTATTCAACAGAGACTGTTCTACTTTTTAAAAAATCTAATCCTTCCACTTTGGTTCAAAGTGCATGATTGCTTTGAGCTGATGCAGAAAGAAGAGACAAACAACACAAGGTGGTGCTTAACAAAGCCTTTTGCCTTTTGCCTCTAATGCAAGGAAGGACGGACACACACACATAGCACCCACTTAACCCACTTATCTCCACAAAGCCTGGGGTCTCCAAATACACTTCTACTTAAAAAACAACAACTGTCCCTTAAGTGAGCAGTCTGACTAGAAGGCAGCGGGGTGGTGGTGGTCAGTACAGTACTGCAGGACAGAATGGGCTCCCGGTCTTTGTCCCAGCTCCTGCCAACCTAGCAGTTCGAAAGCAAGAAATTGCAAGTGGATAAAGAGGGATCACTTCGGTGGGAAGGTAAACAGTGTTCCATGCACTCCTGTGTCTAGTCATGCCTGCCACATGACCATGGAAACATCTGCAGAAGCAGACAGCACTGGCTCTTCAGCTTTGAAACAGAGATGAGCACTGAACTCTAGAGTCAGATACAAACTGGCTTTTGAGCAAGGAAAACCTTTACCTTTACCTTTTCTTATGGCTTAATTAACACCAGCAAGGGAAGATATGGAAACAAGAAAGGAAAGCCTTCTTAAGGTAATTCCTTTGAACTTCACCATCTACAGGCACTTCTAATGGAACTGCAAGTAAAAGGCTTTTTATCTCCTCTGCTTATGTCACTACTTAGATCCATGAGAACCCAATTCCCTATTGATATGTCATAGAGAATACAAGTTAATTTGCACTTTCCTCATTGTGTAGTCATACGCATACTTATCTATAACTTTTCACTTTCTCGGAGAATGAGGGATAAGGCTGTATTTCAACAGCAAATTTTGGAGTAGGAACAAAGTTACTTTTAGCATAACAAGTAAAGATTTCTAGTTACTTTTACCTAGAAGCATATTTCTTCTTTCTTTTTATGGCATTCTTTTATCAGTCCAGAAGTAGCCCTGCACAACCCAGAAAAGTAATGGGTTATATAGCAATTAATATAACAGGTTCCTTTTCAATTCTGTAAAGGGCTCATAAACCAAAAGTAACTTGCTGGCCAGAATCCTATAGCTGCATAACTTGCATGGTGCTGTACTTTACTTTTCAACCCAACTGTCTGGTCTCTGTTACCATAGCCATTATATGAGGCTATTCTGCTGAAGTGGGACTGTCTGCATCATATGGGTACTATTTTTGTGATTCTGCTACCGTTTGCAGTTCTTCTACATGCACTGGGTGTTTCCTGAGACCTCTGCTATTTTCCCTTTCTGCAAACATTTTAACAAGAGCACAGCAGTGAATGCCACCCAAAATAAAATAGAAGTACATAGTAATTTCCTCAGTCAAGGCACAAACCAAGCGTTCTCTCACATTTTGAAATGTACAAGAGCTGCTTCTTCACAAGAATGCTTCAAAATGAATACCAGTTCAGCTGTCAGCCAGCCATTCTTTCTCTTTTCAGCTAGGCTTTTTACATATTACAGTAAAACCTCGGATAACACTAAAACCTGGTTCCACAAGTCTTGGTGTTATACGATTTTTAGTGTTATCTGATGCATGTTAAAATCCTATGGGATCCATAGAGATACATTGTAACCACACAGGCTTTAATGGTTGTTATCCGATGCATCCCATAGGATCTTAATGTTATCCGATGCAATTCTTCCCCCCAGATTGCTTAATGTTATGCGATTTTAGTGTTATTCGATACTAATGTTATCTGAGGTATTGCTGTATGCATAGAAATATATCAATCAGTTGTCTTATAAGGGAACATATTCATTTTTAAAAAATATATATATTGGGAACCTTCCCTACAACATAATGTGGTCTTACTAATGCAAAAGCATGTAAAAGCCAATATGATCAAATCCAGTGAGGGTAGGGAAGAATTTAATCAGGTCTACATAGTTTAGCCCAAGATAATATGTAGGTTAGGGACTGTGGTGGCTTAGTGGTTAAGATGCTAAATTTGATGTCTGAAAGGCCAGCAAGTCAACAGTTCCAAGTCCCAAATGCTTCATGATGGAGTAAGTTTCAGTCTCTGTCCCAGCTCCTGCCAACCTAGCATTTTGAAAGCAAGAAAGTGCAAGTGGATAAATAGGTACCACTTCATTGGAAAGGTAAACATCATTCCATGCACTCTGATGTTTAGTCATGTTTAATCATGTCTGCCACATGTCAGTGGAAATATCTGCAGATGCAGACAGCACTAGCTCTTTGGCTATATATGGAGATGAGCACCAAACCTTAGAGTCAGATACAACTGGCTTTTGAGAAAGGGCAACCTTTACCTAATATGTAGATTGGAACTATCTTTCATATTGTGCGCTTCTCTAAAATATGGACAGAAAGGCATGGAGTGGAGGTGTTGCATACAAAATGGATATGTTAGGAGAAGGTGAAATAAATGTTCTTCTGGACAATGAAGGAGGTTGAGTGGGGGAAATGGAATCATTTGAAACGTGGTGTGGGAGGAGAGCTTTATGGATACCCTGGGCCACCAGGAAGACAAACAAGTGGGTCCTAGAGCAAATCAAGGTAATTTTGGATAAAGGGAAGTGGTGGGCTGCTACCGGTTCGGACCAGTTCAGCCGAACCAGTAGCGGAAATCTGGAGGGGTTCGCTGGGGGGGGCTAGTAAACCCCCAGGTGACTGGTTCAGTCACCTCTCTGGCCGCCCTCTGGATTCCTTTTTCGGGCAGCCCAAAATGGCTGCTCGGAAGTACACATGTGTCAAAACATCATTTGATGCATGTGTACTGAAAAACAAGTGTGCATGTGTCAAATGGTATTTTGATGCATGCGCACTTCCGAGCCGCCATTTTCAGCTTCCCGGAGAGGGTGCAGTGGCATCCTTGGAGCAATGGTGGCGGCCTTTCCTTCACCGCCGACTGCCAACACTGCTCCCACGGCGGCACCGCCGGGCCTGGCTTCGCCAAGCCAGGCTAGGCCGCACTGCCACCACCTACCTGCTGCTTCCCGAGTCCCCGACCCCAGTAAAGGTAAGGAACTAGGGTTTTCTTTCTGTTCCAGGTTGGGGGGGGTATTTTATGTAGTGTGTTTTTACTTTATTTTTATGTATACTGATTCTTTATTTTATTTTATTTTTATTTTATTTTTTACTTTGGCTCTGTCCACAACATGATGATGTCATGATGTTGGCTCTGCCCATGACATCATGATGTTGGCTCCACCCATGACATCGGCCCCCACCCACAGTGTGGTAGTAAAATTTTTGGCTGCTCACCACCGATACAGGGTCAAAATTACTAGAATTCTTTCCATTCCTGTGCTTCCAGCCTTAAACTGTGATGTCTGAACATTCTTCTTCATTGCTTGGACTGTTTTTGGAAGAGAGTTGCTTTCATTTTTTCTTGTTTTTTTATTTTATGAAGAACAATCCAGTTAATTGCAGGTTTTAGCTCCTCCCATTCTCTCAGTCTTCATTCATATCACATCTTAAGGGGAGAAAAATCAGCTGCTCTTCTCCATTTGAAAAGACAGGTGCAGAAACAATTGCTATAAAAGATCCTTCCTGTTCTTTTACAGTCCATTACTTTATTTCCTCACTGTCAGTCTCTTGGTGTATAATTATGCTTAAAATGTTCTTTGGTATTAGCTGAAATTCTTGGCACTATTTGATGCTCATTTTTCAATTTGGCTTCCTCAAGTATTTTTGATTGCCTCAGGCCCTTGTCGTCATTTACATAATCTTCCTGTTTCCGAGATTCTCTGTGCTCTTTTTCATCGTAGATACAACATCCTTCCCTTCTCTTTCCCACCCCGTGACTTCTCTTCTTCTCCGTTGTAAAGTCTTTTGCAGACATTTTATTGGGACAAGGAGTGGTTGTAATATTATCTTCCACTGCATTTAGCTTCTAAATTATGTTTATTTCATATCCGTTCCCGTCCTAGGAAAGGGAATAAGGGGCTGCATATTAAAAAGTCCATTTTGGTGATATGGGATTTGTGTGGTACTCTTCTTTTTGAAAATGCATCATGTAACTTCTTTATTGTTGTCACTGTCAATGTACTGTCAAGCTGCTTCTGAGTTATGGTAACTCTAATAGGGTTTTTCAGATATGTGAGATACTCAAGGACTAGTTTTCCATTGCCCTCCATCTGTGAACTTTCATGGCTAAGCAGGGATGTCAACTTAGCTCACCTGAGTCCTAGGCCAACATGCTATCTATTACATAATGGCTCTCAACTTTCTTATTAGACATACACTAATACCCCGGATAACGTTATGACATGGTTCCACAAGTCATGACGTTATCCGGTTTTTAGCGTTGTCCGGGGTATACATCGAACAATGCTAAAAAAAACCTGAGAAGAGACGCTTGCAAGCATGCGAAAAGGCGTGCCAGCGGGAGCCTCTTCTACCAAACGGGTATAGCAACAGGGATCGCATGTCAAGGCAATGGATCAAAGTGGGGGGTGCCCCCCTTTGATCCCTTACCTTAACATGCGATCCCCGTTTCGCGCACCTGGGCAAGGGTCGGCTTTTCCGAATCCCTCCTTCCCCCGGGGTGCCACCCCCCACTTTGATCCCTTACCTTAATGTGCAATCCCCGTTTTGCGTACCTGGGCAAGGGTCGGCTTTTCCGAATTAGGGGGAAATTCGGAAAAGCCGACCCTTGTTTAGGTGAGCGTAACGGGGATTGCACGTCAAGGCAATGGATCAAAGTGGGGGGGTGCCACCCCCCACTTTGATCCCTTACCTTAACGTGCGATCCCCATTTCGCGCACCTGGGCAAGGGTTGGCTTTTCCAAATTCCCCCCTCCCCGGGGGAAGGGGGAAATTCGGAAAAGCTGACCCTTATTTAGGCGAGCGAAACGTAGATCGCACGTCAAGGCAATGGATCAAAGCAGGGGGAGCCACCCACCCCGCTTTGATCCATTGCCTTGACGTGCGATCCTCGTTGCTATAGTGAGTCCAGGAAAGTGGCCAAGAGCGGCAATTTCAGCCAAGCCGCCACTTTCCTGGGCTCACTATAGCAACAAGGATCGCATGTCAAGGCAAGGGATCAAAGCGGGGGGTGCCACCCTCCCACTTTGATCCCTTACCTTAATGTGCGATCCCCATTTCGCGCACCTGGGCAAGGGTTGGCTTTTCCCCTGTATCCTGCCCTAACCCCCACCGAGGCGCGCCGCTCGCTCGATGATTCAAAAGGGTAAGGATCCTTACCCTTTTGGAACATTGGGCAGCGTGCAGGCATGCACACAGCGGTGGGGGTTAGGGCAGGATATGGAGGTCTCCCCCGCATCCTGCCCTAACCCTCACCGATGTGCGCCGCTCGCCCGATGTTTCAAAAGGGTAAGGATCCTTACCCTTTTGGAACATCGGGCAGTGTGCAGGCGCGCGCGCATCGGTGGGGGTTAGGGCAGGATACGGAGGTCTCCCCTATATCCTGCCCTAACCCCCTCCGACGCATGCCGCTCACCTGATGTTTCAAAAAGGTAAGGATCCTTACCCTTTTGGTTTTGTTTTAAATTCTTTATTTATAGATTTTGAATATAAAAAATAATAAGAAAAACAAACATACAATACAAAAAAGATTTCACAAAAATACTACATTTGATATATATTGATTAATACATTTTTCTACTTTTCTATTACCGCTCATCAGTCAAAAGAAGAAGATTCTAATACCTCTTTTATCCCTATTACGCATATTCTTCGTTGCTTAGTTCACCTCTGTGCTATGTACAATGTCCAGGAAGGTTGTATCCATTTACATTTTCCAAAAAATGATTTGTTCTGGTACAGGGTTGACTCCTTTTTTTTCAACAATCACATATTCCACAAATTTCTTCCAGATTCCCCAGAATCCATTTACTTGAACTATGCCTTTCTTAACATTTAATTCCCATGTCAGTTTATCATTAAGAGCTAAATCCCACATTTCCTTATACCAATCTTGTATATTCAATATCACATTATTTTTCCAATTTTTTTGCAATACATTGTCTTGCTGCAGATAGCATCACAGCCCACAGCCCACCCCCACCGACACATGCCGCTCACCCGATGTTTCAAAAGGGTAAGGATCCTTACCCTTTTGGAACATCGGGCAGCATGCAGACGTGCGCGCATCAGTGGGTGTTATTGCAGGATACGGAGGTCTTCCCCGTATCCTTCCCTAACCCCCACTAACGCGCGCCGCCCGCCCGATGTTTCAAAAGGGTATGGATCCCCGTACCCTTTCCAAAAATTGTGGGGGCGGGCGCTGGGGGGGGGGGAGTTGGATTGGGTAGATTTTCTACCCAATCCAACTCCCCCACACGCACACGCTTGTACTGGATAACGCTAAAAATCGTATTATTCGATACAAGATTTTCCCGAAAATCTTGTAACGTTATGCGGTTTTAGCGCTATACGGTACAATCGTTATCTGGGGTATTACTGTACTGTATTTTGAATTCCTAAATCTCTAGTGCCATCTATAGAAATAATCTGATCTTCAAATAGTTCACATGGAAGTCATAAAAAGATTTGAAAAAAATATTTTTATTACATTTATTTGTTTAGATAGTTAGTGCTTCTCTTTGTCTTTCTATTCTTTAGGTTTAACTTCTGCACCTTTGGTTGGAATACTAGTAGGGCAGGTCAAATTAGTGAATGGGCAAATAGGTTTAGTTATTAAATACAGTCATATTTCATGTTTTGCTCAAAAGGGAACTCAGAGACAGATGACAATATGAGGAATAGGAAGATTTTGTTATATATAAAGATCCAGGCACTTAAAGTGGTTAGACATTTGATATTAATGGTGACCATGATTAGGTTATCCTCCAACAGCTCTACAGATGAATAATTAGTATGAGTCATCTGCATATTTCACTACAGAGAAACTTCCCACTTGGCTAGAGTAACCCTCTCTTACATTGTCTGAAAAACAATGTTTCATAGAGGGGGCAGATAATGAATATTTGCATCAAATGGCATATATTCATTTATATGTGCAAATATGGAAATAATTACCATTATTTAAAGTGAAATCCACCACACCTCATCATAATGGAAAGCTTCTCTTTAGATATTCTACTTTTTGATGGATCATTTCAAGGTGTGGCTCTTGAATTTCTAAAACTGGAGTTGGACTGAATAGTCAGCCATATTGCTCAGGATCAAAAAGGGATTCCTTTTGGCTTTATTTTGGCAGTCCAGGTTTCGATCGGGACATGAAAGATTTTCTGTTCCTTTGGGACTGGCATGTTTTCTTTGGGAGGACCTTGTCTAGGCATAACTGCAAAAAAGGAAAAGGGGGACGAACAACCAAGATTTGGAAAAGAAAAGCTGTTATTCCATTGGTATGTTGGGAAATTTGTTATAAGGGGGAATATTTGGCTCTAAGACTATGAGTGAGAAAGATCTTGGAATTGTTGTAGCTCACAAGCTGAATATGAGTCAACAGTGTAATGCAGATACAAAAATGGCAAATGCAATTTTAGGCTGCATTAGCAGAATTATAGTCTCTAAAAACCATGAAGTACTAGTCTCCCTCTACTTGGCACTAGTCAGACCACATCTCAAGTACTGTGTCCAGTTCTGGACACCACACTTTAAGAAGGATGCTAACAAATTGGAACAAGTTCAGAGGAGGGCAAAAAAGATTACCAGGGGACTGGAAAGCAAACCTTGTGAGGAAAGACTGAAAGAACTGGGCATATTTAGCCATAAAAAATGGAGGAGGAACATTACAGCACTTTCAAATACAGTAATACCACAGATAACGATTGCCTTGGATAATGCTAGAATCGGATAACATTGGGGAATTTGAGGCAAACATTTGCATCGCACAATGTTAGTGTTGTGTGATGCAATTGTTTGCCTCAAATTTTCCAACATTGATCTCTGTCCCTGCAGGCTTTGGGGAAGAGATCTACCGAGGTTTCGACCCCAGTTTGGTTGGGGGGGGGAGATTGGGTGTGCCTGTCCCCCCCCCCCGCAGCCAAACTGGCACTAAAGGCTCTCTGCTTTGGGATTGGGGTGGGTGGAGGTGGAAGGCACCTCCAGCCACCCTGATCCTAAAGTAGGCAGCCTGCTCAGGCTCTCTGCTTTGGGATTGAGGTGGCTGGGGGTGCCTTCCACCCCCACCCATCACATCCCAAAGCAGAGAGCCCGGGTGGGCTGCCTGCTTTGGGATCGAGGTGGCTGGGGGTACCTTCCACCCCCACCCACCCTGATCCCAAAGCAGAGAGCCCAGGCGGGCTGCCTGCTTTGGGATCGGGGTGGCTGGGGGTGCCTTCCACCTCCACCCATCACATTCCAAAACAGAGAGCCAGGGCGGGCTGCCTGCTTTAGGATCAGAGTGGGTGCGGGGGAGGAAAGCATCTCCAGCCACCCCATCCTAAAGCTGTCCCCGAACTCCCCCACAGCCCCAGTGATTGATCGCTGGGGCTGTGGGGAAGTTCAGGGACCTCCCCTCCCCATGTGTGCTAAGGGGCTTAGCCATCCCGGGGGGGGGGCTTCTAGAGAGAGGCTGGGAAAAAGGTCATAAGCCTCTCTTCTGAATGCCCCCCCCCCAACCTGGATCACTAAGCCCCTTAGCAATCCAATTGAGGCAAAATGGATGTCCAAAATCACACACTACCAAAACTTCTAAAAAGGGATGTACAAGATCATTTGTTACAAACTAGTAATTCAAGATATTATTTTTATTTGGAGTAGGGGAGAATGTGTTCCAGACAATAGATGAAAATCCACGTTCTAGCGTGTTGGAGGCTTAGAGCCAAATAGATGTTAAGGGAAACACATCTTTCCTGTGATTGTCCTGTTTTCCCCTCCCACAATATGATTTGCTCAGATGTATGAACCAGAGCAATGAGACAAATTAAATCCTTGTTTACTGCCCAAAGACCAATCATAGAACAAAGCTGTCTGGAATGCAACAAAATAAAACAGAGTCTGCAAACATTTAGGTCTGTTCTGTAGTGGGAGACTGCAATTCTTGCAGCTATCACAGAAGCACTTCTTTTTTAAGCTAAGCAAGTGCGGTGGGAGAGACTTCCACAGGTACACTGGTGAGCTTGTCTGGCTGTGATAAAAGATATGGAGTTTCCAGCAGCAGACCTTCAGAAAAGAAAATGACAGAGAGTAGGTTTAAATCAGGGATTCTCAACCTGTGGCCTGTGGACCGGATGTTGCCTGTGGCACCATTTTATGTAGCCCCCCACCACCACCACCACCTCCACCACACCTGGAAGTGCCATGTGGTGGAGGAAGGGCAAAATGGCTGTCTGGCTCTCAAAGCTGTCTGAGGGAGCGTGACCTGGCCCTCAGCTTGAAAAGTTAAGAACTCCTGGTCTAAAGGCAGGACTCCATCTTGCTATTGTCTTTATTTTAAAAAAGCAACATTTGAACCTCCCACAATTGCTGGTTGTTTGGTTTAACAGTTGGGCAAGTAATTTTTTTCCTTCTGACTGTTCATCAGGAATCTGTAATACTGTAGAGCAACCTTTGCTGAGGGGCAGGACACACCATTTATTACAGTGGCTTTACAGTATTGATCATTGTCTGAGAAGTTAAGCATTGTTTTCTTTTATCTCTTTATTTATTTATTTTTAAAATGTCTCTAAATTGGCCTGTCTCTGGATCAGGCAACTTCAAAGAAGGGAATTACACATAAATGCTTACTTTTATGGGAGCCAGTGATCACTTCATCTGCTGGAATCCACAAGGATCAGAAGCATGACCAATAAGGATAATTAATTGAGAAATTAATTTATGATGAGAGTCTCTTTCTTGATTGCAGGGATATTAAATGCAATGAGGGAACAGCAAGAATGGAAGTATTTCTTGCTAAATTCCTTGCTCTCTTTGATTTAGTCCAGGGTGGTCAACATTTTTTCACCGTGGGCCTGCCCATACCTCCCGGACAGCAGAGCGGGCCTGACCACACACCCCAGAAGCAATAGCAGGCGCATTTATGGCTGTCATAAATGTACCCATGTCTGCATTTTTGACAGCCATGGGTGTGTTTGTGCATGCACGAGTGGATTCTATGGCTGCTGTGAATGCGCCTGCTTCTACTTCCAGGTGTAGTGGAGATGGGCCAGATGGAATGGTGCTGTGGGCCAGGCCTGTGGGCCATAGGGATTTAGACTGTCCTGACTGGGAGATCCAGTGACAAATTTTGAACCCCTGCCAGATTTCTCCCTGCCAGCAAAAGAGCAAAACAAAGTCTGCTTTCTTCTGCGTCAAGATTTTTGGAGTTTATAAATTGTTGGTATTCTTGCTTAGAGGTCATCGTATTAAATGGCTAGAAACCAGGAGACTGATTTACTGATTGATGTGCTGACTGATCATCTCCTGGTGGTAGCCTGTTATTTAGTTATATTCCGTATCATACAGACACGCATAGCTGTATGGCCATCTTTTTTTTAATCCTAGGGAATAAACAGAGAACTCTCCAGTCTTCCAAGTATCAACTAGTACCTCCTCTGTTCTCCCTGCTGAGATTTTCTTTTGAGCTTAGCTTTACTAATAAAAAGCATCCTCTCCATGTTTGTTTAAATACAAAGCTAATTTCAGTGCAATAGGCCCTACACTGTTTACACAGAAAAGTCTTTCACTTCCTGCAGTGGATGTGAAATTTGCTGTGAGTATTTTTTCAAATAATGTGTGGGTTCTCAAAGCCAAGGCAACTTCAGAGGCTCAAGTAATTAAGACGGTGAACTCACTGACTGGAAGGTTGGAGTTCAATTCCTGGGTACTGCAAGATGGAGTAAGCTCTCATCTCTGTCCAACCAACCTAGCAGTTCAAAAGCAAGAAATTGCAAGTAGATAAATAGGGACCACTTCAGTGGGAAGGTAAACATCATTCGGTGCACCATATGTCCACGGAAATGTCTGAAGACACAGACAGCATTGGCTCTTTGGCTATAAACAGAGATGAGCACTGAACCCTAGAGTCAGATACAACTGGCTTTCGAGCAAGGGCAACCTTTACCTTTACCTCTCAAAGCCAACAGTGTACATTATAGGCAGTAATATTTCTCAAGTACCTAATTCAGAATAATTTCCCAAAAGAAAGAGGGGGGTAAGTGGGAGAGGAGGAACAAAAACATGTTTTCACCATGGAAGCCTGTGTTTGTGGCTTATCATTCCAAACTTTGACAAAAATTTAAGAGATATCGACAATGATGTATTTGGCTCTGGAGAACAAAAGGTAGAAAATGTGATACCATTTTCTATAATACAAATTTTGGTAATGTCTTAACAAACAAAGAGTGTGGGAACTAGTTTTTGTGTGCAAATTAAGCAAAATGCTACAAAATCACTTTAGTGCAGAGAACACTTTAATACAAAGCAAGATAATATTGGCTGCTGCTTTGATGAATGATCTTTGAAGGATCAGATGTATTGGAGGGGTATGTTTTCATTTTCCCAAATAAATCGCTGGTCCCTTTGTGCTAGTGGCATGTGCATCCCAAAAGGAAAGGGCAGTAGTGTGCACAGAGACAGTCTGGACAAATTGCAGAGACCTGGATGAGGGGGGAAAATAGCACTCTTTGGTCTTGCTGTAAATTGGAGGCAAAGATGTTTTGCATATCTTGACAATTCTTCAGATGTGGAGCAGCAGACTCGTATTTCATAGGGGAACAAATTCATGCTGGTTTTTAACTTGACAAGATCTATCCGCAGTGCTGATTCATAACCTCTCAGATAGGTTCAGCGCCTTCAATAGCACATTTAGAGTGGAGGCTAAAAGCCAGGGCAGATTGACTGAGCTGGCAACATTTGAATAACTACACCTGCAATGGAATCAAGACAGCCTAAGTCAATGTGAAATTTAGCAAGCATCATTTATCTGTCTAGATAACATTTCCTTTACATTGCTTTAAATCAGCCCCATTGTTGTTGCATGATTCTCATTTAATTAGAGTTCTGTTTAAATGTCAATAAAACAAGAGATGAGCTCTTCATTATTGCTGTCACATCAGGGGACCTCCTTTGCCACAGAGCTGTGAAAATGTTTCTCTCCTTTTAGCCTTCAAGAAGACAGTAAGATTGATCAGATCTTTGTCTCTGGTGCCCACCACTTTTGCCTCGGAGGTCATCCTTTCACTAATTTGGACTGAAATAAGAATGAATTGTGTAATATTCCTGCAGACAAACCAAAGGTTCAACAAAAGCAACTTAAAAGCCTTGTGTCGATGTCAGTGATGATTAAATTAGATTTTGAAAATATCCCCCTTTTAAATGGTGGAAGAATCCCAGCATGATGGCAAGGAGAAGAAAAAAGGCCAGTTTATGAAGATATTTGTTCCTACTTCTGAAAGTTTAACCAATTATTTTTGAAATATGCAGGTCATTCTAAAGTTTATTTTCTAGAAAACACAAGGTTGCTCTGCACGGCTTCTTCAATTTCACCAAGGCTTCCAGGCTGCAAGAAATCAGTGTGGAGGCATTTCAAAGCCAAATATTTCCCTGATAAACAGGATGAGTCTTCCAAAATGTATATATTACCCTCTTGGGATGAGAGTTTTCTGTAAACTGGGAAAGCTAGAATTTCAACAAACCCACTGAACATTTTATTTTATAATGCTTTGAATCATTATGAGTTAAGTCTTTTTCACTTGAGCAGCTTCTTCTGTCTGTGTATGACATTGATAGGTGGTCAAATAATGGAGAGGAAAATCCAAAATTAACCAATACAGATTTATAGTCCAACCCCACCACCCAGACTATGAGTTACAGAGTTTTTCAGGTAGCAAGATATGTGGAATTCGGAGTTGTATCCAAAAACCACAAATTAGTACACTTCAATTACAGCGTGAGTAGTGAAGGCTACACTCTAATATGCTCTTAACTTGGGAATCATTCTCATTGAATTTGGCAGGACTAACATCAGAATTGGTGTGCATAGAGGCCAGAGCTTGTGTGTATCTCATTGCAAATAATGTAACACCTTTTATTAGCTCTTTCTACCAAAGACCACAGCGGCTTAGTGGTTAAGATGATGAGCTTGATGACCAGAAGGTTGGCAGGTCAAGATTTTAAGACCTGAGTTCTGTAAGATGGAGTGAGCTCCCATTGTCTCTCCCAGCTCCTGCCAACCTAGCAGTTTGAAAGCAAGAAATTTCAGGTGGATAAATAGGTACTGCTTCGGTGGGAAAGGTAACCGTGTTCTGTGTGCTCTAGACAGTCATGCCTGCCATGTGACTGGCTCCTTGGCTATAAATTGAGATGAACACTGTCCCCTAGAACCAGACACACCTGTTTTTCGAGCAAAGGAGACTTTTACCTGGGGGGGATCTATAAGTTATATTTTGCTTTTAATATAATTATGGTAGCTCCACTCAGTTAGCAGCTTACTTATAACTCATAATGTATTTTTATATTAACTGCAGGTATGACCTGATTAACTTGTAGAGAAGGTATATCTCATGGTTCAAGTATTTGCTCATGCTGCATCTTACCCTGTGCATTCACAATTTTAAAAAGTAACTAAAATAAATATTTACTCTTTAGTAATTTTTAAAAAACTATTATAAGAGCAGCTTGCTGTAACTGTAACTGATTATTTTCTAAGGTACACAGAAAGAGATTGTGGTGTTTTTGAACCACAGTCGGGTGTATCCTGGTAACAGCAGCCTTATGTTTTAATTTTTATTTATTTATTTGTGCCCTCCCCCTTTGGATGGCTCACAATGTTAAAGAAGCAGAACAACCACCATAAATCATAGAAAACTCCCACCCACCCAGTCTAATCAGCACCAAGGACCACTAGCCCAAGTGGCCACAATGGGACCATCTCCTATTTGAACTTAAACTGCCAAAGGAAAAGAAAAGTTTTCAGTAGCTTCTTAAAGTGCCCTATAGGGTCAATCAAATGCAGCACCCCAGGTAGAACATTCCTATTAGCCGGGGTCACCACTGAGAAAGCCCTCCGATGGGCCATAAAGATGCCGCTAACACTGCTGCAGCCACCACCACCGGACTCCTTCCTTGGTCAGGCCGGCTGGAGGGTGTGAGGATCAGCTGAGCAGCATGGCCAGCAAGCCATAAAGACATTGTCAATGCCGCTACAGCCACCACCACCGGACTCCTCTCTCAGACTTTTCCCCCGGCCACTTTCTGTGGGACTTCTCATATGAGTGCTGTGGGTTTTTAGCAAACAGTTTTTTTTTTTTTTTTGTAATAAAGTAATACCTCAGATAGTGTTTGCACCAGATAATGCTAAAACCACATAACATTAAGCAATCTGGGGGGGGGGGGGATTGCATCACATAACGTTAAAATGCTATGGGATGCATCAGATAACGTTAGCTAAAGCCTGTGCCGGTTACAATGTATCTCTATGGAGTTTTAACGTTATCCGATGCATCCCATAGGATTTTAATGTTAATGTTTTAGCACTATCCGAGTTTTACTGTACTTTATTACTGTGATACTGATACTTTTTGATACAGTGATTTGTGATGATGATATATTGCATTATGATAATGTGGAACCTTGTACAGTAATACCTTGGATAACGTTTGGCTTGGATAATGCTAAAATCGGATAACGTCATAGAAGTTGAGACAAACATTTGCATAGCACAACGTTAACATAACGTTGTGCAATGCAAATGTTTGCCTCAAATTCCCTGACATTGATCTCTGCCCCAAAGCCTGCAGGGCTGGAGACCAGCCTTGCAGGCTTTGGGGCAGAGATCTACTGAGGCAAATATTGCTGGTTTGGTTGGGGGGAGATTGGGCATGCGCCTGATTCCCCCCCCCCCACCAAACTGGTGCTACAAAGTTCGCAACAGCAGTGTGGCTGGAAGCACAAATATGGCTCCCCGGTCGGCTTCCCAGCCATGCTGCCGCTGCACCCTTGGCAGAGGCAGCGCATTTGGGAAGCTGACCAGTGAGCCCCTGGTTGGCTTCTCAAATGCTGCTGTAATTGGCTTATAGCCATCCAGGTTGGGGGCGGGGGCTTCTGAAGAGATCCCCAGCCTCTCTTCAGAATGCCCCCCCCCCGGTCACTAAGCCTGTTCTTTCCCCCAAACCCAGCACCAATGGCCAACTTGAGATTAGCCCTGGGGTTGGGTGGAAAGGGAACGGGGCTTTTTTTTTAAACATTGTGCGATCAATGCATTGTTGTTGTTGTTGTTCAGTCGCACAGTCGATTCCGACCCTCTGCGAACCCATGGACCTCCGCATTACACAATGCATTACACAACGTTAAAAACCCGATAACGTTACGACTTGTGGAACCAGGTCATAATGTTATTCGAGGTACTAGTGTAATTGTAACTGTACATTTTGCAACTTTGTTAGCCACCCAGAGTCACTCTGTGAGTGGGGCAGCACACAACAACAATAACAACAACAGACTTTCTAGCAAACCTGGGAGTCAGTACTTGGAGTTGAGGTGTAAGAGAAGAGTGGGTGAAGTGGGTCTCATTTCTGAGGGCTAATCTTTCTGAGGTCTAATCTTGTTGCCAGCTAATCTTTCTCACACTAGGTCAGGTAAAAGGAACTGCAGAATGAACTCACCAAAAGGTGCCTTCATTTTGTCAGTTTCACATCTGGCCTAGACACAGAAGAAGAAGGAGGCACTTAAAACTTTATAAGACCCCTGTAAGACTGCACGATTGCAGCGGGGGTGGGGTGGATGGGGACAGAACAAACCATTGCCCTAATTAGTTGTGGGGCTGATTTCTACCCACTTTAGAAGTGATTTTCTTCTTCTGGCATTTATTTATTTATTTATTCATAGTTATATTGCCGCCCACTCGCCGAGGCAACTCAGGGCGGCTTACAGTCAAAACAAAAACAGTACAATAAAAATTATAAAATGCAACCACATAAAACAACCAAACCAGAACACAAACTAACTCCCGTCAGGCCATCGTTGTGGGCCCAGAGGAGTGGGCAAGGTCCCCAGCCACTGCTAGGCCTTCACATCTTCTTCCTCAGGCCGTTGTTGTGGGCCCAGAGGAGGGGGCAATGTTCTCAGCCACTGCTAGGCCTTCGCATCTTCTTCCTCAGGCTGTTGTTGTGTATGCATTGTGTGTGTGAGAGAAAAAGGGATGGTAAGAAAAGATGAAATGTTGCCCCCATCTAATCTTGCTTTGGCCCTGTTCATTCCACCGTGCCCGTTAGGAGTTTAGCACTGGTGGAACATAATAGCCCAAATCCTTTTAGTTAATTTCACTGGCATTAACACAAATGGTGTAAGATTTTGAGGCAAATTGAATTAAGTTACAAAATCACAGAAGACATTATCTAGTGCATAATGAGGTCTTTGACTTAGCATGCAACAGATAATGTCTATGATGATTTCTTAATTTGGGGCAATTTGCCCCAGAAAATATGCTATTTTCATATATATGCAAGGAGATTTGGGCAGATATTTTATTGTATAATGTGGTTTACTTCAAAGCATGATGTAGAGCTCTGCAGTGTTAGAATGCAAGTCTGCAAACCTCATGCACATTTATATGGGCTTACTCTTGAGCAGACAGAGGTAGACGTGTACTATTTGTGATGTATTATAGCAATCTTGGGTATTGTGGATTCTCACCCCCATTTTTTTATCTTGATTCTTAATATTTTGCAAACTGCTTTGTATATTTCTACATATAAAATACGAAGGCAGTACTTGCATACTGTGTGACAGCTATGCAGTTTTCAGAAGTGCTGAAAACAAAGTAAGGTGATACTGTAATCCATGCACAATGGAATACAATAATGCCTTGTCTTTCTGAAAAAGATGGATTATTTAAAAATACCTCTGAAGCACTGAAAGTTATAATGATCAGCAGCTGACTTTTTTGGGGGATGGGGGGTGGAAATAGCTGATGTGGGGTGCCACACTAGAAAAGGCCCTTGAATTGCACTCAGAGGCATACTGGGAGCCAGTGCAGATCTTGAAGCAGTGGTGAGGCACAAGCATAAGCAGAGGTGAGGCATGAGCATAACGCCTTCACCCCCATCACAACCCAAGCAGCCACATTCTGGACCAGCTGCAACCTCCGAATGGTCACCAAGGACAGCCCCTTGTAGAACGCATTACAATAATCAAGTCTGGAGGTGACCAGAGCGTGAGTGATCATAAGCAAGGATTCAGTTGTAGCTCATTGTCCCCCATCCAGACCCTAACAGCCTCTAAGCACCTGGAAAGGACTTCCACTGCATCGCTAGGGTACCCACGGGCCAAGATATACAGCTCGGTATCATCTGCATATTGATGATACCTCACTCTGTGGGAATGGATGATAAGTCTGAACTCTCGCCAGAAGCTAAAATGACTAAACTGAGTCTGTTGTACTTTGGCGATTTGATGAGATTATAGCACGGGTTCCCAAACTACAGCCTGCAGG
Organism: Furcifer pardalis; assembly: GCA_030440675.1. Classification (NCBI taxonomy): domain Eukaryota; kingdom Metazoa; phylum Chordata; class Lepidosauria; order Squamata; family Chamaeleonidae; genus Furcifer; species Furcifer pardalis. The sequence goes on from CP126890.1 coordinate 279,552,990, forward strand.
CCATACCCAGCCCACACCACCATTTCATTTGGCCTGCGCCGCCACCACCACACCTGGAAGTGGAAGCAGGTGCATTTACGTCAGCCGTAAAATGCACCCGTGCATGTGTAAACATGGAAGTAGCCGCATTTATGACAGCTGTGAATCTGCTAGTTTCTGCTTCTGGGGGCGTGGTCAGCTGTTCAGGGGCATGGTCAGGCCGTGGCATAAAAAGATTGGCCACCCCTGGATTATAGGATTCACTGGGAAAGATAATAATGCTAGTTAAAGTGGAAGGCTGCAGGAAAAGACATAACTTGACTAGAAGACAGATTGACTCAAAAAATGAAGCCACAATCTTTAGGTTTTAAGATTACAGTAGGCCTGTTAATACTAAGGATCGTTTCAAACACATTAATTCATTAGGCAGCTATAAGTGGGAATTGACTTGACAGCATTTAATAATTTATCATAGTATGAAATGTATGGCCACTGCTACTACTCACGTATTTAATTTATCCCAAATGAAGATGTGGTGAAAGTCTATGTGTTGGGGAATTCCAATCACACTGCAAGTAGAAAACAGAACAGGGAGTAAACGGCTCCAACATGGCATGCTAAATTGCAGAGAAATGAGTTTTGTTGTGGCTTCTGTATTGTAACTGGTTTCAGCACAGCCAAAGCATCCTGTTTACTGTTTTTGTTCAAATACCTGTAACTACTTTTTCTCTCTCAGGAACTTGATTGACTTTTGTTTCATTCTTTCCATGGTAGCTCAAGCATTTGTTTTCTATTCATGTCATAGGAAACAGAAATACAAATGTGGATATTACATGAATCACATTATCTGTATGCTACTTGTATTAAACATATGAATCATTTCCCAAGTTCAAATAACAAAACAAAAGAAATATAAGACCAAGAAAAGAAAGGAAACTCTCAGAGTCATGAAAATCTAATAGTCTTGGCTTAATCTAAACTGTAATTCAGAATTTAAACTCTGTAAAGTGCTCAGTCAGTGAAGAGGAACAAAAACTGTATTCTTGTCCAGCTGAAGGGCTCCTGCAGCTTTAGCGAAGAGTTGCTCAAATTATCCATGGAAATGAAGGATGCAGTGGCATAATTCCTTTCTCCAAAGGTTTCAGGAGATTTTTGCTATTTGATAACTAGCACCAGAGTTGTTAAATCTTGACAGTAATGTATCTGGATTGCCAATGGATCAGTAGTCAAAAAGGAACAGTAATAGTGTTAGAAGCAGGTCATGATGAACTGCTTGTGAACGATGGTAGCCTTAGATAGATCATTAGTGATGAATGATGTTCCAGAATGAGCCTGTAAGCTATATACCAAGGTGATATATCAGGTCAACATATGATGCTCCTCTTAGCCTGTAAATTGCACCGCCAATCACCCTCTTCTGAAGGCCTTCTCTGTCAGGAGTGAGGAGAACCTGAAATAAGTCTCCATTACCAGGTTGATGAATGATGATTTAACCTTAGCTTGTTTCAGTCTAAGGTATTTGGAGACATTTAGAAGGATGGCATTCATTTTTCTACAGGGATGCCAATGACCTGTGAGATAGTTGGTATGCTTCTGAAGGTTGCTAGCTCACAATGTTGTAAACCTGGACTGTTCTTCTGCCTTCCCCTTTCTTTTGTACAACTTTCCTCTTTACATTTCCCTCCCCCTGATCAAGATGTAACAACTGATTAGATTTTCATGATTGTAGAATTGAAAAGGACGTAATCATATTTAGTCTGTCCTAACTTGACACTCTGCAACAATTTTGGACTACAATCCCAGTTTCCCTGACTATTGGATATGCTGGTTGGGAATAGTGGTTGATGCCTTCTAACAAATTTGAAAGGCAACAGCTTGGAAAAAGTTGACCTGATTTGTCTCCTACTGATGCAGAAAATCTGGAACTGTAGCATGTCTGAAAGGTAGCCACCCAGCTTGTACTAAATTTCCTCTGAGTCTCATTACACAGCTATACAAAAAAAAAATTTTTTTTTCGTGGCATGAGCTTTTGCAGTTGTTTTATACTAATTTCAGGCTGCTGATTACAAATATGATCTCAGATTTGCTCTATCACATCACATTTTTTATGCTATTGGCCAACCCAATTGTCATTCCTGACTGCATGTTGATGCGAGTCAGTTATAGAATTATAAAGATAAAATTAGTGCTTATAATGTGATGTTATGTAGATAACCTTATATATGTATTTATATTTTAGTGGAGTTTGTGATATAACAATGGACACAACATCAGAATGAACAAAATGCCGTAATGACACAGATATCTTCTGTTACATCTGTGGCAGCTTCACCTTGCTGGATCAAAGGCGCAACATCACTACCTTTGTCAAGAGGCATCTCAGAAAACAAAACAAAACAAAATAAATAAAATAAAATAAAATAAAAAACACAGTAGCACTTTAAAGACTAACTGCTATATTTTTATTGTTAGCTTTCATGGATCAAGTCCACTTCATCAGACTTCATCTGATGAAGTAGACTTGATCCACAAAAGCTAACAATAATAATATAGCAGTTAGTCTTTAAAGTGCTACTGTGTTTTTTATTTTATTTTATTTTGTTTTGTTTTGTTTTCTGAGATGCCTGAACCACAGACTAACACGGCTACTATTCCAAAAAATTTGTCAAGAGGGTGTATCTTGCCTAATTTAAAGTACCACTGGGAGACCAAGACAAATGTTGGGCTCCTCATACAATGTGCAAAACCTGTGTTGAAACATTGTGGTCATGGTCTAAAGGAATGACTTCTAAGCTGAAATTTGGTGTGCCAATGTTTTGGAGAGAACCAAGGAACCATGTGGATGACTGCTACTTTTGCCTTGACAATGTCAAAGGTTTCAATAAAAAGAACAGACACCACATACAATACCCCGATATCCTGTCTGCCAAATGACCAGTTGGACACTGTGAGGAAATACCTGTGCATATATATACAGAGCTACCAGAGATTGATGTTGAATCCCACAGTTCATCCGGTTCTACTACACATGATGAGGATAATGATGCTCCAACCTATGCACCATCTGATGCAGATTCTGTTAGTCTGTTTAGTCAACCTGAATTGAATGATCTGGTAAGAGATTTGTATTTGCCAAAGCAGTCTGCAGAATTGTTGGCTTCCAGGCTGAAAGAGAAAGGACTACTCAGACCTGGCACTAGTGTCTCCTTTTATTATAACAGAGAAGCAGCACTGCAAAAGTACTTCCAATCTGATGGACCACTTGTTTATTGTAATGATTTTAAAGGGCTTTTTCTCCATATAGGACTGCCCACATATGATTCCGGTGAATGGAGACTTTTTATCGACAGTAATAAAAGGAGTTTAAAATGTGTGTTATTGCACAACGGAAATATATTAGGTTCAATCCCAATAGGACACTCAGTACAAATGAGAGAAGAATATGGCAATACGAAGACAATGCTGGATAGATTGGATTACACACATCATGGATGGGTGATCTGTGTTGATTTGAAAATGGTAAATGTTTTGCTGGGCCAGCAAGGAGGTTACACTAAATAACCTTGCTTCCTTTACTATTGGGACAGTAGGGCTACAGTAAAACACTGGGTGGAAAAGACCTGGCCACCAAGAATCAGTTTGACGCCTGGTGACAAGAACATTACGAATGAGCTTCTGGTTGATAGGAATAAAATTGTATTACCTCCACTGCACATAAAACTTGGGTTAATGGAGCAATTTGTCAAAGAACTGAATCACACTGGAAACTGCTTCAGCTATATATGTACAACCTTTCCAGGTCTCAGCATGGAGAAGAAAAAGGCAGGAATATTTGATGGCCCTCAAATTAGAACTCTCATCAGGGTTCAACAATGACGGCGGCAGAGGCTAGAGCTTGGAATGCATTCACCGAAGTTGTTTGGAATTTCCTTGGCAACAAGAAAGCGGACAACTATCGAGAGATTGTGGAGGAGCTGCTCTTGAGTTTCCAAGCACTTGGATGTAGAATGAGCATCAAGATTCACTATTTACATAGTCACTTGGCCAACTTTCCAGAGAACTTGGGTGACGTGAGTGAAGAGCACGGTGAACGTTTTCATCAAGACATTAAAGTAATGGAAGAACATTACCAAGGCCGATGGAACACCAACATGATGGCAGATTACTGTTGGTCCTTGATGAGAGACATTACACATGTTGAATGTCGCAGAGCGTCCAAGAAAAGGTCGTTCATGGTGATGTAAGGTCGATATTGTCAATTTACCTTTTTGTACATATTTTCATATCTTAACGTTTCAATTCTTACATGTTAATATGCTTTCACTCTCAGCTTTGTGCTTCAGTTCATAATTATATATGTTTGTTCAATAAAGTATTGCACATTGGATGTTATTTTATTAGGTCCGTATGTCTGTTTAGCTCGACGAATATGATGATAAATTTGCTGTTCATAGATATATTGCAATATTTGACATCTCAAAAACCTGATGTGCTAGAAAAAAACAGATGCCAGATTCGGAATCAGCACCTCAAAATTACCTTAGAATCGTTAGAGTACCTCATGCCAGAAAAATTGTGTTGACCAGTGTTATCTTTGTAGGCAACTGCTGTTGAAGAGATTGTGACATGAGGTTGGTTTACCTAATGTTTAGTCAACACTGCTATTCTTCAAATGTGTTTATGTCATCTGAACCCATTGCTTCTGGATGAACAGAATACAATTGTTCTCCATCATTCATGTGACAGCTCGTCAAATATTTTAAAAGGGTATCATGCCTTCCTTTAATCATCTCTTTTCTTGTTTAAACATACTCATATCATTCAACTTTTTCTCATAGGACTTCATCCTAGGCCTTCAGCATTTTTATTGTCCTTATCTGGATAGCAAACAAAGCAAGAAGATTCCAAGTCATACACAAAGTCATACACAAACAGACAGAGGCAGTAAGAGGCAAATGCCAGTACAGATGCATCCTCAAGCTGCCTTCCAGTTGAGGGCTGAGATATATATTGGTAAGCTGCTGAAGCTCTACCCTGCATCTGTTTGGTTGCAGGCATTTGGACAACAGGTCTCTCTAGGAGGCTCAGCTGTCAAATCATGAAGACCCCTCCTTGCTCAGGGTCACACATGCACTGGTCACCTCCAGACTTGATTATTGTAATGCGCTCTACATGGGGCTGCCCTTGGTGACCATTCGGAAACTCCAGCTGGCCCAGAATGCGGCTGCTCGGGTAGTGATGGGGTGCGGGCGTTACGCTCATGCCTCACCACTGCTTCGGCAGCTGCACTGGTTGCCAGTATGTCTCCGGGTGCAATTCAAGGTGCTGGTCATTACCTTTAAAGCCCTATATGGTAGTGGGCCAGGATACCTCAGAGACCGCGTCACCTCAAGAACGTCTGTCCGTCCCACCAGGGCGGATCGGAGAGGCTCCCTTGCAATTCCATCAGCTAGAGAGGCTCGCCTCTCTAGCACCAGAAGGAGTGCCTTCTCCGTGACCGCCCCAGCCCTGTGGAACCTCCTGCCTATCGATCTACGTCAACAAACAGAGCTCCTGCCCTTCCAGAAAGGTCTTAAAACCTGGCTAGCAGGACAAGTTTGGGGATCCGGAAATACCGGATCTCATGTTGGGTGGCTTGTCAGATGAGACAGCCACCCGTTGTTCTTACGTTCCTACCCTGGTTCTGTTTTTTAATAATTGCATAATTTTATAACTTGGAAATGTTTAATTTCTTTTAGCTTAACTTTTAATTATTGTATTAATTTATATTTTAACTGTGAATAGGCTATCGTATATTGATTTGTGGTTTTATATTGAGTTGTGGTTTAGCTATGTATTTTTAAATTGTGTATGTAAGCCGCCCAGAGTTGGGTTTTTTACCCGATTGGGCGGGATAATAAGTCGAAGGAAATAAATAAATAAATAAATTCTCTTAGTTTAGGAAGGTCTGTTGACAAGGAGGCTGAACATACTGTCTGGGGCCTTCTAACTGAGATCAAGGGTGGAGAACTCATCTTTCTTCCTTGACTCTGGAACTGAGCTATCTCTATCAAGGAATTCAGCTTCTGTGAGAGTCTTGAGTCTGTGGAACCTTAAGCTCCAAGTCAAGTTCTGGTTTAAGGATTTCCAACCTACTCTTACTGAAGAAGTTTTCCTGTGCAGTCATGAAACTCAGGGAGTTTCATGACTCAATGTCACTTTAACTATGGCTCTTCCAAGTCTGGGTATAGGATTCTACTATGTTGTAATGAATCTTGTGATAACTCGAGAGATTTTGAGGATTCTTGCAGAAGTATCCTCTATAAGATCTCCTCAATCTGCTATGGGTTCAGAGTTTTTGGCTATCTATATACATATACAGTCTGTTGGCTACCTATATACATATACATTCCTTATATGGATTCAGGACAAAGCTATTCATTACTGTTAATTCACTATTACATCTGAACTCATGTTGGTTGTTCAGAAACATGATTCAGGCAGATTTTTATGGGTGAGAAATCAGATTTGAACATGAAGCCCAAGAGTCCCAGCAAAACAAAGCAATCTAATTAAAAACCTTTGGAAGGGTAAAGAAAAGCTCCTGATGTGACAACTGCATACTGTCAACACTTAAGGAATCCTCTTTTCTGATGATAATAATATGCATATTATTCAAACTGGCAAGAACTTGAAAATAAAATTCTAGACATAGGAATCATCCCTGGTCTTGTTAAGCTGATGTTTAGAAACTGCAGATGGCAGGAAATGAATCAGGAAATGAAAACTCTGTGTGTGTGTGTGTGTGTGTGTGTGTGTGTGTGTGTGTGTGTGTGTGTGTGTGTGTGTGTGTGTGTGTGTGTGTGTGTGTGTGTGTGTGTGTGAAGCAAACCCACTACAGTACCTAATGCTATATGCATCTTTTGAATTGGATTTTGCACTTAATATGATTCTCTCCTAAGTATAAATGATTTGCCTTTGGCAAATTATCAAATCACTTGTGGCTATTACCTTGGAGCGATAGCTCGGATAGTTCCTCTATTGGAATACAATGATGTTTATTTCAATCTGTGAATGGGCTAAAAGCAAGAGTTCAAAATGGGCTAAAAGCAAATTTATGGGGTACTGAAGGGATTCGTCTTGCACATTCACTCAGACTATTTATGCCAAAGCAGGAATGTAAAGAGCCTAGGAAGAAAGGGGCCTTTTATGACGCATTCCAGGCTTTGTTTGTAAGAACTGCTGAAAGCATGAAATGTACTACAGAGGCAGCCACTGCAAAAAGAAGTACTGTAACTGACTATCTAAGCTAGACAGAAAGTGAACATGCCAGATGCTTTGAGAAGCCCAGAGGAGAAAATGTACAGGAGAGTTCTTCCATTATTAATTCTGAAGGTTCACAGAAGCTCTGGAATGGTTGACTGTCAAACAAGCTTTTGGAAATACCATCCCACCCCCAACCCCCTGCTTGGTATGGTGCTGGTGGAATTTCGATTGATGCTTTTCCTGATGGGATATTTGTACCATTACATTTCACTTCTTCTACTGTTCGTGGGATTTACCTGGAATCATGTTTCAGCACTGTCAATTCTCTGTCCTTGTACCTGCCAACAACCAGCAAGGCTCCGCTCTCGCTCAGCACAGCTCACATCTGATTTTTTTTTATGCTGCATTGGATGCTCCTTCCTTGGGTTCATCATGCATTAATGCTGAACCCTGTGATTATTTCACAGGGTAAAAACAATCCAGCAATATGGGGCTGAACATGGTGTGTAAGAGAGGGAAATTCATTTGGACTTCAGGGGGGGAAAAGGTTCTGATAAAATCAGTGCAGAAGGCAAACTAAATTGCAATACATGTTGTTGTTGTTGTTGTTGTTGTTGTTGTTGTTGTTGTTGTTGTTGTTGTTGTTGTTGTTGTTGTTGTTGTTGTTGTTGTTGTTGTTGTTGTTGTTGTTTAGACTTGTATGCCGCTCTACTCAGTAAAGAAGAGCCGTCAGTTGCCTTGATGTTGTTCAGTCGCACAGTCAATTCCAACCCTTTGCAACCCCATGGACCACCGCCCTCCAGGCACTTCTGTCCTCCACCATCCTCCTCAAACCACCCAGCTCTGTGCCCATTGCATCTACAATACCATCTAGCCATCTCATTTTGGCTACCCTCTTCTTCTTTTGCCCTCCACTTTTCACAGCATCAAGGCTTTCTCAAGTGAATCCTCTCTTCTCATTTGATGCCCAAATTACTTCAGCTTCATCTTTACTATTTGACCTTCTAAGGAGCAGTCAGGGTTTATTTCTTTTACTATCGACCTATTTGTTCTCCTCGTTGTCCAGGGGACTCTCAAAACTCTCCTCCAACACCACATCTCAAAGGCATCTATTCTTCTGCACTCAGCTTTCCTAGTGGTCCAGCGCTCACATCTATACATTACGACCGGGAATACCATTGCTTTCACTATGCAAATTTTGGTGTGCAAGGTGATGTCTCTACTTTTAACTATGTTCCCCAGGTTTCTCATAGCTTGCCTCCCAAGAATCAGTCAGCATTTTTTCTGCTCCAGGCCTCGTTTTTGCTGACTGTATGGAGGTTCTCCATCTTTGGCTGCAGAGTATGTAATCAATCTGGTTTCGATGTTGGCCATCTGGTGATGTCCATGTGTAAAGTTACCTCTTGTGTTGCTGGAAGAGGGTGTTTTCTATGACCAGTGCATTATCTTGGCAGAACTCTATCAATCTTTGCCCTGCTTCATTCTGTGTTCCAAGACCAAACTTGCCTGTTATTCCATTTACTTTCCTGTTTAATACTTTGGCATTCCAATCTCCTATGATAACGTGTACATCATTTCTTGGTGTCTGTTCTATGAGGTGTTGTAGGTCCTCAAAGAACTGGTCAATTTTGGCTTCATCTGCATCAGTGGTTGGTGCGTAGACTTGAATTACTGTGCTATTGGATTGTTTTCCTTGGATTCTGACTGAGATCATTCTCTCATTTTTTAGATTGTAGCCCATTACTGCTTTTCTCACTCTTTTATTAACTATCATCAACACTCCATTTCTTCTGATAGCAGATATGAAGGTCTCCAGAGATGACTTTGCCCATCCCTGTCCATTTTAACTCACTGATTCCCAAGATGTCAATGCTTATTGTTTCAATTTCATTTTTTACCACTTCCAGCTTGCCTTGATTCATAGATCTTCCTTTCCATGTTCCTATGCAGTATTGTTCTCTGCAGCATCGTATTTCTCTCCCCACTATAATATCCCCTTCCCCATCTTCCAACCTGGTGGGCTCAACCTCCTGTTCCATCTATTTTGCCTTTTTGTTTAGCCTTTTGTCCCTGTCCATTGAGTTCTCTTGGCAACATTCGTGACGTGGTTTGCCTGTTTCTACGCCAGTATTTTCCACTCATACATATTATCACAACACAAAGTAACACATTCTGAAGTTAAATTGGCTAGTACTGAATATATGGATTACATATTATCACATATTATCACAATACAAAGTAACACATTCTAAAGTTGCCTAGGAATTAAATTTTCCAAAGCAGGATAACAGGAATGTCATGGAACAGGACTGGAGAGAGGAAACTAAAGTGAGATATCTTTTGCTCCTTTTCCATGTTTAGATTCTACACAGATTTGCCACTTATGCCACCTTTTCACTGAGAAAGCTGAGTGCATTGCATACCATGCATTGGTATGCACTGTTTTTATCAGGAAAGCCTACACATTAGTGCACTGGTCTTGCTAAAGTGCCAGATGAACAGATGTCAGGTGGGCAAGCCAGAAACAAGTAAACTGGAGGATAGGTGGAAATGGAGAGCTTTGTGCATTGTTGTCTGGATTGGGAAAAGACAGAATAAAAGAGAGCTTTATGTTAAATATTAGAGCTAGCAGTTATAATTTAAATGTAACCAGAAAAGGTTGAAATGGGACAGGTATATTTTTGAAGGGTTTGTTTGGGAAAGAGTTGTATAATTTGATTGTGCTTCAGGCTGTTATGAAACCCATGAAGACTGGAGAATGAAGAGGGATAAACCTAAGTTCTTGTAAGAATTTCTGGTTCATTCTACCTACCTACCTACCTACCTACCTACCTACCTACCTACCTACCTACCTACCTACCTATCTATCTATCTATCTATCGATCGATCTATCGATCTATCGATCTATCTATCTATCTAATCTACCTGCCTGCCTGTCTATATCTCAGTATTACAAACACAAACTTCACAAAATGTTTTTTCTATATATACAGTCATACCCCGGTTAACGAATGTACCAGTTAACACTAAAATCGGATAACATCGGGGAATTTGAGAAAAACATATGCACTGCACAATGTTAAGTTAATGTTGTGTGATGCAAAAGTTTTCCTCAAATTCCCCAGTTTTGATCTCTGCCCCAAAGCCCACAGGTATAATCACAATCCCTTCCTAGGCATTTCTCACCCTTTGGGCTGAACCAAATAGTCCCTAGGGATTTCTTGCTTAGTTAGCACCAAGAAAGCGAAGATGACTTCCATGGGGACTAAGATCAGCCTGAGATCAGTTCTGAGATCAGCCAATTGCCAGACCTGACAGAACCCAACATGACTCACATGGTTGGCCTAGCCAGCATCCCCCCCCCACACACACACATTTTTGCAGAGTGGGATGCAGTAAACAGGTATAGGCAAAGTGTGAGTTTCTAGTCTTGTTGGAGTACAGCACTCAGAACCAATGTTGACAAATGCTGGAAGCTATCAATGAATGACATGTGGAAGGCTGAATGTTTCTCGTGTGTACTTTAAAAAGAAATAAGGAAAAGATCAAAGGAAGAGTGTATACTCACCTTACCACTCTGAATACATCTGATCTTGTCTGATTTATACAGCCAAATTAATTCTTAGATGAAAAACCCCTAGGTCATACCAGCAAATTCCAGGTAGAACAAGGAAAGAATTTTCTCTGGAATCTAGGAAAGCTATTGCCAGTCAGAGCTGATAATACAAGACTAGATGGAGCAGTCCTCGGATTCTATTCAAAGCACCTTCCACAAGCAAGCAAGCAAGCAAGCCTGTCTAATAGGTTTACTGGTGTGGGGAACAAAGATTTTGGAGCATCTGAAAGATGTCTTGCTAAAGTCCCTCTCAAGCTTAATAATAAAAATCTTAGAACTGCAGACTTGGAAGGGATCCTATGGATCATCAAGTCCAGTCTCTGTCAAGGAGATATAATGGGAGAATTGAGCTCCCAAACTGGTTCCATAGCCAGTTACCTAAATCTCTTTGCTGTCCAGCAGTTTGACAACAGTCTGGCTAAAGGAGAACAAATAGTCCTTAAGATACATAGTGAGCAGAATATATATTTTATCTATGCTTTGCTATTCGTACTATACATAACTGCAAATTCTTATTTTTGTTAGAATTCCACCATACATACAAGCACATTGTTTAAGGGCCAGGAACTTGAAGCATACATGTAGCATTGTGCTCTTCCAGCGCAATGTACTGCTTTGTTGAATTGAACAAATTTAGGCCAGGCTTTTTTGCTGCCCTTTCCTCTGGTGAAAAACATGCTGAAGACACATGGTGGGCTTAGGAAAAAAAATCAGTTTATTTACAAATGTACAGGAAGAGAAGGAATAATAACATACCCTCTAAAATTTGAAAGAGGAAAATAAGTACATTGGTTTTATATGAAGTGAACAGGGGACTCATATTAGGAGAGTCAGCAAGCCAGATGAGGTTCTACTGGATGTAACAACATGATTGGAGACATATGAAATATTAACTCATTGAAATTTACATTTCCCTACTATGCAGAGTGCACATTTTCATACTTAGAGGTTATAAATGTGAGCATTTTAAAAATCATGGCAGTTTTGCTCCGAAAAACACTCAGGACAGGTGTAGATATAACTATGCTGGTTTCTTAGCTGTACTTCAGCATCTGTTTCACCCTCCATGGTTCACCCACTTTGCACTGTACATATCTCTGGTTAAGTGACACTGGCATTAATAGCTACCATTAGTACCATTAGATTGTGACTGCAGCTATGAAATAAAAAGACACTTCCTTCTTGGAAGGCAAGCTATGGCAAACCTAGGCAGCAAAGACATCACCCTGACAACAAAGGGCCACATAGTTAAAGTGATGGTCTTCCCAGCAATCATGTATGGCTGTGAGAGCTGGACCATAAGGAAGGCTAAGTAAGAAAAATAGATGCCTTTGAACTGGAGAAGTGCTGAAGAAGTTTCTTGAGAGTCCCCAGGACTGCAAGGAGATCAATTCAGTCGAGCCTAAAGGAAATCTGTCCTTGAAAGGACAGATAAGAAGAGAGGACATACTTGGTTTCCCTGATGCTACGAAAGATTGAAGGAAAAAGGAGAAGGGGATGGCAAAGGATTTGGTGGTTAGACAGCATCATTGACATAGTGGGAATAGATCTGGGTGGACCATAAAGGATGGTGAATGACAGGGGAGCCTGGTGTGCTGAGGTCCATGGTGTTACAAAGGATTGGACTCAACTGTGCGACTGAACAGTAACAGTATTATATGGGGTTTCTGTCTTAACACAAGATCTGCAATAATGCTTGATGATCCTCAGGGATATTGGTAGCAAGCAGTGATACCTTGTGGAAAACCCCCCCAGATGTGGGGTTGAGGTTAGAGGAAGACTTGAGGTAGGAAGGATGCTACTTGGGAAGTGATGGACTCTAAAGGGAGCTAGCCACTTCTCTTAATTTATGGAGAGAGTTTATGAATCAGCAAGCAAGGACCAACATGTGAGAAAGGGATATGGAAAAGCAGGTTAGGTAAGGAGATGTATATAAATGGCAAATGAAGGATAGTTGAGGATAAAGGAATATCTGGCTGTTTCCATAAGGCAGAGACCAAGAGAGGTGTTGTTAGAGAAGATGCTAGTTTAGGTCTCATTCCATCCCTCATAGCAATTTCTCTATTGCACCTAATAAAATTATCTGAAAAATTAGCAGTTGGGTTCAGTATACAGTGGTAGCTCTATATGTCACATTCATACAATTGAGGAATACTAGCAAAAATGTGGCAACCAGCACAGGCAATGCTAGACCAATGCTTCAAATTGTTTCTCCATTTAGCTGATTTTTCTTCCAACTTGTGCCAGAGCAGCCTCTCTACTTTAGAAAGATACCTTGAGATTATAGTAATGTTGTCGATTGCAACTCGTATCCAAGAATGCTCCCCCCCCCCCGAAGCAGGAAAAATGTCATTGGCATGAATTTGTTTAAGGTGGATCCCATCTTGCCATGAAGTGAACCACACACTATGATCACGGAGTCATCTCCTGTGGCACACATGAAATGAGACATGCAGGATTTATCACCGGGACTGCAGTGGACTGCCACAGCCTTGAGGATATTATCAAGGTCCGCCTCCATAGCCAGTCCATCTGTCATGGCCTCTTCCGCCTTCTTGACTGATGGGAATCAAAGTTCCCCCTCCAGCCATTTTGCCGTTGGGCCTAATATGATAGTTTCTAGTGGCATTTCCTCCACTGAGGGAGCCATCACCCCACCTAAAGAGGCTTATTTGGCCATAGCCATTGGCCCCTTTAGGGCAGTGGTGGTGAACCTTTTTGAGATGAGTGCCCAAAAAAGGAGGGGTGATGGTGGTAGCCATTTTGGGTGCCAGTGTCCCCCATGTTTACTCATGAGTAAGCATCCATTCCCCACTCTGATTTTCCTCTCAAACCATAACATCCATATTTTAGAAAGCCACTCATATCTGACTCTAGGGTTCACTGCTAATCTCTGCTTATAGCCAAGGAGCAAGCACTCTCTGCATCTGCAGATGTTTGCATGGACATGTGGCAGGCAAGACTAGACAACAGAGTGCATGGAATGCTGTTTACCCTCCCACTGAAGTGGTCTCTATTCATCTACTTGCAATTTCTTGCTTTGTAACTGCTAGGTTGGCAGGAGCTGGGGCAGAGAGGGGAGCTCACTCCATCATGCAGGATTAAAACAGAGCCTTAAATCAGAAGGAAGCAAAATTTAGTTAGTTTGAGCCCAGTTTTAAGTAAACTAGTTAAATTAGTTTGGGTATTTCTCAAAATATGGCTATCTACCATTAGAAACAACCTGCAGTACTGTACTGGGAATCAAACTCTGACCTTCCAGTCAGTAAGTTCAGCATCTTAACCTCTTGAGCCACTGCAGTTCTTTATAGGAACTGAAGGCGGTCCCATAAAGATAAAGTCGTTGGTGAATCACTTATGCCAGAATACATGGCTAAGTATGGAACCAAATAACAGAGTTCACCTTCATGGGAATATAAAACAATTAAACAATTCAGCAGGCCAAAGATCAGCAGAAATGAGAAGAATTTTAGAAGGCAGCTGCACACTAGGGCAAAATGATCTTAATGCAGTCATGTCAATGTAAACTAAATCTCAACACTTCTTCTCCCATAGGCCAGATATAAACAATTGCTCCAAGCAGGCAAGGGGAGAACCTTGCCTTGCACTAGCAAAAGCCACCTCTAACTCTCTCTCCCCCCCCCCAACTTTCCTGGGGAAAACAAACAAATGGGAGGGAAAAGTTAGAGGCAGCTGATACCAATGCAAGACAAGGCTCTCTGGAGTGACTACCTTGTTCAAAGAACAATTGCTTCAAGAAAGCAAGGGGGGAATAAACCTCAACCTCTCATCACACTACCAGGTGCTCCCCAACAACCACAGCAGCTTGGCTTTTGGATGGGTCTTGGGTCCGGATGTGAGACAAGCCTCTCCGGAATGACTACCTTGTGCAAAGAACAATTGCTCCAAATAAGCAAGGGGGGAAATGACTAAGAAATGACTAAAAACCTCGACCTCCCATTGCATCACCAGGAGCTCCTAAACGACCATGTGGCTTGGCTTTTGGATGGGTCATCAGTCCAGAGAACCTTGCCTCACACTAGCAAAGGCTGCCTCTAATTCTGCCACCACCACCACCACCCCCTTTTCTGGGGAAAACAAATGAATGGGAGGGAAGAGTTAGAGACGGCTGTTGCCAATGCGAGGCAAGGCTCTCCGGAGCAACAACCCACCCAAAAACCAAGAGTGTTAAGAAAGAACAATTGCTCCAAGCAGGCAAGTGGGGGTGGAAATTACTAAACACCTCCTCCCCCATCCACCTGAAAAGTCTGAAAGCCTTACCTGAAGGTGACAAGAAGTTAGGCAGGGATAACTTCACACACACCCATCCAAGTAAGAGTCGCACGTGCACAGGACTGGGATGTCTGGCCACATCTCCTGGGAGGGATTTCATTCTCCCCATCTTCCCATTGGCAGAGAGAATCAAGTGATTTGAGAATCAGTGCTGCCCTTGACATTCTTGGGTGGTGGGGTGAGGCAGGGTGGGGCTTACCCGGATGTTGGTGCGTGCCAACTGAAATGGCTCTGTGTGCCACCTTGGGCACTGCTTTAGGAAGTCAAGTTTGTTAACTGCTGCCTGACATTCAGCATTGAGTAGCTGGCTGTACTGTCTACTCCATTACTGTAGTGCAGTGGTTCCCAACAAGGGGTACACAGCCCACTAGTGGACTTCAATTCCCAGAAGCCTAAGTCAGTACATTGGCTGATCAGTGCTTTGGGGAAATGACTTAGGCTTCTGGGAATTGAAGTTCAAAAACCAGCATTTGGGAAACACTGCTGTAGCGGGATGTCCAGCCAGACTGTAATGTATCAATACACTGAAATGGGCAAACAGTTGTGACTTAACATTCGTAACAT
The DNA here is from genome assembly GCA_030440675.1 of Furcifer pardalis. Taxonomy (NCBI): domain Eukaryota; kingdom Metazoa; phylum Chordata; class Lepidosauria; order Squamata; family Chamaeleonidae; genus Furcifer; species Furcifer pardalis. The sequence goes on from CP126890.1 coordinate 279,568,687, forward strand.
GCCTTGTAGGACAACCTGTAACTCAAAAGCAGAGCATCTGTAGGCAGACCCAGGTGTTATTCTTGGTTTCTCCAGGAAGGGTGAAAACAGTGGTAGCCAACATGTGGCCCTTAGAATACATGCAGGTCCAGGGACATGAATGCAGAACATCAAGCACTCCTGTTCCCACCCCTATTCAATGAAATGTTTTCTGTATCTTAGCACCCCAAAACAGTTTTGATTCACAGGTCTCCTTGTGCTTTCTGAGGGAATTGACACAACTTGTGAAGCTCCCCCCCCCCACTAATGAGGACTGTTAAACTCCATTTTAAAAAAAGCTAATCAACTGTCCAAGTGGCCCTTTTCAGTTTAAGGAGATGGGGGAATATGTGATGAGAAACATAGGAGCAACCCTCCAAGGTCCAGAGATGGGCAAATGCAGGCCTTGGTCCACCACTATGCTAGAAACCCCTCCCTCTCTGAAAGCAGAGGTAATTTAGAACCATAGAAATCTATGATATACAGAACCAGGATGTGGTGTGGTGTAGTATAGTATAGTGGTTAGACTGGACTGGTGGACAGGTAAAATATCTCAGTGTCTACAGAGCCCTGTAATGTCCTGGCTGACTTGGGGCCAAAAACTCTCCCAGTCTAAACTATCTCACAGTTCTCTTGTGTGTGAATGCAGAGAGATACAGAATGGGGTCATTTCCTGTTCTGCCGATTGCTATCAGAAACATGTACCAATGAAGATTTAATTTTTGCCAATGTCAAAGCCAAGATTTTGGAAGTCCAAAGTTTGATCTGGACATGAAAGGGGAGAGAGGAGAGAGAGAGAGCTGTTGTAAGAACAAGGCAGGCAGAAGCAATGTTTCATCTACCACTTTGTGTTTGTTAAAGGACAGGTAAAGTTTAAAGGTAAGAAATAAGCATTAAAAAAAAGCAAGGAAGAGATAAATAAAACAAGCAAGAAAACATAGGTTCACCTAGCTTAGATTCTCCTGCTGATTTCGGGTTTGGCTGTTTAGGATCTCTAGACTTTTCTCATCTCTGCCTGGAGATGCAGGGACTTTATCTTGGACCTTCTGCATGCCACTGAGCTACATCTTAGAGAAGCTCTGCAACATAGTCCAATTTTCTGACTCAGAAGCAAGCAGCTTCTTGTGTCCCTGGATCAGAGTTTAATCAATTTATTCCATGCTCTCTGTATCTCTGGCAATAGTTTGCCAAAGCAGATGGAACATTCTCACTCCATTTACACAAGACATTTCTAATCATAGATTCTGGCATTTTTTGTTTTACAGAGATACACGAAATTGGTGGGCAAAAGTCTCTATTAATGACACACACACAGAATTCATCTGTCATAGTCTAATAGCATGATGATTACTATGTCTGGCTCCTCCCTCTTTTTATATGCAGTATGGTATTGTCCCAATTTCTGATCAATGAGTCATTTCCTCTCTTAAGATGTAAAGAGCCTGATTAATTATCTTAAAATGGTAATTTACAATTAAAAGGCACATTGTGTGCTCTTCTACCTACTATAAATTATGCATAATGTGCATCAGGATCTGACAGTTTTCCTGGTCTTTATTAATAGGACTGTCTCCAAGAAAAAAATTAATGACACTTCTTATCCCAAAAATAATAATAGTTTTGGAAATGATAGAATCCAAATCTTATTTTTATCCAAAGTCTGGTTCACAAGCCCAGTAGGTGTTCAGCTTCTTTTCTATAACATGGAATCTTATTCACTGATTGCCCCCATACACACACAAAACAAGCAGAAATTAGCATCCTTTAGCAATTTTGGGATGTAATCAAACAGGGAAATAGCTTGCCTTTTGGTCTTCTTATGGTCTTTCACAGTGACCACAGGACATACAGGGTATCAAGAACCATTCTAAACCTGATCTGTGTCCAATTAGACTTTTTTTTAGTCCAGCAATAGGTCTACTCTTTTTTGTAGCTGGGGTAGATTAAATTCTCTATGGAAAAAAAGGTCACTTTAAGAGAGATTTCTCCCAGCAAAGAAGCAGTGATCAGACATGACCCTTTCCCATTTCTGATTGCACACTTTGCTATTTTTTTACAGTAGTTTTCTGCTGAATTTCAGAATAAAGCTCTCTGAATGTGACTTAGAGAGGGAAATGTTGGCTTAATATGGATGTAGCCCAAAAGGTACTCTTAGAATACTATACAATCTCTTTGTGATGCTACCAGCCGAGACCTCACAACTGATCTTCCTTTTACCAATCCACCAACGATCTGTGTTGCCTAGCTTTTTCACCAGAGTTTCACAAATGCATTAGTGTGGATGACTGTCTGTGAAGGCACACCTCAAGACTGTGGCAATCCATTGCAGTCCTGGTGTTAAATCCTGCATGTCTCATTTCATATGTGCCACAGGAGATGGCTCCGTGATCATAGTGTGTTGGTCACTTCATGGCAAGATGGGATCCACCTTAAACAAATTAATGCCAATGATATTTTTCTTGCTTCAGGAAAAAATGTATTCTCTGATATGAGTTGACGATGACAGGTGATGCTAACTGGAAGATTCTAGGAACTGTAGTCCACAAAATGAGACTTGTCCCCGTATGATTTGCCTTTTCCATATGGCCACTCCAGTTCTGCCATTAAACAATGGCCCTTCCAGTGTGGCATATTTTCCCAAGATACATTGTAAGCTTTATTGCAAACCCAATATTTGCAAGGCTCCACTCCGCTCATTAAACACTGAAGTCATGACACAGTCTGCAAGTGTTCAAACATATTTTATTTATTTCCCTCAGGGATGAAAACCTTTAATGAAGGGCTAGCACAGCCATTAGGCAATGTAACACAGCCTGCCTCAGGTGGATTCTGGAGTGCCATTAAAGGGCAGCCATTCATCAATTACTGAGAGAGGCGGGCAAGGAGAGTGTGTATACAAATGCTCTGATGGTGCCTTGAGCCCAAAAATATTTTGACCTCCTTTTTTTAATCAGCTGACCTATCAGTTAAAGACTGAGTTGATTAAAGTTTCACAAATATACTTTATATATATTCTTGTTTTGCAACTTCTATCTATCTATCTATCTATCTATCTATCTATCTATCTATCTATCTATCTATCCATCCCAGTTGCAAAACCAGAAATATACATATTTTTCTGGTTTTGCAACTGGGATAGATATATATTAGTATTGACACACATGTAAAAGATTAGCACTCTCTCAACCTATATATAACAACTAGTAAAAGTTTACTGCTCATTAAACATATATAATTGTAGCTAGCCTATGAATAAAGAAAAGTAATTTGCTATAATAAAATGGTGCTTATATTTTTAAAAAAACATAGCCTGTGCAATAGTAACCAATTTTAAGAGAAACTGGTTACTATTGTATGCAATGTTTTGTGGAATACAGTAATTGAAAAATAAGCCTGCAAATAAGACAAAACTTCTTAGTGTGGGGAAAAATAGGTACTGTATATACTCGAAAATACGTCTGGTTTTTTAGCCTCCAAAATGAGATCCAAAAAAGGGACTCAGCTTATACTCGGGGCAATGACCCTGAGGGTCCCAAAACTGTGGTGGTGAAAATTCAAACATAATTTTTTTAAAAAAAAGCACTAACACTGCCGTAAAAATGTGAAAGCATACCCACACAAATGTCTGAACAAATTAATTGTACCTCATTTTCATGTATTTTAATTACTGAAACTCACTAGCAGCTGCTGCATTTTCTACCCCCGACTTATACTCAGGTCAATCTATTTTCCTAGTTTTAGAGGTCCAAATTAGGTACCTTGACTTATATTCAGAATGACTTATAGTCGAGTATATACGGTAACTTTATGGCAGGGCACATTATTTGCCTACAAAAGGTTATGGGCTCACTTTCCTGATGGGCTCTGACTCAGGTAACTCTTTAATTAGGGCAAGAAAGGATTCCTGCCCATTCCTGCCAGCCTTCTGACCAGGAGGTAGAGGGCCTATGTGGGGATATATGGGTGAAATCTGTTCCCTGCAAGCCTGCCTTTCTCTGAGTGTGAACAGCCGCTTTCATCCTTGATTCTGGCCAACATCACTTGCTGCGCAGTTTACTCCTAGGTCCTCCATGAGGAGCAGGATATCAAAGGGACCCAGGGATCTATACATATATGCTTGACAGCCATCAGTTGCAAAACAAGAAATGAACTTATGAATGATGCCCTTCAATGAATTCTCTCTGCAGTCACCATCTGCAGTGGTCTTAGATCCCAAGAAGGTAAAGTCTATCACCGCTTCCATTTCTTCCCCTTCTATTTGCCAGGGTGTGATGGGGCCAGTTGCCATGATCTTGGTTTTTTGGATGTTGAGTTTCAGGCCAGCTTTTGCCCTATCCTCTTTCACCCTCTTCAAGAGGCTCTTTAGGTCTTCTTCACTTGTACTCCTTTTCCTATTCTAAACCAATCAGTAGTTCTATATCCTGTCCTAACTGTTGCTTCCTAACTGTTGCTTCCTGACTCACATGCAGATTTCTCAGAAGACAGATGAGATGGTCTGGTATTCCTATCTCTTTAAGGACTTTTCACAGTTTATTGTGATCCACACAATCAAAGGCTTTGGTATAGTCAATGAAACAAATTTCTGGTACTCCCTTGGTTTCACCCTGATCCAATGAATGTTGGCAATTTGGTCTCTAGTTCTCCTGCCTCTTCGGAACCCAGCTTGTACTTCTGGAAGTTCTTGATCCACATACTGCTGAAGCCTAGAGCCTTGCTAGCATGTGCAATTGTATGATAATTTGAACATTCTTTGGCATTGTCCTTCTTTGGAATTGGAACGTAGACTGATCTTTTCCAATCCTGTGGCCACTGCTGTGTTTCCAAATCTGCTGGCATATTGAGTGCAACACTTTAATTGTGTCTTATTTTAGGGCTTTAAATAGTTTATTTATTTATTTATTCTTTGAATTTCTATTGCCGGCAACGATTCTGGGTGGCTAACAATAATTAAAAGCAACATCAAAACTAACTAAAAAAACCTTTAAAACTCCATTAAAATTCATAATAATTTACCCACACACCCCATCCATTAAGAGAGAGAGCTCTTAATTATATAAGCCAACAGGTGGGGGGTTGCTCCATCGGTGCTCCATACCTGCCCTGCCAGCCAGGTTTTCAGTTCTTTCCTAAAGTTCAATTGGAATATCATCATCTTCACTAGGTTTGTTGTTAGTAATACTTTCTAGGACCCACATGACTTCACTCTCCAGGATGTCTGGTTCAAGGTCAATGGTCACACCATTGTGGTTGTCAGGGACATTAAGGCCCTTTTTGTATTATTTCCATCTTTTCCTAATCTCCCATTGCTTAGATTGCCAGCAAGAGAATAAGTCTGTCTCTGGATAAACCAAGTGAATGGAATGGAAGAGGAGAGAGAGAGACAAGGAGGAGTTGGGAGGATCTCCATGTCCCAGGGCGGTGGCTGAAATCTCAGACAGTTGCTGTGTTTTTTCAGGTGTCCAGGTGGACAGGAAAATCTCAGGAGGATCATGATGAGGAAAATAACATTTGTGTTTTATGTATGTATGCCTATGAAGTTGCTTTAATTCCTGGGCATCCTGCTTTACCCAGTCCCAGCTGGCACAAGGCCTCACTGGGTCATGGCAAATGTATTTGTATTAATTTTGTGGTTGTTTCTTTCCTCTGTGATTTTATAAGGCACTCCATCTTGATCTCAAACTATGGTCCTGAAACAACAGGGAACAAAGTAATGCTTAGCTGGCTAACCTAGGCATCAGGATGATCGGGAACTGGCAGAAAAGGAGAAAAGTTGTCCCAACCATTCTTGGCTTGGTTTCTTCACACTGCACCAATTACTCCTTTGTGAATGTGGTCTCGGGGGGGGGGGGGATGTGGAAAGAAGTGTTCCATACTTTTGAGTTTCACCAAGCAGTTGAATAATGGAGGTCATTAAGTGAAGGCTTGGCGAAGCAAACTTCATCTTGGTCATAACTGACAGATTGTGTGGGTGTGCTGAGTTCTGCTAACATTTTCGGGAGAACCAGGTAGGGAAACTTTGGTCCTCAAATGCAAATTGACTTCCATCTTCCACCATGAGCAGCCAGAAGATCCAGTGGTGAGGAAATTGGAGTCTGCCAGGACACAAGTGCACCATGTTTGTTAAATTCAAAAGCACTGGTTTTTAGCTCCAACCATCCATTATGGGAGGAACTGGAAGTTACATACAGTTGTACCTCGCTTAAAGAGCATAATGCGTTCCACAGGATTGCTCTCTAAGCATGTTTGCACTTTAAGTGAAACACCATTATAAGTGACCAATTGTGTGTGGGGGGGGGGATTGTGAACCCCAATTTATTTCTTAAGCAAGTTTTTGGTTGGTTTTATTTGTTAAGCGAAGCGACCATTCAGAGAAAATTCTGCTCTTTAAGCGAGTTACTCTTTAAGTGAGGCACTCTTTATGCGAGGTTTGACTGTACATATGAACCTTGGGAAGCTGTGCTTCCCATTTTTCTTTCCAAAAATGGGATTTATTTTACTGCAAAAAGCCATTTTAAAAAACTTGAGGGGGCCCCCACATCCTGGGAAGGACACAAGAGGACTCTTTGAATCCCTTTTTAAAATTTGGGATATATGGAGATGATCATACCAGTCTGCCCAGGTTGTCCCTCTATGGTAAGAGAGTAGACCATACTTCCAGCAACTCAATGCTGAGTGTCAGGTGGTGGTTAACTCACCTGGCAACCCTGAAGACTAATGGCCTTGGGTGCCGAAGTCCATAGGGAAGGGTGATGGTCCCCAAGTGGATTAAATCTCACTTGAATCCATCTTGATGGAGGGCAGCAGCAGCATCAATCCTGGCCTGGGGCTGAGGAAGACTCTGTGTGTTAAAAGGGCTCAGGACCAGAAAGTGACTCATGGAACTGGATCAGTGGTACAGGTGTCATGCTGCAATGCCAAAGGCAGATGAAAGGCCACTGCATTATATTCTCAGGACAGTCTTCATGGCTCATCACCATGAGGATCACCAATATTTGGATTCAGATATGGAAGAAAAAGAAGAAGGGGATGATCATGGTGGCTGGCTTGGGCCCCAAGGGTTACCTGTTACCCACCCCTGTGCTAATGCAATGTTCCTTGCCTTTCATTTTCCTCTTTACACTATTCTGTGCATGAATCCCAACCACATCACAGGTGACCTTTTCAAAGGCACCTGTTGACTCCTTGAACACCCCAAGGAAAAATTACCCAAAGGTTGCTTCTTTCCTTGTGTAGTGATCTCCTGCTACTCCTATTTCAACACCTTGTATTATAACTATCTGCAACCTTGCAGAAATCCCCACACTGATGGGACGGAAGCTATGCCAGTGATTACGCCAGCTTCAGTTTGCCATGCAGCTATTCCGTGACTGCAAAGCACAGCTGGTCAGAAGAGATAGCAGAAGCGTGTTTACATCTATGGAAAGGAAGAGGCTAAGAAAAGGTGGCGAAGGGTTTATTACATAACAATTCGTGAAATTTAAGTATGATTCAGTCTTTCTAAATAAAGCACCAGGCAGATTCTTTTATTCAGTGAAACAGACTGGATACAAGTAAATTGCCCACCAAATTATGCAAACATTTTGTTGCTCACCTCTTGGCAAGCTTTCTTTCACTCTGGAGTTTTTGCATCCAAACTTATTAAATGTGGAGACTTTTGATTCTCTCCTTAATTCAAGTTTGTTTGTTAATAGGTATATAAGTACTGTAAACCTAACCACTTTAATCTGAACTTTTCAGGTTGCTGGACCCTGTTGCTCACATAGATTCAGCAACCACAAAGTTCATCTTGCAGTCTGGAACAGTTCCACTGCCCTTGAAAAATCAGAATCACTAGTCTTGACTGAGTTTTATGTATTGGTTGTTAATGTTACAATCGGTCTTTACAGGTAAAATTGCTTAAGGAATCCAATTCTTGCAAGTTCCAACTCAGACTGAGCTGCTCTGCCTCTCCTGATCTATTGTACAATCTGGAATTTAGTTCACCATTGCATTTTGTGCTTCTCAGATATTCCCTTACTTATTTCCAACACTGTATCAAAATGTATTCAGAAAACTGTGTTGTCAGTTTTTAAGAGCATGTAAATATGCATTTCAATACATAGTTATATTGATATTTAGCAATGAATAACTTTGTAGATTAATGTGGAATCAAAATGGAACAGATCTATGGGTGAATGCTTCCAAAAATGCTTGGATCAGACTGAGTTATCAATCTCTACCAATGGTTCTCTGAAGAGAACAAAAGTAGCAGATATTGCTTTAAGAACTCATGGAGTCCCACATTAGAAATGCAGGCACACTCAACTGCATTTATTTGATTTATATTGTCTCCCCAACCTGGTACTCACAAAATCCCATTTCTGTTATCTCCAAGAAGGACTGGAAAGACTTCTGCCTGCAGAGCCACTGCCAATCAGTAGGGCAACTTTTCCCAGTCAGGACTTCTGCCAGTCAAGGGACTACCACTCCCATCTTATCTAGCTATGTGCTGGGACATGACAGAACATTGACAGTGTGTAGGTGTCTGCTTGAGGGCCACGGTGACTTAGTGGTTAAGACGCTGAGTTTGATGACCAGAAAGTTGGCAGGTCGGCAGTTTGAGACCCAAGCAGGGGTGTGCAGGGCACCATGGGAAGGCACTGGACAAGGAGTGGTGGGGGTGCCTATAGGGGTTGGGGTTGGGGGGAATCCTATACATTGCTATTGGTGCACCAGGATGCCAGAGGCGAGGGCAGGGTGGAACACAAACGGATTGCTTGATATACCAGCACATGCCTGAACCTGAGTCCTGCACAACAGATTGAATGCCTGTCTTCTGTCCTGCCTGTCTTCTTTCAAAACAGTTTGAAAGCAAGGAATTATAAGTAGATAAATAGGTAACAGTGATCTGTGCACTCTGGCATCTGGCCACATGACCTCAAAAACATCTTCAGATGTAGATAGTGCTGGCTTTTTGGTTGTAAACAGAGATGAGCACCACCTTCTAGAGTTGGACACAATTGGCTTTCAAGCAAGGGAGATCTTTACCTTTATGTGTCTATTTGCACACATGTATGTTGTGTGTTCAGTATTGGTTCCAAGTATTAACACATGTTTGGAGAAGGAAATTCTCCTTCATGTAAGATAGCTAGATATTTTGTCATTACTGACAAGAATTTTCACATTTTTGAGAAGAATTTTTGTGAAAATTACAGAGCTCAACTGCAGAGGTTGGTGATCTATTGTGTGAACTTATAAGAATCAGAAGCATAGATAGGTTGTCTGCATTTTTTTCCACCACTCAACTACCCTTTTGTGCATGCTGCTTGTGTGCATTACTTCACAAGAAGAAGACACTGATTGCTTACCAAGGCATTTTGTGCAAATTGTGATGGAAAGTAGGCAGGAAGTCGCCATGGTCTCTTTCTTGTGTTGCAGGAGAGAAAGGTCTGGGGATAAATAACATCTTGATGTCTCAATGTGAATGGCAAATTTGCCCAAAAAATCTTTACATCCCTGTATAGTATATTGATGTGAGGAATGCATTTGTGAGGCATTGGTTACGGTGATATAGTTAGAGATAGGAGGCCTGGCCAAACAATGCACTTTTGCTTTAAAATTCTAAAGAGTCATGTTCAACATATCTAAGAAGGATTAGATCTTGGAATGATTTAATCAAATTGCAATTTCCATCAAGGACAGGCTTCTTTTAGTGCAGCACTGTGAAGTTACCATGGAACAGACTGGAACTTCTGGAATATTTGGCACTACGAGATGAAAATCCTACCTGACAATCAATACAAGTCAAGTGCTTAGTTGTTCGTTTTTGATTAAGCGGCTTATTGATGTTGCCTAGCTGACTCTTCCTGTAAAAATAATCTCTGTTTCCAAGGCAATTTATTACTCAGACATGTGATATTTACACATCTTTGAATTCCAAGAATCAAAAAAGGGCTTTCTAAAATTAAACTCAGTATACGCTCTATTTGGTTCTTAAAAAAAAAAGTTTATTTCAAGCCTTGCAGTGAGTCTGTATGAAGATGGATCTGTTGCCAGGTTTCTGCAGCAAAATCAAGAGTTGCAAAGAGTGGGAGAAAGGAAGGATCATACCAAATGATCATGAAGTTGGAACCCCTTCTTCAATTGACCTTTTAAAAAAATAGCTGGGACTTTTTAGTTTTTGGAGAAAATGATTATTGGGAACCACATGATAAAGATTAATAAGAGTATACATGGTGCAGGAAAAGCAACAGAAACACATCCATCTAGGGTAGCCATGTGTACTGCTCTGCAGACGACAGTCCTCTTATTAATGATGTCCCTTGTTTGAAGGGCTACAAATCTGAATTGGGTTTGAAAACAAAAAGTTATAAGAAGATAATAATAACTTTTTGTTAGAAATTATTCTGGATCAAAAGGATTTTTTGCTGGAGAAACTGCTCAGGGGATGCACAGATGAAGCTCTCTTCATGTCCCCAAGATCTTTTCCCACCAAAGCGGTCTCTATTTATCTACTTGCAATTTCTTGCTTTTGAACTACTAGGTTGTCAGGAACTGGGACAGAGATGGGTGCTCAAACTGTCATGCAGTACTTGGGACTGAAACTGCTGAATTGCTGACCTTCCAGATAAAAAGGCAAGCTTCTTAACCACTGAGCCACTGCAGCCCCCTGTTATAAGAAGAGAGACCAAAGGAGATGAAGTCGTCCATTTGAAGTTAACACTCAAAATATTTGCCACCAAATCTATATTTTCCTTTTTTTCTGTCTCAAAACAAGAATGCTAAATAAAAGGCTTGCTCTTTAAAACACGTTCCTTCTGCGTGGCTTGTTTTCCAGGATGCTGGCCCTTCTGAGAAGTCCTGTAAGCCTCATAAAAGAACATCCCAAATGCCTCATATCTGATAACAATAGCACTTCCCAAAGTGCAATTGTCAACACAAGGAAGGTGTTTGGGGGTGTGCAATCTTATGAATATATCCAAGGTTTCAAGAAGTAGTAATAACCTACATGATTTGCACACTGCCTCTTATATTTAAGAGAAATGCAAATAGAACAACAGCAATAGGCATTACACTATGATACCACCCTCTAGTGCTTAGTATATTTGTTGGGTGGTTTGCTCCCAATGTGCTGGTTACTCATTTTACTGACCTCAGAAGAATAAAAGGCTGTGTTAACCTTGAGCCCTATCAGGATTGAATTTATAACCTCAACAGTTTTGGCCACAGTAGAGCAGTTTACCCACTGCGCCACCGGGGATTTTAGAGCAATGGGTAGGTTTTGTTGCTACCATCATGGACTTGGAAGGAGAACCAGGGAAGAGGTTCTGAGACCTACAAAAATAGATGAGCCTGAAATGTAGCCCATGGCTCATATTTGTCCAACACTTTACGTGTGTTTATAAATTATCGTTTGCATATGTTATGCAGATCTGTGCCATATTTGGTTATGTTTTACTGGCCACTTTATTTTTCCTGCTCCAGCAATGCTGAGTGAGGGTGATGAAATTAAAAGCTGTTATGCAAATTATACAGAGCAGAGTGCAACAGGTTTAATTCTTGGGTTGCATCATTTGAAGCTGCAGCTGTACAGAGAATGGGCAGGTTGCATTTCTGAAAGGCAATCCATAAATGTCTAGCATTGCAACAAAACCTGAAGGGAGATCGAGTCTCTGATGCACAGCTTCCTGCATGAAAGATATTTTGTACTTAAAAAGGTATTCAAAAGAATGGCCCACTTGAAGCAAAAGCTAAGGAAAGCAATCACTCTTACATCCCATCCCATGATGCTTACTGCACTCTCAGGGTGGTTCACATGTTAATTAGGATTTTGCCCCAACATGCTGGGTACTCATTTTACTGACCTTGGAAGGATGGAAGGCTGAGTCAACCATGATCACTGATCGAACTTACAACCTTTTGGTTGCAGTACAGCAGTTTAACCACTGTGCCACCAAGCAGAGATGTGCTGGGCACCATGGGAGGGTGCTGGATAGCAGCGAGGGGCAGCAACCAAGTGATGGGGGAGAAGGTTGCCCCCAGGAACTGCTTGGTCGCTGCCTCTCAATTGCTCCTTCCGGCACTAGGCACTTTAGAATAAACCATTGCTCTAAGCTGAAGGAGGGAACTTGGAGCAATGGCTTAATCTAAAGTGCAGCATGCTGGGCAGTTAATAAGAATATTATTATTTGTGCCCCGGGGTACCAAAGGCAAGGCCGCACCAGGACGAATCCTCCGTCCCAGTGGCCCAGCCCATGCCTACCACCAAGCCACTTGTAGTCTTTATCCATCACATACAGGATAGCTCTAGCCAGGAGAAACTAAAGAAACCGCACCACACAGTGGAGAGCTGAACTGCGATTCACCCACTGGATGTGTTGATGACCACAAGTTTCATAGGCTTTTAAAGGCATAGACAAATTCCAGGACACAGAGAGAAACTATTAACTGTGACAGCTAAATGGGACCTACGTGTATATACCAGATGGAGGAGAATGACAATAGGTGAACATTTTTCCCCATTGCACTCTGCTTGTGAACTCTGTAAATTTTTTGAGATTGATGGACCTTGGCTGGTTCTACCAAAGCAGATCTTAATGTTCCAGTCCTAGGGTTGGCAAGGTAATAATTTCAGCTGGTCAGACCTGAAGAAGAAACACAATAAGGCAGTTGCAAATCAACCTTTTACTTCTAGGATGGTTAACTCATAATTGATGGTTATATTAGAACTCTCTCCAATCATTAGTTTAATGAGGTTACTTAAAATTAAATGGAAATATTGCTTTTAGGCAGGGAAGAACAAATCTGCCAGGATGTTTTTGCAAACCTCTTTCTATTTTCCACATTTAACTCCATTTTGCACACATTTATAGGGTTGTGTTGTGTCAAATGAACGTGACCCCAGTGACTAGCACACATTTGTGTGCATTGTAGAAATGTGTTCCCTAGACAACTGAAGGGGTAAAATAGGAAGTAAAGAAGAAGTAGAAAAATATGGAATTCTTTTTTCTTTCATACAATATTTTGCTAGCCAAGGAATATACCGATAATAATAATGTCAGAAATTACTCTGGGTTGAAAGGAGTTTTAGGGGATGTCTGAATGAGGCTCTTTTCATTTCCCCAAGTGCAGCTCTCCAGTATCGAACCCCAACCTTCCAATCTCCAGCTCAGCATGTTAACCATACAGATATCAAATAACAAATTGCATGCAGCTTCTTGTTCAGCTAGAAATTGAAAGTGTGATTACTCTCTGTCTTGGAGCTTGTCCAAGACCACAGCCAGCCTGTGTACACTTGGGCAAGCTGCACAGTCTGAGAATATATCCAGAAGAAAGGAATGGTAATACTAAGGAGGGCCAGGAGGGCTTTTGCACAACTTCGTGTAATACGCCAGTTACGCCCACTCCTAGACCGGGACGCCTTGCTTATGGTCACGCACGCTTTGGTCACCTCCAGACTTGATTACTGTAATGCGCTCTACATGGGACTGCCTTTGGTGACCATTCGGAGACTGCAGCTGGTCCAAAATGTGGCAGCCCGGGTAGTGATGGGACGCGGGCGTTATGCTCGGGCCTCACCACTGCTTCGGGAGCTGCACTGGTTGCCAGTTTGTCTCCGGGTGCAATTCAAGGTGCTGGTTATTACCTTTAAACCCCTATATGGTAGTGGGCCAGGATACCTAAGAGACCGCGTCACCCTAAGAACATCTGTCCGTCCCACCAGGGCGGATCGGAGGGGCTCTCTTGTTGTTCCATCGACTAGGGAGGCTCGCCTCGCTAGCACCAGGAAGAGGGCCTTCTCTGTGTTCGCCCCGGCCCTCTGGAACCTCCTTCCAACTGAGCTGCGCATGCAGACAGAGCTCCTGTCCTTCCGGAAGAGCTTAAAGACCTGGCTGGCAGGACAAGTATGGGGTTCCAGAGATGGGGGATCCCATGTGGGGTGGTTAGTCTAGGGATACGACCCTTTGACGACACCCCCAGATACTGTTTTAGATTATGAATTTTAAATTTTTTATACTGATGTGTTTGGTCTGTGCTGTAAGCCGCTCAGAGTCGGGCTTGCCCGATTGGGGCGGGTTAGCAAGTATAAGTATAAATAAATAAATAAAGGATGGAGACTAGTTTTCCTCTACCTATTTGGTCTATGTCTTTATGAACAGCCTGAAGTCCCACAAACACGTAGCCAAGCTGTGGGACCCTGGGAGTTGTAGCCTCAATGTAACTTTTGCAAGTCTGTCAGACATGTTTAAGGTGTACATTGGCCAATGACAATGATGGGGACTCATGTTTCAAAATTTACTGTGAGACTATTAAAGTTGAAGAACAGGGTGAAGTCTGGAAGAACTCTTTTGTATCCTGGCTCCAAAGACACTACAGCACCACATATATGAAACTCTAGTGTATTCCAGGACTGCAGTAGCTTAATGGTTAAGTCACTGAACTTGATGACTGGAAGGTCAGCAGGTCAGCAGTTTCAGACCTGAGTGTTGCACATCGGCATGAGCTGCTGTCTGTGTCCCTAGTAATTTGAAAGCAAGAAATTGAAAGTAGATAAATAGGTAACACTTCAGTGGGAAGGTAAACAATGTTGCATGTACTCCAGTGTTTTCTCATGCCTGCCACTTGTCCACAGAGGCATCTTCAAATGCAGACAGTGCTGGCTCTTTGGTTATAAATAGAGACAAGCATGGAACCCTAGAGTTGGATATGACTGGCTTTCGAGCAAGGGCGACCTAATGTATTCCACTAGCAAAACTTCACCTGTCCTTAACTGTACCTTGATTAAAATTTTTGTTAGGTGAGCCAAGGCCAAACAAAGCTGACACAAAGTTGGCCAGATCTGAACCACAGGCTGCTTTACAGCTATACCTTACATTCTGCAACAGTAATGAGTATTGAATAGAAACAAATGAATATCAGAAACAAGTCTACTTCTGTTTCACTGATTACACTAAGGCCTTTGACTGTGTGGACCACAACAAAATGTGGCAAGTAATTAAAGAGATGGGAATACCAGAACACCTTATATACCTCATGAGAAATTTGTACATGAATCAAGAAGCAACAGTTAGGACAGAATACGGAATGACGGAGTGGTTTGGAATAGGAAAAGGAGTAAGACAAGGCTGCATTTTGTCACCCTAGTTATTCAACTTATACACAGAGCACATAATGCACAATGCAGGGATGGAGGAATCAAAATTTGGGATCAAAATTGCTGGGAGAAACATCAATAATTTGAGATATGCAGATGATACCACCCTAATGGCAGAAAGTGAGGAGGACCTAAAGAAGCTTCTGATTAGGTTGAAAGAAGAAAGTGCAAAAGCTGGCTTGAGACTCAATATAAAGAAAGCCAAGATCATGGCAACAGGCCCTATCAGTCCCTAGAAAATAGATGGGGAAGAAGTAGAAGCAGTGACAGATTTTACTTTCTTAGGATCAAAGCTCACTGCAGATAGTGATTGCAGCCATGAAATAAAAAGGTGACTGATTCTTGGGAGACAAGCTATGAGAAACCTCAGGAGCATAGTGAAAAGCAGAGACATCACATTGCAAACAAAAATTTGTATAGTCAAAGCAATGGTATTTCCAGTGGCAATGTATGGTTGTGAGAGCTGGACCATTAGGAAAGCTGAGCGCAGAAGAATAGATACCTTTGAGATGTGGTGTTGGAGGAGAGTTTTGAGAGTCCCCTGGACAGCAAGGAGAACAAATAGTTCAATCTTAGAAGAAATCAACCCTGACTGCTCCTTAGAAGGTCAAATAGTAAAGATGAAGCTAAAGAATTTTTGGACATCAAATGAGAAGAGAAGACTCACTTGAGAAGGCCTTGATGCTTGGAAAGGTTGAGGGCAAAAGAAGAAGGTGGGGCAAAGATGAGATGGCTAGATGGTATTGTGGACACAATGAGCACAGTGCTGAGCGAGTTGAGGGGGATGGTGGAGGACAGGAATGCCTGGCGGACAGTGGTCCATGGGGTCGCAAAGGGTTGGAATCAACTGTGCGACTGAACAGCAACAACAAACAGTGGAGACTGGTGAATTCCAGTTTCCTGGTGGCAGTGAATCCACTCTGAGTTTTTTAGTCTGAATTTCACTGTCCACGGAAATATCTGCAGACGCAGACAGCACTGGCTCTTTGGTTATAAACAGAGATGATCCCTGAACCCTAGAGTCAGATACAAATGGTTTCAAGCAAGGGTGACGTTTACCTCACTGTAGTTATCCAAGGTGCTGAACTCATATTCTACTTCTTAACCTAGAAGACATTATTGTACAATACTATTTCCATTGCATTACACTCTTCCCTGTCTGTTTTGGACTGCAAGGTTCATCATTCTTCACCATTAGCCCCATTAACTAGGTCTGGTAGGAGCAGTAGTCCAAATTACCCTGAAGGTAATCTGGGGAAGGTTGATAATGAACCAGACCAGCTGGAGGTTTGTGTATTTGCTTATGTTTTTCTGTGATTAGTGCAAACGTGTCAGCACCAGCACAAGCTGTCAATGCTTCCAAATATATGCAAATCAGGCCTGTAAGGTGATCCTTGGTAGACTGCTGCACTCATGTTAAATTCTGAATACATGCAGGACAAACTGATTGCAATATTTCAGGAAAACTAGGCAAGCTTTGCATAGAATAAAGCTGTCATCAGTACAAACATTAATCTACAATTGCTTGGCATGAAATCTTAAAAGAAGGGGAAGTTTTGTCAAATCTTCTGTCACGTTTAACCCTTGCCTGAAGCTTTGTGAACACTGGACTTGTGAATACATTTGGGATGCCTGGATGGATATTCCTGATTTGAGCTTAGAAGAGAGTTTTTAGTAAATCATAAGTTACAGAATAAAACCTATAACCTATAATACATGAGGAGCAGGAGAAAGAAGACACTGGATAGTGATAGAGAAGCAACGCCTGAGATATGTCTAATGATGGCAGTGCTTACCAAATGGATCCTCCATGTTCAGATGCAGTATATCTTTGAATATAAAATGACAGAAACAAGAACTTAGAAAAATGTTTCTTCAGCTCTACACCTCCCAGGATGCAACAACTAGTTTTGATTGGGGGTGTTGGCTGTAATACTGGGGACTTACTTCCAAGTCTTGGGAAAAGAGGGAAAATAAGGAGAGAAAAAAGATGTGAGCCAATGGTTCTCACGAATGCTAAAGAAAAGAGTCTAAGCAAAATACAATCTAAACAATAACAACAACATCCAGGATAAATAAATAGGCAAAAATAATAACAAAGAATAATACAAATCAGAAGAAAAACATATGCATATTTACACTAAGGCTCAAAATCCTAACTATAAATCATATTATTTAATAAAGAACCAAATATACCAAAACCAAGCCCTGAGACAAAACTGAGTTATCCAAAATAAAATTTCCGGTGGAATTAGAACCACTTGTTATAGAAGTGATTATTTCTTATATTTTCCATCTCCCTCTTCTTTTGAAACACACAAATCATTATTTCCTGTCTTTCAAACCTTCCTCAAAGCATGCATACATAGTCTTTCTGAAATGCCTTGTTATCCTTCTCCAACATTTGCTCATTGTCTGCCTAGTCCCTATGCACATTTTACTTCCACTTCTTGGAGCAACGAGGGTGGTGCGGGCTGGATGATTTGGCATTGGGGGCCAGATCCAGCCCACAGGCCTTACTTTGGGCACTCCTGGTTTATATAATTAAATAGTACAAGAGGATGGTTCTTCTTCCTCTTTCGTGTCCTGATCAAATTTTGGATGAATGAGTAAAGCAAAGTTTTGTTTTTCCTCTGCAAGGGTATGCATGGGGGGGGGGGGGTTGTATAGTTGATTCACTTCACTTTGCAAACCAATTCCTATCCCAAAGAGGAGGGATAATTATACCAAAAGAAGGGATGCGAATAAGGGTGGAGCAAACTGTATTAACTGCTTTCTCCATCAGGAGAAAGTTGTCCTATTAAACAAAACAAATAATTATTCCTTTCAGGCAGGTGTGCATAGCCTTTAAACTGGGCTCCACTTATTTTTGTAAGCTGCAAATGGTAAAGAGAGCCTCAGAGCGGCTTACCTGCATAGGTAAAGGTCTTCCTTGCTTGAAAACCAGTTGCATCCAACTCTAGGGTATGGTGCTCATCTCCATTTACAGTCAAAGAGCCAGCACTGTCTGTGTCTCAGACATTTCCATGGACATCTGGCAGGCATGATCAAACACTGAAGTGCACAGAACACGATTACCTTTCCTCTGAAACAATATCTATTTATCTAATTGCAATTTCTTGCTCTTGAACAGATAGGTTGGTAGGAATTGGGACCGAGATGGTAGCTCACTCGGGTCTCAAGCTGATGACCTGCCAACCTTCAGGCCATCAAGCTCAGCGTGTTAACTACGAAGCCAGGGTGGACCTTACCTGTGTAGACCAACCAGCCAAAAAGAGACTTTAAAAGGTGCCCAGTTTTCAAAGCCTGGCACTGCCCATGCACATGCCTGAATCAGAGAGCAAGTGCCTATTTTATGTGCCTCTCCACTCAACAGCTGCCCTTCTCTGTGTGTGATTGTGATGGGGGAGTGGGGGTAAGAAAAAAAGCGGACTTGGGAGATATACACACTGTTGTTCCAATCTTGTCCACGAGGGGTACCTTTGTTCCATTTTTCATCTCCAAGCCCTTAAGAGTTGAAGCCTCTAATAGGGGAAAATCGAGGTTTTTCGGCATCCCCCCCCCCCCCGCTTTCTTTCATTTTCAGCAAGCGGCGCATCTACGATTCTCTCGCCCCCCCCCAAAAAAAAAAAATTGGAGAGGAGAAAAAAGGACCCCTATACATATAGGGACAGAAACAACCTCTTCTTCCAACACCACCACCATCATCATCATCACCTCCCCCCCCCCCGCCCGCTGTGCCAACCGCGCACTAACACCGACCTCTGGACCACACCGAAGCGAGCGGCGGGGATTCATCCGGAGGGCAATTTCAAATCGAGATAAATCTATTGGATTAGTCGGATTATCGGACGGCCGCCGCCAAGGAGTAACGTTTGGTCATTTCTCGTTCTCTCGCCTGATGGTCGGACTTAAATGGAGGTCCAGAAACCCTACCGAGGCTGATCCATTCCGGATGGGATTCTCTCTCTCTCTCTCCCCCCCCCCTTTCTTCTTTTTTTTCCTGCTGCTTTTTATTTCGCAGTCTTGGGGGGGAAAGAGAGAGGTGGTGGTGGGGCGTTGGAAATTATATAAATCGGTCCAGTTTGGAAGTGACCAAGGCGTGATTTAAGAACCTCTGGGTTACAAGCGGCTCAGAGGAGGATAACGCCGGGAAAATCCCTGAATTACGGTTTTAGCAGTGGACTCGCATTAACGGGAAAAGGAACGGGGAGGGGGAACGGGAGCGACACCCCCCCCCTTGGCGAATGGGTAAATACTTTGCTTTCCCACCTTTCTCTTTCTGTAGCCAAACATTGATTTTTAATATATGGCGATGTATTCCTTGCGGGGGGGGGGGGGAAAATACTTGGTGACCCATGGAGTCAGTGTTGGGTGGTGGTGGTAGAATTGGTTAGTACCTGTTTCTTGTGCAAGGAGAGGGAGGGAACCATGAGATAGGATTATTATTATTATTATTATTATTATTATTATTATTATTATTATTATTATTATTATTATTATTAATTACCCCATGGAAGACAGGAAAGGTGGATGGTTTGAAGTGCCAGTTGGTCTCGTTTCCCCGGGCCGGATGTGTGTTTGGGGGGGGGGGGTCTCGGGTGGGGGTTGCAAAAGCCTGCCGGTGCGTGAAGTCGGGCTGGTGTTGGGAGAGACGAGGAGGGGTGGTTGGTTGGCTGGGGGGGGGGGGTCGTCTCTCCGCAACTTTGCGGTTTGTGTGAGTGTGTGTGGGGGGGGTACCCTTTTGCCTTCCCCTACCTCCCATCTCTCCCCCCACCTCCGCCGTTCGCCATCCAAGGGGCCTGAGCGCGTGTGTGGACGGCTCGTGGGAATGGGGGTGAAGATGACACGGGAGGGAGGGGGCGAGGAAGCCAAGGGCAGTGTATGTGTATGTGTGTCGGGGGCGCGGACTCCCATCTCTTGGCTCTCGCCCCCCCTTTTTTTTTGCTGTTTAGAGAGACCTCTTTGCAAGTGTGTGTGTGTGTGTGTGGTAGAGCTAAGAGAGGCTCAGGCTGCTTCATAGGTACGATCCTCTTCTGCGAAGGGGGTGTCCCGACGAAATTCCTCGGTGACCCCCCTCCCTGGGCCAGGAGCCTTCTCTCTTCCCGGCACCCTCTCCCCTTACCCGGACGCCTAGCCCCTCCCGTGCCCCCCCCCTCTGGCCTGGACACCCCCTCCCCCCTGTTCTTTCCCTTCCAACGACGTTTTCCTTTCCTTGGGTTGCGGCTGCGGTGAAACTTTGCGACCAGTACGTCGGGGATGCGGGATGGCTGCTGTTGGGTTGGGATAATGATGATGTGTATTGGGGGAAAAGATCCTTCATTGTTGTCTCGGGAAGGAGACCATAAAGATGCGTGGGAACTTTGGCCATGCCTGGCTTCTTGGAAGGGGGGGGGATGTGGGTCCTGAACCTCCCTGCCCCCCTTCCCTGGAGGTCAGGGTCAGATGCCAAAGGGGAAGGACCCTTTTGGATCCCCAGCAGTGAATGGCAGCCTTTCATTATTGGGGTGGGGTGAACGGTCAGTCAGTCGAGGTACCCTGGGACAGAAGAAGTGGGAGAGTTAGACTGGGGGACTTGGTCCCTGACCCACATCAGTCACCACCCCAAAAAATGAAAAACACACCTGTTGATCTTCAGGGACCCACCTCATCATCTGTATAGGTTAATACAACTTTTCTTTCTTTCTTGGCCATACTAGAGTAGGAGCATGTGATAGTGGAGACCAGATTTTTAAGCATAAGATGGATGGATCAATCAATCAACCTCTCAGTCTATCTCTCAATAATGCATCAGCACTGATGCACCATTGTTGGGAGCATCCCAGTGCTCTACTGAAGCCTGGGAGAGCTCATGTGGAAAGGGGTGGGTGGGAGTGGTCAGTAACCCCCAAAGGTTTGGACAAGTGTGAGAATGGTGGAAAGAAGAAAGGAAGAAGGAATAGGGCAAACCTCATGTGCTTTTAATGGGACAGAAGGGACTTATGCCTGGATGCTGTTCAAGGGGGTGGTAGACTGTAGAGTGGACCTTGACAGAAGGCAATTGACTGCTTTTTTCAAAAAAGACTTCCAAATTAGTAAGGAAATCATCAACAGGTTAGATGGGTACCCAAGAAGCCAGCTGTTTCTCCTGTGTGTGTGTGCGTGTGTGCGTGTGTGCGTGTGTGTGTGTGTGTGTGTGTGTGTGTGTGTGTGAGAGAGAGAGAGAGAGAGAGAGAAGTAATCACTGGAGTAATAATTCAGTGCTGCTGCTCCCACCTGAATATTCTGCCTCCAATTTATGAGACTGGCCTAGATGTCATTGAGTTCCAAACCATTCAATATGGATTGCCAGTTGATTTACATCTTTGCACGAGGGTTATTTTAATATTTCCTTTGCGGAGCAGTGGGATGTAAAAATTGTGGAAGTTTGTGGAGTAGGGGGACAAGCATTGTCGATAAAATCAAAGAGCCCTATGGCATCCGGCTGGCAAATTTATTGTAGCACGACGACGTGGGCTGGGCCATTCTTGTTGTATGCATGAAACCTCATTGCTCTAATAAAAATGTTTCAGTCTTTAAGGCACTAGAGGACTCTTTGTTGGTTTTGCTAACACAGGTTTCCTTTTCAAAATCTTTAATACACTATTGATCGAGATAAAGAAATGGATTGAAGGCTATAGTACTGGGCATAATTACATGGAAGTAAGTGCTTTAGAATTCAATCAAAGTTACTGCATATATATATGTATGTATGTGCAGATATAATCCTTTCAAATGTGGTTTAGATTAACTCCCATAAACTCTATGGCGTTTAGTGCCAGCAAAAGAAAGAGGCATAGGATGGGACTGAATTTAGCTTCTAAATCATACTGAATGTTGCCTTTGCAACACTGATTTTTAGGTGTTACATGGAAATAAACCTCTGCAAATATATTTCTCCTACAACAATGCAATGTGTGCATGCGTTTTAGACTACCATGTTTTGAACTGTTCTACTCTACATAGGGTGGGCTTAGTGGTTAAGATGCTGAACTTGACAACTCGAAGGTTAGCAGGTCAGCAGTTCGAGACACAAGTACTGCACAACGTAGTGAGTTCCCGTCTCTGTCCCAGCTCCTGCCAACCTAGCAGTTCAAAAGCAAGAAATTGCAAGTAGATAAATATGTACCACTTTCGTGGGAAGGTAAGCAGCAGTCTGTGCGCTCCGGTGTCTAGTCATGCCTGCCATATGTCCACAGAAGTGGCTGCAGACCCAGTCAGCACTGGCTCTCTGGCTATAAACGGAGATGAGCACCAGACCCTTGAGTCGGATATGACTTGCTTTCAAGCAAGGGTGGCCTTCACCTTTACCTTACTGTACATAGAATAATCCAGAATTTCTTTAAAATCAGCCCCCACCCACTCCTTTGCATCAGAAATGTTAAACTTTTAGCGGTTTTTGTCTATTCTGCTGGAGCTTGTATTATAGTCGCCATCTTTGCTCAGCTGAAAGAAAATCAATTTTCAGTAGGTTTAATTAAAATTAGTCAGATTACTTAATATTAATCGACTTAATTAAAGCTAAAAGTTACCTTGGAATCTGGAGAAAAGGCATGATCTCAAATCATTTTAAGGGTGTATATGGTAACAGAACAATTAAGTTGAAATAATTTATTTAAGTAGCTTGATATTAACTGGCAATCATCTCACTTCAGGAAATATCACCTTTGTAAAGTACCACAGTTTTAGAATGTAGGAGTCTTTTAGGAAGAAGGAGAAGACAGCAACAATAGAAAGACCTGGTTTTCTTTGGAGTTTAAGAAACAGCACTTGTTGTTTGTGTATGGTTGTGTTTGGTGTCAGATAGGAGATTCTAGACCAGGGATTTTCAACCTACAGCCCATGGGCTGGATTCGGCCCATGGCACCAAATAATCTGCCCCCATCCTCGCTCCAGCTGACACCACCGGAATCAGCTGCGGACTCATTTACGATCATCGTAAATGCGTTTATGACAGCCGTAATTGAGTCCGCGGCCATTGTAAATGTGTTTACAGCATAAATGAGTCTGTAGCTGCCATAAATGCATTTACGACAGTCATAAATGAGTCCATGGCCATCATAAATGTGTTTATGACAGCTGTGGATGCATTTACGACAGCTGTAAACAGCTGGGGGGGCAACCAGTCCGGCCCCCTCAACTGTTTGGGGGATTGTGACCTGGTCTCCAACTTGAAAAGGCTGAGAGCCCCTGTTCTAGACCTATGAATACTTGCAGAGCTGAGATTCCACATTGGGTAATTGCATTCAGTAAGCAAAGCAAAGCAATCACACTTATATATTTAGCATTTTGCCCCTAACATGCTGGGTACTCATTTTACTGACCTTGGAAGAATTGAAGGCTGAGTCAGCCTTGTGCTCTGGTCAGGATCAAACTCGCAACCTTTTGGTAGCAGGACAGCAGTTTAACCACTGAACCACCAGGAGAACACATGACTGTTACAGTCAACACGTATCCATGTATACAAATACAAGGATATTCTGCTCCAAAAAAATAATTATGATTATTGTTACTTGCATTTTGGGCAGTTACCTGTTGCTTGTAAATAAACATGTGCAATTCTCTGCAGGGAACATTTATTTAAAAAAAACAGATTGTAAAGCATGTTTCAATTTCTTGGAACATCTGGCTGCATGATTATGGTAGCTGATTTAGTCAATAGGGTAGAATATTGGACTGATATTTATGGAGATCTAGGATCCTGTCATTGATTCCAACCTCTCACATCCCATTATAATTTAAATTTAAGGCAACAGAGCATTTTAAGATTTCATCCAGCATTACAATTCCCCTCAGTTATTTTTCATTTCAGATTTTTAAAAAAGGCTTAGTCACACATTTACTCCTGTTTTACTATTGCCAGTATTTATTAGTGTTAGAAGCAGAGACTGAGAGCATGTCCAGACTGGCATTTAACTCACTCTTTTGAGCTCTTGGAGGGGTGGTGATTAGTCTGGTGTTCATGCACCCAGATTTTCCCAATGCTACAGCTCTGAAACTTCCCCCCTCCCCACAAGTACTTCTTTTAGAACCTCTGTCAGGATGTTTTACTTGTCTGTAGTGCTTGGAAATACTGTACATTGTTCCCAGATCCTGTGGACACTGGGAATAGTGTATTAAAGAGGTTTCAGCTATTAGGCACTTTCACTGAAAACAAGTGGTAGGCTGAGGCAACTAATGAGCCTCTTCAGTACACTGGATGTTTTAAATTAAACACTTCCCCTGCTTGGGGGATTAATTGGTTCCTCCTCTACTAGCCAATCATAGTACAGTTATACCTCGTTTAAAGACCATAAGGATTGTTCTTTAAGCGAGTTTGCTCTTTAAGTGAAACACCATTGTAAGTGACCAATTGTGACTTCCGGTGAGGGGATTGTGAACCCCGATTTATTTGATAAAAGAATTTTTGGTTGGTTTTATTTGTTAAGTGAAGCGAACATTCAGAGAAAATTCTGCTCTTTAAGTAAGTTACTCTTTAAGCAAGGTGCTCTTTATGCTAGGTTTGACTGTATCATTGCATTGGTTAGGAGGGTAAACAAACTATTCCCTCCCTTGTTTTTCTCTTTTGTTGTTGTTCAGTCGCACAGTCGATTCCAACCCTTTGCGACCCCATGGACCAGTGTCTGCCAGGCACTTCTTTCCTCCACCATCCTCCTCAACTCGCTCAGCTTTGTGCCTATTGTGTCTACAATACCACCTAGCCATCTCATTTTTGGCAGCTACCTTCTTCTTTTGCCCTCCAAACCATTCCCAGCATCAAGGCATTCTCAAGCGAATCCTCTCTTCTCATTTGATGTCCAAAGTACTTTAGCTTCACCTTTACTATTTGACCTTCTAAGGAGCAGTCAGGGTGGATTTCTTCTAAGATTGACCTATTTGTTCTCCTCGCTGTCCAGGGGACTCTCAAAACTCTCCTCCAACACCACATCTCAAAAGTCATCTATTCTTCTGCGCTCAGCTTTCCTAATGGTCCAGTTCTCACAACCATACATTGCCACTGGAATACCATTGCTTTGACTATATGAATTTTTGTTTGCAATTTGATGTCTTTGCTTTTCACTATGCTCCCCAGGTTTCTCATAGTTTGCCTCCCAAGAATCAGTCGCCTTTTTATTTCATGGCTGCAATCACCAATCTGCAGTGAGCTTTGATCCAGAGAAAGTAAAATCTGTCACTGCTTCTACTTCTTCCCCATCTATTTTCCAGGGACTGATAGGGCCTGTTGCCATGATCTTGGTTTTCTTTATATTGAGTTTCAAGCCAGCTTTTGCACTTTCTTTTTTCAACCTAATCTGAAGCTTTTTTAAGTTGTCCTCACTTTCTGCCATTAGGGTGGTATCATCTATATATCTCAAATTGTTGATGTTTCTCGCAGCAATTTTGATCCCAAATTGTGATTCCTCCATCCCTGCATTGTGCATTATGTGTTCTGTGTATAAGTTGAATAAACAGGGTGAAAATATGCAGCCTAGTCTTACTCTTTTTCCTATTCCAAACCACTCTGTCCTTCAGTATTCTGTCGTAACTGTTGCTTCTTGATTCATGTACAGGTTTCTCATGAGGCATATAAGCTGTTCTGGTATTCCCATCTCTTTAATTACTTACCACATTTTGTTGTGGTCCACACAGTCAAAGGCCTTAGTGTAATCAATGAAACAAGTAGACTTGTTTCTGATATTCCTTTGTTTTTTCCATGATCCAACGTATGTTGGCAATGTGGTCTCTAGTCCCCCTGCCTCTTTTGAACCCTGCCTGCACTTCTGGAAATTCTCTCTCCATGTGCTGCTGCAGTCTATCCTGTATTATCTTGAGCATCACCTTGCTAGTATGTGGGATGATCACAATTCTTTGATAATTTGAACATTCTTTGGCATTACCCTTTTTGGGGATTGGAACGTAGACTGATCTTTTCCAATCCTGTGGCCATTGCTGTGTTTTCCACATCTGCTGGCATATAGAATGCAATAATTTGATTCCATCATCTTTTAGGGCTTTGAAAAGTTCAACTTGGATACCATCATCTCCACTGGCTTTGTTGTTTGCAGTGCTTTTTAGGGCCTTTCTGACTTCACTCTCTAGGATGTCTGGCTCAACTTCAATTTCCTCAACATTGTTATTATCAGGAGTGTTGAGGTCCTTTTTGTAGAGTTCCTCTGTGTACTCTTTCCATCTTTTCTTAATCTCTTCTGCATCAGCTATCCCCTTGCCGTCTTTGTCCGTCTTTATCATGGTCATTTTTGCTTTAAACGTCCCCTTGATTTCACCATTTTTTTTTTTGAAAAGATCTCTAGTCCTGCCTCTTGTGTTGTTTTCTTCTATTTCTTTGCACTGTTCATTCAGGTAGGTTTCCTTATCTCTCCTTGCTTTTCTTTGAAATTCTGCATTCAAGTGATTGTATTTTTTCCTTTCTCCTTTTCCGTTCCTTCTTTCCTCTGCTATTTTAAGAGCCTCATCGGACAACCACTTAACTTTCTTATGCTTCTTTTCTTTTGGTATGGTTTTCCTTGCTGCCTCCTGCATGATGTCCCTCATCTCTGTCCATAATTCTTCTGGCACTCTGTCTATCTGGTCCAAGCCATTGAATCTATTCCACACCTCCACTGTGTATTCCTTCGGGATGTTGTCTAGGTCATATCTGTCTGGCCTAATTGTTTTCCCTATTTTCTTTAGTCTAAATATGAATTTTGCGATCAGTAGGTTGTGATCTGAGCCACAATCTGCTCCTGGTCTTGTTTTTGCTGACTGTATGGAGGTTCTCCATCTTTGACTGCAGAGTATGCAATCAATCTGGATTCTATGTTGGCCATCTGGTGATTTCCATGTGTAAAGTCTCCTCTTGTGTTGCTGGAAGAGATTGTTTGCTATGACCAGTGCGTTACCTTGGCAGAACTCTATCAGTCTTTGCCCTGCTTCATTCTGTGTTCCAAGACCAAACTTGCCTGTTATTCCATTTACTTTTTGATTTCCTACTTTGACATTCCAGTCTCCTATGATAATGTGTACATCATTTCTTGGTGTCTGTTCTATGAGGTGTTCTAGGTCCTCATAGAACTGGTCAACTGTGGTTTCATCTGCACTAGTGGTTGATGCATATATTTGGATTACAGTGATATTGAAAGGTTTGCCTTGTATTCTAACTGACCTCATTCTATCAATTTTGAGATTATATCCCATTACTGCTTTTCTTAGTCAACTCAATAAATCAAGTTCTCATATCGAGCATGGATCTAGTTTCTCCACTTGGTGTTCAATGCTTCTCCTCTGGTGTATTGGGGTTCAGTAGCTTTCATTTATGTTTGTTGTCTGAAAAAACATTGAGATGTGATCTGGTATTCTGAAGTCAGCAAATAAGAAGAAATGAGTGGAGGGCCACTTCAAAGTGTGCTTGTAGCTTTCCTATTGAATTATACATATCAAGTCAGTGTGAACCTCCAACTTTTGAATGAGCCAGCTGTGTAGCTGAAGGATGCATTTATTTTCCCTGAACTGTTTGTTGCAGAATGATAACATCAACAGGTTCCATTGAACTAAGAGCAATGAATTCCACAGAAAGATTCTCAAGGTTAGTTTGCAGTTGAGGGAAAATGAATAAATTGTGTCCTGAATTAAAAGGGTAAAAGGGGGACATGCTTAGCTAGCTCTGTTTGCAGGTTTCAACACCTGCATGCATTACATTGCACACACGCACACATGTGCACACACTCACTCACTCACTCACTCACTCTCTCTCTCTCTCTCTCACACACAATTATTTTGCATCTAAGATTCATTGCAAAAGGTTGTATATTATATGCACTAGCAAGTAGCAGCAATCGTTAATATGTCATCAAGTTAAAGCAGAAGATAAATACATATACTGTATCTGGTTTGCCTTAAGCTAAAAAACTAAAAATAAAAATTTCAATTAAAGACTGTTTAGTACTGTTTTATATGCATGTATATACAGATTAGGGAAACCTGTTAAAAATTTTAAAGCCCCTCCATGTTATACCTATGTCTTTGAACCACAAGAACAGATATCTCATATGATGCATTGTAGTTAAAGTAGATTAATCACCTGTATGGACATTTCATCTGGTGTCTTGCTTCAGAGCTAGAGGTTGGGAGTTCAATTCCCACTGTGCCTCCTAGGTCCTAGGAGAAGAGCCAGACTGTGTAGTCATAGACAAGCTGCACATTTCCATGACACCTCCAGAAGACGAGAGTAGTAAACTACTACTACATATTCTCTGTCTAGAAAGTCCTGCATATTCTCTGTCTAGAAAGGGTCTCCATAAATTGGAGCCAACTTGACAGCATGCTATTATTAAAATCTATCATTCAGCTAACAGTCAAGGACTGGTATATTAACAGTTCAAGCCTTAACCAAGGAACTAAGAACTGTTAGGGTAATGTCTAAGAATATAGGCAGATCCTAGTAAAGATTTTATTTTTTTAAAAAAAGTTAGGTTATTCCAAGTCCAAAATTTCCAAATATCTAGGGCAGGAGTTCTCAACCTTTTTAAGCTGGGGGCTGGGTCACATTCCCTCAGACAGCTTTGGGGGTCGGACGGCCATTTTGCCCTTCCTCCACCACATGGCACTTCTGGGTGTGGTGGATGTGGTGGCGGGCCACATGAAATGGTGCTGTGGGCCACATCTGGCCTGTGAGCCACAGGTTGAGAATCCCTGATCCAGGGAGTCCTTTAGGTATTGGTCCAAGGGCTCTGATCACTATGGGTGCATCAACAGATTTATTCCTCCAGAAACACTCTACTTCAACTTGCAAATCACAATATTTTGTCATTTCCTCCAGTTGTTTATTTTCAATTTGCTCATCTACTGGTATAGCAATGTCACTAACCCAGGTCTTGTTCTTTCCCATATCAGCTATATCAGGTGTGTTGTGAGTCAAATGTCTATCTGTTTGAATGTTAAAGTCCCACAAGAGCTTGACTCTCTTATTTTCTAAAACTTTCTCCTTCTGATATTCCCAATAATTTCCCTGCATCATCATTGACATTTGCATTGCATAAAGTCAATG
The DNA here is from genome assembly GCA_030440675.1 of Furcifer pardalis. Lineage (NCBI taxonomy): Eukaryota > Metazoa > Chordata > Lepidosauria > Squamata > Chamaeleonidae > Furcifer > Furcifer pardalis. The sequence goes on from CP126890.1 coordinate 279,597,879, forward strand.
TTTCTCAGGAAGTTCTCTGCTTTCTATGTCAGGTACACAGAAGGCACAATCTTAGGAGGAATTCTCTTGTGTGTGAGAAAATTGTAGGTCTTTCACTACTCTATTTTGAGAGTACAGTACTATTAATCATAAAGTCTGGAGGACAGAATTGTTATTTATTTTAACGCATACTAATATTGCACTGTCTGGTACACTTATTTCATATTGGTATGTGAATCAGTTTTCTGCAGTGTATATGTTTGGCAACTGATAAATGTACTGATTGATTGATAGTCAAAATATCATATTTGAATTGATTTTGGGTAAAATTAAAGTTATGTCTATTCTTCTGCATTAGCAGATGTTGGCCTTTAATAATAAAACTGAGGAAGATGAATATTCTAAGCTGGCATGATAAGATGCGGAAATAAGGACTTTTTAAAAGTTAACTTTTTTGAGAGGGTGGTTTCCTAAGATTATCTTTAATCAATTTGCAGCATACTTGGCAGTGGTGGGCAGCAAAAAAATTCACTACCACAATATGAGCGGAGCCTGTGTTGTGGGTGGAGCCTACATCATGGGTGATCTAGTCATGCCTGCCATATGACCATGGATACATCTGCAAACACAAGCAGCTCTGGCTCTTTGGCTGTAAATGGAGATGAGCACTACACTCTAGAGTCGGATATGACTGGCTTTTGAGCAAGGGGGACCTTGAACCACTTGCAGGGACAAAACTTGACTTCAAATTTGAATACCAATGAGGGATCTTCTGTTATTAGGTAAAGGTTGCTCTTGCTTGAAAGCCAGTCATTACCAACTCTAGGGTTCAGTGCTCATCTCTGTTTATAGCCAAAGAGCCAGTGGACTTCATCCACAAAAGCTCACATTAAAATATAGCACCTTAGCCTTTAAGGTGCCATAATATTATGGCACCTTAGCCTTTAAGGTGCCATAATATTTTTGTCTTTTTGTTTTGTTTACTCTCCGATATGCTTGCACAGAATAAAACTTTTTAAATGGTAGCTGTGTTAGTCTGGGCAGGGAGGTGGGCAAGGCCACCCAATTTCACACACACCACCTGAAAGCCACTCAATTTCGCCATCCCCCTGCCTGAAGGCCACCCAGTTTTGCTAACCCCTGCTGGGGTGTGTGTTGCGAACCTGTTACTGCCCACCACTGATACCTGGGGTCTTGCAAAAAAAAAAATGGTTTTGAACGATCTTGGTTTTGCAAGACTACAAGAAATCTGGCTGGTGGAGGCAAACTGGCACTGGAAATCATTTGCCAAACTTGGGGAAATTTCCTCTTTTAATTTGGACAACAACTCTTAGAACCCAAAGCCTGCTAAAGGTCCAATTGTTTAAAGGACTGTATAGGTATGTTACACTAAATCTCTAGAAAAACTTAGTGAAATAGACTGATGCTTCTGAAAGCTCTTTGTTGGCAGAGTAAAAAAAAAACTGAATTCCTTAAGTGCTGACTGTATGTGACTGCCATAGAGGGAGCCTTTTCACCTCCTGTACCTTGCAATCTCTCCCTCTGTTTTGTGCTTTCAGCCTATAGACATGCTATTTCTTTGAACATTGATTTCTGAAACAAAATTAGGTGTGATTGGTAATCTATAATTGGCAGTGCCTTAGTTTTGGAGAGACCAGATTCAGGCAGACTTTTGTCTGATATTAGAAGGAATCCTGAATGTACAGCCTGAAAGCCAGTCACTGAGTGAAACAAATTGTTGTCTAGTTGGTGACAGAAATTCTTGCTGTGATACTCACATGCAACCAGTTCTTAAGAATTTTACTCTTCTAGTTATAGGTTATTCAGAACATTCCCCCCTACCCACCCAATTACCATACTTAAAAAAAAAACTTCTTAAATCCCTTTGCTTGAAGACCAGGGTGTTTTCAAGTTTATGAGCAGGCTATCTCTAGCATAGTTTGGCTATCTTTCTCCACAGTTTATTTAAGCACCCTATTCTATCTAGTTGCTCCTCCCCTTCCCCAAAAGATTTCTTGGAGTAATTGGGAACCTAACTAATGATCCACCAGATGCTGCTTCCTTGACAAGAATGGAATTTCCATAAAAGCAAAGGCTGACCGCTCTGTTACACCATGCTTAATACAATCACAGAGGAACGAATAGAACCTGTCTTCTTTATTCCTGGAATTTGCACCATATGCAGAAATTGACAAGGGAGAAGAATTTTGGGATGATTGTATTAAGTGTGCTTGGGTGGACTGTTTGGCTGAAGATCTCCAGGATGAGTCACTGAAACAATGGCCTGATCAAAAGACATCATTATGTGGGGAGCGAACAAGGAGGCCTAGTTGAAACTGGCTGTGGTTGTGCAACCTAGTCACATGGATGACTGTGAAAATATTTCAATAATTTTACATTCAGTTTCTCAAGTCTACAGATGGAGTTCACCATGGTCCTTTATTGATTGGACATGAAATTGTTCAAAGGGACATAAAGTGAATAATCTGAATTGAGCTGATTTTAAAGACTGTCGTAGTTAGGGTAGGAAGTTTGGAAGCTGTCATAGACGGAGATGGCTTTCCAGGAGGATGGTGCTTATTTTGTTTAAATTGATTTGCATATTTCATAACCACTGACTCATCAGCAGACACAAAGCGATGGCATTGTAAGACATGAGGATAGGGAAGGAGATGGGGAGAGGGAAGAAAATACAGAGAAAGACACAGAAACTAAAATAACTCATTATTTTGAAAGAGATATTTCCTTCTTTAGAAGACAGGACACTTTTTGCTTGTAATAATGGCAAGCCTGTTCATTGCCATTGGTCAGCTCACATCTAAAAATTTATTAAGATGCCTTAGTTTGTTTGGGTGGACTTATAAAAAGAGAATTCTTCAATACTCAATAAAATGGAGGAGCCACACTGTATAGGGAGTCATTAATGCAGAAACAATAGATAATCACTGATCCATTGGAAAATTACTTTGACTCAATATTCTTTTTAAAAAGTGAGTGTGTGCAGGGCGGAAGTGTCACAGTTGCAGCTTAATCTTCCCTGGTAAACAGCATCATGTTCAATTATTCAGCATTTTAACATTTCATAGTACAATCCAAGATTGCAACAGTTCATGCTGAACCAGAATGAAGCATGGAAAAGAAAGGATTAGGTACTGAAATACTGTCTGTTCTTTGTTGTTTTGTACAGCTTTAAAAATCCAACCAAAATGCTGTACAGATATTATAAAGAAAGATGCTGATTCCTATTTTGTAACAAGAAGGGGGGGGGAGAAGATGAGCAGTTTAACAATGATTCTCTGTCAGTTTTGCCAAAAAGGCATAAAAGAAGTTAGCAGAGTGAAATTCTTTGATCTGAATAAGAAGATTTCATGAATACATGGGTGTTAGTTCATTTATTTGTATGGTGCATTTTCTGCAATGCATTTGTGCTCAAAGCAGTTTGCAAGAAGAAAGAAATACAACGTTATTACACTCATAATACTGTAACATTAATACTTCAGACTATACCATTCATCTAATAATATATAATAACAGTACAAGTCATAACTTTCGTATAAAACATTAGCATTGCAGCTCATGTGAAATATGAAAATGTGAACAACAACCTATATCAGGAATACCAGAACACCTTATAAGCCTCATGAGAAACCTGTACGTGAATCAAGAAGCAACAGTTAGGACAGAATACGGAAGGACAGAGTGATTTGGAACAGGAAAAGGAGTGAGACAAGGCTGTATTTTGTCACCCTGCTTATTCAGCTTATACACAGAGCACATAATGCACATTGCACGGATGGAGGAATCACAATTTGGGATCAAAATTGCTGGGAGAAACATCAAAATTTTGAGATATGCAGATGATACCACCCTAATGGCAGAAAGTGAAGAGGATCTAAAGAAGCTCCTGATTAGGTTGAAAGAAGAAAGTGAAAAGGCTGGTTTGAGACTCAATATAAAGAAAACAAAGATCACGGCAACAGGCCCTATCAGTTCCTGGAAAATAGATGGGGAAGAAGTAGAAGCAGTGACAGATTTTACTTTCTTAGGATCAAAGCTCACTGCAGATGGTGATTGCAACCATGAAATAAAAAGGCGACTGATTCTTGGGAGGCAAGTGATGAGAAACCTGGGGAGCATAGTGAAAAGCAGAGACATTACATTGCAAACAAAAATTCATATATAATGGTATTCTGGTGGCAATGTATGGTTGTGAGAGCTGGACCATTAGGAAAGCTGAGCGCAGAAGAATAGATGCCTTTGAGATGTGGTGTTGGAGGAGAGTTTTGAAAGTCACCTGGACAGCAAGGAGAACAAATAGGTCAATCTTAGAAGAAATCAACCCTGACTGCTCCTTAGAAGGGCAATTAGTAAAGATGAAGCTAAAGTACTTTGGACATCAAATGAGAAGAGAAGACTCACTTGAGAAGGCCTTGATGCTTGGAAAGGTTGAGAGCAGAAGAAGAAGGGGGAGGCCAAAGATGAGATGGCTAGATGGTATTGTAGACACAATGGCCACAAAGCTGAGCGAGTTGAGGTGGATGGTGGAGGACAGAAGTGCCTGGCGGACAGTAGTCCATGGGGTCACAGAGGGTTGGAATCGACTGTGCGACTGAACAGCAACAGCAAACAGTGGAGACTGGTGAATTCAATGTTCCATGGGACAATCCTCTCCCCCCTTAGATTTACCAGGGCAGGAATAGTTGAGTCCATGGGCCAGTTTTCCACCCTAGGGATCTTCTGGAAGTCACTTAGGTTGCTCCCAAAGCCCAAACTCACAGAAACAGAATCAGAACACCAGGATTCACAATCTGTGCTTTGGCTCTTGCATTGGTTTGGAGCAGCTCCGGATTCATGGTGAAGTTGCTTAGCAACATTTGGGTGACCGTCCCAGCAATTCCCACATGACTGAGTCTCAAAAGCTCATCTGCAGGAATTGAAAATGGCTTTCGACAGTCTGGTGCTCATGGAGAGCTGAAACCTCATGCAACAGAAAGCAAGTGGGTGTAACAATTAGCTGTTTTGTTTTTCAGTGCTATTTTCAAGAGTAGCGGGGGAGAGGGGAGAACACCAGGTGGAACGAAAGCCATGCCTCAGTAACAATAGCACTTAGCATTTATATAGTGCATTGCAAGCTTCGAGAACATGTGTCATATTTATCCTATCAGCAGGCCTTTCACAACTTCCTTGTAAAGAGGCCAAACTAATTAGACCCACTTGCCAAAGGCAGGCGGTGGGGGATGAGGTTGCTGAGAGGACACAAATTTGCCTAAAGCGGTCAGCAGGTATTTCTGTCTCTCACCACTCAGTGCAATCTATGCATTTCTTATCTAAAGTAATATGATGGACCTAAATTTTAGCCAGTGTAGCAGTACTATTAGCAGTACTTTTTGCTACATGCATATAGGATAGTTTTAGTGGCATTCTTATTATGCTATATATTACTTATGGTAGTTCAGTTACCTAGATTTAGTTGAACTAATTCAACTAATAGGATGCAGGCAAAGTTTGCTCTCCCTTTTACTTTGATGGACACAGAGAACTGACCCAAATTAGTCTGAACAGTTGTGGTGCTACTTTGAAACCTTTTTCTAGCTGGTTTATTTTATTAGTTTTTGTCACTCTCCCCCCCCCCCCCACGGCAAATATTTATCTCTCTTCTGGGATTTATTTATTTATTAAACTTTTATGCCACCCTCCTCACAAAGACCCAGGGTGGCTAACAAACTTTTAAAACACAGTAAAAATTGTATAAAAACAGTATTAAACAGGATTAAATAGTTACAAAAATTAAGAGATTAAACAAGTCACACACAGAGAGGGAGGGGTTAGATGAGCCAACAAACTGAGGTAACAGTCTGGCCTATACCCCACATATGTCCCGCCAGCCAGGTCCTAACCCCCTTCCTAAAGGGTAGCAGCTCCATCTGGAGACGCAACTCACTTGGCAGGAGGTTCCATAGGGCCAGAGCAGACACGGAGAAGGCCCTCCTTTTAGTGCCAGAGAGGTGTGCCTCTCTAGCCAATGGTACAACCAGAGAACCTCTCTTGTCTGCTCTAGTGGGACAGACAGATGTCCTTAGGGCGATGCAGTCTCTTGAGTATCCTGGCCCACTACCATATAGGGCTTTAAAGGTAATGACCAGCACCTTGAATTGCACCCGGAGGCACACTGGCAACCAGTGCAGCTCCCGCAGCAATGGTGAGGCGTGAGCATAATGCCCGCACCCCATCACGACCTGGGCAGCCACATTCTGGACCAATTGCAGCCTCCGAATGGTTACCAAGGACAGCCCCATGTAGAGCTCATTACAGTAATCAAGTCTGGAGGTGACCTTAGCGTGTGTGATCATGAGCAAGGAGTCCCAGTCCAGGAACAGGTGTAACTGGTGTATTACACGAAGTTGTGCAAAAGCCCTCCTGGCCATGACTGCTACCTGCTCTTCGAGCAGTAGTCAAAGAATGGGAAGAATACACACTACATTTACCTTGTCCTCATTGATTTAGGCCAGTGATGGTGAACTTTTTTTAGACCGGTTGCCCAAACTGTTTTCCATGCCACACCCTCATGCTGCATGTGAACCAGACAGGGGCGGGAGCAGTGATGGGATGACAAAAATTCTACTACCACGCCATGACGTCACGGACGTCATGGGCGTGGCCAATGTCATGACGTCATGACGTCATGGCCAAAAATAAAAATAAATAAAAATAAACATACACACACACACACCCCTCCCTCTCAGCCCACCCACCCAGACACAAATAAATAAATAAATAAAATAAAATAAAAACAACCACCCACCCAAAACACAAATAAATTACCCCTCGCTTACCTTTCTTGGGACCCGGCACCCCGACTGCGTCCACAGCCGCCGCCGCCGCCGGAGCTGCCTGCACCCCTGTGGCGTCCTTCTCGGGGCGGTACCTTTTTAGCCCGGCTCCGGCCATGGCCACGGGCGGCGGGCAGCAGTGGCTCCAGCCGCGGCTCTAGCCGCGGCTGCCGAGCCTCCCTGGGCCGTCCCCATGCCGCACCACCGCCGCCTGCATTCCTTCTCCGCCAGGCGCCACAGCCGGGCTAAAAAGGGACCGGCCCAAGGAGGAGGCCACAGGAATGCAGCCAACGGCAGCTCTGGCAGCGGCGGGCGGCGGTTGCAGGCACCCAGCCCACAGGCCGGCGCCCGGCGGAGGAAGAGGCGTCAGTGGTGCGCCGTGCCGGGCGTCCCCAGGGCATCGGGCTTGTCGGCAGCGGACGGCCCAGGCAGCCCTCAACGTGCCGCGGGGGAGGTGCCCTTCTCAGAGGGCTGGTGCCGCCTCCGCCGTCCTGAAAGCTTTAAACAATTTTTTTTAAAATTGGAGCTAAAATGGCTCCAATTGACTGCGCATGTGCAGAAACTCAATCTGACGCATGCACAATGTGTCAGATTGAGTTTCTGCGCATGCGCAGTCAATTGGAGCCATTTTAGCTCCGATTTTTTTAAAAAAAATTTCTTTCGGTGAGGCGTCCGGAACCGGACGCCCCAAAAGTGGACTCCCCTCCCGGAGAACCCTCCGGAATTGGTCCTACCGGTTCCAGGGAACCGTCTGGTACCGGGGACATCCCATCACGGGGCGGGAGGAAGCAGTCCCATTCAGCTGCTGGGCAGAGGAGTGGGGCAAACTGTGCTGAGGTGATGGCATACGTACCCACAGAAAGGGCTCCGAGTGCCCCCTCTGGCATGTGTGCCATAGGTTCGCCATGACTGATTTAGGCTGTGTTACCTCAAAAAGATCACCTCAACAAGAAGTCTAAAATCCCTATAAAATTCCTTGCCCCAGCTGAGAGTAGGACAATCATCTTTGTTTGTTTAAGGTCCCTGTAATTTGCACAAAATATGTCATTGTAAAAGTGCCATTTTCTCTTGAAAAGTGAACCTCAGATATATAGCAAGCACAGAAGTACTGGCTGAACATTAAGAAAGATACAAACAACCCATTCAATGCTTCAGATACCAAAATCACCATGCAGAAAAGCAGTTGTTTCCCCACTTTTATGTAGTTCACATAGTTTATTCAAATAACACAATTCTATGGAGAAACTAGACAATTTTTGCAAAACATTCTTGCTACTACTACACATGTTTTGAAGCATATCTATGTATTTCTGGTCCTCGCTTTCTAGGAAGAGAAAAGAGGATTTAGATCTCAATTCCATCCTGTTATTGCACAGGGTAAAAAAGGAGAAGAGAAGATCTCCGTTCATACCAACTGCTCTCTTTTGTTTTATTTCATTTGGATTACATGGAGTGGGAGAAATTTTTTTTGGGGGGGAAGAAATGTGGGGATGTTTTGTCTAGCTGAGTGTTTAATTCAGAATAAACATAAAAGTACAATTTACTTACACATTCAATGTAGCATCTAGTTAAATCCTCAGTCTCCTTATTAGAAATTAGATTTATGGCATTTATTGAGTCATGACAGCACATTGAAAGGGGTGAAATGGGCTCCCAAATATCTGAATCCAGCGGCCTAGCTGTTCAATTTTATTTATTTATTTACAGCTTCAAACAGGAGCTTTTTGTCACACAAGAACTGAAGGAATTGGAAAACAAACCAATTGCTTAGATAATAAGCTCTTAGCAAGAATTGTAGGTAGAAATACTAAATCATTGTGGACATTTTATAAAAAAAAGGTTTGGGGAAATTAAACTTTTTTTTAATCATCATAGTTGCAGTCCCTGCTCTACCTGTTTCTGTTTTCATGTCAGAGAGGAAAATTCTCAGTCAGTGAAACAACATTTTATAGCTGTCATTACTGCAGACTTCATCGATTGGAAATGTGTCAGTGTGTTAGTTTTAGCTGTAAATGTTTTTCTGTGTGAAAACTTATGGGGCTTGTGGTTACTTTCTTATACCAAGACCCATAAACAATTATGGTTCCCATCTTTTTTAAAAAAAATCTCTGTATGTGAAATGTCAGAGAACATGCACACACAGAGAGAAATGATAGACAAGACTGAACAGAGCTAATGCGTCTTAATACACCTATTACAGGCAGCTAAAAGGAATCTAATTAAGGAAAACAAGCTAAGCATGAAATTCATTTTTAGAACAAATGCAAGTGAAGTTGCAGCTATGGAAGTGAGACCAGATTCTGGCTTACTGGTAGAATACCAAACATTATCTCCCAGATGGTCTAAGATCCAGATTTCAGCCTGTCTACTTGAAGAAGGGGGCGGCCAAAAATGAGATGGCTAGACGGTATTATGGACACAATGGGCACAGAGCTGAGCAAGTTGAGGGGGATGGTGGAGGACAGGAGTGTCTGGCGGACAGTGGTCCATGGGGTCGCAAAGGGTCGGAATCGACTGTGCGACTGAACAACAAAAAACTTTTTAAAAATGTCACTCAAGGGAAGTTGTTTGTGTGTACAGGAAGGAAACAGTGGCTATATTTACTCCCCACCTCCATTTCCAGATGGGTGGATCCTGATGGTATAAAGAGGGAGAGCCTCTTTTGTCTTTCTTTAGGGCACCTAGATAGAAAAGATGTAAGGAATAAAGTCAAAATCCTTCTTCCTTGTCAATTTGGGCTCCCTGAACTCTTCAAAACACTTTTATATGGGATTTTCAAGTCCTGAGACATGTCTTGCACCACAGGCTAGCCAGAACTGCTGGGCTCAGGTTCTTTTAGGACAGGAGCTGGACCACACCACCTCAGATAACTGAGCGGGCTGGACTGGTGGTACCTTCACTATAAACACTGCTGTAAAACACTTCCACAGCTGTCATAAATGTGTTTATGATGGCTGCAGACTCATTTATGGCTGTACTAAATTCATTTAGTACATGATGGGAGACAACAGTCTACAACTGAATCCTGGCAAGACTGAGTAGCTATGGGTCAGGGGCCCTGCATTGTTGCAAGAGCTACCATCGGCTAGAGAGGTGCGTCTCTCTAGCACCAGAAGGAGGGCCTTCTCTGTGTCCGCTCCTGCACTTTGGAACCTCCTGACAACTTACTTGCATCTCCAGACAGAGCTGCTGCCCTTTAGGAAAGGTGTAAAGACTTGGCTGGCAGGACAGGTGTGGGGCACTAGTAGCTCTGTGACCCCACCCCATTGGCTCATTTGAAAAATATCCCTTGCTCTGAATTCTTTTTAATCCTACTCCTTTTTAATTTTTTAATTTAATTTTGTTAATCAATTGACTATGTTTTATTGACAGATTTTATTCTTGGGATATCAGAAAACAAAACAAAACAAAACAAAATAAACAAAATATAATAAAATAAAAAACACTGTAGCACTTTAAAGACTAACTGCTATATTTTTATTGTTAGCTATCGTGGATCAAGTTCACTTCATCAGTGATTTTGTTTTGTTTTGTTTTCTGAACAGACTAACACGGCTACTATTCCAAAATATTCTTGGGATGTACTGGGTTTGTGATACTTGTATGTTTTATGATATCATGTTATCTGCCCTGAGTCACTTGGTGTGTAGGGCGGCATAAAAATATGAAGAAATAAATAAATAATAAATAAATTATTTTACAGTGACCATGGACTCACGGCTGTCGTAAATGCTTTTACAATGGGCATAAATGAGCCCATGGCTGTTTCTTGTGGTGGCTGTGGAGGCAGCTGGAGTGAGGTCGGAGGCTGGATTATTTGGTGCCACAGGCTGGATGTGGCCCATGCAGTGGTGGGATGTCAAAAATTTTACTACCCCACCGTGATGTCATCACAGTGTGGGTGGAGCTAATGTCATGATGTCATGACATGGGTGGAGCCAAAGAAAAAATAATAAATAATAATAAAATAAAATAAAAACAAGCACACACACACACTCCCCTCAACCCACCCACCCACCCACCCACAACACAAGGACAGCAAGGAGGACAGCAAGGAGGCCGTGCATATGCACCAAGCACTGTAGGCATACATGCACATTGCACACCAAGTGAAAAGGTAAGCCCCGAAGGTGGTTCCCCTCCCCCCCCCCAAGCTGCTACCGGTTCTCCGGGACACTGGGAAAAGTTACTACCGGTTCTGGCGAACTGGTGGGAACCTGTTACATCACATCACTGGGCCCATGGGATGTTGGATGAATACTCCTGTTTTAGGATCTCAAAGAAAATAAGCACTCAATGTACGAAAAAACAAAGCTTAATTAGACAGTTCTATAAGCAAAGCATAACAGAGACAGAGCAAGGAAGCAAGAATAAGAATACAAAGAAGCTATGCATACCTATTATGGATTCCCTCTCTCCCTTCTCTAGCCACCCGGAAGCTCTCAGTGCATCAGAAGTGCCAGGAAGCATCCCTGCCACATAACAGGGCCCCCAGGTAGCTAGAACAAATCAAAATCTATGCAAACACACTTCTTTACTGCCCCATAGTGCTTAGTGCACTCTCTCGGTGGTTTACAAGTTAATTAGCATTTTGTCCCCTAACATGCTGGGTGCTCATTTTACCAACCTTAGAAGGATGGGAGACTGAGTCAACCTTGATTACTGGTGAGGATTGAACTCACAACCTATTGGTTGCAATACAGCAGTTTAACCACTGCGCTACCAGACCTCTTGAGGTCTCTCGAGAAGGGATAGAGGGAATCCATGATAGATACGCATAGCTTCTTTGTGTTCTCACTTGTTTCTTGCTCTGTCTCTGTTAAGCTTTGCTTAGAGACCTGTCTAATAAAGCTTTGTTTACCCACTGAGTCCTTATTTTCTCTGAGAACCTAAAAGAACTTGATCAGGCCTGGCCAGCCTGTGTGGCAAGACAAGATATTCCTTGCTTTTGGGTGCAAGTGAGGCTAGGACTGTGTCGCGCCCCCCCCCCCCCCAGTTGTCTCACTATAATTTTTGCTGTATGTCTCTGCCAAAACTGGCATTCTTTCCCTTTGAGAAACAAAGTGCAAACACCCATAGCAAACATTGAAGGGCAAGATGATTGTTTGGTTAAGAAGATGCAAACTTTATTTCCAGCTCTTCTAATCCTTAAAAATCCATGGAACAATGGAACAACCTTCATTTGATTTTAAACACAATTTTGCTTAGTTTGCAGAAAAAGTTGTATCATTCTCTTGTCAAGAGTGCTACAAAACTATCTTACCTTTTTTGCTTTCAGTGAAGGATCATTTTGCAGTTTCTCTTTACTGCAAAAGGGAGAGAGGAAAGCAAGGATCGACATCTCTATTACCTGTCAATAGAGGGACATCCTGAGTTTTGTGGGTTTCTGTGGTGACTCAAGTGGTTAAAACACTGAACTCGATGACTGGAAGGTCAGAGTTCGATTCTTGATTACTGCACAATGGAGTGAACTCCTGTCTCTGTCCCAGCTCCAGCCAACCTAGCACTTCAAAAGCAAGATATTGCATGTAGATAAATAGGTACCACTTTGGTGGGAAGGTAAGCAGTGTTTTGTATTGAGGCATGCCTGCTACGTGTCCATGGAAATGTCTGCAGACACAGACAGCGCTGGCTCTTTGGGTATGAACAGAGATGAGCACTGAACACTGGAGTTGAGTATAACTCGCTTTCTAGCAAGAGCAACCTTTACCTTTACTTCCTCATATGATTTGGTTTCTAGTCCTCTGATCATCCTTGTTGCCTATTTCTGCCCTCTTCTAATAGGTAATAAGTTATGGATAACAGCTGTACTTATAAGGTGTTCACTCCTGGGAACATCAAATACTTCAGATGCAATATAATTAGGGCCACCAGGACTGAGAGCGCTAGATGGGTCTCAGGAAATCACTGTGCTTTTCTGGTCTTTGAGTTAGGAGACAAGATTCCAGGTTGACCCATGCTGTAGGATGTGAAGATTTCATCTAATCCTGCATGCTAGCCCAAATGCTTGAATGCCAGGACTCACTGTGTCAGTATGGATGTGTTGGCGAGTGTATGACTTGTTTGTTGGGAATTCTTACTCTCCTGTGCATAAATGTGCATGTAAATAATTTCACAGTTGTTACAGAAGCGGCTGCCTTCTGTGAGATTGGATGGGCCCATTCCCTCATGTCAGGTTTTGATCCTGAAATGAGGAGTTGCTTTCTTAGCAGCTTTGTACATGGTTTGAGCTACATAAGGTCTCTGCTAAAAATATGTCTGTACAACTTCATCCTCCTCCCCCATGAGAAAGTTGCTGTAGATTAAATCCTGTCTTGCCTCTCAAGATCCTTCCCCCATGTTCTTTACGTCCAGGAGCAGTATTGCTAGACACACAAAGTGACCCCACTATATGTTGCAGCAAGTAGCACATTTATAAATCTGAAAATTGCTTATAATATTTGTACCGTTTAAGAGTTAACCACAAACTGCTAAAAGGAATAAACATTCACTTCAGTACCCATTATATTCCAAGCCAGTGCATCTGTCATTTTTAGTTTAAATCTGTATTACTTAGCTGTCTAAAACTTTGCACGTAAGTGACAAGAGTTATCCATTCTCTCTTTTATGGGGGAAATCACAGCTTTTGCTGTCTATATACTGGGTAGAGTGTCCCAGTTCCGGTTCACTTTAGGATATTCAGAAAATAAATATTGTCCATTGAGAAGAAATTCTGCTAATCAGTAGTATTTGTGTAAAAAAAAGAAAAGGAAATAAAATACCAGTTACTTTTTAGGAAGAAATGGATTGCAAGTAATAGTTAAGTCACAACATCATATCTATTCTTGTTTTATGCAGTAATCAGAAATATGACCTCAGGAAATATAGAATCACTTCGTTAGTGATTTGATAATATACAAGGTGGCACAAAATTGCAATGCTTCTAATTAGATTAAACACACATTTACAAAATAAGTGTGAGGGAAATTACTCCTCTCTCTCTCTCTCTGTCTCTCTCTCTCTCTCACACACACACACAGTGTGAGAGAGATGCTGCAGTAATATAATGATTTCTAGAAGTACACCTTCTATATAGTTACCAGGTGTCAGTGAACTACTGTCCTTCTCTAGATATCTGGGTAGGAAGGTGAATTAAAGGAGGAAGAGACTTTTATGTCTTTACATCTTGGAAACCTATCTTTATCCACTCCTAGCAGGTCCCAAATATCTTGACTCAGTCTAAAAATGTTTGTTTGTATCCTGTACTCATTTTTCTCCTAACCTTTGCCTGGCGTGTTTCTATCACTTTACATGCATTTGACATGGTCTTTCCCTTGTGACCTCACAAAGACCTATTTCCAATCCTCAGGTTTTGATCCTAAAATTTCAGAGCATGGGATGCTTGGCAACCCTATCCCCAAAATACAGTAGTTATGTCACCAAAGACAAGTGGATATAATAATAATAATAATAATAATAATAATAATAATAATAATAATAATAATAATAATAATAATAATAATAATAATAATAATAATAACAATAACAAGAACAAGAACAAGAACAAGAACAAGAACAAGAACAACAACAACAACAACAACAACAACAACTATTATTATTATTATTATTATTATTATTATTATTATTATTATTATTATTATTATTATTATTATTATTATTATTATTATTATTATTATTATTATTTGTATAGCTACCTCAATCGACATGTGACTCTGGGCAGCATACATAAAAATCCCCAAGATTTAAAACTATAGAGACCCTTAAAATTCCTAAAAACACTGAAAAAATTACCTCCCACACGCACCAATTAAAAAATCTAGATAAAACTTTTTAACATACATGATCCTCCACTAAATGAGAATATGTGAAAGTGATTAGATCGCTACATACAAAGGTGTTTGGGCTCTTCTGAACAAACTAACCAAAATCAGAAGTATAATTTCACCAAAGCTAGAGGCCAGGCATTACAATAAACTCCCTGATTAGTAAAAAAAAAAAAAATCTGAAAGACATTTGATTGCTTGTCCTTCTGAATCTGGTGTGCATGTGTGCACTCAAAAGAGAAACCATTATTTTCACTCATCCATTTTCCCCCCAACAGGATCTTTCAACCAAGTGTAATAGTCTACATCAGGGGTTCCCAACCTAAGGCCCGTGGGCCAGATGTGGTCCATGGTGCCATTTCATGTTGCTCCCCACCCTTCCAAGGGTATTCAAGAAACAAAATGGCCACCACTTTGAAACTAATGGGACAAAATGGCCACCCCCATCATGAAGGCAGGGCAAAATGGCCATCTGGCCCTTGAAGCTGACTGAGAGAGTGTGACCCAGCCCCTGGCTTGAAAAAGTTGGGAACCTCTGGTCTACTTGATCCATAAATATGCCTAAAATAGAGATAACAATTGCTATTATTTTCACACCATTAGTGTACATGTTTTTTTATAAAAATACTGCAAGCAGACAAACTTTAGCCATGTGTTGCTTTCACTATAATAAGAGAAAGATCTTGGAATTGTTGTGGATCACAAACTGAATATAAGCCAACAGTGCAATGTGGCTGCAAAAATAAAAGGGCAATGCTAATTTAGGATCCAGAAATCTCATGAAGAAATAGTTCCCTTCACTTTAGGAAGGATGCCGACAAACTAGAACAAGTTCAGAGGAGGGTAACAAGCATGATCAAGGTTCTCAGTGCATTCAAATACATCTTGGATACTACAAGCAAATACCTATTTAAGTGCCACCTTGCAGAGCATACAAGTGTATGCATTCCATAACCTTTGTGACTGTGTATGGTCATATGTTCACCCTTCATTTATAATTGCTATCTGCAGTGGCTCAAGTGGCTAAGATGCTGTCTAGAAGGTCCCAAATACTGCAGGACAGAATAAGCTCCTGTCTTTGTCCCAGCTCCTGCCAACCTAGCAGTTTGAAAGCAAGAAATTGCAAGTAGATAAATAGGGACCACTTCGGTCGGAAGGTAAACAGCGTTCCATGTCTAGTCATGCCTGCCACATGATCACGGAAATGTCTGCAGAAGCAGACAGTGCTGGCTCTTCGGCTTTACAACAGAGATGAGCACTGAACCTTAGAGTTGGATACAACTGGCTTTTGAGCAAGGGAAACCTTATACTGTACTTTAATAGCTTCAGGTTAATAGCAATAGCAATTACACTTGTATACCACCCCATACCGCTCAGTACACTCTCTGAGAAGTTCACAAGTAATTAGCATTTTTGTCCACAACATGCTGGGTACTCATTTTATTGACCTCAGCAAAATGGAAGGGTGAGTCAACCCTGGTGTCTTTCAGGATCGAACTCACAGTGTTCTGGCTGCAGTACCACAGTTTAACCACTGCACAACCAGGGCTCATACTTTCATAATTTATTTATTTATTTATTTATTTATTTATTTATTTATTTATTATTCGCATTTAATACCCCGCCCCACTCGGGAAGACCCGACTCTTTAAAGTAGTGATGCTTCTGAAACTTAAGAGCTATAGGTTTATTAATAAAATCTAGTAGGTTAGTAATTGTATTGTATATAACAAAACATAACTTCAACATAATTAACATAATGTTCTAAAGTCAAACTGGGATTGATTATTAGCTGGTTTATATTTATGCAGTCAGCTTAACTAAGAGTCAGAGTCTGTCTTCTCTTGAAGGATGCTGTAAGAATTCAAGCCAGAGGCTGTTAAGGTAGAGCTTGTCTTTGCAAGATTTTTGTTTTGACAGAGAGTGGTCGTTCACAACCTATGGCCTATGGCGGCAAAACATCTGGCCTGTGATGGTGACCCCAGAACCGGAAGCGGATTTGTTTACAACAGTTATAAATGTACCCACACATGCACAAACATGCCTGCTGAAGTTACGGCAGCATTTAGAGCAGGAGGAACCACATGTCCAGCCCACTCAGCTGTCTAAGGGGGCATGGTCCGGCCCATGGCACAAAAAAGTTGAGTCCTGTGACAAGCAAGAGTTTTAGTTCTTTTCTTTAATCTGCTTCCACAACTGCTGTTTTCATTCACAGAAGGGATGCATTATGACAAATGACATCATGGACAGAATTACACATGTCTAGGTCCTAGGATGCTCATTGGTGGTGTATATGCAGAAAATTTTTAGACACTTTGAAGTTGTGCAATCACAGCTCTCTTCTCTGATTTATAATCTGTAAACATGAATCATGACAGAATTGGTTTGTCCTTCATTATTTGAACTGGAATATGGCCTCCCTTCTGAGGTTCGTTTTTGACAGGACATCACTACATCTGAGAAGAGTGACAATATAATGAATTCTGGCCAAGTGTTGCCAAGTTCTTGTTCCAGGTGCATTCCTGCTACACAATTATATTCGTCTGAGATCACCATAAGTGTCATAGCTTACTCTAGTTTAGTCTATGATGCATTTGTTGGTGTCTGGTTTTGATTTGTTGTGGGTATTCTTGTTATTCATTTTCTGTTGTTCATCGCCCAGAGTGGAGTAACACCAGTGGTGGGCTGTCAAAAATTTTACTACCATACTGTGGGAGGAGCCGATGTCGTGGGCAGAGCCAATGTCATAACATTGTGGGCTGAGCCAAAGTAAAAATTATTTTTTTAAAAAATAAATAAATTAAAATACAAATTAAAATAAATACACATAATACATAAATACATTAAATACACATAAAAACAAACTACATAAAACACACATGCATCTCAGCCCACCCATCCTCCCCAAACACAAAACCGTCACTGGGATCGGGGAGCAGCTGGCAGGCAGGCAGGAACAGCAGCAGCAAAGCGGCAAAGCGGTGTGGTGGCAAAGCATCACAGTGGCAAAGCGGCACGGTAGCAAAGCAGCACTGCGGCAAAGCAGCGTGGCAGCAAAGCAGCAAAGTGGCGCTGTGGCAAAGCAGCCTGGTGGCGTGGCCTACTCTGGCCTGGCCTGGCCTGGCCTGGCCAGGCCCAGCAGCGCAGCTCAGCCTAGCCCGACAGCGTGGCCTGGCCCGGCCTGGTGGTGCACTGAGGAAAGGTTGCCACCGCCGCTGCTGCTCCTCCAGGTGCTGTGCCCTTTCTGGGCAGCCCAAAATGGCTGCTTGGAAGTGCGCATCCGTCAAAACTCAATTTAATGCATGCACATTTCTATTTTTCAGTGTGCATGCATCAAATGGAGTTTTGACGCATGCACACTTCCGAGCAGCCATTTTGGGCTGCCTGGAAGAGACATCTAGAGGGCGGCTGGAGAAGCAACCAAACCGGCCACCCGTGGGTTTACTACCCCCCCTCCAGCGATCCCCTCTGGATTGCTGCTACTGGTTCGGCCAAACCAGTCTGAACTCGGAGCAGCCCACCACTGGGTAACACCCAGATGGGCGGTATACAAATCAAATAAAATAAAATCAAATAAATAAATAAATAAATAAATAAATAAATAAAGTGTCATGGTTGCAAGTCAGATTTTGAAATGGTGACAGGATTTCCTGTTGTTGTTAAAGGAAATGAGAGAGAGTAATCCAGTGGGACATTTTTTAGTGTCTCACCCACTATAGTTCTCTGGATTGTTTAGGATGAAGTTGTGACATTTAAAATGGTGTAAAATTACTTTCGTCATAGTACAGATAAACTTTCAGAAGGAAGTTGTAAGAATTTCAGAACAATATTCTCTTGCTAAAGAGCTCTAGCAAGTGAAGATTCTGTAACCATCTTCCTTCCTTCCTTCCTTTCATGGTTCCATATGTACTGGTTTTCCACAAACACATTTATTTTTTATAGGTTTACATGAGAATAATTTTCCTACTGTAAGTGAAAGTAGAAAGCCAATCTTACTGTGGCCAACACCCTCTCTACAATGACCTTTTTCTTTGGGTTATATGGCAAATCTTTCCTTAACTGACACAAAAAATTAGCCAGTGGGAAAGGGATTTAGTCATCTTTGAAGACTGAGTTCCCCTTTCCAGCAAGATGTGATTTTAAGCATAAGGAGTACTCACCAAGCAACTTGGACAGGCTAAGAGATGAAAGAGAGAGAGAAGCAACTCTAATACTTTATTCTAAATATATTCTATTTACAGTTGTACCTCGCTTAAAGAGCATAATGTGTTCCATAGGGTTGCTCTTTAAGCGTGTTTGGTCTTTAAGTGAAACACCATTGTAAGTGACCAATTGTGTGTGGGGGGGGGGGGAATGCAAACCCCGATTTATTTCTTAAGTGAGTTTTTGGTTGGTTTTATTTGTTAAGCGAAGCGAACATTCAGAGAAAATTCTGCTCTTTAAGCGAGTTACTCTTTAAGCAAGGCGCTCTTTATGCGAGGTTTGACTGTATTACTGTCTCACATAATTTAATTTTCTTTATAGTACTGTATTGTGTTTTGTGTTTGGTTTAACTTAATATTGGTGCCTCACTTTCTATTACTCTTAATTTATTCTTAATGTCTCTAACATTATAAATGTGGATCAGAAAGAATTCTTTTTAAAAAAATTAAAATAAGGAATAAAAAGAATCTGGCGCAGCTTCATGTTTTACACATTTTGCATGTGTGAATGTAGAAATGAGATTAGAAAAGCTTATGTTTTACATGCTTTAGGATAGATTAAAAGGATCCTAGAATTTTCTCTGGTCATTTGTCTGCAAATCCATTAATTTGTATGAGGTTTTAAAAAATCCACTTAATGAAAATGGACACAGTCCATAGGTGAAGTCTAGCACTGTATAATTGGTCCTCTTCTTGTGTAACAAGATTGTGTTCTTTTCTTGACAGTCCATCTCACATCCCTCAAGTACGTTTTAGACTAAGGATTCTCCCAGTTTGGGAAAAATGTATATGTGGGGAGGGGAAATAATTCCAAATAAAGCCATTCCATTGGGAAAGAGGAGGAAGCTAATGAATGTGGGAAGTATATAGATCAGGGGTTCTCAACCTATGGTCCATGGGCCAGATCAAGTCCATGGCACAATTCCATCCAGCCTGCACCACTCCATAGCAGGGTGGATGTTGTTGCTTACAACATCCATCCTACTATGGAGCAGCATTAGGGACACGTCAAGCCAAGCAGAGGGGACAAGGACAGCAGTGATGGCAGCAGAAGTGTCAGACACACAAGGTTACATGCAACTTTCCCAGGGGTCGCTTAGGCTGAGTGTGAGCAAAGACAGTCTGGACCCTTCCTCCACCCATGACAAGCTGGCAAGCAGGGAAGTGGCAGTGGTGTGTGTGTGTGGGGAGTGTTGGCAGGCGAGACTGATGCCATGAGGGGAGTATTGGCAGGTCAGGCTGGTGGCATGGAGGGAGTGTTGGCGGTGGTGGTAGGAGAACACACCAGTCTGGCCCTCCAAAAGTCTTAGGGGGCGTGATCCAGTCCCAGGCTTTAAAATGTTGAGAACCCCTGATTTAGATTCAAACAGTTGATTCACCATATGATTCACAAATATAAGGCATATAAGCCCTGTGTCTTCAAGGTCCATGTTAAATTCCTTGCCTTTCTTGTTCACAGGTCTTGAGAATCACTGCTGGGCATGGATTCTATGAGGGATGAATGAAAGTAGTAGTACAGCAGGTGAAACAAAACATTCTTAAATGTGCAAGTGACTGGAAAGACTCCCGATTCTCACATGTATGCTGAGTTTTTGCAGAGAGAAGAGAAAATCCTCCCTGTAATGTTGACTCCATTCATACAGATTAGTGGACACCTATGTGCATGTACCCAAAATGGACTGCAGTGCCATCAGGAAGTGCCCATACAGGAAGGCTACCTCATTGTTGGCAATACTTGTGGCTTAACCATGGTTTAGAAAATAATGTAGCCTTACAAGGAGGTTAGAAATGATTTTAAGAGATTGGATCTAGATTTCTTTTTATAGCTACATATATTGCTATGTATTGATAGATATCAATTGTAGCTCTAATTTCTATATCTATAGCCCGATTCAGTTGTTAAAATGTGCACGGAAGGCTCATGTGCATAGGGCAGCATTTTAGCTTTTCCTCTCTCTGTTATTCACTTCTGTCACCTTCCTACATGTAGATGGCTATAAGTCTGAATACGAATATCATCTCTTACTAGTGTGAACTCTCCACATTTGTTGGGACCCATGGAAAATAAGTGTTGTGAATCATGTGGCAACCCTCCATGGGTGGCATTGTTCTTCCTTTTCAGGTTCATTGCCTTCCACTGGAAGGAGGTTGGATGGAACCAAGGATGGGGGGGGGAGGGTAGAACTACTGCACTCCTGTGTAGGTATGAGGGTTCATCTTGGATTTTAATAATTTAATGGGGCTTGACTGTGTCTGTGTCTATGTAGAAAGCACATCAAATGTTGTCATTACAGGAAAGATGATGATCTCCATTCACCACCGCAAACCTAGTCATGTCCTAAAAACAAGTCCTGAAGCACTGGGGAACTGTCCAGACGTAGTTTTCAGTTGATGTCAAGATTTAAAAGAGTGTGTTGAAGGGAAGAAACCATCAGTGGGATGTTCAACTTAGCTCTCATTCTCTGGAAGAAATGTACATACATATGGTCCATGTCTCTCCCCACCAATCCTCTATAATTACATATTGACTTTGAAATGAGAAAAGTGGATGGTAGACATGCATCCTTAATGATGTAGGTTTTGTCCAGCTACTGCTTTATATTATGGCAAATAAAAATCTGTGAACTATCCTCTCAAAATGAAAAGAAAAGAAAAGATTTTGTTGCAATAAATCCTTGTGTCTCTAACAAATCCTTTGACTCCTGCCAGGCAGAAGGAAGGCCATAAGCCTGCCTTAATACAGTTTCACAGCAAAGATTTTATTAAAATTATGGAGCAAGAGTGAAATCACACAGAAGCTCCGTCTATCTCCTGAATGGCTCCTGAGATAGATTGTTCAGCTTTGAAGAAATGCTAAACATGCATCCAACCTCTGTTTTATATAGCTTTAAAATCTTCTCTTTATATAACCTAAATGACAGGGCAGGTGAGCTGTTTAGCATTCTCTTTTTAAATTCCTTTATCAGAATTATGTAAGACAAGGAGGAAATAAATTGTGATTAGAAACAACTAACCTTTGTATTGAAGAACGGGTATGTATTGAGGGATCAGAGGATGAGTGGATAAATGTATAAAGCCAAAGTATCCAGATTTTCTTGTTACTATTTCCTTGTGGAACACATACAGTACCTTTTAAACAGATTTGGATTGTCAAGGTGTCTTGTGGGATGTGACCTTGGTGCTCTTGACCCAGATTTCTTTATTTACAGAACATGTTTCTCAAATCTGAAAGGTGGGATAAAGAAATTATGTGTTGCCATAAAACAATGATACAACAAGAATTGTAACTCATTATATTCTCCTTTTAAAATTAATTTTATTTATTTGCTCATATGTTAGAGTGGCAAGTTTACAAAGTGTGAGACACCCTCTTATCTTAAAAACAACAGTGATTTGACCCAGATAACGGGCTTCTAACGCTCTTTTGTAGTAGTGCATCAAATGTAGCTGATCTTTCACAACTTAAGTAAAGAATAACAATAATACGTATATGATTTATCTACTGAGGAAATCACTGACCATTTGGTCTACAATAAATAATGGAAGCAGAAATTATGATCTAGCGCAGGGGTGGCCAACCTTTTTGTGCCATGGGGCAGACCACAACCCAGAAGCAGAAGCAGGCGCATTTACAGCTGACATAAATCCACACACTTCCTTGTTTACATCAGCTGTGGGCATATTAGAACATACATGGGACATAAATGCACTCGCTTCTTCTTCCAGGTGTGGAGGAGATGGTGATGGGCCGGTTGGAATGGCGTCATAGGTCGGGTCCAACCTGTGGGTCATAGGTTGGGAATCCCTCATCTAGAGGCCCCAATATGCAGGGCAAATAATGCTGTAAATCTTCCACAGAAACTTCTTGGCAAGCGTAATTTTCTAGACTCTAGAATGTTTTTATGTCTATCTGTTGAAATGAGGTGTGGCAGAGCAGCTACCTCTAGAATCTGGGCTAAAGCCAGTGGTGGGCTGTCAAAAAAAATTACTACCACACTGTGGGTGGAGCCAACGTCATGGGCGGAGCCAATGTCATGATGTCATGGGCGGAGACAACATCATGATGTCATGATATTGTGGGTGGAGCCAAAGTAAAATAAATAAAATATTACTCGGGCTGGGGGGCCCTTTGGGGACAAACCGTGCGGCCATGCAGTTTCCCCCCGAACCCTCCTTCAGCCGCAGTGATGGATCGCTGTCAGCAATGGATCGCTGTGGCTGGGAGGGGGCCTTCTGAGACAAACTGTGCAGCTGCATGGTTTCCCCCAAACACTCCTTCAGCCCCAGCGATGGATCGCTGTGGCTGGAGGGGCTTTCGGGGGGGGGGGAGCCGCACGGCTGTGCGGTTTGTCCCCAAACCCTCCTGCAGCCCCAGCGATGGATCACTGCGGCTGGGGGGGGCTTCAGGGGGAAGCCACACGGCCATGCAGCTTGTCCCTGAACCCTCTTTCAGTCCCAGCAATCCATCGCTGGGGCTGGGGGGGCCTTTGGGGGGAAACCACGCAGCCACACAGTTTGTCCCCGAACCCTCCTTCAGCCCCAGCGATCCATCACTGGGGCTTGGGGGGGAGCTTCTCAGGGGACCTATTTTTCAGTGCAGATGCATCAAATGACGTTTTGACGCATGCATACTTTCAAGTAGCCATTTTGGGCTGCGCGGAAATGCAATCTGAAGGACGGCTGGAGAGGTGACCGAACTGGTCGCCCGGGGGTTTACTACCCCTCCCCGGACGATCCCCTCCAGATTTTTGCTACCGGTTCAGCTGAAACAGTCCGAACCGGCAGCAGCCCACCACTGGCTAGAGCAGTGGCTGAGATTTCAGGTGGAGTAAATTTTTCTGAAGTGAGAGGACAATGTAACTATAAATTAAAAGAGCAAAATATAAACAGGTTGGGAAAATCTGACAAACAGGTCTAAGCACTAAGAAGGCAAGACCAACCTAAGACATTTTGGAGACTAAGATCACACAGTCTGCCCCTGCCCTGCATTTCATATGGAAATGTTGAACCAGCTGGCTCAGCACTGATGATAACTCACTGTCTTTCATTGGATCTGGAAGCAACAAGCTAGATTTGGGAGGCATAAGACAGGCTAGGTGTGGCACACACTTCGAACAGGTTGCACCCATTCCTAGTCAGCAAGAGTTGTACCTACACTAGACATTTATTCCATTTTAATACTGTTTCAGGGACTGCAGTGGCTTATTTATTTATTTACTTGAATTTGTATACCGCCCTCCTTACCAGGGCAACTCAGGGTGGTTTAACATGTCATATAAAAACATCAACAACAAATTCCGATCAAAAATTCTAAAAGATTTAATAAATAGACAGGTTAATAACAGATTAAAAGTTAAAAACTAACTTTTAAAATTAAAAAGAAGTTGAGGGAGCTCACACCAAACAGCAGGCTGGGGTTGTTGTGCAACCTGTACCCCATACCTGCCCCACCAGCCATGTTTTCAAGTTCTTCCTAAAAGGCAGCAACTCCATCTGGAGGCGCAGCTCCATTGGCAGGAGGTTCCATAGGGCCAGAGCGGACACAGAGAAGGCCCTCCTTCTGGTGCCAGAGAGATACGCCTCTCTCGCCAATGGAACAATTAGAGAGCCGCTCTGGTCCACTCTGGTGGGACAGACAAATGTTCTTGGGGTGAGGCAGTCTCTTAAGTATCCTGGCCCACTACCATGTAGGGCTTTAAAGGTAATTACCAGCACCTTAAATTGCACCCAGAGACATACTGGCAACCAGTGCAGCTCCCAAAGCAGTGGTGAAACACGTGAATAATGCCCATACCCCATCACCACCCGGGCAGCTGCATTCTGGACCAGTTGCAGCCTCCAAATGGTCACCAAGGGGAGCCCCATGTACAGCAGATTTTATTTATTTATTTATTTATTTATTTATTTATTTTTATACTTCTATACCACCCTCCTCACCAGGGTGACCCAGGGTGGTCTACAACACCATAAAAAACCACACAATACAATACAATCCAAGCATCCCAGGATCTCAACTATAAAATTTAAATGTTTAAAAATCAGTTAATTATCATAATTAAAAGATTAAAAATTAAGTCCCAAAGATAAGATTAAAAAAATTAAATTAAAAGACCAATAATCAAGTCTGGAGGTGACCAGAGCATGTGTGATCATGAACAAGGAGTCCCGATCTAGGAGCGGGCATAACTGGCAAATGATACGAACTTGTGCAAAAGCCCTCCTGGCCACGACTGCCACCTGTTCTTCAAGCAAGAGTTGCAAGTCCAGGAAAAGCTCCACATTATGCACTGGGTCTGTATGGAGCAAGACTGCCCCATCCAGGACCAAAGATGGTAGCTCCTGAGATAACGCAGGACCCCTGACCCACAGCCACTCAGTCTTGCCGGGATTCAGCTGTAGCCCATTGTCACCCATCCAGACCCTGACAGCCTCCAGGTACTTGGATAGGACTTCCACTGCATCACTTGGATCACCATGGGCTGAGATATATAACTGCGTATCACCTGCATATTGATGATACCTCACCCTGTGGGAATGAACTATTTCACCCAGCAGTTTCATGTAGATATTAAATAGGAGAGGCGAGAATACTGAGCCCTGAGGCACCCCATATTGAAGGGGGCTCAGGCTGGACCACTCATTCTCCAGCCACACAGACTGGGTTTAGCCTTCAGAAATGAGGAAAACCAGGACAAAACAGTGCCCTGGATCCCCAATCCTTGGAGCCTTTCCAGAAGGATACTGTGGTAGACAGTATTGAAAGCTGCTGAGAGGTCAAGAAGAGCCAGGACAGATGGATAACCTCTGTCTCACTCTTGCCAGAGATCATCCACCAGCATGACCAATGCAGTTTCCATACCATATCCGGGTCTGAATCCTGACTGGCAAAGGTCCAGATAATCTATTTCATCCAGGACCTCCTGCAACTGCCATGCCACTGCCTTCTCCAAAACCTTGCCCAAAAAGGTCAGGTTGGACACAGGCCGGTAGTTAGCATGCACCGTAGGGTCAAGTGATGTTTTTTTTTCAGGAGGGGGCACACCAAAGCATGTTTCAAGGTTGCTGGAAAAAACACTCCCACAATGATGAATTTATGATTGCTTCGACCCAACCGCCCGTCATTGCACTGTATGTTTTAACTAGCCAGATGGGGCATGGGTCTAATGCACAGGCAGTGGCACAAACATATCAAAGGAGCTTGTCCACTTCTTCAGGGACAACTGGCTCAAACCGATCCCAGATAACATGGCCAGACTGCACTCTGGTCAACCCAAGCTCTACATTTTCCACACCAGGTGATGAGTGCTTTGAACTCTTTTCTTTAATACAAGGCAACATATGAGAACTCTCCAGGAGAGAAGTCAAGGTGTCTCAACAGAACGAAAAATCTCAAATTCCATAGGATAGAACCAGGCCAGTTGGCATCAAAATGTCAGAAGTTTGCTGTATAGACCCAACTAAGAATATGTTTTTTTGTCTCATGAAGGCTATGATACCATTGAGTCAGACATCACTTAATATTTCCAAACTGGCCCTTAAGTAATGAGTAAAACTAAGACTTTATGAGAGCTATTAATTAGTATTGTGTCTGCCTTTGACTATCGTAGCATGTATTATTGGAGTTGGAAAAGAAAGCAACTTCTTTCTTGGGTGGATATAAGGGAGTGCCCCCGTGTTCTAGTCTATGTGAGAGTAGCATAATAAGGACCGAAGAATAGCACTTAATTACTAAAGTAATAAGACATAATGCTGAAGTGAAGTTCTTTACTAATGAGGTTAATGAGTGTAAAGGTAAAGGTTTCCCTTGCTTGAAAGCCAGTTGTATCTGACTCTAGGGTTCAGTGCTCATCTCTGTTTCAAAGCTGAAGAGCCAGTGCTGTCTGCTTCTGCAGATGTTTCTGTGGTCATGTGGCAGGTATGACTAGACACTGGAGTGCAGGGAATGCTGTTTACCTTCCTACCGAAGTGGTTCCTATTTATCTACTTGCAGTTTCTTGCTTTCAAACTGCTAGGTTGGTAGGAGCAGGGACAAAGACGGGAGCTCATTCCGTTCTGCAGTACCTTTCTTTGGAACTGTGAATCAAGGTGGCTTAAAATTAGGCTAAACTTTTAGGAAATTAAAATAACAAAGTTTCAAAAATGAAAATATAAGTTAATTCATTATGTTATTAAAATATAATTAAAAATAAAACAGGTTAAATTTGTTGAT
Organism: Furcifer pardalis; assembly: GCA_030440675.1. Lineage (NCBI taxonomy): Eukaryota > Metazoa > Chordata > Lepidosauria > Squamata > Chamaeleonidae > Furcifer > Furcifer pardalis. The sequence continues at coordinate 279,624,922 of CP126890.1, forward strand.
TAATATACTAATCTAGTAGAGAAAACTATCTAATTTGCTAAGATTTTTTTTTTGCAAGATTGTCTGATTCAGACTGATAAATAATGTAAATGCTATACAGTAATACCTCAGATAACACTAAGACTTGGTTCCACAAGTCTTGGTGTTATCCGATTTTTAGTGTTATCCGATGCATATTAAAATCCTATGGGATCCATTAGATAATGTTAAAGCTCCATAGAGAAACATTGTAACCGCACAGGCTTTAGCGGTTGTTATCCGATGCATCCCATAGGACCTTAACGTTATTCGATCCAATTTTCCTCCCCAGATTACTAAACGTTATGTGATTTTAGCGTTAACCGAGGTAAACGTTATTACTGTACAGTATTTAAAAATTAAATCATACATTTTAGTATATATTTTGGTTGTGATGCATCTGACACAAATAAGAAAAGAAATCAGTTAAGATATTATAATCGGATCAAGTTAGAGGAAGTCAGATTTTGGCTAAATACAGTAAAACCTTGGGTTACGACTGCTTCAGGTAACATTTGCCCTGGTATACAATGGCAAATCCTATGGAAATGCTGTCCCGGGTTATGAATTTTTAATGGAATTGTTTTAGGTTACAACGATAAATTTGCAACTGTTTTTCAAATTCTCAATGCATCCCTATGGATGCTTAGGGTTACAATTTTTTCACATTACGATGGAGGCTGTTGGAATGGGCCTCCATCATAACTCGAGGTTTTACTGTCAGAAATGTCCTGTTAGAACAGTGCAGCAATTGAGCCAATGATCTCGGAAGGTGGTTAGTAATCCAAAGATGGAGGCATTCAAGGATAAGCTAGACAACCAACTGACACATATACTCCGACTTCAATTCCTGCTCCACACTCAATGGCCTTATAGGACCTTTCCAACTCCATCATTATATGATTCTGATCTTATGGTTTTGAAGTTATTAATTATTGAAGGCCTGCTCAGATAAAAAAAAACTGCTTACTGGTGAAAGGACATTAGAAAAGGGAGGAAAATATATGTTCCTCTTGTTTCAGAAGACAGATGTGGATGTAGTGTACCAGACAGTAGATAGCATTTAAAATTTGCGATGAGTGTGTATGAAGAAACCACAGAAAAACAACAATATATGGGTATATTAAAATGTGTGTAGATTTAAATCAGATTAATGCCGTATGATCATAGTTATAATTTCAAAAGTTATTTCAGAATTATTATTCCAAGACAGATATACAGAGAAAGCATTCAGCTGTATCTTTTTGCTAATGATTTTGGAATATTCCACAAATCACTCTGCCGTTTGCAGAACTCTGCAGTCCATCTTGTATTACTACATCTTTTAAAACTGGATAAAATTATAATTGATTTGTGGTTCCTGTTAAACCATCCTCTGGTAACGAGTTTACAATTGATTGCAAAGTCTCTTTGAGATGCATTCTAAAAATACAACGTTGAACATGCATTTAATCTGGCATTTGAAACACGTGTTTGGTTTCAGACAAGTGAAAAGCAAAGCTGCATTTCCATGAAGCCTGTATAATAAACTCAGCAGGTGATACCATAAATAAGGTGGTAATCAGTATTTCGCTTGTCATCTCAGAGAACCATAAACTACTTACTGTATAATTTTACTTACATTGCTGTGCCAACTTATTAATGCATGTACAGTAATTTGTAAAACAGCTGGTTATTATTCTGCTCATATTAGCTTTTTCATACTAATGATTTATTTTCCCCCATTTTCTCCAGGATACAGACCTTCAACTAACTGGAATTGATTTACAAATGGGGAATTTGCAGTAAATGGATGCTCTTTCCATATGGCTACTGCAGAAAATAGGATTGCTGATTGAATGTAGCTTGATGAAGAAGCCTAAGTGAAGGTCCTGTCTTGAAGAAGAATGAAAGCAATGGAAGATGCTTGTTGTATGAAGAGGGTTTTGCAAGTTTTCTGACAGGTTCACCTTTTGAGAGCTAAATCCATACATTTCATTTCCCTGGTATCTTGAAAAAGAGAGTTGTTTAATCCTCTCTTTCTCATCAAGTGGATACAAATAAGATTGTCTTCACTACAGATGGACAACTGATGTGGGACCATGGCATTCCCCAAATCCATGTGGCTGAACTGCATGTGGAGAGCGATGTTAGTCCGCTTGTTGCACGTGGGATTGGATGCCACATTCACCTTTTGCATATTTGGGTTCTTGCTTCACACTGCTGCCGTGTCCTCGCAAAAATTGGATGATACCGATCCTGTGGTGACCACCAACTTTGGAAAGATCAGAGGAATGAAAAAGGAATTGAACAATGAAATTTTGGGGCCTGTCATTCAGTTCCTTGGAGTTCCATATGCTGCCCCTCCTGTTGGGGAGCGTAGATTTCAACCGCCTGAACCACCATTTCTTTGGCCAGATATTAAAAATGCTACACAGTTTGCACCCGTGTGTCCCCAGAACATTATAGAGGGTCGGTTACCTGAAGTTATGCTCCCTGTCTGGTTTACTAATAACTTGGATATAGTTTCTACTTATGTACAAGATCAGAATGAAGACTGCCTGTATTTGAATATATATGTCCCAACTGAAGATGGTGAGTTACTTACAGGAGAAGCAGAAGGATCTTATGTTTTTACTTTTCTAATTGAAGTTTTATTTAACTCCTAGTCAGTCATGTGTACTGGTAGCCAGCACGGCTTTCTTGTCTGCATGCCAGCCTCTTTTCTTTTACTCGTATGCATGTGGCTTTTAAAAAATTATGTACGCATCAGTTTTTAGCCTTTACTATCCCTTCTGCTCTTTTCTTATCTATACTCATTTACTTTGTCCTTCAGCACGTCTATTCTTAGGCCAAAGTTGGTACCTAATCCTCATTTTCCCACCCATTGACTTCTGGGAAAGATGCATCAACATCTTGATTCATTGCATGGGTAGGCAAAAAGGAGTAGTCTACTCTACCGGACCAATAAAATAAATGAATAAGCAAGTAGGCCACCTTGAAGTTAGCAAGTGGTGATTGCATGCTCCTACTGTCAATCATGGAGCTCCATGTTATTTTCTAGTCTTCTATTCATTTTTCAGTCAAAAGAATATCCAAGGAATGTGCCAGAAAACCCGGCAAGAAAATTTGTAGAAAAGGAGGTATGTATAAAGTGGACACATGCTTGGAAAAAAAAAACAATAAATGAAGTTCAAACCATACCAAGGCAAGCCAGGTCAACCCATCTTAAAAGAACAGAAGGCTGTTTTTGTTGTTGAGTTGCTGTGCAGAAAGGAAAAGTAGCATGCTATTAATGAGTTTGAAAAGTAGGGAGAAAAGGAAGGGGGTTGGGGGTGGGAACAGGGAAGGTTGAAACACAAGAAAATGAATGAACAACCAGTTCCAATCCTGAAGCATAAAGACTAACTATCTCACTGGCGTTTTCCCATACAGGCAGATTTGAGAGCTATTTTGTACTTTAGTCTGATAGAGAAGGAAAGCAATGTTGTTACTGTCCTTGAGCTTTTCATACGGAGGCCCAGTGATAGAACATAGCATTCAAGTGGAAGCATTTAAAGTCTCAGATGTCTATGATCCTATCTGAGCCAGTTTTGTTGTTGGTCCATAAGATCACTTATGTTTGATCGCTGATTCCTCATATGCCATTGTATTTTTTTTCCCTTGTTAGCTGGTGTAAGGACTGAATCCTGTTTCCAGATGAGAAGAATACTAGTGATTTTCTCTGGGCAGAAAAGAAAGTGGTGGGATTATAAAATGGTATGCTAAAAGCAATGATGGGATTCAGCAGGTTCCCACCAGTTTGACAGAACCAGTAGCAGAAATTCTGGCTGGCTATGTCCATCCAAGTTTTGAAATAAAGTACAGTAGTCCTAATTTGGGTGCAAACAAGGCTTTCCCCCTAGCCACACCCCTCAGAGTAGGTAGTAAAAATTTTTGAATCCCACCACTGGCTAAAAGTCATGTAACATTGCTCTTTTATGCAAGATTTTATAATTACATTAAATTATACAAACAAATGAAGGACTTGGTAGATTCCATTATCGCTTGCAGAGGCTCAAAAAGGAGAACCTTGCAAATTTAAAATTCAGGGTGGTATATCACAGTTTTAAAAGTTCTATTCCAGAGTTACAGTAAAAATTTAGGACTAGAGTCCTTTCCATTATCTTGAGGACTCAAGTTAGGGAAAGTAAAATTTAGACTCAGAATTCATCTGTAAAATGTAACAACCAGTGGTGGGATGTCAAAAATTTTACTACCCCACCGTGATGTCATCACAGTGTGGGCGGAGCTAACATCATGACATCATGATGCTGTGGGAGGGGCCAAATAAAAAATAATAAAATAAAATAAAAATAAGCACACACACACACACACCTCAACCCACCCACAACACAAACCTGTAAATAAATTAAATAAATTAAATAAATAAATAAATAAAAATTACATTAAAACACACCCACCCACCCACCCCGAACATAAATCAACCCACCCAACCACCTCAAACACAAACCTGTCACTTACCTGTTAGCATAAGTGCCTGGGCAGCACCATGTTGCAAGATGGATACGGACATTGTACCAGTTCTCTAGGATAATATGCCTTAATGTAAATGTAAAACAGCTGTACCTCCTTAAGGGTTCTCCAATTGGAACAGCAATTGGAACAGCACAGGTGTAGCTTATTGATGAGGTAACTCCAAGACTTTGCTTAAAAAGTCAGTTATTATGTGTTTATTTGCTTTTATTGTTGAATGTTTTAAATTTTTATGAATTTTATGAATTTTTAAGGCCTTTATATTATGATTCAGGATGTAAGCCGTCCAGAGTCGGGTTCACCCGATTGGGGCAGGATATCAAGTATGAACAATAAATAAATAAATAAATAAACCCCAAGCCAGGCCACCAGGCCTTTTTAGGAACTGTGGTAGTATATCAATATAGGTAAAGGTATTAAATACACATTAAAATACACACAGACACACCACATTCAAAGGTGAGTCACTTACCCTGGGGAGCAGGCTATAGGGAGCTTCAGGCTAGCAGCTTCTCTTCCTCCTCCCTGCTTGGGAGGACAGCAAGGAGCCGTGCATATGCACCAAGCACTGTAGGCGTGCATGCACACCAAGTGCTTAGCGCGCATACACAGTGAAAAGGAAAGCCCCGAAGGTGGTTCCCCCCAAAAGCTGCTACCGGTTCTCCAGGACACTGGGAAAAGTTGCTACCAGTTCTAGCGAACTGGTGCGAACCTGTTACATCCCATTCACTGGTAGCAACACTGCTTGGTGTTTAGGGGATGGGTGAGTGGGTGGGTGGGGGAGGGTCAGCCAATGAAATCTAATTAAATGTTTCAATCCTGAAATGCAGGCGAAGTAATTGTACATGGATTTTGGTAGAAGGGGAAATTAATAATACTGTATCAACTTCTGCTGTAAAAATTCTGGTTAGGTAGGGTGCTTCTGATGGAAATATGCAGTATTGCTGCTATTGTATATGTTTTATTTATTTATTTATTTATTTATTAGTTCAAATTTATATTGCCGCCCACTCACCGTGGCGACTCAGGGCGGCTTACAGACAATACATTACGTTACATTACAATATAATATGTTGGGGTGGGCACAGGGGGAGGGGTGGTAAGGTCCTCATCCTGCCCCGGCTTCTTCCTCCCCTGGCAGTTGGTATAGGCACAGAGGGAGGGGCGGCAAGGTCCTCATCCTGCCCTGGCTTCTTCTTCCCCTGTTTTTGGAAGGCTTATATCCAAAATATAATTTTAAAAATCAGATTGGCTTCCTTATTCTTCTTCATATATTAATATTTTACTGCTTTATTTTAAAATCAGTGAAATTTTCTTGTCTTTGCAAGCTACTGCAATGTTGGATGTAATTCCAAATACAGTAAAACCTCGGATAATGCTAAAACTTGGTTCCACAATTCTTGGTGTTATCTGATTTTTAGTGTTATCCGATGCATATTAAAATCCTATTGGATGCATCAGATAACGTTAAAGCTCCATAGAGATACATTGTAACTGCACAGGCTTTAGCGGTTGTTATCCGATGCATCCCATAGGATCTTAATGTTATTCGATGCAATCCCCCCCCAGATTACTTAACGTTATGTGATTTTAGCGTTATCTGAGGTAAACGTTATCCGAGGTATTACTGTAATACACATATTTTTTCCATGCATTTGTGAGAGAAAGCCCATCTGGAGAAGGAACTAATTTACACATTTGGAAAAAATACATGGATTATTGGCAAGAGAATAAAATATGTACCGTAGTTATTTAATTTCTTTATATGAGATGCCTTCAGTATAGTTGGCAGTGTAAGCCTACGCAGGTCTGTTCATATGCAGTAAAGTTTAATCAGGCTCAAACATATCCATGGTAGGGTAGAATTTGTAGGTGAAACAGTGGCATTTGGTGTCTTTGATGCTGCTGAGAAGTATGTGCATGTTTAATCTGTTTCAGCAATAATTACAGCTACTGTACACCTAAAGTTGGAGATGTAATTGGAAACCTCACGGTATCAAAGTATTTCTTGGTTTGCTAAAGCTAGAGAAATAGGAATGAAAATGGAAAACTCAACAAAAACAAAAAACTAAAAGTTTTGTGCCATCTCTAAGAGTAAGCAATTTACTTCAGCCTGAGCTTTCGTGCATTGCAAGCCACAGCAACTAATACCATCAGCTATGAAAGCTCACACTGAAATGAATCTGTTAGTCCTGAAAGGTGCCACAATACTTCTGTGGTCTTGCTTTTTTATATAAATGCTGAAGTAAACTCACACAGTGTTTCTCTGGAAGATGGGGAACACCATCACGATAGAAGTGAAGTTTTATTACTTGGGCTTGGAAGTAGCAGCTCTGATCCAAAGAATCTTGCACACATTTATGTAGGCAAGAAGGCTTTTCAGCTGATGGTTGCTGACAGCAGAGTGCTTTGGCTGTAGCCAAATGCTATTGATAGGAGTGTGCCTTGCTCATGTCAATTAAGAGAAATTTTAAAATTGCCTTGTGATAAAGAGTTGGCATTTGCCCTGGGAAATGGAAAACCCTGCTGGATCATGCTCATGCCCTTGGACACATTTAAAGTTTCTGTTTGAATCCTGGATGCTGCATAGGCTTCTGTGTCATAATGTAGAAACAAAAGAGGCTCATGTTTTTAGTAGGGAGTGTAGAAAATAAGCATGTCTATTAAAGCACTTTGCAATAAATCTGGGCACTCTGTTAAGCTTTGCTGTAATCGTACGCTCTTCAATCATATAACATCGTCAGGCAGAGTCGAAGTTGGCATCAGAGGAGCCATAGAAGCAATTAGCATCTCAAGACTGTGCTTATTTAAAATTTTTTATACCTTGCAGCATTCTGGTAAATATATACTCAAAATACCAGCTTATGTCAAGCTGTAACTAATGAAAAACAGGATCTGAATGTTCTACATTTGATTCTGCTCTTCCAGTTACATGATTTTATGGGACCCAGGAATTGAAGGTTTTCTCATGTTTTCACTTATTGGCTTCCCCCTTAATATTGGCCCAATCTATATAACTATTTGAAGCTTAACACATGACAGTTTATGAATATTAGGCTGTGTGCTTGAGTTTCTCTTCCTCCTGTTACATCTTTCCTTTAGTTTGAAGCAGTTGGTCTGTATTAAGCCACATTTCTCCATTACCTCTTGGCTTTTATTCATGTTTTGTTGGCCAAACATACGTTGGGATTTTATGCACATGAGAGAGGAGTCACATTTGTCATTACTAATTGACAAGGTATCTGGTGTGTGTTGGGCATGTGCCAAACGCATAATCAAGAGTGTTGTTGACTGTGCAATCAGCATGCTCCTGAAATCTTGAGGTTGGTTACACAGAAGTTTAGTCCACTTTGTAGCCCCCTCCTGGGATGGTTGGAAGTGCTCTCCAAATGTTGTCCACACAATGTTTTTGACAGAGCCCTCCAAACCATGCCAAATGTGAACGAATACATCCTAGACTGGTCTAGAACTGGAGGCTACTGTTTATTTGGAAGAAATGATTAAGGCTGATTCCAGATAAACACATTTTCTATATATGCGATCACCTAGATTGGCCTTGGGTCATTTTGCCAAAATCAGGAAGTTGCTTAACAAGTGAGCCACTTCATGATATATACAGTCAAACCTTGCATAAAGAGCACCTCACTTAAAGAGTAACTCGCTTAAAGAGCAGAATTTTCTCTGAATGTTCGCTTTGCTTAACAAACAAAACCAACCAAAAATTCGCTTAACAAATAAATCGGGGTTCGCAATCCCCCCACCACCACCACCAGAAGTCACAATTGGTCACTTACAATGGTGTTTCACTTAAAGAGCAGTCCTGTGGAACGCATTATGTTCTTTATAAGGTATAACTGTACTGTATAAGCAAACTAATCATTTCCCCTGGTTGGCAGAGGGGAGGGGAAGTGAGAAAAAAATGGGTTTCTCAACCAGCAAGGCAAAATTAGTTTATTTTATAACTGATGTACATCATCAGTGGTCATTTTAAACAGGAAAAAAATTCACTTCCCCTGCTTACTTTTCCAATAGCCAGAAGACGCTCTTTTATTAAGCCTCTTCCAGTTATTGGCTTCACAATGGTGGGGCTTGATTAGAATAGTCATTCCAAAGAGATCATAGCTAATGTTGCTGCACCCCTTGTTATAGTTAGTCAAAAAACAGCATGATGAGAGAGGGGGGCAGGGGAGATAGGAGGGAGGGAGGGAGGCAAACAGCTAAAGAATGGGGAAATTTTTCTATAGCTTTTCAGATGACAATCTTGCAAAATGCCTATCTTGTAAGTCCAGTTCTAAATGAATTCTGCAAAATACAGTACTGGAGAATAAAATGTTCCTTCTAAATTTATGAGGATTAACCACCATTAATCCAGCATCTCCGTTTGGACATAATGAGGAAATTATATTTTGTAGAAGCCATTCTCTTCATATAGACTCTATAAGGATAGCATGAAGTGGAAGGAAGAGGCTGAGAAAGAAACCTTTTTTTGCAATGGCCATTCATAGCTTTACAAGATGTAATTTATAATTTCAATGTATCATTCAAATCAGGTGACTGTATATGAGCATGACATAGAAAAGGTGGAATAATTTGAAGTAACCGTGAATGAAACATAGTAAAGGACTGTGGCTTGTTAGAGCTGAGGTGCCATTATGCAAAAATGATCAGACTGTGGTCAGACATCTGCAGGTAATCTGTATTTTGCAACATCTGGAAGTTCTTTTCCAACTCCATGTTCTAAAAATGCAATCCAATTAAATACAATGACAGTAATGTTTTAATTATCATAACTGCCTTTGAATCTTGGATTTAAGAGATTTGCCTCTGTATGCATGATCTGCAATGATATTATTTCAAAAGATGCTTTAACAAGTATTTAATTTAATATTCTGAAGATTTTAAAAAATCCATATTTGGCTTTAGTCTTTCCCTACACCCAAGATCTAGTTTTATTTGAAACCTTCGGACTGGGGAAAGTGTAAGACTGAGGAGTGGGGGAGAACTTCTCCTCCTAACCCCAGTTTTTCCTAGTCTTTATTATGTCTGCATCCAGCCTGGTATAGTGGATAAGAGTTATGGATTAAGACTCAAGAGATGTGTGTTCAAATCCTTGTTAATCCATTGCAACTCACTGAGGATGTGGAATTGAATGCCTATTGTGTTACGGTCAAAATGCAAATTACTGTACCTGTGAACTGCCCAGAGAGTGCTTAAAGTGCAATGGGGTTGTATATAAATGTAATTGCTTTTGCTAGAACAGGTAAAATCCACTCCTTAAATATATCACTTACCTTGAAAGCCCTGATAGGGCCACTATGAGTTGGTGCCAACTACAAGACACATAAAACAACTGCACCTGCACTTAAATTCAGGAGATGACAAACAGGGTGTGTCACTTGTTTGTTTCTGATTGTGTAGGTTGTGCCCAAGAAATGTCTTCACTTTTACTGGTTTCTGAAACAATGGACTTTATATGTCTATGTTTGTGTATACACAATAAAAATGCAACACAAAGCAAATGCGAAAGGAGACAGTTTAAGGATTTGATTTCTTTAAAGATGTGTGCTTGGGTCAATATCTATGGTACTTTCATGCCCTTTACTCCACCAATAGTGTTTCTGAATGAATCATGAACTACAGGTGGTTAGCTTCCATTTCTCTTTTCCAGATTCCCTCCTTGCATAAGGGTGTGTGAGAGATCTTGACTGGGTGAGGATCAGCCTTTGCATGAAACCACTCCCCATGTTTGTGTTGGTACATGCATAGGAATCCTCTTATGTGCACTGGAGGATGTCAGATGTAGCTAGCCAGTACATCTGCACTTCATGAGCACCTGTGTGGGCGGAGACATCTGAACTCTGCCAGTGTGCTCTAGCCATTAGAAATAGCAACAATCTTTCGATGCCTGAGGCAAAAATGTTGAATGTTTCCCTCAGGAAGAGAAATGTAATAAGGCATTCTACAGTACTAAGTATACAGATAAATGATAAATGGAGGCCACATTATCCTACTCCAAAGTTTGTCATCTGCATTCCTTGCCTAAACATAGGAAGGGTGCTGCTAGACTCCTGGAGAACCCATCAAATGCCATATAATGACAGACAATAACATGTTCCGCAGTTGTCAGTAACACAGGAAGCAATGTCATGTCAGTTTTTTGATAGCCCAGCATAATCATAATTAGGCAATCAGCACCACCTTGTCCCTGACAGATGTTTTGAACTACCATTTGCTCAGTCTGTAATTATTGGCTACACTACCTTAAACAGTAGATGTGGCCCTATAGATGTTGGTGGGAAAGCAACACTCAAACTCCCTCCCCATTGATTATGTTGGCTGGAACCATTGAGAGTTGAATGCCATAACATCTGGAGGGCCAAAGGTTTTGACCTGTGCTATAGATAATAATGCAACTGTTATGTGTTGATTTGTGAATGCTGTCTGATTCTCTCTTTGGCTTTTAAAGATGGGAGACATTTGTAATACAGCATCTGATTAGATATAAGGGGTGCATCTTGGCCAGAAACGCCACCCCACCCCCCACCCCACACACACATATCAGGTTTAAGAAGCAGTAGTAGGCTGTGTGAGAATCCTCCTTTTGACTGCAGTAACCATTGCTTTGGAGAGCAGGAACTGTTCTGACTTCTCTGCCTTGCTTCTGCTCTCTCAACTCTCACTGTCCAGTAACAAAGGATTCATCTTGCAGTACTAGAATTGAATTAGGGGGTTACTGAGATGGACACTGTTTATGTCTCTGGACCTCCTGTCATGAGCAAAAGACAGACTGGTCAGGCAGAGGCCTTTTCCCATGTTGAGTATTTTTTTAAAAGGTCTGTTGTATGAAATAGACAGCAGTCTGCTTTTCATAGACTCACCCAAACACTGTCTTTGAGGCAAAAAGTAAGTGAAGATCCAGTAAATGCTACAATAATTATAACCATGATGAGAAGACTTAATTTAGCTACAACCACTTCTGAACTTGTGTTGTGAAGATGATGTTTATTATCTTCAAGGGATGAAGATGACCAAACTCAAGTGCACTAGGGGAAATTAGGGTTTTCTACTGAATAGCACCATCTTATGTTTCCAGATCTCCTTTGTGTTGGAATAACTGCAGTAATTTACATGCCTCAACTAACATGCAGTGCAGCAGGAGTTGTTGTTATGCTGTTCATCAAGCATGTGTAATTAGCTGAGTGACTTTCGCCTTCTGTTACCAGGCATTGATTTTACATAGTCATAAATAAAGATGCAGGGTTTCATCACTTTTAACTGTACAAAAGCTTATGAGATCTCTCTCTCTCTTTTTACTATGCCCTAAAGAGGTAGGGAAATGAGATGGTGGAATTTGATATGTGTATCAAATATGTGTGTTTGACTGGCAGTTTAATATTGAGGTAGGGAGAAGAAGCTTGAGTCATCTAAGAAGGCGGACATGGCGCTGGCTCACTGTAGACCTATCACCCTTGTTTTGACCCTTGCCCATCATGGTTAGTAAAATCTGTAAGGGTAGTTGTGGTGTGGGTGATGAATATTATTAATTCATCAATGGAGGAGGGCAATATGCCCTCCGGTCTAAAAGAAACAATTATCTGCCCACTCCTGAAGAAAGTAAATGCAGTTACAGCCGTATTGAATAATTATAGGCCCATAGTGAATATTCCCTTTCTAGACAAGGTCACTGAGAGACTGGTAGCTGATCAGCTGCAGGCATTCCTGGATGAAACCAGCTGCATGGATTTATTCCAATCAGGTTTTAAATCTTGTCATGGCATCAAAACTGACTTTCTCTAGGAAGTGGACAGGAGAGTTTTGTCTCTCCTGGTACTCCAAGATATCTCAGTGGCTTTTAACCACAGTATCTTCTTGGGTCATCTGTCAGGGTTGGGAATTCAGGGCACTGTGTTGCAGTGATTCCAATCCTTACTTGGCAACCATGCCCAGAAAATTCAACTCGGGGAGTTTGTCTCGACCCTGTGGACTCTTCAATGGGGTGTTCCACAGGGATCGATTCTCTCCTCCGTGTTGTTTAACAACTATATAAAGCTGTTGGGAGAGGTCATCTGGAGATATGGAGTTGGATGATAACGCTATTTATCCTTTTCCTCTACTGTTGATGCCCTTTGATGCCTTGATGACTGCCTTTCCTCAGTGAAATGGATGAAATCTAACAAGCTTCAGCTCAACCCTGAAAATATGAAGGTCTTGGTTTTGGATGGACCATGTGCCTGAATAGATGGCCTGGTCCCTATTTTAGGTGGGACTGTTCTTACCCCTAGGTACACATTATTTAACCTTGATCATGAAATTGTGGCTGTATATAAACCCACTTTTTACCAACTCCCTGTCCCTTTCCGTATTAATTTAAAGGTGTTCTCTTTAACATTTAAACCCATATATTGTTTGGGACCTTCCTATCTGTTGGAGCATCTCTCCCATAGAACCTCAGGCTGCATCACCTGCTCATCACAATTGGTGCAGCTCCAGGTGCTGACACTGAGGATGGCGCACAATGTTGTGACAAGGAATAGACCCTTCTCAGATGTGGCACCTACATTTTGGAATGCTTTATCAGTGGAACTGTGCCAGGCCCCATCTCTGGACATTTTAAAGGAACAGTTGAAAATTATATTTTTAAAGAGGCATTTAAGGATATTCTCCCCATCACCAATTAGGAATTGTTTTACCTTTTGATGGAAACTGAGGGAAGTTGTTTTAGATACACTTTCTGGCCTTAACATAGACCTGACGAGAACATTAGTCTTTCTAATAATGCATGGCAGCATACATTCTATTATTTAACTTAGTAGCATCATGATTACTTTTCACCATCTTTCCTAGACTGTTAGTTTTGTGTTTCTTGGCATTCTTTGACTTTTTGTTAGAAGTAGAATAGTCTGGAAATATAACAAATCTCTTATGCTTCCTGAATGTAATGCAGAGAGTTCATGTGATATTTTGATAATGGTTTTTTTTTCAGATTTAAAGTTTCTCACCTGCTCATTTTATGTTCTGTCTGCATAAACCTAAATATACAATTTCCGAGCTTTTTATTCTGATATTTAATGAAGCTCTGGAATTATAGCCCTGTTTTGGATTAGAGAAGGAAAATTATTTACAAAAAGAAAGTATTGAAGAAAGTGTCTCTGTCTATAATGAGTGCACACCCATTTCAAAAGCATTGGATAGCCCTTGTGATTCTGGGTTAAGGAGCCAAAACATGTTATTCAAATACGGAAGTGCATTTTCTCATATACATGTAGTTTATGAATACAGCTTCTAAGTAATTTGTTATTCAATTTCAGGAAACAAAACTCATGGAAAGGAAGTGTCAAGTACATAACTCATATAATGAGCACATAATGGTAACAAAACATCCGTTATATCACATCATACAGAACATTACAACAGTGTCAAAAAATTAAATGGGCTGCCATTTTAATTACATTCTGAGACACACATTTTCCTTGTGGTGTAGTAAAAGATTTTACATACTTAGGTCCAGATATCAGTCCAAATTTAGACTACAGCCAAGAAATCAGAAGAAGACTGAGGCTCTGAAGGACCAAAATGATGGAAATAGAAAAAATCGTTAAGTGTAAAGGTGTGTCAGGAGACCAAGAACAAGACCAAGATCTTCCATACTATTCCTGATCATGATTTATAGTGCAAAAACTGGACAGTAAAGAAAGCTGACAGCTAAAAAAAAAGATTAATTTGAAATATAGTGCTGGAGGAGATCTTTTGAAAGACTCTTGAGGGTCAGAAAAATGAACAAATGAGTCCTAGAGGAAATCAAGCCTAGGTTATCTCTGGAGACAAAAATGATAAAGCTGAGGCTGTCCTACTGTGGACACATCATGAGAAAGAAAGACTCTCTGGAAAAGAGAATATCACTAGGAAAGGTAGAAGGCATCAGGAAAGAATGGAAGACCAAACATGATTGATTCCAACTGGGAAGCCAAAGGCTTGTATTTCACAAGAGCTGAGCAAGATTGCTGAGGACAGAGCATTTTGGAGATTTCTCATTCATAAGGTTGGTGTAGGTTGGAGATGACTTGATGGAACATAAGAACAATACTGCCTATACAGTATAGTTCTCAACCTTTTAAAGCCAGGGGTTGGGTCACACTCCCTCAGACAACTTTGGGGGCCGGACAATCATTTTGCCCTTCCTCCACCTCATGACACTTCCTGGTATGGTGGAGATGGTGGGGGACCACATGAAATGGCATTGTGGTCCGCATCTGGCCTGTGGGTTGCAGGTTGAGAATCCCTGGCTATATCTTTGAGTGAAGTTCATTCCTAATGAAGGGTGGACCAACATTCTTTGAAATTTTTGTCTCACACTTGTCTCAGGTATTTGCAGCTCTGATATTTGCAGAATGAGTACACAGAGGCAGTTGTCATGCTCACAGGTCTAGACCCCCAGATTGGAAGGCAGCTGTAATTTTTGCAAGTTTAAACCAAAGGATTAATCCAAAAATGGAGAACCTCCATACAATCAGCAAAAACGAGACCTGGAGCAGACTGTGGTTCAGATCATAATCTACTGATTGCAAAATTCAGGCTTAGACTAAAGAAAATAGGGAAAACAGTTGGGCCAGACAGGTATGACGGAGACAACATCCCTAAGGAATACATGGTGGAGATGTGGAACAGATTTAATGGCTTAGATTTGATAGACAGAATGCCAGAAGAATTATGGGCAGATGTGTGGGACATCATACGGGAAGCAGCAGGGAAAACCATACCAAAAGAAAAGAAGTGTAAGAAAGCAAAGTGGTTGTCTAGTGAGGTTCTTAAAATAGCAGAGGAAAGAAGAAACGCAAAAGGCAAAGGAGAAAGGAAAAAATTCAATCAATTGAATACAGAATTTCAAAAAAAGCAAGGAGAGATAAGGAAACCTACCTAAATGAACAGTGCAAAGAACTAGAGGAAAAAAACATAGAGCTCTTTTTAAAAATAAAATAAAATGGGGAAATTAAGGGAACTTTAAAGCAAAAATGACCATGATAAGAGGGGGGGGGGATGGCAAGGAGTTAGCTGATGCAGAAGAGATAAAGAAAAGATAGCAAGAGTACACAGAGGAACTATACAAAAAGGACCTCGGCACCCCTGATAATCACAATGATGAGAACACTGAACTTGAACCTAGAGAGTGAAGTCAGAAAACCCCTTAAAAGCACTGCAAATAACAAAGCTAGTGGAGATGATGGTATCCCAGCTGAATTTTTCAAAGCCCTAAAAGATGATGGAATCAAATTATTGCACTCTACATGTCAGCAGATTTGGAAAACAAATAATGGCCACAGGATTGGATAATATCAGTATACAGTTGTACCTCGCTTAAAGAGCATAATGCGTTCCACAGGATTGCTCTATAAGCGAGTTTGCTCTTTAAGTGAAACACCATTGTAAATGACCAATTGTGGGGGGATTGTGAACCCCGATTTATTTGTTAAGTGAGTTTTTGGTTGGTTTTATTTGTTAAGTGAAGCGAACATTCAGAGAAAATTCTGCTCTTTAAGCGAGTTACTCTTTAAGCGAGATGCTCTTTATGCGAGGTTTGACTGCACGTTACAATCCCAAAAAAAGGGTAATGCTAAAAAACGTTCAAATTATTGAATAATTGCACTCATCCCACATGCTAGCAAGGTTATGCTCAAGATAATACAGGATAGGCTTCAGTAGCAAGTGGAGAGAGAATTACCAGAAGTGCAGGCTGGGTTCTGAAGAGGCAGGGGAACTAGAGACCATATTGTCAACATATGTAGAAAACATATTTCATGGAGAAAACAAAGGGATATCAGAAACAAGTCTACTTCTGTTTCATTGACTACACCAAGGCCTTTGACTGTGTGGACCACAATAAAATGTGGTAAGTAATTAAAGAGATGGGAATACCAGAACACCTTATATGCCTCATGAGAAATTTGTACATGAGTCAAGAAGCAACAGTTAGGACAGAATACAGAATGATGGAGTGGTTTGGAATAGGAAAAGGAGTAAGACAAGGCTGAATTTTATCACCCTGCTTATTCAACTTGTACACAGAGCACATAATGCACAATGCAGGGATGGAGGAATCACAATTTGGGACCAAAATTGCTGGGAGAAACATCAACAATTTGAGATATGCAGATGATACTACCCTAATGGCAGAAAGTGAGGAGGACCTAAAGAAGCTCCTAATTAGGTTGAAAGAAGAGAGTACAAATGCTGGCTTGAGATTCAGCATCAAGAAAACCAAAATAATGCCAACAGGGCCTATCAGTCCCTGGAAAATAGAGGGGGAAGAAGTAGAAGCAGTGACAGACTTTACTTTCCTAGGATCCAAGACCACTGCAGATGGTGATTGCAGCCATGAAATAAAAGTGTGACTGATTCTTGGGAGACAAGCTATGAAAAACCTGGGGAACATAGTGAAAAGTAGAGATATCACATTGCAAACAAATATTTGCATAGTCAAAGCAATGGTATTCCCATTGGTAATATATGGTTGTGAGAGCTGGACCATTAGGAAAGAATAGATGCCTTTGAGATGTGGTGTTGGAGGAGAGTTTTGAGTGTCCCCTGGACAACGCGGAGAACAAATACGTCAATCTTAGAAGAAATCAACCCTGACTGCTCCTTAGAAGGTCAAATTGTAAAGATGAAGCTAAAATACTTTGGACATCAAATGAGAAGAGAGGACTCGCTTGAGAAAGCCTTGGTGCTGGGAAAGGTTGAGGGCAAAATAAGAAGGGGGTGGCCAAAAATGAGATGGCTGGATGGTATTGTAGACACAGGTGGTACAGAGCTGGGCATGCTGAGGAGGATGGTGGAAGACAGAGGTTCCTGGAGGGTGGTGGTCCATGGAGTTGTAAAGGGTTGGAATCAACTGTGCGACTGAACAACAAAAAAAAAACCCTTACCCTGCTGCACCTTCTAGATCCCACCTGAAAGCTCTAGGGAACTTTCTGGACCACCATAAGCTTCACCTGGCCTGGTTCTTTCCCATAGAAGAGTGGTGCCCAAACTAAGGGCCGGGGGCCGGGTGCAGCCCCCAACACCAATTCAAATGGCCCGCGAAGCCCTCGACGCTCCTGAAAGCGGAAGTAAAATGCACCCATACGGGGATGTTTTACTTCTGTTTCTAGGAGCAACAAGGACTTCGCAGGGGATGAATTGGCATCGGGGGCCGCACCCAGCCCCAGGGCCTTAGTGACTGGTTTCCTGAACCACATGATTGGCCCACAGCCCAAAATGTTTGGGCACCCCTGCTCTAGAAGTTGCCTCTGGAATGAAGGCTACTGGACATGTAGTTGCTTGACTCTGGAGTCTTTTGCTTTGCCTCTAATTTCTGCCTTCAACAACCTCTTGCCTTGCTCATGGTTCCTGCTTCTGAAGACTTTCTGAATTGTTCCCAGTTCCTGTGATCTGTTTGTCTTGCCTTGCCCAGATCATTGTTCCTTTATCTCTCTCCTTGCTCTGACCCAGTCCCCGAAGGGCCTTTGACTTAACAGGTTTTTCTAGGTACAGTATAGAATACTCAGAAGGAGTTTGCCGATTCCTTCTTCTGGGAATACCTCAGGGTTATGCAGCTTGCCAAAGTCCATCCAGGCATGCTTTTCTCTTGTGAGGCCTGTATAACAGTCCTTAAGATTCCTGGAGCTACTTATACTAAACTTAACAGAACGGCAAGTTTTTAAATACATTTTACACTGAACAGCAGCATTTCTACTTCAGTTCAGGAAACAAAGCTCATGGAAGGGGGATGTGAAGTATATAATCTGACAACATACCATAAAAAGGACAAAAGGACCCATCAATGTGATTTTTTTAATGGGGAAGAAAGAAGGATTTTTCTGCCATTGGTTAAGCTATAAGTAGATTAATAACACCACTCTAATAATAGAGATCTTCTCAAAAGAAGAGCTTATTTTGAGTCATATTCCCAGTAACATATAAAGACCAGTGCTCATCACAAGTTACAGAACTAAGTGCATTCAAAGTTGATACTGAATGGTGTTTTTATTCACATGAGTCTTAAAACAGATGTTAGATGTGCGTATGTCCAATCGTTAGACAGATTTTTAGTTGAGACATACACTTTAGGCAGTTGCCTTAGGACAAAAATATTGACATCAAAGAACATAAATCTGCCATTTAACTTTTCACGTGCTGGGAGTGTAACTGTAAGCTGAACCACAGATGAAAGTATAATTGCTACATTTACCCACAAGCCATCATTAAATATAATTTTAAATTTAAATGCTTTGTTTTTGTTGATCTAACCTAGGGGTTCTCAACCTATGGCCCATGGGCCGGACCAAACCCACAAGGAAATTTCATGTGGCTTGCCACTGCCGCACCTAGAAGTGGAAGCAGACACATTTATGTCAGCTATAAAACATGTCCATGCATGCGTAAATGCACCCACAGCTGTCATAAACATAGAAGTGGGCACATTTATGACAGCAATAAATGTACCCTCTTCTGTGTCTTGGGGACATGGTCAGGCCCGCTCAGCTGTCTGGGGGTGTAGTCAGGCCAACAGCATAAAAAGGTTGGGAACCCTGATCCTGATCCCTGTTGCAACTCAATAAGAGACCTTGAAGTGGAGGGGTTCATATACTAGAGATTACTCCAGTCATGAATGGTTTTATTATGTTACGGTTGTTGGTTTTGCTCATTGGGTTCTCCATAGTTTTTTCAAACTGTCTATGAATAAACTAGTGTCCTTTCCAAAGTTGAGGAATACATAGATACCCAAAGAACAGAGTGACCAGAATGGGCTTTCTCCACACCTTTGAGATTAAAAGGGAGACATTTAAAAGTAATATGAATAATCTATTGTTACTGATAGCTGTAGGAAGCTGTATTGTTATGCCTGCTTCTCTGTCATTCTGCTTGAGCACATTCCCTTTAACATGTAGACCCTTACATTTGGTATATATAAACCATGCCTGCAAGTTTCACTCCTTGTTTGAAGAAGTGGGCTTGATCCACGAAAGCTAACAATAAAAATATAGCAGTTAGTCTTTAAAGTGCTACAGTAATTTTTATTTTGTTTTCTGATATGCCTGAACCAGAGACTAACACGGCTACTATTCCAAAAAATTCAGGTTTGGAAAAGAAACCTATGTTGTGTGTGTGTATGAGGGGGGGGGGGTTCAAGATTGAACAGGTAATGTGGGAAAAAAAGCAGCCATGTTTTTGATGATGAATTACAGTTATCATCTTTCTTCTTTTTCTGGCAGGCTTTGAAGTGGGACTTCTGAGAGATGGTTGGAGTGAGGGACAGGGTGGCAAGGGTTCAAGATTGTCAGATAAGGTGTAGCAAACATTGAAATCCTTGTTCAGCCATAAAGCCTATTAGGCACAGTAGGCCATTCAGGTTTTCTTTGTCTAACTGAACACTCACAGGGTTGTTGTGAGAGTAAAATTGAGCAGTGAAGAATGGTGCACATTACTTTGAGCTCCTTGCCAGGAAAGCTGGTTTGAATGCAATTAGTCACTGAAGTTCCGTTGCTTTAGCATGGTAAGTCACACAAAAATAGACCATTTGAACTGGTGAATCAGCTCCTCCGTAAATTCGTGTTAGTGGCTTACTGTGATAAATAAGTTACAGTTGGAGTAGACCAATTTGGAGCAATAGAATTTATGGATTTGTTGACTCACCAAATCCGAAATGATTCAATGGACCTACTGAAAGTCCACTCTTTCATTTGATCAGTAGAACAAGTAGTGTGATTTACTATGCTTACCAAAAGGATTTCAACCAATTATTTAAAAGAACAAGCCGGCATATGAAATATTGGTTGGATAGCTCAGTGGCTTAGGCATCTGGCTGTGGAGTCAGAGGTTGGAAGTTACATTCCCCTCTGTGCTCCCTGGTAGAAGATCAAGCCTATATAGCCTGGGCATGCTGTGAAGTCACAGGGTAGCCCCAGAAGAAGGGAATTGTGTTTATTTATTTGTTTGTTTTATGGAAACCACTTCCATGTATTCTCTAGCTAGAAAACCCTGGAAATGGTTGCCACAAATCAGAATTGACTTGACTGCATGCAACTAAACATTAGTTAGGTTCCAATTATGAATTCTGGGTCTCACCGAAACCTCCACTGGAAGGCACAAAATGCTTTGACCATAACTTTTTATCCTTATGCTGAGATACTTCAATAAAACTTCAACAAATCCCAGGGATCTATTGGTTACAGCTTGAAAATAATTGATTTATTGTCAGATGCTCCAAAACTTAGCCAAATTATGTTTGCCTCTGTATATGTGAATTAGGAAGGGGAGGCTTTAGAAAGACATGAAATCTAAATCCTTCAGTACAGACCTGGGAAACTTTGGGTCACCTGATATTTTGGGCCACAGTTCCCCTAATGCTTTAACAATAGCCATGAGTTGATCTGATGGGAGTTCAAGATCTATAGAACTGGAACATCCAGGACTTCCCAGTCCCAGCTTGTTACAAAATGTCCTAGCCTGTAGTTTAACAAAGAGTGGGCAAAGCTACATAGGAGATGCATTAGGATGAAACCTTCTGCCATACAAATAAATGTAAATGTATATCATTCATCTGAGGACAAGATTCTGTAGATGACATTTACCAGTTTTCTAAGAGGCTCTTTGTGAGTAAGTGTTCTCTGGAAATTAGGTATTTATGCAATTACCATAATTATATCTATGCATGTGCTGTGGTGTACCTATAATTATTTCATTAAAAACTGTAATTATAACATAATTATAGATGAAAATGCTGTATTTGGAGCACATTACATAAATCCTTCATAAATAGGCATGGCCAAACTTGGTGGAGTTCTAAAGCCCTGTACATTATTTTAATGGAAATGTCAGAAATTATTAGCACAGACAGTGGACTGTCTGCAAAAATTATATGAAGATCATAAACCCCTTCTCCACCAGATAAATACATAAACTCCATAGCAGCTTTTAAGAAAACATTTTAACAAAGAATGAACGAATAAACAAGTGAACAGTAGACAGAATAAACAATAGGCCATCTGCCTTCATTGCATACTTTTTCACCCTGTTCTGACAGAACAGTAAACTGCATTTTGCAGATTTGAGCACAAAAGCCTTAAGCCTGCACACTCCATACTTGCTTCTGTCTAGATTGGATCAGCAAACTTGGCTTTCTATGAGTTCTTGGACTTTAATTCCCAGAAGTCCAAGTCAGCACACCTGCTGATCAGGGTTTCTGGGAATTGAAGTCTAAGAACATTTGGAGAGCCAAATTTGCTGATTTCTGATCTAGATGATAGAATAAGGAGAGAAGCTTCCAGTTGTAGTTAACCATGAAACTAGTATGCTGATGACAGCCATCTCTCCTTCCCAACTAATTCTATGGAAGCTCTCTCAAAGCTAATGTCAGTAACAGGCTGGATGAGGGCAAACAAACCAAAACTTAATCCAGACAAGGCAGAGGTAGTTCTGGTCAACCAGCAGGCAGATGAAGGAAATGGGATGCAATCTATGCTGCCTGGAGTCACACTTTCCCTGAATACTCAGGTCCGAAGCTCTGGTGTCCTACTGGACTCAACCCTGAATCTAGGTTGCAGCAGTGGCCAGGAATGCATTCAACCAATTAAAATGGGTGTGCCAGCTGCACCTCTTCCTTGAGATGTCTGATTTGGCTGCAGTGGCACATATCTTATTTACATCCCATTTGTATTACGGTGACACACTCTACGTGGGGCTGCTTTTAAAGACAGTTCAGAAGCTTCAGCTGGTTCAAAATGCTGACTGAGGCCAGTTCTTCTTCTTTCATGTCCAGATCAAACTTTGGACTGCCAAAATGAAGCCATTTTCTTGGCTTTCTCATTGGCCATTGTGCATCAACAAAGTCATCTCCCCCAGTTAGTTCATTCTGCTCTCCCAGTGGTTCCTCTCTATGGTTAATTTTGAGGCTCCTGCTTTCTCTTTTTGTAGGTTTTTTTTCTAGTGGAGTTGGGTTATAGTCCTTCAAATATATTTAGAGCTGTGTGTTTTCAAAATCAGAAGGGGTTCCTTCTTTACAATACTGGAAACATGGGTACTACAGAGGAACTCACAATGTAATTCTGGTTTTAATTGTTGTACACTACCCTTCTCCTCCTCCTCCTCCTCCTCAATGTGCCATATTCAATTCCGAATATTGATGACCATCATGGTGATCAGTCCTGTGAATATAATTCCATGGCCTTCCATCTGCTTTCTGCATCACAGCGTGACACACATACCACTGATCCAAGCTCCACAAGTCACTTTCTGGTCCTGAGCCCTTTTGGCATGCAAAGTCCTCCTCAGCCCCAGGCCAGTATTGATGAAGCTGTTGCCCTCATCAAGATGGATTCAAGTGGGATTTAATCCATTTGGGGACCATCATCCTTCCCCATGAACTTTGCCGAGGGTACTAGTCCTCAGGGTTGTCAAGGTAGTTAACTGCCGCCTGACACTCAGCGCTTAGACACTGGCAGTCTGGTCTACTCTATTACCATAGCAGGATAACCTGGCAAGACGTACACTGCCCAGAGTGGAAAAATATTCCATATGGGTGGTATAGAAAATTTTAAATAAATAAATAAATAAATAGTAATGAAATCAGAGGTTTGGTAAAGTTTTGATTATAAGGAATGTGACATGGGGTGGTGGTGGTGGTGGTGAGAACTTCTTTAGCAACATCTCTGCATTAAGTGCAAACAGCAATTCTGTCCTCAGTGATGCTCATGTTTCACATCCTGATACAAACATTGAAACAGAGGCATGTTCTTGAAAAATATATCAAAATGTATGGCAATAATAAAAAACTATTACCATACACATGGCCTCTCTCGCTTTTCTCTTCTCACCCCTAGTATTCCTCCATTTTCCTGAAATGTGTAGTTTATTGATCTTTATTACTTTAGGTTATGATTGCTGTGACAAAATGCTTCAATTTGCAGAGTGGCCCTGGAGAACAGAGACAATTTGCAATTATTCCAGCAGTAAAATTACTGCCTTGCAATATTGACCATCACAATTGCATGTAACTTTGGTGAGCAAATATAAAGAAAATATTTTTTGCTTTTCTGCCTTATTTATTTATTTATTTAATCAATCACATTTATACCCCACCCTCATCCAAAGACTCAGGGCTACTTACAAAATTAAAACACAGTTAAAAACACATTAATTACATTTAAAAATTTAAAAGTTAAAAGAGTTAAAAAGTTAAAAATATCAGTTAAAATATTTAGAAAATAAAACTTGTTAACCTTACTTTTGTTATCTTCATGACTGATTCCTATTCCTTTAAACATCTGTTCTGAGGTTATACTTAGATGTACATTTGGCACTGTTTTCCTGCTAATTCATATCTATTTTGAGGGTTTTTTTTTTACATTTCCATCCCACTTTTCCTGTAGCAACTCTAATAGGGAGATCAAGATGGGAAGATCTGAGTGGCCCAAAGCTACCCAACCAAGTGTTGTGGCTGAATATTTGGGGGCTTTAGTCCAGATACTCTGAATCTAGTTATCTAATTGCTATGCCCTGCTGTCTCTCTGTGATCCAAACCTGGCTGGAATGTTATCCTCCATTATGCACAACGTAGGTACAATGGATAGTAGATGGTACAATGGATAATGAATAATTAGCCAAATACAATAGGCAATAAATGGTTGGTGGTTTTCTAGGTCTCCCTGCATCCTTCCCTCCATAATTGTTAATTATTGACTCTATGAATGCCCTCTACTTTAAGATTATGGATATATGATTGCGGGGAGGGTTAGGAATCAGAAAGGGAAGGAGTTAAATAACATTGAGAAGACAGCACAAGAACCACCCAACAACACAGCACTCAGCGCTTCATGAAGGTTCCTTCTTTGCTACCTTGAAATGTATTATTAAATCACTTTGGCATCCAGAGTTGCAAGCATTGCTAGTACAAGCACCCAGAAGTAACCAATGCATTGCTTATGCCTTCAAAACTCCAGAGAGATTGGATGTCTGCCAAGGAAGCATGAGAAAACAAAAGACCATAAATAAATTAAGGTCACTAACCTACTGTAAATGTTTTCATTGGGTTTGCTTGTTCCTCTTTTCTGGTTTGAACTTCTTTGTGCAAACAGACAGTCTTCAGGACATCATTGCTCTCACTTCTCTCCTGTTCATTTTCTGACTATTCTCTCTTTCTCGTTTTGCTTTCTTTATTTGTATCAAAATATTACACAGTTTAAAATTATGGACTGGAAATGTATGAACTATAGGTAGAGTTCAAAGCAAATTAAAATATTAAAATAATTAGACCATTTTAGATCAGAGTTAGCTATTCCATAGTGCTACCTTGACCATCCACCAGATCTTCTTTTGTGCACACAGTGGAGCGTAAATTATGTGCTCATATATGTTGAATTAATTGAATTCTTTTGCATCCACAGAAAATTTGTTCTGTGCTTATGTAACTTTTGATCATTATTTGATCTTCCTACTTCGAAGTTTGATAAGTGACTTCCAGAAGATCCAGCCAAAATCTTGTCCTGGTGGGAGACACTCTTAGGTATTCATTCATTCATTCAGCAAAATGTGTTGTTTTTGCTCTGTATAGGTTTAACCAGTGGTGGGATGTCAAAAATTTTACTACCCCACCATGACATCATCACAGTGTGGGTGGAGCTAACATCATGACATCATGGGCGGAGCCAATGTCATGACATCATGATGTTGTGGGCGGGGCCAAAGAAAACAAATTTAAAAATAATATAAAATAAAAATAACCACGCACAACGCAAACCCGTAAATAAATAATACATTAAAATACACCCAAACACCCACCCACAACACAAATCAGCCAGAGCTTTTAAACCAGAGCTTAAAGCTTATTCTGGCTAATCTTTCTCATACTAGGTCAGATGGAAGGAACTACAGAATGAACTCACCACAAGATGGCTTCATTTTGGCACTTTTCAACAGTTAAAGAAGTTAGGTACTAAGTCTTTGCCTAACCAGCTCTCTAGGATATCTAGGGGAGCAGGCTATAGGGAGCTTCAGGTTAGCAGCTTCTCTTCCTCCTCCCCGCTTGGGAGGACAGCAAGGAGGCCGTGCATACGTGCCAAGCACTGTAGGCATGCATGCATGCACACCAAGTGCTTGGCATGCATGTGCAGTGGGGGAACCAGTGAAAAGGTAAGCCCCGAAGGTGGTTCCCCCCAAAAGCTGCAACCGGTTCTCCGGGACACTGGGAAAAGTTACTACCGGTTCTAGAGAACTGGTGAGAACCTGTTACATCCCATCACTGGGTTTAACCTACCCTCTTTTGGTTAAATCTTTAGAGCCTGAGGTGTGTGTAGAAAATTGTAGCTGTCACCTAGAGTGTTGGTGTCCATGAAGTAGATAGGTTTGGTGTATATTACCCTATTTCATTCATTATTTTCTAGCACCTCTTGATTTACTTCTAGCAGAGTGAGAAATAGACTTTTCAGTGGAGGTTGGTTTCAGGCAGCAGGTAATGATCTTGCATAATTTATTAAGAGCTACATCCACTTGTTTGGCATGTGCTGATTTATACCATGCAATGGCAGCATATTCTGCTTTGGAGTAGCACAGGGTCAGAGCTGTTGTTCTTATTGTTTGTAGACACACACCCCGCTGTGAACCAGCCCATTTCCTAAGTACATAATTTTTGGTGATAACTTTCTGTTTGGTGTTTAGATGTAAAGCATTTGTAGGTCAGGGTTTAATCCTGATTGACGCCCAAATACATTGGGGTGGAGCATTCGAGACCTGAGTACTGTGTGATGGAGTGAGTGCCTGTTGTCTGCCCAGCAGACAACAAGAAAGCAAGAAATTGCAAGTAGATAAATAGGTACTGCTTTGGTGGGAAAAGTAACAGTGTTCCATGTGCTCCAGCATCTAGTTCTGCCCACCACATGACCACAGAAACATTTGCAGAGGCAGACACAGACAGTGCTGGCTGATCACCATCCCCTACAGTCAGACACAACAGGCTTTTGAGCAAAGGAGACCTTTACCTTTACTTTACTGTTCCAAAATATTAACTTCCTAACTACTTTGGAGCTTCTTGTCTGCTTCTGTCTTTTTTATGTGGAAAGTATGGCCCTGGTTTTTTTTAAAGGTTTGATTTCAGCTGGTAAGCAAAGAACTTCTAAGGCACTGGTTAGCCGGTAGTTGATTGACTCAAGCATATGGATCACATTTGGGAATCTGGGATTTGAAGTCTGAAAAGGTAACTTCTCCAAGCTCTGGAGTAAGGTCAGTCTCCAGTGGTTTTGCTACATAGTTCATAGTGTTTTTTACTCTTGTTTAAGCCATAATGCTCCTATTGGAAACAGAGAAATTAGAAAGGCCAGGATTGTCTTAAATTTAAAAGCACAATCTTATGCCAGCCTCACTTAGTTCAAAGGAGTTTACTCTGAAATGAGATGGCGTAGGGTTGAAACCTGACTTTTTACACAAAATTAAAATAATACTTACAGTAACATTAATTGTATACTTATTTTTCTTATCTCTTCCCACTATTGAAATTATTTGGCAATAGAAACTTGCCTTTTGGCCTTTGGTCATTGATAGTTATAATGCAATATTAGCAGTAGAAATTCATCTGTGTCAAACTTAGAGATGATCTGAAAATGAATCACATCTCTAGAATGAATACAACATCAGAACACAATTATCCTGTTTTTACAGCTTTCCTACTTTTTCTACACAGAAAAAGCCTCCTTGAAGAGTATAGTACAGTATTTTTGAACCACAATCAGGTGTACCCTGGTAATGGTAACTTTGAGTTGCTGGCAAATCTTTCTCACACTAGGTCAGGTGAAAGGAACTGTAGAATGAACTCACCAAAAGGTGCCATCATTATGACAGTTTCACGCCTGGCCTAGACATGGAAGAAGAAGTAGTGCTCTGGTTAAAAGACAACACTGCATAGAAAAATATATATTTATAATATTAATATTATATATTAATATATATTAAAATGCATACAAAAAGCATATTGGTGGGAGATATTGTGTACAAAAATGTGTGGAAATTTTCAGGAACAAAAAGTACATATAAATTTTATTGTGGACATGAATAAAGCTGCTTGTTTTATGAGGAGAAAAGGCAGTTATGTTTGTAAATCATGTCGGAATATATCATTCCCAGGTTTAATCCCTGACTAGCAGAGATGTGAAAGTGACTGGAAACAGGGTGTCCAGGTAGAGTTGACAGCTTGAGCCAGATAAACCAATGGCCAGTCTCACTATGAAGCACTTTCTCATGTTCATTTAAAAAAACAACACACCATGTAAACTAACCTCCTCCAGAAGTTGCTCACAGCTCGCTGCTGATTTTTAAAGCATAAAAGGCCTGGTGTCTGCAGAAATATTCTCAGAAGATGTTTTGTGGAACAAATAGCCAGGATTTTCCTACTAAATCCTTTGAGACATTGCATAGTGTCAAGATCAGTTTTGGTCCACTGTGTCTCAGTGAGAAGTCTTATCACTTTGGGCTTGAGTGTGTGGCAGGGGTTTTTCTTTTTAATTTCATTTTTTTGCTTATGGATACTATAGTTGTGTTTTTTTTTCCTTTCATTATATACCCTGTTCTGTTAGCATGAGTAAGATGCAGCAGTGGCTTAGTGGTAAAGAAGCTTGCCTTGTTAGCTTTAAGGTTGGCAAGTCAGCAGTTCAAGACCCAATTATTGCATGATGGAATGAGCACCCGTCTCTGTCTCAGCATCTGCCAACCTAGCAGTTTGAAAGCAAGAAATTGCAAGTAGATAAATAGGGACGACTTTGGTGGGAAAAGATCTTACAATACAATAATTACAATATTTCTGGAATCTCCTGAGCAGAAATCCAGCAAAAATCCTTTCAACCCAGAAAGCACCTTTGTGTGCTTCTGACATGATAAAAAAAGAGTAAATGAAAGGACCATCAGAGACACAGGTCCAGATCCCCAGTAGCCCCTGAACCACTGGAATTATTATTATTGTCATTCTTCTGAATTATTATTGTAATTGTTGAAGAATTCTCCGTGTGCCCTCAAGGATGTGTCAAATGCCAGAGCACCATGCTTTGAGGCCACCCAGCTCCTCACCTCATTTTTCAAAAACAATTGGTCATTCAAGGATATGAGTGGACAAAGAGAAATCGTTCTGTGTCTTCTGTCATGTTGGATCATCTTCAGATGTCTTCACTCAGACAATGCTTCTGGGAATCAAAATCCTTCCTCTTTCATTATATTATCATTAGGGCCTGTTTAGGCACCAGAAAATCAGAAAACTGACATCCTCAATGTTTCTTCTCCTCTTGCTGCTTGGTGCTACCTTGTTGAGCTAAGTAATTCTCAGTAAACAAAGAGTTCTGAATCGTAGTCAAGATAAAAATAAAATTTGAAATTAGTGATACAATATTATGCAATGAATTACTCCAGAGAATGACTTTGATTTGTAAACAGTGAAGTCATATTTTATGCACTGCAAACAACATTTTGAAAAATTGAAAAATGTTTATAGTGTCTTTAATAAATGTGGGTGCCTATGGTGAGCAGTTTTTAAACTTTGTTTTGTTTAGGAAAATAAATGGGGCAGTGCTCATCTCCGTTTACAGTCAAAGAGCCAGCTTTGTCTGTGTCTTCAGATATTTCTGTGGTCATGTGGCAAGCACAGTACCCATTTTCTACTTGTAATTTCTTGCTTTCAAACTGGTAGTTTGGCAGGAACCAGGACAGATGATGGGAGCTCACTCTATTGCATGGCCCTCATGTCTCAAAATGGTGACCTGCTGATCTTCTGGATGTCAAGATCAGTGTGTTAAGCAAACGGCCCAAAAGACTGCCCTTGGCTGAGCCAAGGACTTGGAATGTTCTCAAAAACTAATTTTTCAAAATAACTAGGTTTTACTTATTACATATAAGTAACTTTGGTATTGCTAAAGGTTACACTACTGATTACACCACTTGATACCCAGAGTCACTTATGCAGTTACATTGCTTGTGGCCAATTATCTCCAAGCTCTGATCTCACCAAGGAACCATGCCCTGCACTAAGCTAGAACAATTCAATTCCCAGCAGTTTTTGATAGGGTAGGGAAATAATTTGGGTTGTTTGGTTGTTGTTGTTGTTGTTGTTTTTGGGGGGGAGAATGGTTGCTGCCAGTTAGAGTGCCAGTAATGGAGCTATGTGGAACAGCGATCTGACATAATATAACAAGAAGCTTCATAGTATCTGTGTAATTCTATTCCTTAATATCTCTAGGCAGCAGAAGAGGCAAGAGGGGAAAGCACTCTGTGGGCAAAAGAGAAGAGTGGATCTGTAAGGTCACAGCGTGAGAGTTTGCCAAACTTGCTATGTAACTGAAGAATTTTAAAATGACAAGTACAGTTCACCTCTCTCAATATCTTCAGGTCTAAAAATATTCAAATAAAAACTCCTAAAATACATACTCGTATATACTTGACTATAAGTCATCCTGAATATAAGTTGAGGTACCTAATTTGGACCTCTAAAACTAGAGAAATAGATTGACCCAAGTATAAGTTGGGGTGGAAAATGCAGCAGCTGCTAGTGAGTTTCAGTAATTAAAATACATCAAAATATGGTAAAATTAATTAATTTAGACAATTGTGTGGGTATGTTTTTGAGTTTTTGTGGTAGTGTTAGTTAGTGCTTTTTTTTTTTTTAATGTATGTTTGAATTTGCACCACCACAGTTTTGGGACTCTCAGGATCGTTGACCCAAGTATAAATCGAGTCTCCTTTTTAGATCTCATTTTGGGGGCTAAAAAATTAGACTTATACTCGAGTACATACAGTAGTTGATCAATAGAGGCTGCTATTTGCAATGTAATTTTCAGATATGATCATTTTGTTAGCTCTCATGTAGAACAATGGAGGCATTTGAAACTCCTACTCTGCTTCTATGACTCAGGTATGTGTGTTAAATATAGGTTCTTGGTCACCTGAAAATTCAGGTAACTGCAGATTGTCTTGGAACATATCCCCTGCAGATATGGATATCTGTGTGACCTGTATGTCAATTTTATGTACTTCTGTTTGATTGGCTGTTTTCATTTAATGGCAGCTTTGATCATATGTAAATGAGAGCAGCTATTGTTCTAACAAATAATACCTGATGGGATGGGATACAGCTATTGATGGTTAGAAAACTGTTGCTGACAGAACATCTGGGAACTTTGGATAGAGGTATAACTTCAATCCAAAAGCATAGGGCCACATATTGCCCACCCATGCTGAGAGGTCTAGATTTCACAAATAACATCTCCTAGATGAGCAAAATTGTCCCTTTTGGATTTCTTCATAGGAGGCAGCTGTTCCTGCAGCAAGATTCTTAGTAGGAAATAAGCATTGAGAAACCTATTTGCCAAGTCAACTATAGCAATGCATCTCTCCTTAGGTGCCTGGTGCTTCAATGGGATTGAAAATGGGACATTGATTCCAAATACAAAAAATTCAACATACAAAAAATTCAACATACAAATTGAAATCCTGGCTATAAAAAAATCGACATACAAATTTTAATAGGATAAATTCGACATACAAAAAATATATGGTGACATCTAGTGGCCTCTTCTGGTAATACAATGTGTTTTCAATATACAAATAACCTTGTGGAACAGGAAAAAAATCATATGTAGAGGTTTTACTGTAAATACATTTGGGATTGAAATGATTGCCTCAATGGGAAGTTTACACATGCCTTGGGATATATTTATGTTTTTCCATGGAGGACATAAGTAAACACACACTAATTCCAGTAATCTAAGCTCTTTAGAAAACAAGAAAATTGTCCAAAATTGCTGGACTCCAGCCCTGCAAACATCTGGCTGTGCACTGCATTTGCAAACTGCAGCATCAGTTCAAACTCAGTGAACCTTCGGCATAAATGGGATTGAGGCTTTTAATGTTGACATCACTTAGCAGAGAGCACTTATCAGCTGATCAACACAGTTGGCACTTAGCAGCTGATCGACATTATCAGTGATTATCGAGCTCTTTTAGGGCTAGTAGAAAAGTGGTACATCCATCATTCACTTGATTGAAGTTGGAGAGCTATTAAAAAGAGTAGAAAAAGGGGGTAGATCTTTCTCCTGGAAGGGAACTCTTAAAAAACCTGATACATGGCATTCAGATAGTAGGTCAATCCTCAACTTCAGCCAGCCAATCTGTTTATTATATCTCAAGTTTTAATAGACTCTCCTCTCTCAAAGGCTCACAGTGTAAAACAATGGTAGATGAGTGTTGTATGTAATGCACTAGAGCAGGAGTTTCCAACCTACAGCCCATGGGTTGGACCCAGCCCATGACACCATCCCATCCAGCCCATTGCCACCTCCGCAGCACCCTGAAGTGGAAGTGGGTGAATTTATGTCAGCCATAAAATGTGCCCACGCTTGCCCAAACATGCCAGCTCTTTGCTCTTAAATCACCAGAGACAACAGTTCTGAGTTCCAAACATACTTTATTATTTATGCAGTTAGTAAGTTTCAAAGATTATAGCTGAGGAACATGATTGGCAAACTAGCCATTCCCCACATGAAAATAAAAACCATGGACCACTGTCCACCAGGCACATCTGTCCTCCACCATCCTCCTCAACTCGCTCGGCTCTGTGCCCATTGTGTCTACAATACCATCTAGCCATCTCATTTTTGGCCGCCCCCTTTTTCTTTTGCCCTCCACCTTTCCCAGCATCAAGGCTTTCTCAAGTGAATCTTCTCTTCTCATTTGATGTCCAAATACTTTAGCTTCAACACCACATCTCAAAGGCATCTGGAGCACAATAAAATGTGGCAAGTAATTAAAGAGATGGGAATACCAGAACACCTTATATGCCTCATGAGAAATCTGCACATGAGTCAAGAAGCAACAGTTAGGACAGAATACGGAATGACGGAGTGGCTTGAAATAGGAAAAGTAGTAAGACAAGGCTGCATTTTATCACCCTACTTATTCAACTTGTACACAGAGCACATAATGCACAATGCAGGGTTGGATGAATGACAAGTTGGGATCAAAATTGCTGGGAGAAACATCAACAACTCGAGATAAGCAGGTGATGCTCCCCTAATGGCAGAACGTGAGGAAGACCTAAATAAGTTCCTAATTAGGTTGAAAGAAGAGAGTGCAAAAGTTGGCTTGAGACTCATCATCAAGAAAACCAAGATAATGGCAACAGGCCCTATCAGTCCCTGAAAAATAGATGGGGAAGAAGTAGAACCAGTGACAGATTTTACTTTCTTAGGATCCAAGATCACTGCAGATGGTGATTGCAGCCATGAAATAAAAAGGTGACTGATGCTTGGGAGACAAGCTATAAGAAACCTGGGGAACATAGTGAAAAGTAGAGACATCACTTTGAAAACAAATATTGACATAGTCAAAGCAATGGTATTCCCGGTGGTAATGTTTGGTTGTGAGAGCTGGACCATTAGGAAAACTGAGCACAGAAGAATAGATGCCTTTGAAATGTGGTGTTGGAGAAGAGTTTTGAGTGTCCCCTGGACAGTGAGGAGAACAATTACGTCGATACTAAAAGAAATTAACCCTGATTGCTCCTTAGAAGCTCAAATAGTAAAGATGAAGCTAAAGTACAAATGAAAAGAGAGGATTCACTTGATGCCTTGATGCTGGGAAAGGTGGAGGGTAAAAGAAGAAGGGGGTGGTCAAAAATGAGATGGCTAGATGGTATTGCAGATGTAATGGGCACAGAGCTGGGCGGGCTCAGGAGGATGGTGGAAGTCAGAGGTGCCTGGAGGGCGATGGTCAATAGGAGAAGGGTCAGAATCGACTGTGTGACTGAACAACAACAGCAAGAGATCTGTTTAATGCTCCTCTCTATCTCTCTGTGTGCTACAGATGACTGGATGATATAATATCCAAGCTCATAGAGCTGTGTGGACATTGTGCTATAGAGGATGCCTGTTGTGCAGTATTTTTAGTAATATTTGCATCATTTCTCTGGCTTTCCCCACTTGCATGTTCTCTTTTGTAATCCAATCCTGAACTGACCTTACTGTGCTGTCATTTCAATGCAGCCTAAATTTCTGATGTGATCTCATTTTGCTTCCCAGTGAAAGAGAAGTGCACAGTAGTTCCCATTCATAAAGGCACCCAAACACCATCCTGGCTAACGGAAGCCACTTCGGCAGCCCCAGGAGGGCAAAGTTCTTTTCTCTCTTTTGAGAGGTCAAGTTTGTTTCCAGCCTTTCCCCCTTAATGGCCTTTTCCTTTTGTTTCATTTCTTTTTGCCAACGAAATATGCATTTGGTTTTTAAGTGGATGTAGCTCTGAGGCTAATCTGATGTCAATGTAATTGGAAAAGTGGCCAGTTGCTGTCAAATGTAAATATCAACTAATAATTTCATGTCAGAGATTTCTTTGGGTTGAAAGGTTTTTTGCTGGAGAAATTCTGCTCAGGGGACACTGGAATGAGGCTCCTTTCATGTCCCCAAGTGCACTCTCAGGTATCAAAACCCGACCTTACAGTCTCCAGCTCAGCCTTTTAACCACTAAGTCACTGGGAGAGCTGTCAATATCTTCTAGGAAGCCCTCTGAACTTTCTCTTAGCTGATAAATATTTGGGGGGAGGGGAGGATATGTGAACCATCAGAATATGGCCTCATATGTCATGGATTTTGCTATAATAGAGGTTTTTAGGGGTTGAGGGACTAGCAGAGCTGAGAGTTTGCAAAAATCCCATTTGGCAAATTCTTTGTTACCATTAATTTAGCTATTTCAATTCACAGAGACATCTCAGCAAATGTTTTTCAGGCCTCATGTGATTATTTTCCTGGAGGTGAGAGTGATACAAGGTACTGTATACTACTTTTCTTCAAGAGATCTCTATAATTTGTGCAAACTGTTTCTTCTCCTCCTCCTTCTCCTTCTCCTCCTCCTCCTTCTTCTCCTGCTCCTGCTCCTCTTCCTCCTCCTCCTTCTTCTTGTGTCTAGCCCAGATGTAAAACTGTGAAAATGAAGGCACCTTTTGGTGAATTCATTCCATAGTTCCTTTTATCTGACCTAGTGTGAGAAAGATTAGCTGGCAACAAGATTGCCATTACCAGGGTCCGCCTGATTGTGGTTCAATAACATCCCAATCTTTGAGGAGGCTCTTTCTGTATACCCCTGTGCAAACTGCTGTTAATAAGGTCCCACTTTCGGGGTACAGGAATACATCGGGCAGAAGACCTATGGACATGTGGACTGGCCTAGCCTACAGATATATGACCTGTGGGCTGGATTACCAACATTAGGAATGGCACTGAACATATCTTTGGTTTGCTTCATAAACAGCATGAATGACTGTTTCCTGTTGGCAGAAAAGGGGAAAGGATTTCAACCAATTTGGACTTTTGCACAATGGCATGAGGGAAAAAAAGAGATACAGGATTGCTGTGGCAACAAGGCTCTAGTTTTGCTAGAAGACAAAGGAGCATTATGGACAAGCTACGAACTTGGATACTTTCAGTGGCTCAAGGCCCAGAATGTACTCTGATAAGATGTTGTAATCATGTCATGTGCTGTGGGACAAAAGTATGATTTAGCCTCTTGGTGCAGTCCAATTTCTCAATCAGTTTGCCATCTACCAATACAGAGCTGAAGGTTAGGGGTAAAGGTAAAGAAGTTAATCTTTAGAAAATTAAAGATCTGTGGAACAAGAAGCACTTGCTGCTTGAGAGAAGAGACTCGGGCTTAGAGACTCACTCATTCACACGTGCTTTCAGCTCACTTTTTCACATGTAATTTTACTTTTGTAGATTTTAACTGTGTTTGAGTCATCGGAAACCTTTTCCTTGGAATAGGCAACTATGCATCTTTCTTTCTCAATCTTTAGGCCAAAGATTGCTTCAGCTAGAGGGCTGGTAAAAGATTAGGGACAAATATAGTGTTTTATACAAGTTCTTATGGGACACTGGTTAAACTGCTGTACTGCAACCAAAAGGTTGTGAGTTTAATCCTGACCAGGACACAAGGTTGACTCAATCTTCAAGGTTGACTCAGTCTTTCATTCTTCTGAGGTTGGAAAAATGAGTACTCAGCATGTTGGGGTCAAAATGCTAAGTGTGAACTGCCCAGAGAGTGCACTAAGCATCATGGGGTGGTACAGAAGTGTGATTGCTTTGCTTTTCCTGTTTGTCGCTCACCCCACCCCACCCCGGTGTCTACACAAAACTAGTAATCAAAATTAGCAGTGGTTGGAGCCAGGTCAGCGGCTCCAAAGGAGCCCTTCCCCTCCAATTCCACCCTCCCCTGCTTCTGGCAGCCAGCAGCTGTGGGATCTGGGGGAAATTGGACATTAAAGGAGCCCTGTTTCCACCCCATTTCCCCCCGCCCCGGCCGCTGGTGGCCAGAGGCTGTGGGACGGGGGTCGAAGCCCATTTTCAGGGTAGGTGGAATGGGGGAAAGAGGACTCCTTTAAAGCACAAATCACCCCATCCCACAGCTGCTGGTCACCCTTCCTGGCTCCTGGAGTTAATTTTGAAAAAAATGTGTATAAAAACAGGGTGCATTTTATACCCTGATGTGTCTTGTATGCCAGCAAATAAGTTAATATTTGAAAACGTGAAGCACTGGCAAGATGTTCTATCCAGTTTGATGAGCTTCTGTTTTTCTCTCTGGCTAACATCTGGGTGGCAGTAAAGAAAAATAGCTGTTGCACTCTAATAGCTGTCCTTGGTAGGAGAGGAAAAGAAAGTCCTGGCCGAGCTGCCATATTTTCTCATTCAAAACTCTTTCTGTTTCCTAAATACTTGAATTATTTCAAGGCCACCTATTGTTTCAGATCTTTACTTGATAACATTTGTCAGGAAAAGGATACAGAAGGGCACAGAAGCAGAACTTTCCAGTGATAGTCAGGCAAGGTTTGATCCTAGACAAAATGAAACCAGTGGATTTAGGATACAGTAATACCTCGCATAGCGAGGATCTCACATAGCAATTAACTCGTTTTAACGAGCAGACCTTTCCCCAAAAGGTCTGCTTCATTGAACAAACAAAAACTCACTTAATGAGAAGCTTCGCATCTGTGGGGTGTTTTGAAATGTGGGGGTGGGACTTCCCTGTCCGTTGTTCCAAAACACCCAGCTGACAGGCGGCGTGTCTGCGGGGTGTTTTGGAACAGGGCGGGGGACTCCCCCCATCCCCATTCCAAAATGCCCAGCTGATGGGTGGCACGTCTGTGGGGTGTTTGGAACACACGGGGGGACCCCCCCCCGTTTACGTTCCAAAACACCCAGCTGATGGGCGGTGGATCTACCGGGTGTTTTAGAATGCGGCGAGGGACTCCCTCACCGCATTCCAAAACATTCCACAGACACATGGCACACATCAATGGGGATCTTCCCCATACCCTTCCAAATGCCCCACATTTGCACGCATGTCAGGGGGCATTTGGGAAGGGTACTGGAAAGGTCCCCCACCCTTCACAAGCGCCCCACTGATGCACGCTCTGCAGCAGCGGGGCGCTTGAGAAGGGTGGGGGGAGCTTTCCAGTACCCTTTGCAAGCACCCCGCATGCATGCGTGCGCGCATCAGTGGGGTGCTTGTGAAGGGTACTGCAAAGGTCCCCCCATCCTTTGCAAGCGCCCTGCTGCTGCCGCTCCGCAGTTGCTCAGTGCAGTTGCTCCCTCCACCACCACCACTGCTGACATCAGGTGGGGGGCAGGTGGGGAGGCAGTCTGCAGGCAAGCCCAGGTGTTCACCACATGCTGCATTAATTATATGCAGGGGGCCAATTAGGCCCACAGGCCGGAGTTTAGTCACCCCTGGTTTACTCTAACTACGCACTCTTAGTGAGTTGTGGAGATAGAGGTTGTAATTTCAATTCCACACCTTATGACCTAGGAGAAGAAACATTTTGTGTTGCCTTCAGGAAGCTGTACAGATCCAAAGCACCTAAAGGAGAAGTGACTGATAAGCCATCTCCTGGTACTCTACATTCAGAAAAATCTTGGAATGAGTCACCATACATCAGAATCAACTTGATGGGATATAATTATTATTATAGGAACTGCAGTCCAGCATCATTTGGAGGGCCATAATTGCTAAAGGTAAATGTAAAGGTTTTCCTTGCTCAAAAGCCAGTTGTATCTGACTCTAGGGTTCAGTGCTCATCTCTGTTTCAAAGCTGAAGAGCTGGCACTGTCTGCTTCTGAAGAGGTTTCTGTGGTCATGTGGCAGGAATGACTAGACACACGAAACACTGTTTACCTTCCCACTGAAGTGGTCCCTATTTATCTACTTGCAATTTCTTGCTTTCGAACTGCTAGGTTGGCAGTTGCTGTGACAAAGATGGGAGCTCATTCTGTCTTGCAGTACTCGGGGATCAAACTGCTGACCTCTCACCTTCCAGTCAGCATCAAAATTCTATTTAGGTTTTATCCATGGAAAAGGGTAATCACATACATGTCTCCTCCTAGTGTGTTGCTATTTGCATAATTGGTTTTGTAAGTGGTAGGATGACCATAGTTACAGTTAGTGCTGGCCTGTTCACACAAAGGACTGCCTTTATGGGACATTCACACAGTTGTGTGAGTAGACAGGATTTTAGCTTGAAGCAGAAAATGCCAGAGAGCAAGTCGTGTGGAAAATAGAGATGGAGATAGAAAGCATACAGATAAATCTTTCTGTTTATTTTACATTTTGGTTGCTGTTGGGATATGCTTTCCACAAGTCTGATACAAGAAATGTACAAGCTACAGCGCTGCAGTGGTTCTTGACTTGTACATGGGTTGTTTGTTTGTTTACTTGCATGTTTCGTCCCATTACCTATGCCTTTGCCAAGTGACTAATCAGATGTTACAGGAAAGCACAGAATCTTTTGTCTTTCCTTGCTTTCCGATTTCCACGCTTTCTTCCCCTCCCACTGTTTCTTGAATGAAAAAGAAAGAAGACAACAGGATGAAGTATACATTATTGATTTGGAAGCAAGCTTTTAAAGGCCTTAGGCTTGTTCTTATGGCATGTTTAACACTGTGCTCAAATTAATGTCCATTTGTTCACATGTACACTTATGACAAAGGAAACGCCTTCTTCTTTATTACACCTTTTTTACACATAGGTAGGTGTGAGAGACACAACAGAATAGTGAGCTCTGAGGTAGTAATATGCATATACATTGCACATGTACTATATACAGATTGTTACAATTGAGCAGCTTATTTTCTCAGTGCCTGAACAAAAGCAGAATCAAGTGAATAATGTGAGGTCACATCAGGCTTCTGGCTGAATGAGCCTCCCTTATCCTCCATGTGCTCAGAAGGCAACCTGAAGAATGCAAAGTAATTTTACAGTGTACAATGAATTGCTCTGTAAACTCCTGCTGATGTTTGCAGGATGTCCATGGCAGAGAGTGTAGTCCTTGGAGGAAGCCACTTATCTAACAGTGACAGGCTTTGGCCATCTTAGTTGAGCAATGACCTTTTCCATCTGTCAGGCCATAGACAAAATATTTGTAGTGATCTTCCCCAGAAACAGAGTTGCTGCAGTGGTTCATTGCATAAAGAAAAATCTGTCTACCAGTCTGCCTCTGTTAAGAGGTTGGAGCTGGTTTTAGTTGCTCTCCAAAGAAGCTTGTCATGTGCTGTATAAGTTTGTTATCTGCAGGTAATACATCCTTTGTGATAAAGGCATGTAAGCCTCTTGGAGAATCTTCAGGTAGGGCAATGCTAGGTAATGCTAGGCAATGAGAAGCATTGGTACTTCTCTTAAATTAGCATGCATGTCGGGAATATTAGCTATTTATGTTTTCATCATTGGCAATAGGTTTCTCAACACATTGAGATGCCTTTTTTTAAATGTCACTTTTGTTATTGTGAGAGGACAAATTCTGGCAAAAAGTTTAAGCAAAAATATTTTTAAAAATGCTGAGGCTTGACCAGTATACAATATGTTTTGCAGAAAATAATCTCTTTTGGTTTTGATGGCACAGTGGTTAAATTGCTGTATTGCAGCCCAAACTGCTGGTATTGTAAGTTCCATATTGACTAGGCTCATGGTTGACTCAGCCTTCCATCCTTCTGAGGTTGGGGAAATGATTACCTAACATGTTGTGGGCAAAATGTTAATTGTCTTGTGAACCACCCTGAGAGTGCACTAAGCGCTATGGGGTGGTATATAAGTGTAATTGCTATTGATGTTGTTATTTTGGCAACAGAACCCTGAATGCAAACTACTGATGAGGATTTGATTTTGGCCAACGACAAAGCAAAGAAGATGTTTTCATTTTGGCAGTTGAAAGTTTGATTTTGACATGGTGGTGGTGGTGGTGGCGGCGGCAGCAGCAGCAATAACAGACCCACACCTACTGGTTGTTTTTTCTGTGGGGGGGGGGGAGTGAGGTCTGCCATTTCAGAGCTTCAGGTTGGAACAGTGTGAAAAAAAATCAGATGCTAAATAATTATTTCCTCTTTGGTAGCTGGGTAACCAAACCCAACTCATTGCATGGCTGTGACTTCCAAAAAGCAATGAACAAGTCCACAGAGAAAGAGAGGATTTGTGTATGTGAAGTCCCTGAAACAGATTCTATAAATTCAGCATCATGATTTTTGTGCTGATGCAATAATTCCCTCTCTCTTTTTGAAAATAATAATGATTATCAGCTGGAGAAAGTCCACCCAAAGATGGCAAACAAGTTGTGAATGTAAAAGTACAAACAAATAATCAAACTGTTAAATATTTCTTGGGGATAAACCTCACACGATTAGATCATAATTCAGCAGTCAATATAATAACCGTTTCCAGAGCCTCAACAATAAAACAGCAGCATGACCAATAAAACATATCTATTAAAAGCCATACTGCAGCTGAGGGGACCAACCACAAATCCCTTGAGAGGAATATTGTAGCTAAAATCCATGCTGTGCAGAGTCTAATTACTTGAGGAAGTTTGTTATATAATTAAAATAGATTTGATAAATGTACAGGGCAAGGTGAATTTGTGTAAATAAATTCATATTAAGTATTCAGGAAACTGAGCCTTAGAAGACCTTGATGTTCAAGAGGGGCTAGCGGAGAGTGCCCAAAATTATTTTAAGTGGTGTGAGGGTGCTGACATGACAGACCCTACCATTAGCCAAAGTGTGGCAATGACCTCAGATGGCAGATGTGGTGAGAAGAACCACCTTGCTGATTTGATAAGTTTGATAAGCCCTCTTGCTGTTTATGTACAGTGTTGTTTGGGTCTGTAACTGACTAGCACTCAGAAAGAGCCTCCTTGACAATTGTGGTATTTTCAAACCAAAATTGGGCATACCCTGGTAACACCAACTTTGTGTTGCCAGCTAATCTTTTTCACAGTAGGCCAAGTGAAAGGAACTGCAGAATGAACTCACCAAAAGGTGGCTTCATTTTGGCAGTTTCACATCTGGCCTAGAAACGGAAGAAGAAAAACTGTCTAGTCCCCCTCCCCCAGTTTAGCTCCATGCTTTCAGATGTAATAACCTTATATTGCAAGTGCTAACATGAGAATCCATAGTCTGTTCAGCTGCTTCTTGATTATGGATTGGTGAAGAGCACCATCTTCTCCTCACATAGTAGTACATCTTGGGATAACCCTCTAACCCACTTTGTAGAGCTGTATGCACTCAACTCTCAATATGCCTTCCATAGCTGAGTGTTACCTATAGGATGAAGATATATGTGCACTGCTGAAATGTGTCCTGATTGGTGCAACTCATGTCTAAATTAAAGGTTGAAAAGATACTTTCTAACATGTTTTCCAAGGCCTTTGTACTCACAGGCCTCTCTTCTGCTTTAGATAAACCAAACCATCTGCTCAAAGTATCATGAGGCAGAGTACTTCCATCTAGCTGGAAAGCTTAGTGATTTCAGTATCTGCCTACAGAGCCAGAGGTTGAGAGTGTGAGTCCACATTATGTGTCCTCGAAGAAAAGCCAGCCTGAGACAATTTTCAACAAGCTACACAGTCCCAGCATAGTGCCAGAAAAAGGGAATAGTAAACTACTTCTGAGGACTTGCTCCCTAGAAATCCCTGGGAAAGGTCACCCTAAGAATTGATTTGATAATACACAATTGATTGTATTGTGGTAGCTCACTGATTGAGATGCTGAACTTAATGAATGGAAGGTCAGCAGGTCAGTAGTTTGAGATCCAAGTGCTGCACGATGGAGTGAGTTTCTGTCTCTGTCTCAGTTGCTGCCAACCTAGCAGTTCAAAACCAAGAAATAGCTACCAATTTGGTGGGAAGGTAAACAGCATTCTGTGTGCTCCAGTGTCTAGTCATGCCTGCCACATGTCCATGGAAATGTCTGAAGATGCAGAAAGCACTGGCTCTTTGGCTATAAACAGAAATGAGCACTGAACCCTAGAGTCAGATATGACTGGTTTTCGAGCAGTCATTTAATTGGAACTAGTCCTTCTAAAACTTTTAACTGCAGGTGGAACATCCCCAATTTCAACTCTTAAACTCTTAGCATCACAAAACTGTAGAGTTGGAAGAATACCCAAGGGTCATTGAATCCTGCCCTCTGCCAAACCAGAACACCAACAGCTCAGACATCTTTAAGAAGGGAACATCTACATACAGCTTAGAAACCTCTGATGAAGGGAAGTCCAGCATGACCTGACCATTCCTTTCTCTGTATACAGAGAACCAACAAACAAAGAATAGAGTTCACATCTCCTCTATTCTCTGACATGCTGCTTTGCTAAATGCAGATGTTTTCAAATGATACTTCCCATGAACTGCACCAAATGAATACCTAAAGACCAAAGTATATGTAGTAGAAAACAGAAAGTATGCCAAATTTGTTCTATTGAACAAATCTCTATAAGACAATTTAAGAGTGCTATATCACTCCCTCCAAGCCGGTCTTTTAACTTAGTCCTTAACCCTGCTTTTAATCAACATGTATGCAAACATCTATAATTATCTTTGTAAGAATTTTGGGGAAATTTTATTTTCTCCCTCAGTCAATATCATGGGATAATATTATCTTACTACCGTGGGATAATATTATCTTAATACCAAAAGAAATATTATAATAGCTGGATTGGAAAGATCTGAAAAATTGAGCTGAATCACTTATCTGCCACTCCAAATAATGTGTTACTACTGTAGTTTCATAATCAGTTCCCTCATATGCTTTTCACTGGGCACACTTGAAAGTTCAATCATATTTTTCTTTGCTTTGGTACTTCACATTTATTTGAGTGTATTCCTGTTAAGAGACTACTTTGTCATATAAAATATATATATATATATATATATATATATATATATATATATATATATATATATATATATATATATATATATATATATATATATATATATATATATATATATATATATATAGAGAGAGAGAGAGAGAGAGAGAGAGAGAGAGAGAGAGATATCCATCTATCTATAGATAGAGATATAGATATAGATATAGATATAGATGAAAATTAAGAGAAGGGAACAGTCCTTCAAACCATTCCCCCAATTTGCCCTTTTCCTCTGAAGTAGCGAACCTGGGTTTTGAGGTGTGTGTGGGGGGTTGCTTCAGAAGAGAAGGTTAACACAAAATAGATGTAGGGCCAATTTTGTCAGGAGTAAAGGGCATAATAAATGCCAGAAGCATGTGATTATGGTTTGGTTCTCTGCTAATCACATCTGATCAGCTTCCTGTTAATTAAATTTCACTGTGGGTTGATTGCTAAAGGCATAAAACTGTCAGGAGTTAAGTATGTTAATGGACTTCTGTTCATCTTCCTCCTCCCTCAGGATTGGTGCAAATCTTATTTTACAATTTTAATTAAAAACTACTTTTTTAAAAAAAAAAGTCTAGTTCATTGTGTGACACATTTTTTTATCTTGGGAAAGAAGTGTGGAAAACTCCATGGTCCTAGACTAGTACACACTGGCTGAAATCTAGTAGGGAGTTGCATCTTCTGTAGGCCCAATGAATCAGTGAGGATTTGGTGAGTGAATACTTGTGTAAGTTCAACTGTTTCAATGAACCTACTCTATTTGCAAATTTGTGGTTTTCAGCAATAACTGCACCTACCTGGGAAAAAGTTAGACATTATCGTGGATGAATATCTCCACAGGTACTGTATTCCATACAGCCAGAAGTATCTTTGAGTAAAGGTAAAGTTTGTAAGGAGTGCACGGAATGCTGTTTATCTTCCCACTGACATAGTACCCATTTATCTACTTGCAATTTCTTGCTTTCAAACTGCTAGGGTGGCAGGAGCTGGGACAGAGATGGGAGCTCACTCCATCATGCAGCACTGTCTCAAACTGCTGACCTACCAACTTTCCAGTCATTAAGTCCAGTATCTTAACCACTAAGCCACCACAGTTCCCATCTTTCAGTACATTCCCACATCTCCTGTTACATGACTTCTGTTGCAGTGGTAATATATTCTACTTATTTTGTTTACACATTCAGTCCCAGATTGTATTGTCAGCTCTTGTGAAAGTATACAAAGCTTCCAAACAAAATGATATTTTGCATATTTTATATTAAATAAAAGCCACTGTTGAGCATATCATTGCTTTTTTGTTTTGTTTTTACATCTGTGACAACACAGAGGCTGTTTGTGTGGGGTCTTGAGAACCCCAGAGTTGGAGGAATAAGCAAAGATATGCTTGGAAAAATGGTTATAATGTCGTTTCTGGAACTGGGTTGTGGGATGGAGAAACTTCCTTTTCAATGCTGTTTCATGTACTGTACAGTAAAA
This sequence comes from Furcifer pardalis, assembly GCA_030440675.1. Lineage (NCBI taxonomy): Eukaryota > Metazoa > Chordata > Lepidosauria > Squamata > Chamaeleonidae > Furcifer > Furcifer pardalis. The sequence continues at coordinate 279,669,148 of CP126890.1, forward strand.
CCTCATATAACACTAAAACCTGGTTCCACAAGTCTTGGTGTTATATGATTTTTAGTGTTATCTGATGCATGTTAAAATCCTATGGGATCCATAGAGATACATTGTAACCACACAGGCTTTAGCGGTTGTTATCTGAAACATCCCATAGGATCTTAATGTTATCTGATGCAATTCTTCCCCTCAGATTCCTTAATGTTATGTGATTTTAGTGTTATTCGATACTAATGTTATATGAGGTATTACTGTACTTACATTTCTGCACTTTTGAGATGGGATTGCACATTACATTTGTGTTACTTTTCTCACAGCAATATCATATAAAACAGTCTGATTTATTAATGATTAGTTGGATTCAGCATGCAAAATATTGTTTATTTGATCTGGAAAAGTATCTTCCTTCATCATTTTCTTATTTTGAATAGAAACCATTTTACTGAGCTGAAAAGTGAGGATGAAGCAGGCTGATGTTACAGGTTTCTCTTTAAAGAAAAAAACTGGAGACTAGGAAGGGGAAGTCGGCATTTTATTACATTTTGGCTGTGTTCCCTTGTGGATTAGGAATGGAGCCAAACTGCATTTGTAACAAAGCCACAGATGATCAACAACATTGAAATGAAAGCCCTGGTTTCTTCTTTCTTCACCTTCCAAGGCCATCACTGCATGTTACTTTAAATGTGTTATCTGCACTAGCAGGAACTAAACTCCTAATCCTTCGGTTTAATAGTAATAATTGTGGGCTGTCAAGACAATTCTAATTTATAGAGATTTTTTCAGAGTTATCTAGGTAAGGTGTCTGTTGCTCAAAAGCCTGGCAAGTCTGACTCTAGGGCAAGGATGCCCAAACCTTTCAGGCCATGGGTCGGTCACATGGTTCAGGGGTACCCAAACTATGGTCCAGGGGCTGGATCCACTCCCCGATGGCAATTTATCTGACCTGTGCCACCCTCATCGCTCCCAGAAGCGGAAGTTAAAATGTGGCCATACAGGCGCATTTTACTTCCGCTTCTGGGAGTGATGAAAGTGGCGTGGGCTGGATAAATTGGGATTGGGTGCCAGATCTGGGCCCCAGGCCATAGTTTGGGCACCTCTGCTCTAGGGGGTGCTGCTCATCTCTGTTTGCAGCCAAAGAGCCATTGCCTTCTGAGTCTGCAAATGTTTCTGTGATCATGTGGCAGGCATAACTAGATGCCAGAGCACACAAAACACTGTTACCTTTCCCATTGATGCAGTACCTATTTGTCTACCTGCAATTTCTTGCGAACTGCTTGGTTGGCAGGAGCTGGGACAGATGACAGGAGCTCACTCCATCGTGCATTACTCGGGTCTTGACCTGCTGACCTACTGATATTCAAGCTCAGCATCTTAACCACTAGGCCACCGTGGCCCCTTGTTTTTCAGTGTATTTTAAGGGTTGAAAACTTGGTCTTCTATGCTAACCAATATAGTACGTGTCGGGTTTAGTATAAACACACTGGCAGGTGTTGTTTGTTTTGAATCAATTCCAGTAATGTTTTCTTTTTCATCGCTTTTGCATGTACAATCGCCTCTGTTGAAGTAAAATGTTTCTCTGTAAGCTAGACTTGACCTAGCACAAACTTCTTTAAATATTGTTCACTAGGGAAAGACACTGTGTGAAAGGTTAAGAATGGGGAAAATATTGCATTTTCTTTAAGGGCTAGATTGAGGGAAAAAGGGGAGGTGAAGAAAAGGAAATTTATATAGCAACTAGCAGTTATACTTATTTACACTTTGAGCACTCTCTGGGTGATTCACAAGGTAAATAGCATCCCCTCTCCCATATGCTGGGTCTCATCTTACCTTCTCAGTGGATGGAAGGCTGAATCAACCTGGATCCCCATTAGGATCGAACTCACAATATGAGCAGTTTTGGCTGCATTAATATGATTTAACCATTGTGCCATGAAAATAACCTTTTTCGCTCCTCCACTGTCTTTGCTCTTTTGTGAAGAAGAGGAAGAAAAATATAGTTGAAGGTGTGTGTAGTTGATGGTGTGTGGTGTGGATTATCTTTGTGTGGTGTCCTGGAAGAGGAGAAGTGAGAGGGTATCAAAGGGACTTTTCCCCCTTTCAAAAATTTACTTGAACTAGCAGTGGGCTTTTGGGTATGATTTCTTGAGTTTGTTGAGGCTATAGAGGGGGTGGAGATAGGAAGAGAGAAGCAAGTCTAATTGAACTGAATACAGTTGTACCTCGCTTAAAGAGCATAATGCGTTCCATAGGGTTGCTCTTTAAGCAAGTTTGCTCTTTAAGCGAAACACCATTGTATATGTATGCAGTGTTGAGACAATTATGGGGCCACACACAGAGCTGTTTATTGTTCTTGAGACATGGTAACATACTGATGAATGCTTTGTGTTCCATCTGGCATATATAGGGTTAAAAAAATTTAAACAAAAATGTTGGGTCATTTGAGCTGTTGTCCTGGTTGTTGTTGTTCAGTTGCACAGTTGAGTCCATCCCTTTGTGAATCCACGAACCACAGCACACCAGGCTCCTCTGTCATCTACCATCCTCCAGAGTCCCCGCCCCCAGATCTGCACCCTCTGTGCCCTTGTTAGGTGTTGTCAAATCGTATCTGACTTATGGCAACCCTATGATATCTCAATAATGTCCTGTTCCCAACAGCCGTGCTCAATTACTGCAAGTTATAGTCTGTGGCAGGGGTTCCCAACCTTTTTGGGCCAGGAGCCTGACCACGCACCCCCCAGACAGCTGATTGGGCTGGTCACATGGTTCCTCCCACCGGAAACAGAAGTAAAACATTCCTGCGCTTGTGCAGAATGCTGCTGTAAATGCACCCGATGCTGTCACAAATGCATTTACGACAGCTATTGGTACAGTTACAGCAGCATCCTATGCATGCATGGGCACATTTTACTTCCACTTCCAGTAACAGTGTGGACAGCATGGGCCAGATCAATTGGTTTTGGGGGCCGGATCCAGTCCATGGGCCATAGTTTGGGCACCTCTAATATCTGGCTTTCCTTAGGGAAACAAGACATCTCATCTTTGACCTGTCTTGTTTTTTGCTGGTTTCCACCTTTTCAGAGCACATTGTCTTTTCTAGAGAGTCTTGTCTAGGACAGTTTCAGGTTCATCATTATTTTTGCCTCCAGAGACAGCTTAGGCTTGACTTGCTCTAGGATCCAGTTGTTGTTTTTGTCTTTCCGGCAGTCCAGAGTATCTGTGAAGCTTTCATCCAGCACCGTATTTCAAATGAATCATTTTCCCCTATCGACTTTCTTTACTGTCCAGCACTCACATCCATACATAATGATTGTGACTATAAGAATGTAGATGATTTTGGACTTGATCTCTATACACATGTCTTTACACTTGATGATCACTTCTAGTTCCCAATTTTCTACCATTTTAAATTTCAGTCCTCACCTGATTTTTTGGCTGTAGTCTAAATATGGAGTGATGATGAAAATATGGTACCCCCTTATCCATGGGGGCTATGTTCTGAGTTCTACCACAAATACCTGACATTGCAGATAACAGTGAACCATACATTTTACATTGCCAGCAGTGGCCCCTAGTGGCCTGTTTAGGTAATGTACGGTATGTATTTCAGGGTTTTTCTTTAATATTCTAGACCTGTCAATAACTGAAACTGTGGATACTAACCTGTAGATATGGGGATGGAGGTAAACCTGCATACCAAATCTTTCACTGTTTCAATTTCTTCATTGTCAACATTATAGCTGTGTCAATCTTATGTAATGATTTTGTAATTTCTTTAATGTTTTGCAATCCTGGATTGACACTTTCTTCTTTCGCTTTCATTAAACGTTGCTTCAGCTTGTTGCTGCTTTCTGCCAGCAAGATGGCATCATCTACATTAGTCCCGGCACAAAACTGGTATCCTATCCCTTTCTGTAGCAAAACAGAAATGCACAGAGGAAGCTGGACAGGATGAGTTGATTGATGATGAAGAAGAAAAATAACCCATCCAGTACTTTTGCTTGTTAACAGGCCATGCAAAAAGATTTTACTTATTATTTAAATTTTGCACATTTAAATGTAAAAGTCATTCTCAAAAAATGTGGAGAAAGGCAATCTCCAAGACTGACTCCTCTGCAAATCAAAATCACTCCATTTCCCCTTTTCTTCTTTATTGTGCAAAGATGAAGCAAGCTACATTTAATATTCTTAACAGCATAGTGCCTCTTGCCAGCATAAGGTGTTTGTGGTCCAAATACTCTGGAGTTCAAAGAGTGGAAACTGCTGAAATGGAAGGTGTCTTCATATACAGGACATCTTTGCTGAAGTGGGACAGATAGCTCACTCTATATTCTTCTCCCTTGGATTCAATCTTCCTTTTCTGCAATCCATTTCATTGGTACACAGGGATGATAATAATAATTTTGTGTCAGAAATTAATCTGGGTTGAAAGGATTTTTGCTGGAGAAACAACGATCAGGGGATGCCCAAATGAGACTCCTTTCATGTCCTCAAGATCTTTTCCCACCGAAGTGGTCCATATTTATCTACTTGCAATTTTTTGCTTTTGATTTGCTAGGTTGGCAGGAACTGGCACAGAGACAGGTGCTCATTCTGTCATGCAGTACCTGGGTCTCGAACTAACAACTTGCCAACCTTCCAGCTAGCAAGACAAGCTTCTTAACCACTGAGCCACTGCAACCCCCTACACAGGGATGGGAAGGTGGAATAAAATGACTTTGTACCATGGATTATTTTTGTATCAACCCCTGAGAGAGAAAGACCTAAAACGCATGGCTGCTGTTTGCAGTACAGTACTGTACTTCCTAATTTTGAAATATGCTTCACTGAACTCAGTCCAAAACAGGATGATGTTTTGTGCGTTCATGTGAGTAAAACAGCACACAGAATCTACAGACGGGGAAATATCTTTATTAGGACTAACTGTAAATAGAAAAAAGTAAGCAAGCTTTCAAGCTCACAGAACTCTTCCTCAGGGCTAGATGGTAAAAAATTTGGTACAGAACATCACCTGGACCTCTGTAAGACCTCTTAAGCCATGGAGAATGGAAAGCAAACAAAGTCCCACCCTGGAATGCAGAGTCTGGTTGCTTCCTGAATTTTTGCCACTTTGTCTGATAAAGAGTTCTGTATCTTCCAGAAATTTTCTATTTTGCACATTGGACTCAACAGGTATTTTTTCTGGGTAGATTTCTACAGGGTGGAGCTGGAAATAGGGCTGCACAAATCCTTCATAATAATATAAGGACTCCACTGCATTAAAAAAATCACAAAATTTGATTGGACTTAGTCCCATTCAAATTATTATTAAATTAAGTCTCATTGTTTTCAAAAGATATTCTCTAAAGCTAACTAAATCTGCATTCTCTCCTCAAAATGTCACTTGCATTGAGCCCACACATACACATGAATTTAAATTAATGGGAATGCTCCAGGATTAATCCAGATTAGGCTGTTTGCAGAGATTTACTGTCATCATTGATGAATTGTATTGCATCTGCACCATTAATTGACCAATAAATCAATTATACAAAATATGGCAGAACATAAATACATTTCTGTATAACATAATTCATTGGTATTTTTACTCTTCAGTGAACATATTATTTTAAAGCATTAATTGATTAATAGGACCAATTAAAACTAATGGCTTTAGCCCCATATTAGATAGCTTTTTTAAAAAAAATCTTCTAGAAAGAGGCAAAGATAAATGAAAACCATAACCTATGCATCATATTGTAATTTTATTTAATGGTACTGAAAATTCTGTATTGTTGAATGCCCGTATCTGAATCCATCTGAGTTGTTAAGGCTAAAATTGGTCACTCCACTTTTTTCAATTGAAAAATTTAAATAAAATTGGAAGATGGCTTTCAAAATGCCATGTGCTTTGTATCATCTCTAAATGGAAGTATGGTTTGGTTTCAAGATGAAAAATGCATTCGAAATGAATAGTATATGATACAATAACTCACATTGTTTTATAGGGCTCAGAGAGGGTATGCTGTATATTATCTAGACATGTCAACTTCAATCAACACTGCTTCATTATTGTAAATTTTCCTGTTCCCACAAATTCTAGTTTAGATGTAAATGCCTTATTTTCTTGTTACAGGGACTGACGGGTTTTCCCCCATGAGGAGAGCTTGTAATACTAATCTCTTTTGATCTCTGGCATTTTCACAAAGAATATTAGTTTATGTCCTAAAAATAGCAAGACGAAATCGCAGGGAGATGGCCAAAGCAGATCCAAACATTAGAGTAATGACATGTTTTCATAAACATTATGGCTAAATTTTGGCTGAGTGTGCAATTTATTTTGACATACATATCATCGCATGTGCATATCTGATGAACCAGCCCCCCCCCCATTGAACATAACATGGATGTGCTTCAGCAAGTGTTGAGAAATCAAGACTGTTTTTGAAGTGGAAATAATGAATTTCTGGGTTGGCTGTAGAGAACATCCCAGAAGGTGTATTATGAGTGAATTTGGAACACTAGATATGATATTCCCAGTGGTAGTGTATGGCTGTAAAAGTGAACCATTATAAAAGCTGAGCGCAGAAGAATAGATGCCTTTGAGATGTGGTGTTGGAGGAGAGTTTTGAGATTACCCTGGACAGCGAGGAGAACAAATAGGTCAATCTGATCACATGCATTTTCTTATGGTCAACCTTCACTTCCCTCTTTCTCTGTGAATTTTAATTTTCAATCAGTTTTCAAAATGGAGTGGCTTGTCTTGGTGAAACTACTTGGAAAGACTGTTGGCTTTGCCCCTTCTCAAACTGTGAGCAGCAAGCTGGAAAATTCCTAGTTTTGAACCTATTCCCAGGATCCTTATGTAGTGTTAGATGAGCCATTGTCTTTGACAATTCAAATAGATTACAGAGGTTTTTTTCCTCTTCTGTAGTTTGTAAATTCATCCTGATTTGCTTTGTGCTTGGGAATCAGGAGTGAAAATATGACTCGGTTTGCATTCGGATATAGATGTTGAAACACTACTGTCTTCTCTTTTAATGACAAACAAACTTGTGCTCATGATTTACTCTTAAGCCCCATTCCCATCTCCTGTTTACAATGAGGAGTGATAATCATTGTGAGCTGTTTTTACAAGGCTGTTATTTCAGTATCACTGACAAAATATATATTAAAGAAGAGTCAGCCTGTTGCTGTACTGATATTGTGATGTAAGACTCCATCAACTCCAGTTACTATGGTCAATTGTTAGGATTTATGGGATATCTGGCAGTCTTGTCTTGAATCTGATGGGCCTTAAGCACTTGAGCTGAGATTAATTTGTTGTATTTCTATCCTGTCTGTCTTTCCAGGATGTCAAACCTGATCTGTTTTAGTATAATATGTTCTCTGTGTTGTTTTGTGTTTAAGGGTGGTCTTTCTGAGATCTTGACTTGTCAAATAATTTAGCTAATGTTTTTGCAGACATTTCTTAAATGCTATACTGTATCTAGATAGTGGGTTGGAAAATAAGTAGTTGCTAAAGTGTTTACATGTTTAAAGATGTCACCACAGGTATTTGCCTATTGATTTTACCTTCTGGGGGACAGGAGACCAGTTCATCCTTAGGGCTGATATTTAAATTGCCAGTACAGTACTGTACATCCTAATGTGAAGGGAAGAAGTGCTTCAAGTGGGGAAAAAAACCTTACAAGATCAGGCTCACTAGTAAGCAGACAGGTGATGGCAGCTCACTTTATATCTTAGTATGAAACAGCACAGTGACAAGAGGTGAAGACAAGAGATAACAGATGATACTACAACACCGATTCCCTTCTTTCCAAGACCTGCCACCGAGTTTGTGTAGGAATCACAATACAAATTTAGCAATGTTTTGCTTTGCTTACCTAGTAGCTTCAAGAGAAGGGTTCTCCTTGATGTTTTCTACTCCATGTTCCAAATATATGAACTAGGAATAAGGAATCATCCTCTGCTGAATTTAAGCGTATGAGATCTATTTCGAAATTATTGCATTTCTCTGAATCCTACCTGTATTTTTGATCTGTCCTTGTTTTTTGTCAGGTAGGTTTGGTGGTTCTCCCCCCTCCCAACAGGAACATTCATTTCCCTTTCTTGTGTACTTTATTCATATGAGTTAATTATGCTGTATGAAATAGTATTAAGTTCTTCCATGTTTTCTATAAGTGATTACACAAAATGAATGTATTGGTCAGTTCCTGGTTTGGATGCAATATAATTGCTTAGATAAAGATAAAGGTCACCCTTGCTAAAAAGCCAGTCATATCCAACTCTAGGGTCAGTGCTCACCTCTGTTTATAGCCAAAGAGCCAGCGCTGTCTGCATCTGCAGACATTTCTGTGGACATATGGCAGGCATAACTAGAGTTCACAGAAAACTGTTTACCTTCCCAACAAAGTGATCCTTATTTATCTACTTACAATTTCTTGGCTTTGAACTGCTAGGTTGGCAGGAGCTGGGACAGAGATGGGAGCTCAGTCTATTGTTCAGCACTTGGGTCTCAAACTGTTGACCTGCCAACCTTCCAGTCATCAAGTTCAGCATCTTAGCCTCTGAGCCACCACAGTCCCCACAATATAATTGTTTACTGATGACTAAATCCTTCCAAGTAAACAAATCAGATTACTCCTGGACCATTTGGGCTTATTTACCAATTTTACCCAATGTGTGCCTATTACCTGGTGGTTCTGGTATCTGGCTGCTGAGCCAGGCTAAAAGTTCTATTCCCCTCTGTGACTTCTTGATAGAGGTTGGACTTGATGAGGAATTATTGGTTTTCTTCCAGCTAAGCAATTCTAAAGCTTGTTTGTGCATGCTTTTCAATTAACATTGTTGGATTTCACATTTTAAAATGTACACATCACTTTGTACACATTTTATTTCTTGTAGATGCCCAGATTATTCTTATGAAGTCTGTTACTTCATGCAATGAGTGCCAGCATGAGTAAGAATGCTAATTGTATTGCAGTTGTCAATTTTAGTGAATTCCCTTTGTATCCCTTGTTGGGTTATTGTGCTTGTTTTGAAATGCCCAGTGGCTTAGTACAGAAAACATTTACTGGGGTGCAGAATCAGAAAGACTGTGGTTTAGCTGTAGAATAGGGACGGGATATGCTTTTAAAACAGGGGGGATACAGAGGAATGGGACCAAAGGAATAACTCAAGTCTACCAGATTTAAGCTTTCTCCAGTTCAGAGGCATAACACTGACACAAAGTTAATGACTGGCTGAGGCTAATCTCAAACCATTTCTAACACACATAGATCATTGACCATTTTGTGCTGGAAATCCCTTCCAGCTAATAGGGATGGGATTTCTGGACAACATATACCATATTTTCTCTATTCAGGGAACTCTACCTACTGTACAGGCACCTTGCAAATGAGACGCATTTGGTAGAAATGCTTAAATTGGAAGTCTCTGAAGCTTGGTAAGGCCTAGGAACAAGAAGCTTGGGTGGATCTAGACTTTGTTAAAACTTAAAGCTTTCTAATGCCAGCCTTTCTGTTATGTGCATTGTTTGTAGGAAAGTTTGAAAACAAGAAATTGTAAGTAGATAAATAGAAACCACTTTGATGGGAAAGGTGACAGTGTTCTGTGTACTCTGGCATCTGGTCATTCCAGCCACATGATCATGGAGATGTCTGCAGATGCAGATAGCACTGGCTCTTTTGCTGTAAATGGAGATTTATTTTATTTTATTTTATTTTGAGATGTATTTTTTGGTTGTCTATTTTGATTTGTTGTGTGTTCTGTCCTATTATTTGATATTTGCTTCTACACCACCCAGCGTGGCGATACCACCCAAATGGGTGGTATAGAAATGTAATAGATAGATAGATAGATAGATAGATAAGTACCACCCCCTAGAGTTGGACATGGTTGGTTTTCGAGCAAGGGAGACCTTTATCTTTACCTAAGATACCAAATGAGAAGAGAGGATTCACTTGAGAAAGCCTTGATGCTGGGAAAGGTGGAGGGCAAACGAAGAAGGGGGCAGCCAAAAATGAGGTGGCTAGGTGGTATTATAGATGCAATGGACACTGAGCTGGGCAGGCTGAGGATGATGGTGGAGGACAGAGGTGCTTGGCGGGCAATGGTCCATAGGGTCACAAAGGGTCAGAATCGACTGTGCGACTGAACAACAAAAAGATGTCTGTAAGGTAGGTAGAGCTGCCAGAATGGAGAATTAAGGTATCTGTATTGTGTGCGGTCACTCATGGCAGCCCTTTCCAGAGTTTTCTAGGTAGAGAATTGGTTTACTCTTCCATTTTTCTGGTGGCATCTGGAATTCTGCAGCTTGCCCAAGGTTACATAGGCTGGGTCTTCTCATAGGAGGCATGGTGGGGAACTGAACTCTCAATCTGTGGCTCCACAGCCAGATGCCTAAGCCACTACATTATGCAGTATGCCTAATGTTTATTAAATAGCCAGAAAAATATTTTAACAAAACCTCATGTATCTCGACAAATCTTCAGTAAGGAAACATTGAAGATGCTGTCCCGCCTAAGCAAACTAAATAGCTGTCAATAGAAAATGATTGTGGTTGATAATTGCATGGTTTCAAGTCAACTCTGAATTCACAGTTTTTTAAGGTAGAGAATAGATAAGTCAATTTACAATTCTCTTTTTCTGGGAAGTGCTCTGAGACTGTGCTGTTTGTCAAAGGCCACTGGTTGGCTTTATTCCCAGGAGGCACAGTGGGGAATCAAACTCCCAACCACCCAAACCACTGATTTATCCAACCAACTCATATTTCAGCATTATTATTTTTAAAAAAGCAAACTGTAATAATAAGAAGCCGCTGTTTAGCTTAGGGTTTTTCTGCCTGTCAAAGCTAGGATTATCATAGTTTTTTCTTGCAGGGATGCTGAAGCGCTTTTTAAAAAAAATCCCAAAGAGCTTTTTTTTAAAAAAAATCCAGAAAATAAATGAAAAGAACAGGCTTTAGCTGGTGGCAAGGTGACATAAAATGTCTTTATAGACTGTCTTCAAAGTTTTTAAAAGAGAATGAAAAGATTGATTTCTTGGCAGATAATAATTGACATTTAGCTTTTCTCCAACTACTAGTGTAACAAACTCTTCTAAAAAGCTGGAATAAATTTACTCAGCTGATATCATCTTTGTCATTCTAAATTATTTATAAATATATACATTCTCTTTCTCTCCCTCTCTTAAGAACCCAACTTAAATTATATAGAACCTAGAAGGGGGGGGGGAGAGAAAGAGATTAAAATGTTTCTATATAATTTAAATTGGTTATTTCACCCAAAATACCTCATGGACATGAACAGATTATGTTCAGAATCCCTTGTCGTTTTGATCGTTTATTGATGATTTCCTTCTCTACATTCTTTCATGGTCATCATTCATGGGCCCACACCCTTACCATTTTATTGCCGGATCCACTCCATGTGCCACTGGGTTTGTGTCTCTTTCTGAGAGGAAAAATGGGCAGCTAAAGTTATAGGTTTTATTAGTATTTTCTTTCTGCTACCTTCTCTTGGAGTTTTCTCTAGCAGCAGCATGTGTGGGAAGAGGTGTCACAATCAGAAATTCAATTCAGGTTTCAGGATCAGAACTTCATCATAAATGTCTAATGTCTCACTACATTCCTAGAGACTTTCCTATCAAAAAAACAACATAGATGGTACATTAAACTACATGGATGTAAAGATCCAAAATCTTTAAATGGGGTTATGTAAATTAATTAAATGATTCACAGCTTGGAAACAGAAAGTATTAGGACCAACACCAAACTCTCCATACAGTAACTCCATCGGGATTCATTTTAGCATTAGATCTAACATCCACACATTTATCAAACCAGTTTAAAAGAGATATTACACAGGAATGTAATTGGCATTTTCAGAGTACAGATAAGCAGAGAACTGAGTTACAGTGAAGCAGAATACATCATGATCCATATTGCATTTCAAGCAAAGCATAATTTTCATTATTCTCCCATGCATTCTGGACAATTCATTTGTCTTACCTTCTCAATCAGGTGCTGGCTGTGGATACTCCTACAGGTAAGATAGACAAGCGGTGCATTTCTGGTTTACCCTGTGTGCAAGAGGGGGTGGTACACACCTGTATATAATGAGACAAGAAACTGCTCCTGCCAGTTTGAGGCTCATTGTCTTTCCGCAGGTAAAGTTTACCAACGTTACTGATGATAAACTTGCCTGGTTTACTTGTGAGTAAGAAGGCAGCAGCAATAGCACTGGAGGATAGTGTGGTATCTTCCCTTTATATACTGCCCCACAGCACTTAGTGCACTTTTTGGGTGGTTCACAAGTTAATTAGCATTTTGCCCCAAACATGCTGGGTACTCATTTTACTGACCATGAAAGGCTGAGTCAACCTTGAACTCTGGTCAGGACTATACTCACAGCCTTCTAGCTACAGTTCAGCAGTTTAACCACTGTACCACCAGAGCTCTTATAGGCTGATATAGTGCTATAACAAGGCATTTGTCTAGCAATACATGTTTTATATCTAGAATTGCACAGAGTTGGTTAGGGAACTATTAAGAAAAGTAATCAAAGGGCTTTCTTTTTTATTAATTTTAATGTCACAACCCTACATTTGTCACAGGGTTATCATATCAAATAACAGCACCTACAAATTCACTTGAGCATGTACTCACTATCCACATGGGTTACACCTGTGGTTCCCAAACTGGGGCCCACACCCTATAGGAGGATCTCAATTCCCAGAAGCCTAAGTCAGTATATTGGCTGATCAATGTTTTGAGGATTTGACTTAAGCTTCTGGAAATTGAAGTCTAAAAACCAAAGGCTGAGAAACAATGGGTTACACCATGAAATTGTTAGGAACATTAACCCCCCCACCACCCTGAAGATCTACCAGTAGCAGTTTGCCAGATAAAGAGAACAGCTTTAAAAAGGAAGTGGAACATGAACAGGGAATGCCATAACTTTGAGCAAACCCAAATAACTTCAGCTATCAAGCTATGCACTGTGTCAGGATAAGCTCTCAGACTTTGTCAGTTTTATACTTGTTTACCCACAAGTCTGGTCTGTTGTATTTATCCATTTTCTCATCCATGTTCTTTATATACAAACACTGTCAAATACATTTTTGAGCCCAGAACTGCATTGTCATATTTGGGAATTGTGAAACCCCATGGCTAACTATGTTCTGATTTCCACATTAGCCTGAAAGGTGTGGGTCGGATTCCTTTCTATTGGAAGGTGTGAAGATTGAATTTAAGCCTCACAAAGTTCTGTCACAGCATGTAACTGAATTTCCTTCTTCCTGCTGAGTCCATTTACTGCTGTTGTATAACCCTTCATGCAATGTTGCAGAAAGAAGACATAGCAACTAGGTACAGACAGTGCTGGGAGGAGGTACGTAAATAATCCATTATTCATTCATTCATTCATTCATTTTCCTCTGTCACCCATTGGCCTGAACACCTGCCCTGTGATCTTCCTAACTCTGACGTGTCAGAACGAAAGAAAGAAAAAACCTGCTTGATCTTCAGATTGGGATTTCACTTTAGTAGGTCAGAGTATTAAACTGTGGGCTACTTGTGTTACCTGATTTTGTAGGAAATGTTACAATGCATGCATTATCTGTTGTAGGGAAAACCTATTGCCTTGTTTATTATCTTTCTTCCCTTTTCCCATACTATTAACTTTTCTTTTGTAACTCCAGATTGCAAAATCTCCTTATTCCTGTTTTTGAAGTGGATGAATTTTGAAAAGATATATTGTCAGAAAAAGAGTTTCATTATTTAAATATTTATTTAAAAACATATGTAAGCAGTCATCAAACAAAGGGATAAACTACATACATCTAGTATCTTCTTCTTCTGTTTCTTGTTCTTCAGTCGCACAGTCGATTCCGACCCTCTGCGACCCCATGGACCACTGTCCGCCAGGCACTCCTGTCCTCCACCATTCTCCTCAACTAGCTCAGCTCTGCACCCATTGTCTCTACAATACCATCCAGCCATCTCATCTTGGGCCGCCCCCTTCTTCTTTTGCCCTCGACCCTTCCAAGCATCAAGGCCTTCTCAAGCAAATCCTCTCTTCTCATTTGATGTCCAAAGTACCTTAGCTTCATCTTTATTATTTGACCTTCTAAGGAGCAGTCAGGGTTGATTTCTTCTAAGATTGACCTATTTGTTCTCCTCGCTGTCCAGGGGATTCTCAAAACTCTCCTCCAACACCACATCTGAAAGGCGTCTATTCTTCTGCGCTCTGCTTTCCTAATGGTCCAGCTCTCACAATCATACAACTGCCAAAATTAAGCCACCTTTTGCGAGTTAATTATGTAGTTTCTTTCACCTGACCTAGTGTGAGAAAAATTAGCTGACACAAGGTGACTGTTGCCCAGGGTACACCCAATTGCAGTTAAAAAAAATACCACAATCTATATATATATAGATATATAGAGAGTTTTCTGTTAGAGCTTTTCCTTCTGTGTCTAGGCCAGACATGAAACTGCCAAAATGAAGCCTCCTTTGGTGAATTCATTTCCACAGTTCCTTTTGCCTGATCTATTGTGAGAAACATTAGCTGACAACAAAAGGTTGCCAGTACCAGGTACACCGGAATGTGGTTCAAAAATACCACAAACTTCTAGGAGACTCTTTCTATGTACCTCTACATTAAACCAGTGATGGGATGTTACCGGTTCAGTCTGGTTCACCTGAACCGGTAAAGCCCATCACAAGGGCTTCACTGGGGGGGGGGGTCATAGAACCCCAGGTGACCGGTTCGGTCACCTCCCCGGCTTGGACCAAACCCCTTCCTGAAATGTTTTTCCAGGCAGCCAAAATGGCTGCTCGTAACTGCGCATGTGTCAAATCTCTATTTGATGCATGAACAGTAAGAAATAGAACTGTACATACATCAAATAGAGGTTTGATGCATGCGCAGTTACGGGCAGCCATTTTGGCTGCCCAGAAAAGAAGCACAGGCAGCAGTGGCGGCCTTTCTTTGGCGCGTCGCAAGGCTGCTGTGACAATTGGCCGCTGCAATGTTTTGCTGCCACACCACTGCGCTGCCACCTCTTCTGCTCCCGGATGAGTCGACCGACTCCAGGGTAAGTGACCCAGGGTTTGTGTTTGGGTTTTTATTTGTGTTTGGGATGGGTGGGTGGGTGTAATTTTATTTAATTTTTATTTTGTTTCTTTCTTTCTTTAATTTATTTACAGGTTTATGTTGTGGTTGTTTTGGTGGGTGGGTGGGTTGAGGGGTCGGTGTGTGTGGGTTTATTTTATTTTAATTTATTTTATTTTATTTTATTAATTTTTTAATTTGTTTGGCTCCGACCACAACATCATGACATCATGACATCATGATGTTGGCTCTGCCCACAACGTCATGACATCATGACATTGGCCACACCCACAACGTACGTTATGTCACGGTGTGGTAGTAAAAAAATTTGTCATCCCATCACTGCATTAAACATGTGTGTGTGTGTGTGTGTGTGAGAGAGAGAGAGAGAGAGAGAGAGAGAGAAATCCAAAGGCAGAGGGTCTTTTGTCTGAAGGCCAGTCACAAAACAAGGTTTGATCACACAGGGAAATAGCTCTCATTATCAATCACTTGCGGAGTGGTCTGGTGAAATCTGTTTCCCAGAGATCATACAATATATGGGGAATGATGATCCAGCTGACGCCAATCAATGTTTAAGCTGGGCCTTTTGGATCCAGCTGTAGGGTTGTATTGGGAGGGGGCAGTCTAGGAAAATTCCCTGACAGAGAGAAGGGTCACATTAAGAGAGATCACCCCCCAACAAAACAGCTCTTTTCTGTGTGGTTTCGACACATACTTTTCCCACTCTCTGATCACACAGTAAACTAATTTGCAAATTACAGGTGAGAGAAACCCCTGTTTTGACACTAAATACACAAAAAGGCCTTAATTGGCAGGTTATTTATTCCACATATCAGTCCTGTGAGAACATAAGAATAACAGAAGACAAAAAAGGGGGGGCAGAAAACTCAGCAACAGTCAGCCTATTACAAATTCATATATCTGTTCTATATGGAATTCTTACAGTGTGGAGAGGGTGTCTGTAATGGAAATAATGTTATATTCAGACTATATTCAGTCTATATCAGGCGTCTTTCTGTTTCATCCTGTTATTACATGTGTTGCACTCTTGTATGGTGGAGAAATGATCCTGCCCTTCCTCTTTATGGTTATCTTTCAGGTATTTCTGGTGGCAATGTATGGTTGTGAGAGCTGGACCATTAGGAAATCTGAGCGCAGAAGAATAGATGCCTTTGAGATGTGGTGTTAGAGGAGAGTTTTGAGAATCCCCTGGACAGCGAGGAGAACAAATAGGTCAATCTTAGAAGAAATTAACCCTGACTGCTCCTTAGAAGGTCAAATAGTAAAGATGAAGCTAAAGTACTTTGGACATCAAATGAGAAGAGAGGATTCGCTTGAGAAAGCCTTGATGCTGGGAAGGGTGGAGGGCAAAAGAAGAAGGGGGCGGTCAAAAATGAGATGGCTAGATGGTATTATAGAAACAATGGGCACAAAGCTGAGCGAGTTGAGGAGGATGGTGGAGGACAGGAGTGCCTGGCGGACAGTGGTCCATGGGGTCGCAAAGGGTCGGAATCGACTGTGCGACTGAACAACAACAAAATTTGAAGAGTGCAGCCATATCCCCTCCTTTTCTCAAGGCTAAACATGCCCAGATCCTTCAGTCTTTCCTCATAAGTCTTGGATTTCATTCCTCTGATCATCCTTGTTACCCTTTTCTGTACCTGATATAATTTTTTTGCATCCTTCTTAAAGTGCAGTGCCCAGAATTGAACACAGTACTTTAGATGTGGTCTAACTAGGGTTGAATAGAGGGAGACTAGTATTTCATGAGGTTTTGAGACTATACCAATGCTGTGCAACTGAACAAAAACAACAACAATACACTACTGTTAATGTAACCTAAAACAGAATTCTCCTTTTTTGCAGCAACAGCACACTCATATTTAGCTTGTAATCTACAACCATTTCAAGATCCTTCTCACTTGTAGTATTACTGAGTCAAGTATCCCCTACCTTGTAACTGTACATCTGTTTCTCTCGCCCCATCCCCCAATGAAAAACTTTGCACTTGTCCTTGTTAAATTTCATTCTGTTGATTACAGCCAAGTGTTCAAGTACAATGATGCATCTTCACAGGTGGGTACATAACAGCATCTCTGCATGAGTAACTGTTGTGGCCTGACCTCCTGTTAGTTCCACATATATGTAAAGGAATACAGACAGATTTTGTTCTTATATTATCAAACAATGCAACATGTTTCCCCCCTCTTGACTCTGAAATAAGCTTTATTGTGTTTAATGGGACCTACAGCTATGTAGATGTGGACCAAATTGCAGCCTAAAGCTGATTAAGAAGAGTGCCTTTTTATGTATGGGAAAATAATAGGCACCTCTGCAATTAAAACTCTGGGAATTTACAGTCAAACAGACCTTTTACTCAGATCTTGGAAATAATTCTCTGCCACTGTTCTGCCACACAGTGGTATTCAGGCATTCGCAGTGTGATTCAAGAAGATGAAAAACAGCACACATAAAATAATGCTGCAGGGACAATAAAAGGCAACAGTGAGAGAAAACAATCAGCCCTTCAAAGCTGCAAGTAAAAGCAAATTGGAACAGTGCTAGCAAGCCACAGAACAAAACTGAGGATGATCATCCTTTTTTAAACAAACAACCCTAATCTCAGAGCAATGTGGCGTGGGCTGGTGGTAGAGAATTTGAGAATACTGGGTCTTCCATCCCTTCCAAAGTGTTAATGCCTTGTGCCAGCCAGAAGAGGCTGTGTGTGAAAAAGGACCACACATTTTTACCCTAAACAGTTTTTTTAAAAAAAATTCTGAACTACCTGTCACAGATTACATTACAGGGGAAATTGGTTACAGTACTACCAGGATGGAGCAGAGGAAAGATGGTATTGGGGCTTCTTTGTACAATTGAGGGGCTTTGGATCTAGCACAGGGATTCTCCACCTGCAGCATGCAGCGCCATTTTATGTGGCCCACCATGACCTCCACAACACCAGGAAGTGTCATGTGGTGGAGGAAGAGCAAAATGGCTGTCTGGCCCCTGAAGCTATCTGAGGGAGCGTGACCCGGCCCCCGGCTTTAAAAGGTTAAGAACTCCTGATCTAGAAGATCCCAGGCCACCTCCATCCCTCATCCTCCACCTCCTCTTTTGACCTACTTTATGAAGCCTCCTGCTGGTCGGAACTTCATTCATGGTCCGTTTTGGTCCATTTCTCTTTGATTGCTTTGTTCCTCTTCTCCCACCCTTCCCAAAGGCATCATAAATGGTTCTCATTTTCTCTAATTAATGCAAAGCACAACTCTGTCCCAAGGTCCAGCCCAATTGTTTAATCCTGGGGTGAATCCAGAGAAATTGGATGGATCTTCTTTTTCTAGGATCTTCTGAAGACACCATCAACCCTATGACAGAAAGCATTGATATCTGCCCTGTTTTTGGCTCAACTGCTGGAATGCTCTCAGGGGAGATTAAGGAGGGAAGGAGAAGTTAGTGACAGGGAGTCAGAGTGAGAAGAGTTTAGCATAAAATATGGAGAGAGGGAAGACAAAGAGGTGGTGAGGAGTTAGGAAGAAGGTGTTTTATATTTCAAGAGTTTGGTGTAGTGTGAAGGCAACATATTGATGAAGAATTCGGGGAAAGGTTAAATAAGATGCAACCCCCTACCCCCGAAAATGAATGCTTTTATCAACCAGTTTAGTATGTTTTGTTACTGTGTCACAACCTTTTACAGCAGGGGTCTGCAACCTATGGCACCAAATCATCCGAACAGTGGTGGGCTGTCAATATTTTTACTACCACACCGTGGGCGGAGCTGACATCATGGGCGGAGCCAATGTCATGACATCATGATGTTGTGGGTGGAGCCAACACCATGACATGATGTCATGACGTTGTGGGCAGAGCCAAAGTAAAAAAATACAAAAATAAAAATAGAAATACATATATGTATATACATTATTTAAATACATATAAATACAGATAAATACAAATAAATACATATAAATACATATAAATTGAAATAAATACATATACACATAAAACATAAATACATTAAATACACATGCAAACAAACTACATAAAACACACACACCTCAACCCACCCACCCATCCCAAACACAAAATCGTCATTTACCTTACTCTGGGGTCAGGGGGCAGCAGGCAGGTGGGCAGGCACAGTGGTGGCATGGCAGCCTGGCAGCACGGCCTAGCCCGGCCTGGCTTGGCTGGGCCTGGCAATGCAGCGCAGCCTAGCACGGCAGCATGGCCTGGCCTGGCCGAGCCCGGCATTGCACCGGGGAAAGACCACTGCTGCTACTCTTCCATGCGCTGCCTGCACCCTTTCCGGGCAGCTAAAATGGCTGCTCAGAAGTGCGCATGCGTCAAAACTCCATTTGACGCATGCACACTTAAAAATAGAAGTGTGCATGCATCAAATGGAGTTTTGATGCATGCGCACTTCTGAGCAGCCATTTTAGCTGTCTGGAAGAAACATCCGGAGGGTATCCAGAGAGGTGACTGAACCAGTCGCCCAGGGATTTACCACCACCCTGGCGATCCCCTCCAGATGGCTGCTACCAGTTCAGGCAAACCGGTCCGAACCGGGAGCAGCCCATCACTGCATCCAACCCATGGCACCAAATCATCTAAGCCACACCCTTGCTCCAGTTGCTGCTGGCGGAATCAGCTGTGGATGCATTTATGGCTGTCATAAATGCATTTACAACAGCTGTAAATGGCGGTGGTAGGACCACCAGTCCAGCCCCCTCAACTGTCTGAGGGAGCTTGTCCTGGTCTCCAGCTTTAAAAGATTGGCAACCCCTGTTTACAGAAAGTGTTTTGTTTCTTGTTTAGCCAGTACCTCAGTATATTTGGATAGGGGAAGCTGGTACAATCCAACTCTACGCAGACAAGACTTAGAACATACACAGTCCTTTCATTCGGTGGCCTTTCTTTATTCTTTTCTCAGTGATTTTGGGTGACAAGCTAAGAGGCATCATAGAAGCCTAGAGAATAAATGGTTCCTGGCAAAAGAACATTTGTTCATATTTTAGTATGATACTAACAAAAAGGCAAAAATGCAAGCAGAAGCCCAAGTCTAAGTGTGTGTGTGGGTTTTTTTTTTGGGGGGGGGAGTGTTTGTTTGTTTGTTTGTGGTATTACGTTACAGTCCATCATTTTCCAACCTTTGTTTTTTGGACTTTAATTCTCCGAAGCCTAAGTCAGTCTATTAACTGATCAGTGCTTTGAAGAAATGACTTAGGCTTCTGGGACCTGAAGTCCAAAAACCAAAGGATGGGAAACACTGTGTTAGACAGTAAAGGTTTCAGGAAGAAGGCTTGAAAATTAATTGTACAAAGAGAGAGAGAGAAGGGTGTAATACATATTTTATAATGGCCAGAATTCTATTGGATATTTATGTCACAGTTGGTTGCCATTAGTTAATGAGTCACTGCTCTTATTTCCCGTTGTGCCAGTTGCATGATATGCATACAGGTGGTGACTTGTTAATTGGAGGCATTTCACTGCTGCAATTTATACCATTGCACTTATGCCAGTTTAAGTAACAGTGGATTAATTTTGCTTTTAAAATGAAATGTTTTAGTTCTTTTAACTATTTTTGCCCTCTGTAATGGAAAAATGGGCTATAAACATACCAAATAAATAAATATGCTGCCTCCTGCCTACAAATTAAAATGGCGGAGCTTGGTGGGTGATAGCATCATCTTCTGCAAAAATAAAAATGATAGAGTTGTGGCATTTTAAAGACTAACAGATTCTTTTCAGTGTGAACTTTTGTGGATTATAATCCACTTTTGTCTCTTTAAGGTATCTCTTTCTTTTTCTTTCTTCTATGCATGCTGAGACAGACTAGCATGGCTACCTTGTTGAAAAAAGATAACATCCTGTAATTGGTCTGATGGTTCATTTCTCCTCTGAGATGATCATGGTAATAAGATCATGCTGGGATCTCTTGCTATTTCCTCAACAGAGAATCAATATGGAAGATGCTGCTAATGGAACAATAAGTGTTAACAAAGTGAGGAGTCCTCAGTAGGACATCATAAGAACAGATGTGTCTTTTCCAAAGCATCCATTGTTCCTTTCTGTTTTGACTGGCAGTGGTTCTCCAGGATCTCAGTGTTCCTTTCTTTGTTACAGATAATTCTTGCTTTTCTTCCAGTGAGCTCAAAGTGGGAATACTTAGTCATCTTCCTTCCCAGTTTATCCTCACAATAACTTTGTGAACTAGGCAGGCTGAGATAGGCAGGATGTAGTTGCCCAAAGATGACTCACTAGGTATCAGAGAGTAAACAAAACAACAAAAAAGGCAAAAACGTTTTGGCAACTTAAAGACTAACTTCTCTATGTAAATGTGAGCTTTCGTGGATCAAGTCCCCTTCATCAGACACTAGGTATCATAACTCAGTGGAGATAAGAATCCATGCCCTCCTATGTCTCAGTCAAATGCTATATCACCCTGCTAGTGGAGATATTGGGGTACACAGAAAGAGCCTTCGTGAAGATTGTGCCCCTTTCCCAGCACAATTGGGCATACCCTGGTAATGGCAACCTTGTGTTGCCGGCTAATCTTTCTCACCCTAGGTCAGGTGAAAGGAACTGCAGAATAAACTCACTAAAAGGTGCCTTCATTTTGACAGTTTTACATCTGGACTAGAAATGGAAGAAGAAGAAGTGGAGATATCAGAAACTTAACCTGAGCTGTTATGCTGGAAAGAACCAGAATGTAGAAGAGTGTGGAGTTGGTTTTTTAAAAGTTTTTTTTAAATAATAATAATGAGAACTCCCAGAATCTTTTAGCTGAGGGCTTATTTTTTAAAAAAGTAAAGTTTCCAAACTACCTAAAATCACAAACATGGGTTTTGCCTAGGACAGTAGTGGTGAACCTATGGCATGTGTGCCAGAGGGGGCACTCAGAGTCTTCTCTGTAGCTATGCACACTATCAATCCAGCAAAAAGTTCACCCCGCCCCTCTGCCCAACATCCAAATGGGAGTGCTTCCTCCCTCCCTTGCCTGGGGTAAGGTGGGTGGTTGAGTCTGTGGCAAAGGTGAGTTTGGGCACTCAGTCTCTAAAAGGTTTGCCATCACTGGCCTAGGGATTAGTGATAAATAGCATGCACTTTAACATGAACTTTGTCTCAATTTTCACATTCTATAATAAATGGAAATGATGATGATAAGAGAATAGCACAGATAACTCAGAAAAACTGGCAGATGTGGGATTAATTTGCTTTACTTATCTCCTTGACCCAATGGACCTAAAATTCCTGAAGGTGAAAAGGCTACTGATTAGCTCATAAATCATTGCAAAGGTTAAAGTAGCATGCTTTTTTAGATGGGGAGTTGCCCATTGGTCAATCTTTCCATCCAGTTTCTAAAGAGTCTCCCTGCCTAATTTGTACAATGGGGAATTCAGGAGATAAACTTAACTCTAAATAGACATGGAGACATCATTCTTAGCCCACCTTGAGACTGAAACTCTGTCCTGTTTTTATAAAAGAAAACTGTGTAAAAAAAAAGATCGATATACAATTGTAGTGCTGAGACAGAAAATTTCATAAATTGGACTGGTTTTGAGAGTTCAAAATGGCTTCTAATATAGCAAAGGCTTGGGTTGCAGATGGAACAAAATTGTGTCGTCAGTCAGATGAGGACAGGTTTTGTGTTCAGGTTTGAGTGGTGGTGTTCAAGAGAAGTCTTTATTCATTGAATTGTGCCATTTCCATGGAAACAGCACTAAAGTGGAAGAAATAGCGAAATCACTGGTTAACTGTTTTGCAGCTCACAATTTGAGAAAAAATAAATGAAACAATGTAAAAGGGATGTATAGAAGATAGGGGCTACAGTATAGAGCAGTGATGGCCATTCTTGGCACTCCAGATGTTCTTGGACTTCAATTACCAGAAGCCCAAGTCAGCACTCCTGTTGATCAGGGCTTCTGGGAATTGAAATCCAAGAACATCTGGAGTGCCAAGTTTGGCCATCACTGGTATAGAGTCTACACTAGGCTGAGGACCATATGGATCACCCAGTGCCTATTGAAGAAGGCATTTCCACTGGAGTTGTGATAGCAGGGTAGAGCAGGGATTCTCAACCTTTTCAAGCTGGGGGCCGGGTCATGCTCCCTCAGACAGCTTTGGGGGCTGGATGGCCATTTTTCCCTGCCTGCCACACATGGCACTTCTGGGTGTGGTGGAGGCAGTGGGAAGCCACATGAAATGGTGTCATGGGCCACATCTGACCCTCGGGCCATAGGTTGAGAACCCCGGGGATAAAGGTTGCTTTTGTAGCTCCAAAAAATTGAGAACATTCATTAATGCAGTTCTCTCCACATCTAAAAGTAAATGGATACTGGAGTGTTGCCATAGCAGTGGTAGTTATGAGACAGAGTTTGATATTCTGGCCTTACTTATGACTCTTTATAACTGGGCCACCTTTTGTTGCATTGCTGAACTGAGATAGACTTGTCTGTGTTGGCATGGACCTCTTTTGGGGCAGAGATGGGGCAAATGGGTAATAATAATAATTTTGTGTCAGAGATTACTAAGGATTGAAAAGATTTTTAGGGGATGCCCAAATGACTCTCCTTTCATGTCCCCAAGTGCAGCTCTCAGGTATTGAAACCCTAGGTGACACAGCATATTCAATTAAATTTTTCCAGGGTTTCCCAACCTATGGCCCGCAGGCCAGACCCAGCCCACGACACAATTTCATCTGGTGCATTGCCGCCTCCACTGCACCTGGAAGTGTGTGTGTGTGTTTCTGTCTCTCTGTCTGTGTGTCCCAATGTGATTATTTTTAAGGGACCACAGAGGCTTTGTGGTTGAGATGCTGAGCTTGGTGACTGGAAGGTCGGCAGGTCAGGAGTTTGAGACCCAAGTAATGCATGATGGAGTGAGCTCCTGTCATCTGTCCCAGCTCCTGCCAATTTAGGAGTTTGAAAGCAAGAAATTGCAAATATATCAATAGATACCACTTTGGCAGGAAAGGTAAGGAAAGATGCACTTGGCATCTAGTCATGCCTGCCACATGACCATGGAAACATCTGCAGATGAAGAGAGCTCTGGCTCTTTGGCTGTGAATGAAGATGAGCACTGCACCCTAGATGCTTCTGTAGATTCAGGAAACACAACACACATGTGTTAATCCTTAACTCCAATTACAGTTCTAAAGCAATCTCCTGCTAATGTTCAGAATTGCTGTGGGCAAAATATCAGACAATTCACAGAATGCTAATTTGTTTGTTTGCTTTTAAAATCCTGATGCATGAGGGTTTAACCATGTTGTCTCTATAAAAAAGAAAAGGCAGGGTATTCAAATTAGAAAAATAAAAGCCATCAATTCTGCAGATGTTCATCAATCAGTTCTACCCTTTTTCATAATGCAAAAGTAATTTCTCATGGGTCAGAACTGGTAGAATCATAATGTACTCCTTGACACTGCATAAATAATCTGTACTGCCCCATGGATGAGATTAATAATTTTCCATTTCCCACCTATAATTCTCAGTTTGGTAATCTTTAACACCTCCAAAGCATACCAAACCTTTATTAGCTATTGCTTCACTGAAGCAATTTCTTATGATTTCCAGTTTCCTGCAACCAGTATTCTTGCAGTT
Organism: Furcifer pardalis; assembly: GCA_030440675.1. Lineage (NCBI taxonomy): Eukaryota > Metazoa > Chordata > Lepidosauria > Squamata > Chamaeleonidae > Furcifer > Furcifer pardalis. The sequence goes on from CP126890.1 coordinate 279,693,836, forward strand.
ATTGATTGATTAAATATTAGTTTAGTATACCTGGTCTAGAGACTAGTCCTTGGAAATCGCCCTAATCTAGGAATTCCCAACCTTTTGAAGCTGGGGTCCGGGTTATGCTCTCTCAGTCAGCTTCAAAGGCTGGATGACTATTTTTCACTGCCTGCACAATGGGGGCAGCCATTTTGTCCCAACAGCTTCAAAGGGGTGGCCAGATGTGACCCACGTCGCCATTTCATATGGCCCACCACCACCTCCACCACACCCAGAAGTGCCATATGGTGGAGGAAGGGAAAAATGGCCATCCAGTCTCTGAAGCTGCCTGAGGAAGCGTGACCCAGCCCCCACTTTTGAAAGGTTGAGAACCCCTGCCTTGGAGGAAGGAGATAAAATGCATGAATGGATGAACCAAAAATCTCATGGGATGTCACACCATAGCAATACCATTTTCTTCTCCTGCACACTGAAGCTTTCTTTGTTGCCTTGAAACCAGCTCCTGAAGCATTTGCAGCCCTCTAAAGAAGAGGAAAGGGGCCATGGTGGCTTAGTGGTTAAGACACTGAGCTTGACGACTGGAAGGTTGGCAGGTCAGCAATTCAAGACCTGAGTGCTGCACGACAGACTGAGCCCCTATCCTCTTTCCCATTTCCTGCCAACCTAGCAGTTCGATCGCAAGAAATTGCAAGTAAGTTAAATAGGTACCGCTTCGGTTGGAAGGTAATAGCATTCTGTGTGCTCCAGCATCTAGTCATACCTGCCACATGACCATATGCAGATGCAGACAGCATTGGCACTTTGGCTGTAAATGGAGATGAACACCACCCCCTAGAGTCAGGCATGACTGGTTTTCAAGTAAGGGAGACCTTTACCTTTAATAAATCAGAGGAAAGTTATGGGGATGGGCAGAGGAGGGAGAGTTCAGTGCTGCTAACGGAAATAGCTCTGGCAGCAGATGTCCTCCATTAGATCAAACCATTTTCTATCATACAACATTTGCATTATTTATTTTCAGAAATGTTTCATTTTGGAAACATAGCTACTAAGTACCTTTTTAAAAAAATAATCATGCCTTTATACTCTTTAGCCTGTGCAAAAGATTGCCTGTTTGGTGCACATTTCTTGAAAACCGAATATTTCATATGACATTAAACAATCTGTTAAACGTCTTTCTGACATTATCCTCCATTTCATAGTGGGTGTTCCCCTTCTATTGAGCTGAGAAACCTCCTACATTATTCTGTTTTGCTGCTGGGGTGCTAAGCTGCTAGCAGAGGAAGAAATAGTTATTAGAGGGCACATCTTGAATTAGGTAAGGATGTTGCATGAAAGGGAATATGTTTAAACATATATGGGGGATTTTATAGAATTTGTCATATTGAAGGAGAAAGGTGAATTGCCACTGTATGAAATAATGTGTTTTTGGAGAGAACTGGGGTTCCATAACTAGATGAGAAGAGAGGTAAGAAAAATAATAGCTATGTCTAAGGATCCTGAAGATGGATACACACACACACACACACACACACACACACACACACACACACACACACACACACACACACACACACACACACACACACACACACACACACACACCTCGGATAACGATGAGACTTGGATCCACAAGTCTCGTCATCATCCGGTTTTTAACGTTGTGCGATGCATTGATCACACAATGTTAAAAAAAAGCCCTGTCCCCTTTCCAAAGAGGAAAGGGAAGAGGGGAGCAATCAGCCTGCCTCTTTGGAAAGGGCACTGGGGATCCAAATCCCGACGTTTTGGCTTGCTACTTCAGAAACAGTGCGGATCGGGTCCCTTGACGTCCCTGGAACTGACAGGGGGTCAGAGAGCCTGAAATGGGTAAACATTTGACTTTTTTCCACCCATTTTGGGCTCCCTGACCCCCCTGCCGGCTCCAGGGGGGGTCAGAGTACCCAATCCACAGCTGCGGGTTGGCTGGGGAAGCCCATGGGGACTCCCCGTCTGGTTCCTGGTTCCCTAGTTACTGCCCCTGCCTCCACAGCTGTGGGGTAGCTGGGAAAGCCAATGGGGAGCCCCCCATCAGCTTTCCAGCCACCCCACCCCTGCCTCCGCAGCTGCAGGGTGGCCGTTCAGCTTTCCAGCCACCCTGCTGCTACGAACAACTGTATTGGATAACGCTAACAGATCGTTATCCAATTTTAGCATTATACGATGCAGTCGTTATCCGAGGTATTACTGTATCTATCTATCTATCTATCTATCTAGAGATAGAGATAGAGAACAATATTTTTTCACATGCCTTAGTCAAGTGTAACTGAACCTGTGGGCATGCGTGACATTGCAGGCAAGACCCGCCCTGTGCCGATGGTGCAAATGGCATTATTTATTTATTTATTTATTTATTTATTTCATTTGTACCCCACCCTCCTCTGAAGACTCAGGGCGGCTTTACAACTAAAAGCAGTTAAAACATATTACATACAACAGGTTAAAATTAGCTTAAAAATTAAAAGTTAAAGTTAAAAGTTAAAAACGAGGAGATAGGTGGGGTATTCAAAAGAGCCAGGCAGCTGAATTGACCGTCTGGCCCACTCCCCACACATGCCCCGCCAGCCAGGTCTTCACTCCTTTCCTAAAGGGCAGCAACTCTGTCTGGAGACACAACTCCGTTGGCAAGAGGTCCCACAGGGCCAGAGCAGACACAGAAAAGGCCCTCCTTCTGGTGCTAGAGAGATGAGCCTCTCTAGCTGATGGTACGACCAGAGAGCCTCTTCGGTCTGCTCTAGTGGGATGGACAGATGTTCTTGGGGGTGACACGGTTTCTTAAGTATCCTGGCCCACTACCATGTTGGGCTTTTAAAGGTAATAACCAGAACCTTGAATTGCACGCAGAGGCATACTGGGAGCCAGTGCAGCTCTCGGAGAAGTGGTGAGGCATGAGCATAATGTCAGCACCCCATCACAACTCGAGCAGCCGCATTCTGGACCAGTTGAAGCCTTTGAATGGTCGCCAAGGGCAGCCCCATGTAGAGCGCATTCTAATAATCAAGTCTGGAGGTGACCAAAGCATGTGTGATCATGATCAAGGAGTCCCGGTCCAGGAGCGGGCATAACTGGTGCACAACATGAAGTTGAGCAAAAGCCCTCCTAGCCATGACTGCCACCTGCTCTTCGAGCAGTAGTTGTGAGTCCAAGAGGACCCCTAGATTACGCACCGGGTCTGTTTGGGACAAAACTGCCCCGTCCAGAACCAAAGATGGTAGCTCCCAAGATAGTACAGGACCCCTGACCCACAACCACTCAGTCTTGCCAGGATTCAGTTGTAGCCAGTTGTCCCCCATCCAGACCCTAACAGCCTTCAGGCACCTGGAAAGGACTTCCACTGCATTGCTAGAGTCCCCACGGGCCAAGATATACAATGGCAGGGACGAGGTGATGTGACCAGACACCCCCACCTATCCCTCCAAGAAGGTGGAGGAGGTGGCAGCAGAGCACATGCAGGGGAGAAGGGCATATGCACCTGCAGGATGGTGTGTGCCCCCACAGGGAGCATGCACACCTGTGGGGGCAAGCACACACATGAGGGGGCATGCACATGAGCCCACATGACATCACTAGTGCACCTTGAGTGGTGTGCATGCGCATGCACCCACATGAAGTAGCCAGAAGCACACCAGTGACATGTGGGTGCATGGACATGCATGGTTTCTGCCTGCATGCCTCTTCTTCCTCCTTCAGCACTTGGTCTCTAAAAGGTTCACCATCACTGCCTTAGTCCTTAGTGTATGTTGTTTAGGTTATAATGGATCAGCTTCTGATGGCAACACTTCACTTACTGTCACCAACAATTCATAGATGAGACCATTTGAACATGTCATCATTGATTGACACTCCATTCACAACAATAATACTTCACTCTCCTAGACTCTGGAAAGTGGACTCATGTTCACTTACAGGAAGAGACCCAGTCTTAAACAACTATTAAAACAACATGAGTATGGAGAGAGAGCCAAGACCTTGCTACCTACCCTAATGCTCACTTTGCCCCCATATCTATTCTGGTAACACCACAGTGGGGTCCAGCAGCATCAACCACATTACCAGGAGCTCATTTACTCCTTCATCTGCTTAGTAGTCTACATTAAACATTCTAGATAGGCCAGGCAGGATAATTTTTGTGCAGAGAATAAGTACAAATCTAATGTCAGAAATGTCAATGCACAAATCCAGTTTCAAGACACTGTTACTGTGGAGTGGTTGTGGAGCATTCCATACAGAGCTAATCTGATCATATGAAGAATAAGAAGAGTTAGCGTCACACTTCTCCATCACTGGCTTCCTGTGGAGAATGGCAGTCTGAAAAGAAGAGCCTCCAGTAAGAATTGCAATGAAAGATTAGGGAGAAAGAGTCAGCTAAACAGGTGATATTCATAAATTTCACTGTGCATCAAAAGCATTAAATAAGGACCAGAAAGAGTTAGGTCAATATTTATATCTATCCATGGTAATTATTTTTATTATGTGTAGTGAAGGCTCTCCTTTTAAGACTGTCATTTCCCCCCAGTGCTGATCCAGAAATGAATTTCAGCTATTGAATACTTATAATCAGTCCCAAGACTTCTAAAGGCTTCCCCAATGCAAACAAAAACAAACAACACAACGGTGGGGAACAGGATTTGATATGAAGGTTTCAATTAATTTAAAGTAAATGTTATCTTCACCAGCTAATGATGTCCCCCAGTTTACACAGCATAACTTCATGCAAGAGGATTTGGGCTGCTGAAACACAGTGTGCTTCCTGTGTGCATAAATGTATGTATGCAAACAAATGACCGTATATATGCAGTATAGTGTTCATGCCAATGCCCAACTGGGTGGAGGACTGAATCAATTCTGTATTCATGGCAGCATCTCTGGGACAAGGAAATATAAGTGTTCCAGCTCTTAAGATATGGACAACTAAATGAAGTTGGTGAAAAATCTGTGATTTATTTTAGAAAAATGGATGGCAAATGCAGCCATCGGATTACAGGATCCTCTTTTGGATTGAGGCTACAGAGCAAGGGAAAGGTGGATTAACCATTGCACCAGCTAAAATCCTCTCCCCTGTTTGATCATAGGGCAAAATATACAGGCCTGGATTTGGATTCTATAGCTGTATTATCCCAGCAATCACCCCTTACTTCCAGAGCCTTCTTTTCCCGATATATCTATGCAGTTATTCACAACATGACTGCAACGATCTTCTTTCTTAGAGCTGAAAATCTGGCTGTGATGTGCAAGTCTTGGGACCTGCAGGAATAATTCAGATGCTATCTAAATACTGCTCATAACCCACATGCCTTTGGAATGTAAAATCTCCTTATGTGATCATGATGTGGTATAATTTATCTTTCTTCTTTTTCTGTGAATTCCCATAAGCTTGTCATCTATGCTTGAATTCACATATCATGGCAAGTACTTCTGCTTTAAATTATTGACAAAATGCTTTTTATCTAATTGACCATGAGTTAGCAGAACATATATATTTAACTTTCAGCAGTGCATGTTCTTTTTTCAAAGTTTCTTATCAGAAGATCTGCATTTTATCTTTCAGCCTTCTTCTCTTACCATTTCATTGATGTAACTCCTATTTTCTCCAAATGTTCTCTCATTTCCCTATCCCTCAAATTCCAGAAAATTATATACTACCAATATTTTCAAATTTTGTTGGAACATCCACCAAGTCTGCTAGTTTCAAATGTCCAAAGCTATTAATTATTTGTAGGGGGGAAAGTGGCAAGTAGAGTCTAAGGACACTACAGTCAGGGATTTAGTTCATGAATTTGATGTGTTGAATTATGCTCATTAGTTCATTTATTTATTTTGATCTGAGTGAAATAAAAGAAATAAATGAACAAATGAGCATAGTTCAACACATCAAATTCACGAGCTAAATCCCTGACGGTAGTGTCCTTAGAAAAAGAGAGAGAGAGAGAGAGAAGGGTATCAGGATCCACCCGGCAGTGAAGAGGCAAGCCAGAAGCGGCAGACGCAAGTTAGAATTTTTAAAAGTTATTGCTCGCCTCTTCTCTGCTGGATGGGTCCTGCCCCCCCTTTCTCTCCTACTTTCCTTCCTTCACAAACTAACATGTTGACAGCCTGTTTACTTCCACATCCAGCAAGAAGACGAGAGTTGGAGAGAGACTTTTTTTGAAAGAAGGAAGGTTAGAAAGAAAGTGTGTTTTTTCATTTTAAACCTTCATAGAAAATGCTTGTGAAGTCCAATCCAAATTGTATAAGTGTAACAAGAAAGGTTATTATGTCCTCTATCAATTGCACTTTGGATCACTTCAATTGGTTGATCAGTTTGGTCACTGGCTCACTGCCAACTGATGCCCCCAAAATGTCATTTTTATGAGTCATGTTTTTCCTTAATATCTTTATTGTTGATTCCTGCTTCAGTGTCATTCTTCTCCACATGTTGTATTCAAACTGTATCCTCCTCAGGAAGTTGTCACATTTAGTTTCTAACACTTTTTCCCTTTAATTTTTACATTTTTCTGACCTCATTTGAGTGTTTTTTTGTTAAATGCTTCATAGTTTTTATCCCCAAAGTCCAATTTGAAATGTAATAGTGTCACCACAAAGGATATTCTTTCCTCTTTCAAACGCACTTTGGGTCACCTGAATCGGCTGTGTGGTTTGGTCGCTGGGCCGCTGAAAACTGACCTCCCCAGCAAAGTTTGCATTTTTTTCAAGGCAACTTTTGGAAGCATTTATATTTTTGGCCAATGGCTCTTTACATTTCTGAAAGTTGCCGAGACGAGCTTTCAGTCAATGTAACCATTATTTTCACGGGTCCTTTAGTTTTGTGGTGGCAGCTCGTTGAAAGTACATTATTTTCATTACATCGCAAAAGCTGCCAGACCACCCAACCAAAATGTAAGACGTTTATCAAATTCACGTCAAAAATGATGTTCTCTGGTATCATAAAGACTTAATATCTTTAGCATAACCTTAAGAAATACTGACTAAGCTTTGAAACAAAAAAGTTGCAGTCCAGTCTGGGTGTTAGGAGAAAAGGATCAGAAGGGTGACATATGGGTTGATGGTTAGTTACTACATAGGTCAAACAAGGAGCCAAGTGCCAGAAATGATAGCTAATGCAGGTCACACACACCTTACCTGTGTGGTATATGTTCTGACCTACCATGGATACCTGAAACCATGCATAACAGCAAAACCTATATTTTGCATTGCAGACAGGGGCTGCTAGTGACAAGCTCTTGTAGTCCACCATAGAAATACATTGTTGTTATCATCAGCTGCTACTCGTGTCTGAGTATACACACACCCCCAATCATTTTCACAGTTGTTGGACTTTGAAAGAAGAGTGACAGTCAGGGGAAATGCCATTGGTATGAATTTGTTTAAGGTGGATCCCAGCTTGCCATGAAGTGACCTAGAGACTATGATCACAGAGCCATTTCCTGTGGCACGTATGAAATGAGACATGCAGGATTTGACACCAGGACTGCAATCGACTGCCACAGCCTTGAGGATATTAACAAGGTGCACCTTCACAGCCAGTCCATCTGGAATGTCTCTTCTGCCTCCATGACTGTTGGGAATCAGAATAGTGTAGTGATTCCTTCTCCACTCATTTTGCTGTTGGGCTCAGTATGATGGTTTCCAGTGGCATTTCCTCCACTGTGAGGGACTACTGCCCTACCTAAAGGGGCTCATCTGCGCATAGCCATTGGCCCCTTTAAGGAGTCAGGTTATTTACCAGTGTCCAACATTCTGGAAATCATCATATTAGGCAGTCCCAGTGTTAAATCCTGTGTGTCTCATTTCATACATGCCACAGGAGATGGCTATGTGATTAGAGTGTGTGGGTTACTTCATGGAAAGCTGGGAACTACCATAAACAAATTCACACTAATGACATTTTTCCTGTTAACTGTGAAAATGATTTCCGGATGGGGGGAGTATAATCGGACACGAGAATCAGCCGATGACAACGATTCTGTCTAGTGGTGATTTTCTTTATTTATTTGTTAATTTCATTTCTAGGCCACCTTTTTGCTTGGGAGGAGGTTACATAGTGGTTAGGGAGTCTAGTGTAGAAGGCTGGTTCCTAAGAAGGTCTGATTATCTCTTTATTTCATTTATATCTTGCCTACAGCTAGTAATGTATTCTTCTTTTCCTCATCTCTTAGGTTAACAGAGATCTATGTGGTATATTTCTTACTTTTTTAACCTGTTTGCAATTTGTAGAATTAAAAAGGTTGCAAAACCTTACATGTAGACTTATCAGGATTCAATCTACGAAAGTCTTGATTCTTCCAAAGGAAATAGTTAGCCAATTCTACATATATTGTGCTCTGAAAAGGCACCACATTGTTTCCATTGTGAAGCTCCAGTCCCAGCTACCTTGTGCTTTCCTCTTACTGTGCTGTACACATTGCAGAAAGTGTAGAAAAGGCTGGCCAAACTACAACCTGTGGGCCATATCTGGCCCCTGACACCAAATAATCCAGCCCATGCCTCCATTACTGCTCTAGAAAGTGGAAGTAAAATGTGCCCATATGGGCGTGTTTTACTTCCACTTCCAGGAGCGACATGGGTAGGCCAGGCCGGATGAATTGGTGTCAGGGGGCTGGATCTGGGCTATGGGCCATAGTTTAGCCATCCCTGGTTTAAGCAGAGCAAATGGCAGCCTAAAAATCTTATCTCATCCTATTGCAAAACAGATTTTGTTGTTGTTCAGTCGCACAGTCGATTCCGACCCTTTGCAACCCTATGGAACATTGTCCTTCAGGCACCTCTGTCCTCCACCAAAACAGATTGCAAGGCACATTTTACTTCCACTTCCAGTGGGAGGGACCACGTGACTGTCCCATGTCCCAAAAGGTTTGAGCACCCCTGGTGTAGAAGCTACACTTCTTTCGGGCTCATGGCCTCAAGGACACTCCACCTGGACAAGGCCAAAGATATTTATAGCAAAAGCAGAGAAGCAGCAATAGCTATAAATGTGTGCTGTCCATGGTGCTGCTTTTGTTGTCTGGCAAATTGTATTATTGCTACCACATTAACTTGAGATAACTATGTCAATAGCTCATGTCTTCCCACCTAACACACACACTCTTTCTCTCAAAAGTGGTAATAAATTAACAGGAAGAGCTGCAGCAAAATACTTGCAGCTGGACAATTAGATGAATGACAGTCTGTAATCTGCCCCTTTTGTGAAATGCAAATCATGGCTGAGTGCTGTCCCTCTTATATTTTTATCAAGCACAAATAATCAAAATTTAGTGATGGGGAACGATTCTATTAAGTATAAAATTTACCAATATTTGTTAAATTCTTCCCAAATGGGACATAAAGAATTTAAAGGGTTTTTTTTTAAAAAAAAATACATATGAAAGAAAACACAACTCACAAAATTCCTCATCTAAGCATAAGAACTCAATACTTAACTCTTTAACCCCTCTGTGTTGAACCTGATTTTCAGCATTTAATTAAGGTTGTCACTTCCCCTTCTCTTCTTCTGAAGGTTCTATTCTTTAATACAGTACATATGTGGCAGGAAGACATAACATGCTCTATGCTAGGAATACTTGTACCTATTGAATTTTATTCATTCATTTTTTTGAGAAAATCTGACCAATCTATAATGTCTTTTAAAATCAGGAGTTCTTAACCTTTTTAAGTCAGGGGCCGGGTCATGCTGCCTCAGACACCTTTGGGGGCCGTGGGGCCATTTTGCCCTTCCTCCACCACATGGCAGTTCTGGGCGTGGTAGAGGCATTAGGGGGCCACATGAAATGGTGCCACAGGCCACATCCAGCCTGTGGGCTGCAGGTTTAGAATCCCTGATTTATACAGTCACATAAGAGCAATCGCATTGGTAATTCATTTCTGCTCTGGAAGGTTCCCTCTTGCATACCATGCCTCCCATTAATTATGAAATCAGGTGTATGATGGGTTTTGTGACTGACTGCACACTGGTGGGAAGGTTTCCTATATGTGCAGAGAAAAGTTCCATAGGATTTGGCACCACAAAATAATTTTTGACATTAAAAGAGACCATTGGATTCGAATAAGTTTGAAAGAACATCAAAAATTACTGTAGCCATGCCTTGAAAGCACCTTCCTCAGCAAAGAGTCAGTTTCCAAAAAAGACATTTATTCCCTAAATAGAATGTCTTTGCCTGATGCCAGAAGGACAGCAGAGAAAGGTCTCGATGTCTCTGATGGAGAGATGTTACACCACTTGCAAGCAGCTACTGAGTGAATTCAACCCAAGAAGATATCTTGCAGTGTCTCTATATTTAAGCAGGCTTGGGTGGCCTTGATTTTTTCCTCTCTCACAAAGAAACCATTGGCTAAGAACTGTGTGTTTCTTTCTTGCAGATTACATAGTTGCAAAGCTTTGCAGGCAGCCACCTATTAAGTCATCACTTTCTTTCAATAGAACTTTAATCTGACCACATTTGTTGGGCATTCATGGTTGCCTGCCATCTCCTCCCATTTCCCTGCCTTCCCTTTTCTTCAACACAAACATGTTACTATGGACTGTTCTGTATCTCTTTAAAGCAGTGAACCATTCTGGTACAATGGACTGATGTGACAAGACCTGACAGGAAATTGCACAGGATAAAGCAAATTACACATTTAGAGATGAGTTGAACTGACTGAATATAATTTGGGCACCAGTCGGATGGTGGTAGTACTGGGAAGTTTGTTGTATGCAGAAATATTTTTCTGTCTGTCTGCCTGCCTGCCTGCCTGGCTGGCTGGCTGTAGGTCTGTCTGTCTGTCTGTCTGTCTGTCTGTCTGTCTATCTATCTATCTATCTATCTATCTATCTATCTATCTATCGAATTACTTTTGGGTGCAGTTTATTCTCTGCAAGTCTACTCAGGAGTAAGATCAATTGAGTTGTAAGAGACTGAGGCAGTGTTTGAATGGTACTTCTTAGTGGCTTAAAAGAAATTACTTTGGGACTCCATTGTCCTATATCATATTGACTAAAGCACAGTTAGAGCAGGACCATTGAATCAGTGGGGATTTGGGAATCAACGCCTATGTTAATCTCATTGATTCAAGTGGGGCTACTCTGATTGCAGCTTATTATTAATTCCAGCCATTGTCTCTAAGGCCTGATTAATGCATCATATTATTAACAAAATCTTCTTTCATTCTCTATCAGAAGGAAAGGTTTTCATAGCCATGAGGTTCATGTCTCACAATAACTGTAATTAACTGATATACTTAGACAATCTGAAAAGTAGGTTCTGTGGTCAATTAGTTATTTAATTAACCAGAAGCTCTTCCAGCCATGCTGTCTTTGGTAATAGTTTAATCTGACATCCAAATTTTTTTTCTTCCTTTGGGAATTCATCAGAAACACTGTGAGACACCATGTTAACGGCATGCTTGTCTTAGACATGGGGGAATCCTGAGCTCAGATACCTGTTAAACTATTATGCTGACTGAGCAGTTAATTTTCTTCAGCCTCACCTGATGTTTATACTTCTGACATTTCTTCCAATGAGCTGAAATAATGGCATTGGTCTTTTCTCCAATATCCTTGTGAGTTAGGTTAGGTTGAGATGACTTATACTCATCCTAGTTTCACCCCAAAGAGTTCAGGGTGACTGATGTGCCTCTTGGTTTTCTCCATGTAGGAGCACATCAAGGTAGGTGGCTGACCCAAATTTTTTTTGTGGCTCATTTTCGTGTAGAATGTAGCTCAAGTTCTGGATTTAACTGTACTAGTGATGGTGAACCTTTTGGAGACCAAGTGCCCAAACTCAACAGGCTGCTGTCCGCACTGCAGAGGGGCAGGGTGAACTCTGTGCTGGGGGAGGGAGGAAGCACTCCCATTGGGCTGCTGGGCAGACCGGAATTGAGTACACTGTGCTGGGGCAATGGTGTGCATGCCCACAGAGAGGGCTCTGAGTGCCCCCTCTGGCATGCACACCATAAGTTCACCACCACTGAACTATACTATCTGAAAATATGGATAGTATGCCACAGAATGGACAGGTCTTGCATTGTACAATCCCATAATACAAGGACAAACCTCTCTCTCTCTCAAAGCCATTGTTGTTATGTGCAACCCAAGCTATGAGCTGTGTTTTTTCCCTTTGCTAAAATGAGGCATATCAGTGCTGTAGGCAAGCATATTGAAATGAACCACCCATTCCCGTTTGAAATCCTGATGCTTTGTTGTTTCAGTACACCTCCCCACTTTTTCTTGGAACCCAAGATGAATAGAAATGACAGCTACCCAAGTGGTAACCACCACAAAGTGTGCATAGCTCCTTGATAAACAGATTGAGCAGACACACAGCTGCCTGAAAAAGTTCTGGAAACAGCTTTCTCAGGATGATATCTCAATGTTTCCCCAGAATATTTACATGAAAGCACCAGATTGGAGAGGCCAGTAATGGGAATGGAAAATCTGCACAGCCAGCCTGATCTCCCCTCTGGCATAGTCTCAGTGCCCAACTTTTGCATGTGCCCACTTGTGCCAATTAGGGATGTGAGGAAATCTTGCTAAATTACAAGTTCTTAATGAGACAGATTGAGAGTTAGTTAATCCCTGTGTGATCAACTGCCTTCAGCAAGAGGATAACACAACACACGGTTATGGGGTGGATAGGTGGGTGGTGGAATGGGGATCAAAGTAACCAGCTGCTTTGTCCTGTTACAGCTTCTTGGCAAATGGTATTCTGTCATATTGCCTCTGAACACAACATTCCATACAACTTTCAGAATCCATGATCCCCAGGAGACTTCCTTGCCATGGGTTTGTCTAATCCCCATTTCAGACCATCTAAACTGGTGATTGCTACACTAACTCTTACATGATTCTTGATTAAAACAGCAGTGTGAGCAAAAGCCTGTGTCCAAAGAAGTAGGGATCTTTTTGTTCATGTCTTTTTGACTTCTCTTTTCACAGTTCCTTTGTCTGGCCAGAGCTGACTCAGAACCTGCCATGGCAGGAACGGGCAATTTTAATGGGCTGGGAAGCCATATCTTTGCCTTTTCACATGCTGCACATCAGCTCAGGTCTGAAAACAGTCCCAAATTGTCCATTCCCAGTTTTGATTTTCAAGGTCCCCCCCCCCCTCTCTGTGCTGTAAATGCTTAGAGCAGAAAAATTTACTCTTGGAACAATTGACAATTTTTGGGTAGAGTTGTTGTTCTTGTTATTCATGCACTGACTCATGGGTTTTAAGGGAGCTTTGCAGGTGCAAAAACACCCCGGGGCTGCAGGCAGCATGTAGACCATACTTTGGTCATCCCTGTGCTGTGTGCTTGAGTCTTGACAAGCTTGCATGATTGTTTTTGTAGGGTTCTTCCTCATGGCAGTATTTTGAAAGCTGTGTGCCTCATTTCTGGTCAAAAACGTCAGGCATGTAATTCATGGGTGGCTTTGATTGCTCTAGCCCTCGGTTCATCTCATTGTTACAGCGATATTTCCTAATCAAAATGGAAACAACAGTGACTGCCCTCCAGCAGAATGAACTGAAGACTGTTATATAAATCTCTTTGCATGCGGAAATGCTTACAATTTGAGAAATATGGTGTGCTGATGACTTCAGAATGGAAATGATTGGAGGATCTTTGCAGTTCTTCGTTGTGTATGTAAACTTGTCCTCAGGAAAGCAACTTTGAGAGCTAAATCCTGATAACAGTAAATCAGGTCATCTGGTTGCACTATTTGGCTCCTGGGAACAAGAATATCAGGTCAGGAATGTAGGTCATGATGGACAATGTCTAAAAAGAATCAGATTGGCATTGGAAAAAAGAAAGAAAGTTATTTCAGTATTAGATTTGGAATGCTGCTAAAGGCCCTTAAAGACATTTAAGCAAAAGCACTGAAATCACGAGAAACACCCACTCTGAAAGTACAAGACAGAGGGAACACAAAATGTTCTGTGGAACCAGAAATTGTACTATTTGCAATAACAGTTTACATAGGAAAAACATCAGTTTATAGTGAACTGTTCAAAGCCCTTTACATATGTTACTTCTAGAAATCTTGCAACAGTCCTATAATCCTGATCAGGATCAGTATACTCATATCACAAGGTAAGATTCAGAGGGAATAAGACATCTACAGTATTTAAGGCAAAAGGCAAATTCAGAATGGCGGCTTGGTTTAGAGTCCTCTTTCTAAACTGCTAGACCTTTTTCTCATTTTCTACAAATTCCAGACTAAGTGAAGAAATAGTGCATCACCAGATATTTAGGCAGGATGACATTGAATAGAGACAGAAACCTAATTATCTATTACATACAGGATATCTTTTAAGATTCCACTTGCTGACCTCTGTGAAAGTACAAACCATCTAGCACAACAAATCCAAAACTATCCCTCCTCAAAAAAACCAAGGCAAATGATAAAGCTGTGAGCTTCAACCTGGTAAAAGACTTTTGCATTTGACTGTAGAAAGTGTGAGATGGATGGTGTATTGTTAATTATAGCACAAGAGTGTAGCTGGGTTATTGTGCAGCAGAGCAAAACAAAATTCTACTATTTGATTCTAAAAATGGAGTGCCCAAAACAAAAAAAACTAACTCTGAAACTGGGCTTTGGTTTAGCACTAAACATGGCATTGCTGTAACAGCTTGCTGTTGCTCTTTGCCAAATCTGGGGATGCTTGGAGAAAAGGCTTTCAAGTTAGGATTTTGTAAAAGGTAAAACAGATCAAATATGCTTGGCTTGCATATCTTGAAGAAGAATGGTTGGTCCCAATCATTTTTTTTTTATTTAGAAAAAAGAATAAATAAAAAAATAAATCAGTGTCTGTGAAGAACTGTTATGAGGAGGCTGACCAACAAATAGGGTTCTAAAATATAGACACATTGTTGCAAATTTCCAGAGCTCTGGTACAATCTTCTAAACTTTTGACACTAATTATCTGACACTCAGGAGGAAACATTTAACTTCTTTCTTGCAAATAGGCATTAAAAAGTGATTCTATTTGTGGTTGTAAAAAAAATAAAAAGTTATTTTAAAAATATACAAATGGAATATTCAAAAGCTCACTTGTTTAATCTATGAAACTACTTTGAATTTATGGATTTATTTGGTATTAGCAGAGCTTAGATTCCTATTGCCCCCATCTTTGTCACTACACAATTGTTTGGTAATTAAGAAGAAAACTCCAAATATATTGTCTGTGATCAAGTCACTTTTGATATCTGATGGATATTTAGCAATATTAATTACACTGATATGCTTCTCCTTAGTGCTTAGGGTGGTTCACAAGGTTATTAACATTTTGCCCCCAACATGCTGGGTACTAAGTTTACCCATTTCAAAGGATGAGAGGCTGAGTCAACCTTGATCCCTTTTAGGATCGAACTCAGATTATGAGCACAGTTTTGGTTGGAGTGCAGCAGTTTAAACACTACACCATGAGGGCTATATGAGTTAGTGACCTCCAAAATCTCTTATCATTGACAGATCTGCTCAGATCTTGCAAACCAGCAGTATCTCATATTAGGTTGTTCTCTACTTCCCTCCCCCATCCTAGCAATATTGTCTTTTTACAATACTGTATTGTCTTTTTACAATGTGCTCATCTTCTGGGATCCTCTTACACTTGGTAATTGGACATAAGGGACATATAAGTAGGAATTTGTGTGCATGTATACTTCAATTTCTATTTTAAAAAGCCAGGCAATTGATTTCTTTAAAAAGAACCTCTGTTTAATAAAGCAGGAATGTACTTCTGCTTCCATGATTTAAAATGTCAGGGAATGGCCAGATACTGCTGTACAATATCAACCCCATGTTGCCAGCAGGAAGGAGGATGCCAAGTTTGACATATCATAGGCCAGCTTGAATATTGATGCTATCAATGGCAGCAGTCAAGATGATCTAAATTTACATACAGAATAGTGCCATTCACTTAGTACTATTCACAAAGAGACATCAAGCATGGGAAGAGTCCAGAAGATGACACAAAACAAAACAAAAAATCAAAAGGAAAAATGTATGTGTGTATGTGTTAATGAAACACTGTGGCACCTTAAAGACTAATTACTATGCTGCAATGTGAGCTTTTATTAATCAAGTCAATTTCCTTGGATATAAGAATGGGACTACACCGTGATCATTTATACATGGCGTCAAGAAGAGGAGACAGTGATTGGTTGAGTCAATAGGGAATTACTTTCCTTGTGATGACATAAGATCCCTGTTTGGTATTCATTCCTTTTCCAATGGAGATTATTTAAGTAATAATACTTATCGGGTGCAGGATCCTTAAGCTAGATATGACAACACAAATGCAAATTGTGGAGTCAATGTGGCAATTCCCATCGAGTGATACCTCAAGACTCTAGTGTGATGTTCAGTTCTTTTCCAATGAGGAGATTTTTTTTCATCAATTTATCACTCTTCACCCAAACAGAAAGCAATTACTGTATTGTTAAAGGATTTTTCCTGGCGGTATGTGTGCCAGCATAGCAGAGTAGCGATTAGGCTGTTAGGCAGCGAAAGGTTCAGGTGCAAAGACACACACACATACAGCTTCAGTGAGTAGTGCAGTTTACTTGTGAGTGAAGTAAAGACAACAAACACAGAACTATATACACAGTGCCAGTCTGTCTCCAAGCCCCACAGTTGCAACAGAGCTTGGGATCCCCTGATGGCTCTAGTCCAAAAGGCATGTACAGAGTCCTGGTAGCAAAAGCACTGACTGCAGGTTGCCAAAGTCAGTGTGCTTCTTCCCAGTAGTATGAAGTACCTGATAGTTCTCAGAGAAACTGAGCTTCACGCAGCACGTCTTCCTCCTTTTGAGTCAGTGGTCAGTCTGTTATAGTTCTTCAGCAGTTCTTCCTTCACAGTAGAATACCCTCCTCAGCATAACCTTCCCCAGTTGGCCATAGTTACACTGTGCTGTTGCTATGCTATACCACTAAGTGGCTACAGCTGTGCTGTTGCTGAGGCATGTACACCAGGTAGACACAGCCGTGTAATCTGTCTGTGCCTCAACCCCAAACACCTGTGTTTAAAACTCTGCAAGAGTCTTAAAGCTATACTAACACATTGGGCAGAAATCTTGGTAGAATACCACTCAAAATGCCCTAATAATTATCATGGCTGCCTTTTGACAAGTGTGAATGATATTAAGTACAAGAAGGTATCTTCCTCCTCCTCCTCCTCCTCCTCCCATGTCTAGGCCAGACATGAAACTGGAAAATTGAAGCCACCTTTTGTTGAGTTCATTCTGCAGGTCCTTTCGCCCAACCTAATGTGAGAAAAATTAGCTGGCAACACAAGGTTGCCGTTACCAGGATGTGCCTGATTGTGGTTCAGAAATGCCACAGTCTTTGAAGAGGCTCTTTCTATATACCTTGTACTTCATCTTACTAATGGTGTCAACATTCAGGCTGGCCTTGCTTTGTAAAGCTTGGAATCCTGCTAGCAATGTGGTAATGATATTGTACAGCAAAAGCATGTTTTTCCCTGGCATTTTAAATCATGGAAGCACAATCTCATAGAATTGAATTAACATTTATGTAGCAGTGTCAGGGCATATGGTGCTCTATCAGATCTTTGGTTAGAGCCCTCATGGACTAACAGATATTTCTCACAGCTGTTCTGCATTGACCTCACAGTATTATGTCAGGGATTTATTCCATAGTTGGGTATTTATTTTATTCCTCTAATCTACCTGTATTTGACCTTTTTATCCTGGAAGTTTCCCAAGATGAAATTAAAGTCCTTAATGGCAGCCTGTAGAAAGATGTTTAAAATTCTGATCATATGAGTTTACTGTATCAGTTTATTTGGACCCTGTTTCTTTGTCTTAATTTTCAGGCTTGAACTTTCAAAATATTTCACCCTGCACCTATCAAATGTGTTTCCATTTTAATAGCTATACATGTAACTGGCTCTTCTCTGCAAGGGCTTAGCAATGTGTTTTATACATAAGCACACTTCTGCAGATAAGTTGCTCTAGGTATTGGGACCAAACATCTTTTCTACCACTTTTGATGCAATGATTCTGTGGTTACCTAAGCACACTTCCTTGGGAATAAAGGGTACTTATTTATTGATGTTTCTGTTACCTCTCTGTTAATAAATTTGTATAGGACTGGGCTCTGTTACATAGCACTAATGTGTATAAAAATATACCTTTACATATTTGTTGTCTGGTGCTATAGAAGACAGCTTAGGAACAGTATATTTTAAGAAAGCAGTTGGGCACAAAATGTAGACCTGGGGAAAATGTATGGTTGGAAAACAGTGTGGATCAATTCAAAATACAGAGCTTGCATTGAATAGTGCAGTATTGGAGTTTAGCCGTTGTTTATCTACCTGTTATCAGGACTTTTAAAGACAGCACTTGTGTAAATTCTCTTGACTCAGTTGGTCTAATCCTGTTAGACCAAACAACTGAATTTAGCTCCTTGAAGGCACAACTACACAGCAACGCAAAAGTGAGATTCACTTGCATTCACACACTGTTAAGTAGCATTGGGGGATTTGGGTTTCCCTAGGTCCATTCACATTAACTGATCACATAAGGAGAGAGGGGAAAGCTTTATTTGCAGGTCTGTTACAGCCCTGCATTAGGTGTAGTTACAAAGAACCCACCGAATATGTTTAAAAAATCCTTCTTTCATTTCCATTTCTTGTTATCATTTTGTGTGGGGGATGGGGGAGGGATTGGTTCTAGGTTTCTTAGATAAACAGTCCTGGCACTAAATTGCTTATGAGTTTGTGTTGACATAGTCACATTTCTGTATCAGTTTATCACTGATAAGTGATATAAGTGATCATACAAGCTGAGATTATGCAAATAGATCAATTATTTTTTTAAAGCATTGGAAGCAAAAATTGCAGATTAGGGGACGGGAACTCTGGGTTGATTTGCATTTCCTTTTGCATCGTTTGGTCAATGGGGAAAATGAAAATCATCCTGTCCCAAAACCAGAGTGTATCTTTCATCTTTTAAACCAATGTAGTCACATCCTGAATGTATCTTGTTGAAGATGCTTTACATTAGCTGGCAGCAGTTTCCCAACATCTCAGACCACTGTATTTTCATCAGAGATGGATGGGGATATTTGAAATGAAGGCATTCATCAGGACTGTTCATCTTCATCCATAGTCATGTTTCTGGAAAGAATAGTGTGTGTGAATGTGTTGTTTTAGTCTATCAGAAAAAAAGGAGTGGGTGTTCAGCACTACAAACATGCTGTTGCTGTTATTTATTCATTTTGTATCAGTCTGTGAGCTCAGGGTAGCTGTAAGATTTATCCCCCAAATATTTTGAAAGGCTAAGCCCTATGTCTGTATCATAGAACCTCTCACTTGTATATTTATTTATGTATTTACCAGTATTTTAACTTGTTTAGCCGCCCCCTTGCCGAGGCGACTCCGGGTGGCTTACAACACAAGAAATGCCCCCAACAAAACACACTCCGACAACCCATACATATAGATAAAACATAATAAAACTCTAAAATATCTGAAATCTAAAAATCTAAAAATCACAAAATCTGTAATCTAAAATCCCCATAACAAAATTGTCAGATGGTCATATAAGCCAGTAGGGTGGAGTAGATCTAACAGCTCTGACCCAACTCCCTGTCACTCCCCAGGCAGCCTTAACCAACCAAGAGGGGCAGGGGTCCAATGGGCAGGCAGTACCATGGACAGATCCAAGGATCCTGTCCACTTCATCAGGAACAACTGAACTGAACTGATCCCAGATAACATGGCCAGACTGTGCAGGCCATAGTGGCACAATCCCATCCAAGACCTCCTTATTCCAGAAGGTGACTAATGCTTCTGCAGAATTGTACAGCCATTCAGTAGGAAAAACACCCAGTTCCCTATGGAACTCATCCAGGTCCATCAGTTGCCAGGGCCAGACCATTTTAATGGGCCTAGCCTCCCCACAGTGAAGAGCCACCCCCTGAAAGTCCAATGTCACCAGGTAGTGATGTGACCATGACACTGGTGTCGTATATAACTAATGGAATTTCAGATCACTCTGCAACTGCCCTGATAGGAAAGCTAAATCAGGTGTGTAACTGCTGATCCTTGTAGGGCCCTGAATTATCTGGCTCAGGCCCACAGCTGCCATGAACTCCCAAGCCTCCTCAGACACCACCGCCAGCGAAGGCAAACTGAAGTCCCCCAGTACCATTAGTCTGGGGAACTCCAATGTCAGCATGGTGACTCAGGCAGGGAATCCGCAACACAGCAGGGAGGCAGGTACAGGAACAAGAAACCCAACTTGCCCTTAAGACCCAACCAAAGAAGCATGACCTCAAAACCTGACACCTGTGTGACCACCAACATCTCCCTAGCTATAATTGCAACTCCACCACCCGTCCCCTTATCCCCCTGGTGACCACCAACATCTCCCTAGCTATAATTGCAACTCCACCACCCGTCCCCTTATCCCTATGCTGGTGCCAAACCCTAAACCTGGCCGGACCCTTTTCCAAGAGGGACACACCATCCTCAAAGGTCAGCCAGGTCTCAGTGATGCATGCCAGGTCAGCTCACCCCTCCTAGATGATATCTGCAAGGAGGGATGCCTTATTACAAACTGACCTGACATTCACCCGCAGCAGCCTGAGGGAGGGGTTGCTACTGATCAGCTGTCCAGGGACCAGAGATGTAGCCAGGGGACTGGAACAGGGGACAGATGTAAGATATCAGTCTTTCATTCCCTGAGTGTGGCCCACTCCTGAGCTCCCGCTATATCACCCCATGCCCATCACCACTGGGATATGGGCCACTGGAATCTTACTGCCATCCCTTACTGATCAGCCTCAACAACCTCCATCATACATTTATAATCCCATTCCCACCCCTGCCCAACCCCATCCCAGCCTCCCCCGTTTCTCCCAATTCCACCCCAAACTCCCCAACCCCAGTATAAAAGGTACCGTCGACACTCGGGGCCCTGCCACAGGCCTCTGGCCGCCAGCCTCTGTTGTTAAAATACTTGGGTCCTCCATCCACCATAATCAGTTATTAAAAATATAGACATATAAATCCAAAATATTTGTGAAGAAATAGATTGGTGGAATCCTTATTCATAAGCCAAACCAAATGAAATTTGCAGCCATTCCCAATTTATTAAAGACACAATGGAGTCAAATAACAGTGGACCATGAGCATACACATTTCCTGCTATGGATCATCCCCTGGATTCTGAAACAAGTATCTGAGCCTTTTCTAGCCTGCACATTTGTTCTGACCTTCACTCACCAGATTGTGATAATCTGCTCGTTTTTGCTCTTGAGCTGAGAAGACATCCTTCATCTTCCCAGCCCTATACTCCTGCTTGGTCTTCTTTGTTGCAAAGGTCTTTGCCATCTCCACAGCTATCTTTCTATAGCACCTGAATCTCTTCCCACCCTCCCAAATCTCTCTCTTTTCACAGACAGTTCATTCTGTGATAAGCTCTGTGGTCACTTTAATTTATTTATTTTTATTTATTTATTATTATACTTGATACCCCGCCCCAATCGGGAGGACCCGACTCTGAGCGGCTTACATGAGACTAAAAATAAGAATAAAAACATAAGACAATCTACATCAATAAAAACATCAGGTTAAAAGTCATCAAAATAGAGGGCAACATGTGTATTCAGCCTATGTCAATGTCTCAAAAGATCCTCATTAGCAAACAGCTCTTGGAAAGGTATCACTCAGCTTCTCAGAATGATTCTGTTTTATCAACAAGGCTGCAGAAGAGGGCAGGAATCTTTGAAAGCCACAATTAATCACCATGGATATATTTTATTTTTAATATTCAGTGTTAAATGTTAAGTGTTCACCATGAATCTACACTGGAGGGTATCATATTTGCCATTTTGGTACTTTTGAAGTAGCACAAGGTCTTCCCACATAATTAGCAGAAAATATTGAGCCCTGGCCAGAAATATGAGATTTGTCATTAAATTTAGATGTGGCTTTATCTCTGTGTGTCTAATCATGTGTGCTGAAGACTAATTGTTAATGACATGGTCTTATTGCTCATAGCTTTATTTTATTTTAAGTGGAATGGCTTGCTTTGTGAGAAATAATTAGGTTTTATAGTTGTACCTGCATATGGCCTTTTGTTGAAATGCAGTATGGTTTTCCCAATTCAAATCCAAAGGACAATTAGTGGCATGGCAACTACTTTTTCTTAGATCACATAGACATTTTGTCATTGCCATGACAAAGAAAAAAACCTTATGTTTCTCCACTTTCTATCCCTACCTCTTTCCATTTTTTTTTAACTTTTTAAAGCAACAGTAGCCAAAATGTCTCCAGGCATAAAATAATTCCATGGTTTCAACATACTTGAATGTATCTTGGCCCACTGTCATTGCTGTCTCCTCCAATTCAATTCCTCAACTGACGAGACCCGTAATGGCAAACCTTGGCACTCCAGATGTTCTTGGACTTCAATTCCCAGAAGCCCAAGCCCTCTGTGAATCCACACGAATGGGTTTACTGCTGCCCTCATCGAATGGTTTTACTGCTGCCCTTGTCGCTCCATATGGGCTCCATACGGCCGTGTTTTACTTCCACTTCCAGGAGCGATGAGGCCAGTGTGGACTGGATGAATCACATTAAACCCATTCATGTAGATTCACAGGGGGCTTTGGCTTCTGGGAATTGAAGTCCAAGAACATCTGGAGTGCCAAGGTTCACCATCATGGGACTAGACTATTAATGGATGAGTTCCTTCTAGTCACAACTCACTTTCCATTTCTTTCACTACTGCCCTCTTCTTCTCCAGGTTTGACAAAAACTTTTCACAATTGGGTCTTCCCATCCTTTTGGGGGGGGGGCTGCCAAGGGGCCTTTTTACTCATCTGGGATACCACTCAGTGACTGCTCCTATCCAAAGCCCATCTAAAACTCCTATCCAAAGCTCCTATCCAAAGCCCATATCAAAGAGATATGTCCAGTCTAGTGCAATTTCTGTTTATAATATTTGGCAACAGCTTCGTTGATTCTGCTTTGTTTTATTGTCTGGCCATTGGCGATGTGGTCATGAAGTGATATCTTTAGCATTGATCTTTCCGTGGCTCTTATAGCCATTGATAGTTCTTCCTCATCCTTAGTTAACGATCATGTTTTGCTTCCATAGAGAACCAAAGGTAGTATTGTCTTCTCCAATAATTTTTTTAAAATGTGGTAGAGGTCCTGAGATAAGATCAACTTTCTCTTTTGGTCTTTAAAAAACCCAAGAATATGCCCCTGTGTATGAATGCATTTTGAGCTGTGTGCATTGCCTGACCAAACTGTTCCTTGTATCATTGGTTAAACCAGCATTTCTCAAACTATGTTCCATGGAACGCTGGTGTTCCATAGAAGGTCAATAAGTGTTCCATGAAAAAATATGAAATTCTGATAAAACTCATTGGCAAATGTGTAATGCCACAAAATTTGTTTTGTACCCATTCCTTTCGGTGTGATGCATCACTTTGCAAGAGAAGTTTGTTTTGCAACCATTTGTAAATTAGTAGGGACTGGCTTCATAGCAATGTTATTTGTTATTAAAACTGAAAAATCCAAGCCTATCCTTCTATTACAAAACCCAAGTGTTCCATTAAAATTTTAGGATTTATAAAGTGTTTCAGGATAGAATAAGTTTGGGAAATGGTGGGCTAAACCATAATTAAACAATATTTTGTGTGCATTTGAAATGGGCAGCAATATAAGTCTAAATAATAAATAAATAAACATGCACCTTTCCCCCTACACTGGCAGCTGTCCATAAATGTGATGTTTCTGGATAATAAAGTGCATCTGCCTGATGGACCATTTGAGAAGATGTTTGCCTTGTCAGAGTTTTATCTTAGCTTGTTCATCCTTATGCAGGACATTACTGAACACAAGCATTGCTTGGGAATTGATTCTTCCTAGACTCCATAATAAAAGGGGCAGAATAGAATCTGGAATCACATTCCATGCAATAAACCAGTGCCTCCTATATTGGGCATCTGGGAGATTGCATTTCCTAATCTCTTGATGGGATCAATTGGGAATTGTCCAATTAGTCAGCTAAACCTTAACACAGGACAGCATCCTGGGGAGAAGGCGAACTTTGTTTAAGTTATGTATTCAGATACTCTGGAGCGAAGTTTGGGAAACTCCCTTTTTGGATTGCAATTCCATTTTTATAGTGAAAAGGTTATATTGATGGATAAATCTAATTAGCAACCTAGCAAAATTATAACTTGCCAGCAGCTGATACTAAAGCAAATGATCTGTGAGATCATTTTTGAAATGGAGCTGCCCAAATACTCACACCACTGTTGAGTTTTACTACAATTCTGCCACCTGCCCTTGGAAAGAAAATATTCCTTGCAATTATAGTTTGTAATGCGAGAGTGGTTTAGAATGTAATGGCTTTTACTGTAATAAGTGGGGTGTCTATTGGCAAGGGTATGTTTAACAAAGCAATTGACCAATAAAAGTGGTTGTGACTCAGAAGTGTATATAAAGGTAAAAGTAAAGGTTTCCTGTGCTCGAAAGCCAGTTGTATCCAACTCTAGGGTTCAGTTCTCATCTCTGTTTCAAAGTGGAAGACCCAGTGTTGTCTGCTTCTGCAGACATTCCTGTGGTCATGTGGCAGGCATGAGTAGACATACATATTTCCTGACAAATAACATCAGCAAAAACGCAGCTGGGGGTAAAAACACTAGATATCATATAAGTTATGTTTCATGGCTGTGGCAACTTTAGATTTTAAGAATTAACAAAGGGTTGTGTCTGTGGGATGACAGAGAGTTTAAGAGATGAAACAGATCAGCAGTCAGTATTGATATATTTTTAATATATTTTTAGGTTAATTTTCAACACATATAAAGAAAAAAACCCACTAAAATATAAAAACAAAACAATAGAAAATATAATGCTACAAGGCTTATCCAATATTCACATCACTCAATCATCCTTGTTCATAGTACGTGACAAGTGAACCCTCCATCCTTAGGACCTTTTCTTCTTCTTCTTCTTCTTCTTCTTCTTCTTCTTCTTCTTCTTCTTCTTCTTCTTCTTCTTCTTCTATTATTATTATTATTATTATTATTATTATTATTATTATTATTATTATTATTATTATTATTATTATTATTATTATTATTATTATTATTATTATTATTATTATTTAGACTTATACCCCGCCCCACTCGCATACAGCGACTCTGGGCAGTTTATAGGAATGCAAAATATATAGTTACACAATCAAAATAACATCATACAGATGTTATCTGTACTTAATTCTCTACTTTAACCTTTTTTTTTGTTCAGTCACACAGTCAATTCCGACCCTTTGCGACCCCATGGACCACTGTCCACCAGTCACTCCTATCCTCCACCATCCCCCTCAACTCGCTCAGCTCTGTGCCCATTGTGTCCACAATACCATCTAGCCATCTCATTTTTGGCTGCCCCCTTCTTCTTTTGCCCTCAACTTTTCCAAGCATCAAGGCTTTCTCAAGTGAGTCTTCTCTTCTCCTTTGATGCCCAAAGTACCTTAGCTTCATCTTTACTATTTGCCCTTCTAAGGAGCAGTCAGGGTTGATTTCTTCTAAGATTGAACTATTTGTTCTCCTCGCTGTCCAGGGGACTCTCAAAATTCTCCTCCAACACCACATCTCAAAGGCATCTATTCTTCTGCGCTCAGCTTTCCTAATGGTCCAGCTCTCACAACCATACATTGCCACCGGGAATACCATTGCTTTGACTAGACAAATTTTTGTTTGTAATTTGATGTCTCTGCTTTTCGCTATGCTCCCCAGGTTTCTCATAGCTTGTCTCCCAAGAATCAGTCGCCTTTTTATTTCATGGCTGCAGTCACCATCTGCAGTGAGCTTTGATGCTAAGAAAGTAAAATCTGTCACTGCTTCTACTTCTTCCCCATCTATTTTCCAGGGACTGATAGGGCCTGTTGCCATGATTTTGGTCTTCTTTATATTGAGTCTCAAGCCAGCTTTTTCACTCTCTTATTTCAACCTAATCAGGAGCTTCTTTAGGTCCTCCTCACTTTCTGCCATTAGGGTGGTATCATCTGCATATCTCAAATTATTGACGTTTCTCCCAGCAATTTTGATCCCAAATTCTGATTCCTCCATCCCTGCATTGCACATTATGTGCTCTGTGTATAAATTGAATAAGCAGAGTGACAAAAAGCAACCTTGTCTTACTCCTTTTCCTATTCCAAACCACTTTGTCATTCCATATTCTGTCCTAACTGTTGCTTCTTGATTCATGTACAGATTTCTCATGAGGCATATAAGGTGTTCTGGTAATTCCCATCTCTTTAATTACTTGCCACATTTTGTTGTGTTCTACACAGTCAAAGGCCTTAGTGTAGTCAATGAAACAGAAGTAGACTTGTTTCTGATATTCCTTTGTTTTTTCCATGATCCAACGTATGTTGGCAATGTGGTCTCTAGTTCCCCTGCCTCTTCTGAAACCCGCGTGCACTTCTGGTAATTCTCTCTCCACATACTGTTGCAGTCTATCCTGTATTAGCTTGAGCATCACCTTGCTAGCATGTGGGATGAGCGAAATTGTTCTATAATTTGAACATTCTTTTATACCTTTCCCTATTTCCAGAAACCAATACTTTCTTGATCAGGCCTGAATCCTTTGGATTTCTTTTTTAAAAAAACACATATTCAGTGAAGTCTACCCATATTTATAGAAATCTGTTGTTCTTCACCATCTCCTTTTTAATTCACACATCAGCTTGTCATTCAATGCTGTATTCCATATTTCTTTATACCAAGCCAGTATTAATATGAGGCTGGGCTAACTCCATTCCTTTAGCTGTTTAAGTATTACTAGTGTTGCATCTGATGAAGCAGGATGCAGTCCTTAAAACTTACAAGAAATGAAACCCTGTTAGTTTTTAAAGTGCCATAAGACACTTTGTTATGGATGTAATGAATATTCACAGTTCTCGTCCTTAATAAAAAAAAAGGATATTTCATCACTTCCTATCAAAAACCTGTTAATTACTGCCATTCAATTTGGCAAGAAGATGAAAAGACTAGTGCTTTTATTCTGCACAAGAAGCAATTATCATGTTGTGCCCCAAACATTGTATTTTTGTCAGAAAGAGAAACATCTTGTAATTATGTAAAAAGATTTATATTTTACATAAAATACAATAGGACTAGTGAAAATGTGCAAAATTCTTACCATTTTGCCCAAGACAGAATAATCTGTTTTCATATCTGCAGAAATGAAATAAGTAAAGTTTTGACACCTTTGTTTTCTTTTTCTTTTTTTACAGCAGATTTCCATGTCCCCAGCCTTAAAATTATTTGTAGTTTTTAAAGTTACTTTGAGGGTAATGGTTGGGGAGGAACATAATGTGGCTCAAGCACTGGCATGTGCACCTGATGCTCTGTTGTGAAGGTGGAAGCAACAATCAGACGAACCATGGAAAATTATCTTTTATGCCACAGAAATGTGACATTGCAATATTTTTCCTATGTAACTGAGTAATAATTTGAATTGCCTTTGAGTTACTAAAACCAAAAAAACTACTTTAAAATTGTAATTATGTTTGTGGATAATTACTTGGGAAAGTCTTAAGAAATGTGACTAATTGCATGTTGAAATGACAACAAGATGCTGTTGTTTGGGACTGATTCAAAGGGGTCTGTTCCAAATGACTGCAGTGCAGTGGGGGCTATAATACAGAGCTGGGTTAAAGTTACTTCTTTGGATGATAACTAATTACACTAAAGTCAGCAGTATAGCCACTAGTTAAGGGACTGCGGTAGTTTAGTGGTTAAGATGATGAACTTGATGACTAGAAGGTCGACAGATCAGCAGTTCGAGACCAGAGTGCCGCATGACAGAGTGAGCTTTTGTCTCTGTCCCAGCTCCTGCCAAACTAGCAGTTTGAAAGCAAGAAATTACAAGTAGATAAATAGGTAAACAGCATTCCATGCACTCTGGTGTCTAGTCACGCCTGCCATGGAAACATCTGCAATCACAGACAGTGCTGGCTCTTTGGCGATAAACAGAGAAGAGCACTGAACTCTAGAGTCAGACACAACTGGCTTTCAAGCAAGAGCGACCTTTACCTATAGCCGTGATGGCAAACCTTGGCACTCCAGATGTTCTTGAAGTTCAATTCTCAGAAGCCCAAGCTCCTGTGAATCCACATGAATGGGTTTACTGTAATTCATCCAGCCCACGGCATCCTCATCACTTCTGGAAGCGGAAGTAAAATGTGCCCGTACGGAAGCGACAAGGGTGGTGCGGGCTGGGTGAATCACAGTAAACCCATTCGTGTGGATTCGCGGGGGCTTGGGTGTCTGGGAATTGAACTCCAAGAACATCTAGAGTGCCAAGGTTCGCCATCACAGACCTATAGTCACTAGTTGGCCACAGAGTGGCTTGGACCTCTTTTTACTCATTGTCAGAAGCATTCCTGATTTTTACCTGGCCACTGGATCGAGTGAGTTGGCCCTTTTTGCTCAAGAACTTTTCTTTGCCACTGATTCCTACCTGCTTCCTATATGGATGTCAAAGGGCCTCCTTCCTTGTGCAGATCATAGTGATGTGGAGGATGTATTTACCTTAGCAAAATGGTGTTTGAGAATGAGATTTAGTGTTATTGTCTGTCATCAGTTTAGCACATCCATCAGCTGCGTGTCGATGGAGATGGTGGACATGATGTTAGCCTGCAGCCAGTTACTAAGTTTAGTTAGCTTGGGAAGGGTTCAGTTTAGTTCACTAATTCACTTGCTTGCCTTGCTTTGTTTGCGTGCAAGAGAAAGAGACAGAAGGAAAGAGGGTAAGGGAAAGAGAGAATGAAATGGGATTGAACAAATGAATTCCAGTTGTAAAGAAGTGACGTCTGCTGATTTTATTTTATTTTAACAACATGTAACAAGAAAGACAAAACAACAATAACCATACCAGTGTCAGATAATCGGTGATTCCTCTACTTCCATTTCACATCTCCTCTACATCTAAGAAAGCACACAAATATAGAAATATAGGCCTTGTAGAACTAGTTGATGGCTATCATAGTTATAGTTTTCACATACTTTTTTATACTTGTGAGTATCTTGAAGGCAGCAGGAAAAGAGGAAGATATAATATGCATTAAAGGCTGTGAGGGAAGCCACAGGCCTGAGATAACAATAGCTGAGAAGGACGATTGACAGTGGGCATTTTGGAGGTCACTGTTTCATGAGATAAGGGTTGTCCTGGCTTAGAGGTTAAGATACTGAGCTTGTTGACTGGAAAGTCAGCAGGTCAGCTGTTTGAGACCTGAGTATTATGTGATGGAGTGAGCTCCATTGTTTGCCCCAGCTCCTGCGAATAGTTCAAAAGCAAGAAATTTCAAGTAGCTAAATAGGTACCACTTCAGCGGGGAAGGTAACAATGTTCTGTGTGTTCTGGAGTCTAGTCATGCCTCCCGCATGACCATAGAAACATCTGCAGACACAGACAGCACTGGCTCTTTCACTATAAATGGAGATGAGCACCACACCATAGTGTTGGACATGATTGGCATTTGAGCAAGAGTGACCTTTATCTTTACTAATTCATAAGATCTCCATAAGTTGGAGGAAACGTAATAGAATGTAACAACAAACCAAATTCTTGGAAGTGACTAAAATGAAAACTTTTATTTAGTTTTAAAAAATAAATACTATAAGCTTCTTTCCTCTAGTATGAAACTCTTTTTCCTTTAGTCTACTTAGTCATTGCCTCAACATCTGTTAAAGAGCATGAGACCACAGTCCACAAGTAAGCTGTTGAACCTTGTGATATTTCTTCTCTATCATTTCGTGGTGCTGCACCAATATAGTTGTAAAAGTAAGTAAAAGCTGCAGTTATACAGCAGAAGGAGTGAAGTTATTCCTCATTGAGTTACAGTCATGATGTCATGTACTTAGACCTTCACTACTGGAAAAAGAAATTAATTACAAGTAATTTGTTCTATATAGTGTAGACAGGGGTGTGCTGGGTGCCATGGGAAGGCACAGGACGGGGGCGAGGGGTGGTGACCAAAGGACGGGAAGAAGCCTGCCCCCGGAAACTGCTTGGTCGCTGCCCCTTGCTTGCTCCACCTAGCGCATGGCACTTTAGAATAAACCATTGCTCCAAGCTAAAGGAGGGAGCTTGGAGCAATGGGTGGATAAAATAATAGTAAAATTATTATTTGCACCCCAGGGTGCCAGAGGATGCATCCTGCTGTCCCAGTGGCCCAGCCCATGCCTACCTGAGCTGTGTAGATTCCTTCCATTAGAATCAGGAGATTTCTGCACTTATATCATCACTGGTTCCTCAATGACAGTTATAAAGAAAATCACTGTAAATCAAATCCCATAAAATAGAAGTTTGGTATCTGGACAATTTTTAATTTTAGCAATATTTCTTTTTTACCTGGATTGCATACTCTCATTTGTCCATTTGTTTCTCAAATCTCTACTTTTAGAGAGAGATCTTTCAATTTAAGAGCTAAATAACTGAGTTGGAAAGGGCTTTTTAAGCCATTAAATCCAACCCCTTGCTCAATCCAGGAATCCAAATCAAAGGAGATTTGACAGATGGTTGTCCAACTCTGTCTTGAATACTTCCAGTGTTAAAACAGCCATCCCCTCTCAAGTTAGTTTGTTCCACTGTCTTACTACTCTAACCATTAAGATGTTTTCCTGATTTTCAGCATATATCTGGTTTCCTATAGTTTCAGCCCATTGTTATGCATCCTACCCTCAGAGGTGACAGAGAACATATCCTTTCCTTTATCTTTCAGGTATTTGAAGAATGACATCATATCCCCTCTCAGCCTCCTTTTCTCAAGCCTAAACATGGCTTGGTTTCCAGTCCCCTGTTCATCCTTCTCTGTACCTGCCCTAGTTTGTTTGCACCTTTCTTAAAGTGTGGTGCCCAAAATTGAAAAGAAAAAAAAAGCTCTTAAATAGCATCAAAATGCTATGTTTTCCACAGCTAATTTTACTGGAAGGAATTGTCTGCCAGGTTTAATTGCCAAAAGACAGTGGGACTTTGATGCCCTTTTAAAATGGTGTCTGTTTTCTCAAAAATCTTTTCTGTAAATTGTTCCACTGAAGCACAGTTAGTATAATTTGTACCAGTGCAAGATAATTTAATTATACATAAATTTATGGGTGTATGGTTGTTTTATTCAATCCATCTCCTGCTTTGAAGAAATCTGGTGAGAATTACTCAAAGAATAACTTAATTCATTTTTATTCAAATTGCTACAGTTCTTCTATAAGACATTCTTGGGGGACCATCCATTCCCCTTGGAATCAGTGCCTACATGTGGTTCCTTTGGGGACAAACCATCACTCTTGATTTCTATTGGTGAAACAGAAGAACCTAGTGGAATTGGGAGTGTACAATTTTCTCTTCCTACTGTAGACATCAAACTGGAGAGCTGGGAAACCTTCCGGTAGCTTTGAAGCTTATGTGGAGGAAGAAAGGGATATCACTCTGTTACAGTATTGGATTTATACTATGGGCGGGCAGAATGCTGCCATCCTGATGTTGTTGGACTTGAAACATTGATAGCTAGTCATGTGGAAGGTTGGGAAATGTAGACCACCAATGTTCAAAGGACAACATGTTGCCCATCCTTGGTTTAGAATGGTAATCCAAACTTCAGTTTCTGTTGTAATCAATCAAGAAGGATCTCACGGATGCAAAAGGCACCTCTTTGCATGAGTGGGAAGTTGTTTTCAGAGTCAAAAATACTAGGTCAGAAGGATGAACGTTCTAATCTGACATGGAATATCTTCTTACATTCCTGCAGTATTTGTATGTATTTATCACAGAAATGGCCAAATCTGACTATTAAACATCCTTCCACATTTAGATAGATACATTCCATCCTTTTTATGAACATGAACAGCAGTAGGAAGTGAGTAAAATGAGATGAATTGACAGAGTTGGCAAGACCTGAGCAGGACCATTCTGATAGACATAAAAAATAAATACATTAAATGCACATTAAATAGACATAAAACACAAGTTAAATACACATAAAACACATAAAAATACACATTAAAAATAAATACACATTAAATACACATTAAAATATACCCAGCCACCCCACACCCAAAGGCGAGTCACTTACCCTGGGGAGCAGGCTGTAGGCAGCTTCAGGCTAGCAGCTGCTCTTCCTCCTCCCTGCTTGGGAGGACAGCAAGGAGGCTACCGGTTCCTCTGTGGTTGTGCGTAGCCGCCCGATACTCTGCGCTACCATACTCCAAGCAGCAAATGGCTGCTTGGTTCAGCAGGCAGAGTGCTATAGGTGCGCATGTGCACCAATCACTGTAGGTGCGCCAAGTGCTGTAGGCATGCATGCACGCCAAGCGCTGTAGGCACACCAAGCACTGTAGGCATGGCAAGCACTGTGGGCGTGTGAAGCACTGTGGGCACACATGCACACCGAGGGCTTGGCATGCATACGTAGTGGGGGAACTGGCAAAAAGGTAAGCCCCCGAGGTGGTTCCCCCCAAAAACCACTACCAGTTGTCCGGGGCACTGGGAAAAGCTACTACTGGTTCTGGCAAACTGGTGCGAGCTGGCTGCTGCCCATCACTGCATGAGACCATATTAACGACTGCTACTTTTGTCGGGTTAATACAACTAGATTCTCAGCTAAAACGAAGCACAAAATTGCATATCTTAGCATAGATTCAGCAATTAGGCCTGTTCTCCATGATGATTCCTTGCCCGTTCCATTACCACCAGATGATGGTCTTGCTTTGGTTGAAGGTGATCAGGTATGCAGTGAAGCCGCTGGCCACGTTCCAGAAACATCAGACCCAGACTAATTGTTGGATGATGATACAGAACCAAAGACTTTTAACCAAGCTGAACTGAATGATCATGTATATGATTTCAAGCTATCTAAAGATCAAGCTGAGCTTCTTGCCTCCAGATTTAAACAGAAGAACTTGCTAGCACATAGTGTGAAAATAACTCACTATAGGCAAAGAAATCATAATTTGCCATGATATCAATGGACTCTTCAATGATTTGTGTTATTGCCATGATATCAATGGACTCTTCAATGATTTGTGTTATTGCCATGATATCAATGGACTCTTCAATGATTTGTCACAAGTGCACTGCCCATCTGAATGGGCATTTTACTTCACAATGGTAACTCCAAACCGAGCATACCAGTTGCACATTCTATCCATTTGAAAGAGTCATATGAGAACATGAACACTTGGTTGGATGCTATTAGTTTTAAGACACTCCAGTGAAACATCTGTGGCAATTTAAAAGTTATTAGCATGTTGATGGGGATGCAAGGAGGATTCAAATACTGCTGCTTCCTGTGCCTGTGGGACAGCCGGTCTACTGCAGAACATTATGTCAAATGCGACTGGCAACCAAGAAATGCCTATACACCCAGAACAAGCAGTGTCAAGTTTCTGCCTCTGGTTGATCCAAACAAAATTTATCTACCTCCTCTCCATATCAAGTTAGGCTTGATGAAGAATCTTGTCATGGCCATGGGTGATTCATTCATTAGCTGAATTTACAGATTGCAAGGCTGGATTGCTACTTTTTTAATATCTAGCCCAGTGTTTGCAAACCTTTGGTCAATGTACTGACTCAGGCATCTGGGAATAGAAGTCCCTGGTGGAGCGTGGACCCCACATTGGGAATCACTGCTCTAGACTGTTTAAGCAGCTTCTAGTAAATAAAAATAAAGGGAAAGGAAAATGTTATCAACTACAAAAAATGAGAAATTAAATCTTTATTGGTGAGGGCTTTGTGCTGGGGGACAGGAGCAGAGAAAGAAGCAAATTTTGTTAAGTTTTTTTGCTTTCATTTCATTTAGTCTTCATAGGGCGGTGATGGTGAACCTTGACACTCCAGGTGTTCTTAGACTTCAGTTACCAGAAGCCCAAGTCATCATCTCTACTGATCAGGGCTTCTGGGAATTGAAGTTCAAGAACACCTGGAGTGCCAAAGTTCACCATCACTGCCATAGGGGATTGCTGTTTTTTGGCATTGTTTGGTCTGCAGGAGGATGATTTTGCATAGAGTGACTTCAACCGTGCAAATATCAGATGATAGCTCTTCCAGGAATTTGGTGAGAATCCTATTCTCTCACTTGGGAATTTGAGGTCATAAGGGCTTGTTAATTCATTAACATCCGAAGCCACAGTCACAGTTCTCTGCACAGGGAATTAATAAAGTTGGCATGAGTTCAAACGCACTCTTCAGACACTATACCTAGATTTGGCCTCTTTATCCAAGTATCTCCAATGACCATGAATGTTTTCCCCCTTCTGAAGCTAGTGTGCTAACTGTATCCATTCCTGGCCATGGTTACACCTGCTTTCTATGCATCCTATTTAGATGAACACTCTCCAGAATACCCAGGGACTTCTTCATTCTTACCTATATAGCCTGTTTCAGATAATCACAATGGTTTGCCTGTAAAGTGTCTTTGTTTGGGATTTAAATACTGACAGAGCTTCCAGGCTCCACTGACTCCTGTAATCAATGTTCTGTTCCTAGGGACCAACTCACTGGGATTCCGTGTTGCAAATTTTTCAATCAGAATAACTGAATTAGGACACAACAAAAGGTAGACTTGGCAGTTAGTAGCACCTCAGCCTTTACCGTTACTCATCACATTTTTTGATGTTTACCAGGCAGCTGTAACACCCAAATTCTCCTGGTCTGCATATTGACAAACTATATTGAGGGCTAAGGTCAGTGTCTGGTGTGTCATGATACCTATGTAGTTGTTTATCTTGATATATGTTCCACAATCTGTGCAGTTGACTAATGGGTATAACAACTGAGTTTGTAGCTGAGATTAGCTGTATTTCCAGATACTGTATTCCCATTTTTTTCTGTACATATGTTACTAACTAATATCACTATAGCATACAAATGTGGTTCAATGGGTTTATACCAATAGCTATAACAATTACATTTATATACCACCCTATAGTGTTTAGTGCACTCTCTGGGCAGTTCACAATGTAATTAGCATTTTGCCCAAAACAAGCTGGTGCTTATTTTATTGACTTTGGAAGGATGGAAAGCTGCATCAACCTTGTGCCCAGTCAGGATTGAATTTATAATATGAGCAGTTTTGGCTGCAGTACAGCACTTTAATCACTGTGGTAGCTGTGTTTTAGCACTGCAGCTCTTCTTGTCTGCATCATAACATGATTTTGCTGATTTTGAAGGGGTTTTAAACTTCTGATACACATCAGATGGGGAACTGCAGTGGCTCAAGTCGCTAAGACACTGACTGGGAGGCGGAAGGTCAGCAGTTCAATTCCCGAGTACTGAAGGACGGAATGAGCTCCCGTCTTTGTCCCAGGTCCTGCCAACCTAGCAGTTCAAAAGCAAGAAATTGCAAGTAGATAAATAGAGATCACTTCGGTGGTAAGGTAACAGCATTCTATGTGCTCCGGTGCCTAGTCATGCCTGCCACATGACCATGGAAACATCTGCATAAGCAGACAGCACTGGCTCTTCGGCTTTGAATCAGAGATGAGCACTGACTCCTAGAGTTGGATACGGCTGGCTTTCGAGCAAGGGAAACCTTTACCTTTACCTTACACATCAGATGACAGCCATAGGCTCTGGAGTGTAGTTGTTATGCAGGAACCTTGCTGTTGGTACTGTCTGGTGGCATAGTCAAAGCCTGTAATACCAGAGTCCCTCACAAGTGTTAAATCTGAGCATCTTCCTGAATGCTGGCTTTGTGGGCTGATGGATTCTGGGGAAATAGCTTCCAGACTCTTTCATCACTGTGCTTGCCAAAGGGACATGGTGACAAAAAGTTTCTTTGGAATTGCCATGGCAAGCAAGTGAAACTTTAGTCCTTTCCACAAGCTGCCACCTGCATCATGCCTGGAGAAGCAGAACTTTTCTACTATGAAAAACAGTTGGGAATGCTCACTCAGTTTGATAACATGAGAGGCCAGTGTCAACCACAATACAGCTGTCATGTACATCATGATTTCTTTGTATTTCCCGAGCTGAAGCTCCTGGCTTGGTTTGTGATGCTCTCCCTGTTCCAGGAGATGAGCATTCATGTTAGAACAGTACATGATGTGATGTGCTTGTGCTTTTGGCCACTGAGTGTCTTGATAGGGAGAAACAAAGCCAACATGTTGAATTGTGCTCCTTGTGGAATTATTCTTGGCTGTATAATCAACAAATCATCTGTGATTCAAAATTTATCTCAGTGTATCTAATAAGCTCTGAATTCCAGTTTGATTGCTTCTGCCTACAGAGCCATCCCTGGATAGGAAAGGCTTGAAGGACCTGCAATTCACAGTCAGTATTTGTACTGTGTTGAGCCACTATATGTCTTAGTGTTCCTGAGACCATAAAAACAGTACATTTTATGTTAGCATGGGAGAAGGTAGTGGGTGAGCTTGGTAACAGCATTGAGCAGTCCTCATGACACGGTGGCTAAACTGCTGTACTGCAGCCAAGACTGCTGTCATTGTGAGTTCAGTCCTGATGGGACACAAGGTTGACTCAGCCTTCCATCCAAAGAGTACCCAGCATGTGAAGGCATAATGCTAATTTTATTTATTTATTTATTTATTCGATTTATATGCCACCCTACTCAGTGCAATTACCTTCTGAACCACCCAGATAGTGCTCTTATGTGCTATGGGGTGGTATATAAATGTAATTGCTATTGCTATCCTATGCCCTTGGTTTAAACAACTTTGATAAGAAAGACTCCAAGGGCTTAGGGCTTATGGACTGACTGGACAATTGCTTCAGCTCTAAATACATACTGGTGAAATTTAATCCTGGCAAAAAATGATTGCCAGATGTTCCTTCTCAGTTTATGCACAGTTTTGCTCAGACTCAAAGCTCTAGATGCATATGGGATTAGTTGTTTGTGGTGACATAGAGAAGCTCCAGTCCATCTTTTGAATCATCAGCCTGATCCTATAGCCCAGTGAAGGTTCTTTAACTTCAATTCCCAGAAACCCTGATCAGCAGGAGTGCTTACTTGGGTTTCTGGTAATAGAAGTCCAAGAACACCTGAAGTGTCAAGGTTCACCATCACTGATATAGCCATTGTCGTGGATGAGGGTGTCATGGCTCAGTGCCGGTTGACAATGACTTTTTAAAAACTTGCCTGGTGCTTCTTGCTGCTTTTATTCTCATTGCCAAAGACCAGGTTTTCTCAGTCATGGCTGCAGATATGCTTTCAGATTGGATTCATGTATGGCAGGGGTTCCCAACCTATGCCCTGCGGGCTGCCTTCAGCCACTGATGTCATCTCATCTGGCTGATCACTGCCTCCGCTGCACCCAGAAGTGGAAGCGGGCACATTTATGTCATCTGTAAAATGTGCCCGTGCATGTACAAATGCACCTGTGACTGTCTTAAAGGCAGACATGGGTGCATTTAAGTCAGCTGTCGTAAATGCACCTGTTTCTGCTTCTGGGGGCATGGTCCAGCCCACTCAGCTGTCGGGTGTGTGTGGTCAGACCCGCAGCAAAAAAAAGATTGGCTGCCCCTGATGTATAGTATAATTTGCTAGGTATTGAAAGGTACCTAAGAATCTCTGAAGGTCATTCCTGTCTTGTGGGAGATGGAATTTTGTTCATGGTTTTCACTTGGTCATGATCAACCTTGGTCCCATCATTGGGCAAAATGGACCACATGTCTTTGATACTTCACACTAAACATTCCTCCTGTCTTCATGGGACTCCACTATTTCAGCTGTACTGTCTCCAAGAGATATTTTCATGTCGAATCTTGTTCTTTCCTGACTGCTGTTGAAATGACTACATAATTTGCAATTATGTGGACATCTGGAATATCCCCCAGTGAATTAATAATTCCTTTGTTGGGATACCTGCATTGCTGAACTGATAACAAGAATCTGGTTAAAACACTGTCTTCCTTGAGTGATGTCAAAGCTACAGCTCTCTGCTAACCCTTAATCAAGTTACATCTCCTGAGAATAGATAAGGAAATGCTCTAATACACATGGAAGACTGTGGCATTGCCAGGTCCAAAGAGAAAAGGGAGTGGCCTGGAAACTGACCTGTCCTCCTTCAGTTTCTTTATTCCTTAATTAACTACTTTATTTATTGTAGAACTCAGTTTATGCTTGACACTTGAGGTGGTCAGTTGGAGGTAGAAATGGGGAAATCTGTCAGATTTGCTTTCTCCTGAGTTTGTATTTTGCACATTTTGGTAAATTTCAAGTGGAAAATGAATGGAAATTGCTTAAGTAATATGATAGTAGGAAATGCAAGTGACTCATGTAATTACTGAAGCTTCATTTAATCTTCTGTATCTCAAAGCAAATCTGGGTCTATGAAGAATTCACAGCTTCCTGTAGCTCATCTACATCAGACCTTCCTGTCCCCAAAATTCTGCCCTCCTTCCTTCTGCCCCTTAAACAGAGATACTTCATCACATCACCTGTCTTCCAGGTGGTGGCAGAAATAGCAGTGTTATTGTATAACAGTGTCCTAGGGGCAAAAAGCCTTTGGAGCCATGGGAGATGTAACTAGAGCCCTGGTGGTACAGTGTTTGAACTGCTGTATTGCAGCCAAAGCATTGTGAGTTCAAGCCTGATGGGATTCAAGGTTGACTCAGCCTTTCATCTTTCCAAGGTCAGTAAAATGAGTACCCAGTATGTTGGGGCAAAATGCTTATTAACTTGTGAGCCTATTGGCCACCCTAGTGGCTATTGGGTGGTATATAAATATAATTGTTATTTGCTATTTCCAGTTACACTCAACAGCATTTTCAACAGTGGGAAGATATCCCAGATCAGTGGGATATAAATGTAATACTTGGTTACTTGGCTGATCCATAGTTAACATGTCTAGTTTGACACAGTTGATTGAAGCATCGTCTCCCACTGTTTCTGATCCTGGAGATTTTAGCAGCCTCTCGCCATCAGGAGGACCTACTGCTACCGTAGCAAGGTCCGATGGTGTGTGGGGTGTTGAAGCCCATCTTTTCGATGCTCCTTTAGCCATTTTAAATACAATGACACTGCAGGCAGGGCTCATGTCGAAGATGGCCATGTTAAAGCAATGCACCGGCCAGGTGCATTGCTCAGGTACCCAACCCCATATAGCTGACCTACGGTTCCAGAATGGAGAACCATTCCAGACTGCTAGCTGACATCTTTGTGGCATGGTTGAATCTGCCAGGGGAATACACCTCTGCCACTAGAGCTGTCGGATGACCAGGGTCACCACTGAACTACGTTGAAGCATGAGGTGGGATTTGCTGCAGTAAATGTAACAAATAAAATAATATTTATAAAATGCAAGCATGCACCCCTGCCAACCTTCACTCCCCTGACATCCCTGATAGCTGATTGCTCAAACCCTGCTTCCTGCATTTTTTCATTTACCTATCAAAGATAGGTAATAAATAAAATAATATATACTGTATAAAATATTATGAAGAAGATGGAGAAGGAAGGAGGGGAATGGCTCCTTTCCTGTGCTCTCCTTCTGCTCTTATTTTTGTACCTACAATTAGCACTTCTTTGTTAGATGAATGAAAAAAAAATGCAGGAAGCAGCCATCAGGGATGTCAGGAGAGTGAGGGTTGACAGAGGTAAATGCTCACATTTCCCCAAAACCACATATTAACTTGGGGGGAAATGTCTATCAGCAACATCAGCTGCAGTATGAGGTAGGAGTTATCTTGTCAACTGTGTTAGCCAAGGTACGTTTCTCAAAATGGCTGCTAAAGTGTACTTCTGGACAAGTTTTGCTGTTGTTTTTTCCTGATACTGTTTTGTATTGGCTTTTGACCAAACACAGCCACCATGGGAAGCTTGCTGAACTCCTGCACCTTCCAGGAGCCCTGATGGTGTCAGCAGTTCTTCCTCCCCTCCTCAACCTCCACCCTATCTTTTCTGATATAAACCTCTCCATGACCCCTTTCTCTCTTTCTGGCAGTATCAAACCAAGAAAGTAGGCAGACCTGGACACTGGATTTACTTTTAAGTGTTGTGCTATGAATTTTTTTGGGCTCAGCTGCTCTGTACTGCCAATTATCAAAGTCTCTCAGGTATCATTGAATGCAGTACTGCCCACATAATACACCAGTTCGCTCTTTTATGGAACATGCGGCTGTCAGTGCTTACATATACCTCTGTTTAGAAGTGGGGAAAGAGTAGCACGTACCTCTTAAAGCATGCTGGTCCGTATTAAAAAAAAAAAACCAGGGCATTAGAACTGCACAGTTTGCAGAAAAGAACAATTTTATTGCTCTTTTTATGGCCTACAAAATGCAAGAAAGTTTAAAATTAATAGCAACTCATGTACAGTAACAGAACAAAAAATACATAAAAAATCCCTTTATTGCTCAGAGGCAGCTGTATTCACTGTTCCTCCTTTCTATAGGAACAGAGGTCTCCAGTTTGGTGCAGAAAAAGCTTATTTTCCTATACTTTAAAAAACCCCTTTTCTTGTTTTGCCCACTCTTTCTGCAGTCACTTTGGTAAAAAGCAGAGGTACTTTGAGGAAACAAAACCCAAACTCTAAAAGATATACTGACGTGATGGAAAGTTCTTACTCATTAATGAGTTATTAGCTGAAATCCTATGCATATGGCCAGGTGTACAATTTGGTTTGAACCAGAAATGCAACCAGTATCTCATTAATGATCAATACTGTGCTACCAAACTTAATGTGACTTCCCTTATGCAAGTGTAAATTGGTACAGTTGTACCTCGCTTAACGAGCATAATGCGTTCCACTGGATTGCTCTTTAAGCAAAACACCATTGTAAGTGACCAATTGTGGGGGGGATTGCAAACCCCGATTTATTTGTTAAGCAAGTTTTTGATTGGTTTTATTTGTTAAGCGAAGCAACCATTCAGAGAAAATTCTGCTCTTTAAGCGAGTTACTCTTTAAGCGAAACACTCTTTATATGAGGTTTGGCTGTATTAGCATTTTGGCTAGAGCAGTGGTGGGATGTCAAAAAATTTTCTACCCCACTGTGATGTCATCACAGTGTGAGCGGAGCTAACATCATGATGTCATGGGCGGGGCCAAAGAAAAAGATACAAAATAATAAAATAAAATAAAAATAAGCACACACACACACACACACACACACACACACACACACCTCAACCCACCCACCCACCCACAACACAAACCCGTAAATAAATAAATAAATAAATAAATAAATAAATAAATAATTAAAATAAAAATACATTAAAATAGAGTCACCCACCCACCCCAAACACAAATCAACCAGAGATTTTAAACCAGAGTCTAAAGCTTCTTCTGGCTAATCTTTCTCACACTAGGTCAGGTGATAGGAACTACGGAATGAACTCACCAAAAGGTGCCTTCATTTTGGTAGTTTCACATCTACCGTAGATATAGATGGAAGAGGAGGAGGAGGCCATCAAGTTGTGCTTCTGGCCATCATCCAATTGTGCAGTTGGTCACCTGGCCAGCCACATGAAGGGTAGCTAGCAAAAGCAGAAAGAAAGAAAGAAAGAAAGAAAAAGAAAGAAAGAAAGAAAGAAAGAAAGAAAGAAAGAAAGAAAGAAAGAAAGAAAGAAAGAAAGAAAGAAAGAAAGAAAACCCCTTTCACAGAGTTTCTTTTTATGTGTAGTTTTCTTCAACAAGATTTTGGACAACATGTTTGTTCAGCTGTAAATTTGCTGCTCAAGAAGGACAATCCATATGGTTTCGAGGAAATAAATTGCCCCAGCTGTCCTAGACATGGCATATGAAACGGTGCCATTTTTTTGCCATCTGAAGATTACATTTGAAGAAGGGATCAGTGTCTGCAAAAGCTTTTGCAAACTAAATATTTTTGACCTTTAAGATGCCAAAGGCTGTTTGTTGTAAGAAAACTAAAACAAACTAGAAGTGAACACATTGAAAACCATGGGATTTTTTTTTAAAACTCATCTCTGACTAAAATTACATTAAACTAGGTAGCAGGCAATGATCTCAGGAGAAGTCATTTCACTGCTGAAATTTCAGTACCAAAAATATGCTGTTGTCAGTAGCCACTTGACATGGGCATCTTGAGACTAAGCTCTGTACCATTTGCCTCTCAATATTCTCAGATAAATGCAGGAGGGATCATTTCGCTGAAATTCTCCTTCCTTCCTTCCTTGCATCTGGATCTGTGGTTTGGTAATCTGGTCACCATTTAGGTAATAGTCTTAGATCTAGTGCTATCATCAGACATAGGAGAAGTTACCTTTGGGATCTGAATCTGATGATCACCATGGCCACATTCATGGAAGCAAAAACCAGCAGAGAACAAATGGAAACATTCTGAGAAATAGCTTCCTTTTTCAAGTGAGAAAAACAAAAATCTGTCACATCATCTTAGGAAAGTAGTAGTCTGAGAAATCTCAGTTCAGCCTCCAGCATGATAGGGAAACTGGGGTTGGTGCACAGGGACACTTTTTGGGGGGAGGGAGAGGGGAGGGGCAAGTTATTCTTGCTGAATTGCTTATGTATTGAGATCTCAGAGTTCAGCTCTTTCAATCAAACACAGACAAAAGAAAGGTGTGTTTGTGTTGGAAAGTTCCCCAGCATTAGTTTCCTAATGCCTTTTGGAGGTACTAACTGGAGAGTTATTTTCAGCAATCTTTTTACTTTAGTAGTTGAAATCCTGAAGGCATTTTTTTAAGTCTTTAAATTGTTCTAGCAAAGAACATAAGCTGTGTAGGTGTAAGAGACAGGCAATCAGGCTATGTTATAAAAGCAATCCACATGCTGTTTGAAATCTGCTAATAGTTCTTCCTTTCTCTTGGCTGTTTGGTGTCAGTGAAGAAAATGCAAATGCTTCTGCACTTGTGATTTGTACCATTTGTAACAGATGTACATCAGTTTCAAGCTATCTTTCCCTTTCCTTTTTTTACTGCACACATGGAAAAAACAGATTTCCTTACACCTATAATTGGGATAATTAAAATTGAAGGAATGTTCTAACTATTATAGGTTTTAAAGATACATTTGGAAAAGAAAAGGAGGAAAAAAGAACTTATACCTGAAAATCTAAAGAAATGTGCATACGATCTGATTTGCATGAGTGAGAGACACTATCAACTTTCTAAAGTTTGACTATATTTCAATATAATGCACTGAGCTTTCTATCTAGCCATTTTAATCTGTAAGATTGCAAACAGCAAACATAGTCAAAGAGTGATAATTGAATTTATGTAATGATGCAACATTAATTAGAATGGCCTTTTACACATCCCCGGCACATACCTCTACTTAAAATTCTTTATAGATTAGGTGAAAATTTAAAGTGAAGGCTATAGTTTACATAGAAATACAATCTTATTTTGGTCAAGTAGAAAAGACAGGGCCCCTCTGACCTGTTCATTTTGTTGATAAGGTACTAAGTATTGATTGAAAACTTCTTAAAACCTATATTCTTCCTGTATATCAAAATAGATGTCATATAATTGAAATAGAGAACTCCGTCATCTAGAGGATGACAGAGGGCTGTCTTCTGTAAAGTAGGACACATGGTCATCCTGTACACAATCCACTGAAACACTACAGTGGCAGAATAACAACATAAAACTGGAATGGACAAGTTTAAGGGATCTAGGACACCACACTTTTCAAACTCCACGCAACAACTGAAAATGAAAAATAATTCTAGTTCTACTTTCAGGAATTCTGTTGTTGTTTATTCATATGGTTGATTGGTTGGAGTTGGAGTATATGTGTGCTACATCTCATTTTATAGCAAAAATGCTGTTCCTGGTTTACTCCATGCTTTCCATTTTACTCCATGCTTTCCAGAAATGGAAAGCATGAGAATATCTGTAGGGCTCTAACCAGTTACACTTTGCCAGTCCCTTACCTAGATCATACATGAACAGGGCCCATACATATGCTTTGTCTGTTGAAGGTCACAGTTTCAAACCCTATCATTTCCAATTAAGACTCTTAAATAGCATGGCTACAAAAGACCAATGGCAAGACCTGTGAGAGTTATTGTTGTTTGCAGCAGAGTAGATTGACTTAGCACAGGGAAAAGTCAAATGGCCATGTGTTTTTCCTGCCACATCTGCCTATAGGAATTGCATGTTACAGTTTAAGCTAACAGCAATCTAGTACTTTCTAGCAAAAATAAAAGGCATGCAGTAGTGGTGAACTTTGACACTCTGGGTGTTCTTGAACTTCAATTACCAGACGCTCAAGGCAGCACTTCTGCTGATCAAGGCTTCTGGGAATTGAAGTTCAAGATCACCTGGAGTGCCAAGGTTTGCCACCACTACACTAGAGTATGCCACTCTAACTGAAAGCCATATTTCTTCTAACCATTCAGATTGCTTTGTGCCCCAGGCAGTAAGTTGCTGGAGAACTTGTTGAAAACCAGTCAACTGCTTTGTGAGAAGGAGTTAAGTGATGACAAAAGGGGTCAGATTCTTGGATTTCCACTTGATTGGTGTCTACTTATGAATGTTAGTGAACACAAGAGGG
This sequence comes from Furcifer pardalis, assembly GCA_030440675.1. Taxonomy (NCBI): domain Eukaryota; kingdom Metazoa; phylum Chordata; class Lepidosauria; order Squamata; family Chamaeleonidae; genus Furcifer; species Furcifer pardalis. The sequence continues at coordinate 279,738,294 of CP126890.1, forward strand.
GATCATCTAGACTATTTTGACTACTGATGCTGATGTAATGAACATTCAGGTGGCATTTGCTACATAAAGGCCTTTTTCCTACTGGTAATGCAGGCATGGTATTGCAAGGAAATGCCAGGCTACTTCCTGGCATTTTTGAGGCATGGATACAGAAGCAGTATCACAGAAGAGATGGGCAGTCTTTCAGAGTTTTTGAACTGGGACTCTAATTGGTTCTAGGCTGCATAGCCAATGGGAAGGAATATTGGAAATTGCATTCAAACAATATATATATAGAGGCCCATGCTTTGTTTGCCCCTGCTTTAGGGAAAAAAGGATAGATCAGCTAGCAACTGCTTTAGCTAATGATATGCAAGACTGCATAAACTTTCTGGAAGCAATTGAAGCAGAGATGAAGAGAAAGTAGTATGGGATCAAAGTGAACTGTAAATATGTTCTGTATTGTACTTATATTCTGGCTGGATATCTGAGAGCATTACACATTTGGCTGCAGAGCCAATGGTTTGGCGTTTGATTCCCCACTGCACTTCCTGGGAAAGAGTCAATCTGTGCAGCTTTGGACAAGGTCTACTGTCCCAGGGCACCCATTGAAGAAGGGACTAGTAAACTAGTTTTGACTATACTGTACCTGGAAACTTCTAGAAATGTTTGCCATAGGTTGGAATAGACTTGACAACATATAATTGTTAATTATTATAGAGGGGCAGCCAAATGAAGCGGCCACCCCTTTGATTTCTACAGGCAGTCAAAGGTTCTTGGAGTTGAAACTAACTTTAATACTGATAAGAGACAGCATCTTGTACTAAATTTAAGGGCAGCAGAGCTGGGAAGATGGGAAAGACTGAGTGGCAAGCCTTTGAGTGACAGAAGGGGATGACTGAGAAGCTCCCATTGCTGTGACCAATGTCTGCAGAGTAAGGCAGTTAGGTCACTTGATGTAATGATAGGGCTTGACTCAGTTGTAGACACAAATTGTCCAAAGTTGTGTGACTGATGGACTGTAGCTAGTAACTATCTCATTTCCTGAGCTACTATTTTAAGCCCAGTTCTGTTTGCTTGGATAGTGGGTTCACAGAAAAACAGAATATAAATTGCTTAAGCATGGGATCCATTTGCACCTGTGCTAAAAAGTATCTTAAAATGCATGTTTGCAAGACAGTTATACTTTTTGGGAGAGAGTGAGTCTAAAAAGGATATCAAGATGAATATTTTGGTCCTTTAAAAAAGATTAGTAAAGAAGAAGAAAAGAGTGTCCAAACAGGAAAGTGTTCTGGACTGATTTATCACATCCTATACAGGAGGGATTTCCAAAATTTTCAAGCTGGGAGCTGGCTCACACTCTCTCAGTCAGTTTCAAGGGCTGGATGGCCATTTTGCCTTCCCTGCGCAATGGGGGAAGCCATTTTGTTCCAGAAGCTTCAAAGGGGTGGCCATTTTGTTTTTCAAATGCCCTTGGAGGGGTGGGGATCCACATGAAATGGTGCTGCAAGCCGGATCCTGCACGTGGGCCTTAGGTTGGGAACCCTTGCTACACAGGGAGTAGGGACTGTGGTGGCTTAGTGGTTAAGATGTTGAATATGATAACTGGAAGGTCAGCAGTTCAAGACCCATGTGCTGGGCCCATCTTCATTCCCAGCTCCTGCCAACCTAACTGTTTGAAACAAGAAATTACAGCTAGATATATAGTTATTGTTTTGGTGGTAAAGGTAACAACATTCTGTGTGCTCCAGCATCTAGTCATGACTGCCATATGACAATGGAAACATTTGCACATGCATACAACACTGGGTCTTTTGCTGTAAACTGAGTCAGAAATGACTGGCTTTCAAGCAAGGGTGATCTGTACCAATACAGGGAGTATTTTTACATGCAATAGTATGAGAGTTCCTCAGCTTACTCTGTAGTCCCAGTAATGCTGCAATAGATGTTTCTTGAGGTGTAGATCTACCTTTAATCTGGTCTGAAGGACTGGTGCATCAGATTGCTTCTGTAGCTGGAAGCAAATGTGCTGCCGAAGAGACAATGGGGATGTCAAATTGACATCTTTAAAATAGTTGGTACAATTGTGATATACTGCAGCTAATCCACTTCAGCTTCCCTTATGCTTCCAGCATCATTTCATAATATTAGAAATGGGGGGAATTCTGTTATAAGCAAAGTGCAGGTGAATCCATTTAAAAGGCATGCATCTTCTGTGGCCAAGTCAACCTTTGTTGCAGCCCACCTAGTTCTCTTTACTCATTTGTGTTTGTGATATTGCAAGAGAGCTCCAAAACATATACTCAGTAGATGAGATGGCATTAAACATTTAGAGGGCTGTGCATCTTAATTTTTAACCCAGGTGTGTGGGGACTGATAAGCAACAATCTCTGCATGAAAAGTCATCCTTTGTAACAAAATGTGTTAACATGTTAGTAAGTCAAATCTCCAGCATGGTTAGCTTTGACAATGCTGTCCAAACTGGTTGGTTGGTTGGTTGGATATTTGTTGAGCTGATAGGCAAAAGCTGGAGAAGAGGCTGGGAGGTTCTGGGGGTGTAGCCAAAACCTTAGCTGGCTTGATATCTCATTGGTTTAGCTATCCGGCTGTGGAGCCAGACATTTGGATTTCAATCCTCCACTTTGTCTCCCATGAGAAAAGCCAGTCCATGTGACCCTGGGAATGCTGCACAGTTTCAGGGCACCCCCAGAAGAATTGTGTGATAAGCCATTTATTTTACTTTCTCTACCTATAAAACTGAAAAGTCACCATTGTTGGAGATTCAAAAGTTCTTCGGCGGGAAATCCGCCGAATCCCATTGGCCGGTGGGCCGGGCTTAGCAGGGTATTTAAATCCTAACCTCCCCGACCGTTGTTGTTGTTATCATGTTGTGTCCACAATAAACAGATGTGTTGTTCGGTTCAACTACCTTGGCTACTGTGTCCTCTCTTCCACGCATGGATCTCCGGATCTAGCACTGGCGATGAGGATGGGATACTGAGGATCGAGCCAAACCGCACGAAACCATCGAGCCAGCTGAAGTCGGCACAACGCCATGGCTACATATACTGCCCCGGCACCCTTCCAGCCAAGGGACGAGAAATGGGAAAGCTACTTGGACTGTTTTGAGTTCTCTCTTCTGGCCGCCAAGTTGGGAGAGATTTCGGAAGATAGGAAGAAGGCGTTCTTCCTTACCCACTGCAGCGCGAAGGTGTATGAAGTGGCTCAAGCGCTGGTAGCCCCGACACCTATTATGGTGGTTTCGTGGCAGACATTGCAGACCGCCCTCAAGGAGCACTACTCGCCAGCCCCATCGAAGTATGTCCACCGGATCAACTTCTGAGACAGATACCAGAAGGACGGGGAGCCCATGAGTGAGTTCGTAGCTGCCCTGCGAGCAGCCGCTATCCCTGCCGAATTCGGAGCGAATCTCGAAGAGGCTCTCATCGAACAAATTATATGTGGGGTAGTGGACACCCAACTCAGAAGGCGCCTCCTAGCCCGTAAAGAACTGTCCCTGGCCATCGTGCTAGATGAGGCGAGAGCATATGAAGTTTCCTCATCGGCTGCGTCCTCTCTCCACCGAGCCCCGTCAGCGCCATGGTCAGCCACCATCCACCACGAAGATACCGTCCCTGAAGCGGAGGACGATGAGGAGGCAGACGTGTGCGCGACCGACGGGGCAAACCAGGGCAGGAACAGCCGCCGTTGTGCCAGCTGCGGCGGGCCCCATCAGAGGGCACATTGCTGTTTCAAAGATGCAATTTGCCGCCACTGTGATAAACGGGGGCATATTGAAAGGGCCTGCCGCACAAGACAAACAATGAGCCAAGCAGACCGACCATTTCAAAATCTCCCGCCAAGAAAGATGGCCGCCAACCACCGGGCAAATCAGAGGCGCAGTCGAACAGCCGCGCCAGATTCGAAGACACCGAAACGCATACAGTCACGATCAGCCATGCTGACTTGGAGAAGGGGGAGAAGATCAACACGACGGTCCGGATCGACGGAAAAGAATGCAAAATGGAGGTTGACTCGGGGTCCGCCATAATCATCATCTCCTGGGACTGGAAGAGGCAAGCCTTCCCTTCCCTCAGGGAGTCGGACTTGAGCTCCCAAAGTCTCTGGGTAAGGACTGCCAAGGCAGAATCATCCCCATCGCCGGCCAGAGATGAGTCCGTGTCGGATACGGCGGCAAGGAGTCAACTCTACCCATCACTATCGTCTACGGGAAGTTCCCAACCCTCCTGGGAACAAACTGGTTTCCGGCCCTGGGACTGACCATCGCAGGAATCCACAGCACCAACGCCGGCCAGTCCAGTGCGACCTCTCTGCGGGACGACCTGATTGCCGAGTTCTAGGACGTTTTCGGAGAGGAGCTGGGCAAGTATGTGGGGTCCCCTATTTCGTTCTCCCTGAACCCCAATGTTGCCCCAATCTGCCTCAAGGCCAGGAGAGTTCCATTGGCACTAAAGCCCAGGGTGGAAAAAGAGCTGGACAAATAAGTGGCCCAAGGCATACTTGTTCCGGTCGACCATGCCAGATGGGAGACTCCCATAGTGTCTCCCATTAAGCCGGATGGGTCGGTGCAGATCTGTGCAGATTACAAATGTACCATTAACAAGGCCCTACAGCCAAGCGCCTATCCGGTCCCCGTAATTGACCACCTACTGCATTCCTTGGGCCCTGGGAAAATATTCGCCAAATTAGACCTGGCACAGGCCTACCAACAGCTACCGGTAGACGATGCTACGGCTGAGGCGCAGACCATAGTCACCCACAGGGGAGCGTTCAAATGCACCCGCGTACAATTTGGGCTCAGCATCGCACCGGGACACTTCCAAAGCACCATGGAGAGACTCCTCCACGGCCTCCTGGGGGTGGTTCCCTATTTTGATGATGTCTTGATCATCACGGAAACCCCGGGTCAACTCAAGGATAGGGTCGCGGCCGTCCTTGCAAAATTCAGGGCCGCCGGCTTGAGGGTAAAACGGGACAAGTGTTTGCTAGGGGTACCCTCCGTGGAATTCTTGGGTTTCCGAATAGACGCAAATGGAATACACCCAACCGAGGGCAAGGTGAGGGCAATCCGCGATGCCCCTGCCCCCCCAAACAAGCAAGAACTACAGGCCTTCCTAGGACTATTGAACTTTTACGCGGCATTCCTTAAGGGCAAAGCCACTGCCGCCGAGCCGCTCCATAGACTCTTAGCGACCAAAGCGGTGTGGGAGTGGGGTCCCGACCAAGATTCGGCATTTAAGGCTGTAAAAAATCTCCTATCCCAGGACAGCTTCCTAATTATTATTATTATTATTATTATTATTATTATTATTATTATTATTATTATTATTATTATTATTATTATTATTATTATTATTATTATATTTGTATTTATATGCCGCTCTCCTTGCCGGAGCAACTCAGAGCGGCTTACAATGTTACAGTATCAAATATAAAGCAACAACATATCAATATAACATATAATACAGTCAATATAGTCACAAAAGCAAAAGCACAATACAATCAGAAAAATGCAATTCAATCAAAAGAAAATACATTATGGTCAAAAATATACGATACAACACAGTCTAGAAAGTCCTATCCCTAATAAATAATAAATAAATAACTGGCCAGGGGAGAGTCCAGGGAAGGTCTTACGGCCACGGTGGTGGTGGCGGCAGCAGGATCTTTTGTAGCCGCCCGCTGCTTTTTCCAGCTGTTCCTCGTTTCCCCCACCCCGACCGGCCAGGGGAGAGTCCAGGGAAGGTCTTACAAGTTCACGGGAGAGGGTGGAGACGTCCATGGCTGTCTACTGCCCGAGTCCCCCACTGTTGCTCCCTTGCGGCCGGCTGGCCGAGGGAGAGACCGGCGAAGGCGGCGGCGGCGGCAAAGGTCTTTAACGCCACCTGAAGGTCTTTTATCGCCGCCCGGGACCCGCAGGTGTTGCGCCCTTCAAGGCCGCTGGCCGAGGGAGAGTCTGGCGTGGCTGCGGCAGCGGCGAGGTCTTTTATCGCCGCCCGGGACCCGCAGGTGTTGCTCCCTTCGAGGCCGCTGGCCGAGGGAGAGTCTGGCGTGGTGGCGGCAGCGGCGAGGTCATTTATCACTGCCCGGGACCCGCAGGTGTTGCGCCCTTCGAGGCCGCTGGCCGAGGGAGAGTCTGGCGTGGTGGCGGCAGCGGCGAGGTCTTTTATCGCTGCCCGGGACCCGCAGGTGTTGCGCCCTTCAAGGCCACTGGCCGAAGGAGGCTTCTTCTCTAATTGAAAAGAGGTAACATGTGTACCTTTTTTTCTTCAACATTTCTGCCAATGGTTTGGATGAGGAGTTACAGGAAATGCTTATCAAATTTGCAGAGTACACACATTTGAGTTGAAATAGCTAATATCCTTGTTAGCTGGAAGGCCTCGCCCACCGACTTCCCAATGGACTGGAGGCACCCATCGCCTACTACTCGAGAACCATGTCACCGACGGAGCGGAACTACGGGCAGATTGACAAGGAAGCGTTAGCGGTGGTGGCAGGGGTAAGGAAGTTCCATGATTACCTCTACGGACGGGACTTTGAGTTCATCACGGACCACAAACCCCTACTGGGGCTCTTGGCGGGGGACCGCCAAACACCATCCGCGCTATCTCCCCGCATGCAGCGTTGGGCCCTGTTTTTGTCGGGTTACTCCCACACACTGACTTACCGCCCCGGGAAACACGGATGCCCTAAGCAGGTGCCCCCTTCCTGACCAGGACGGCGCGGAACAAGGGGAGGCGTCGGTCCTTTTGCTGGACGTCTTGGACTCTGCCCCCATCACCTCGGCTGAGGTTGCCCGGGCCACGGCGAGAGACACCGAGCTCCGAACTGTTTCCGCCTGGGTTCAGCAGGGCTGGCCGGTAAAGGGGGAAGGGGAGTTCAAGACATTTTTCGATAAACGGGACGATCTGTGTTGTGTAGGGGGATGCCTGTTGTGGGGAGAGCGGGTGGTAATCCCAAAGAGTTTGCGAAAAGGGGTCATGGAAACACTGCATAACAGCCATCCGGGGGTGGTGAAGATGAAAGGGTTGGCAAGAAGTTATGTGTGGTGGCCGCAGATTTATAAGGACATAGAGGGGTGGGTGAGCAAGTGTGAACCATGCCAACTGTCCCGACCCAATCCCCCGGCGGCACCAGTTAGAGAGTGGGAACAACCCTCTGGCCCGTGGCAGAGACTCCACATCGACCTAGCCAGCCCCTTTCATGGCCAAACATTCCTGATTGTGGTGGACGCCTACTCAAAGTGGCTAGAGGTGAGACTTATGAAAACCACTACAGCTAGGGCTATCATCCAGGAACTCAGGCAGCTGTTTGCCACACACGGCATGCCGGACACCCTGGTCTCTGATAACGGCCCCCAGTTCACGGCCACCGAATTCGAACAATATCTAGCATCACTAGGAACCAGACACGCGCTCACCTCTCCCTTTAGAGCACAGGGAAACGGGTAAGCCGAGAGGTTCGTGCACAGCACGAAGGAGGCATTGGGGCGGCTGGGACTGGGGGACTGGCAGGAAAGAATAGACACGTTTCTATTAGCTCAGCATAACCTCCCCTGCGTGGCCACGGGAAAGGCTCCAGCGGAACTCCTGATGGGCAGGAGACTCCGCTGCCAGCTAGACCGGTTACACCCCCGTTATTCCCCTGATCAGTTCCGGGAAGGGCACACGCAAAACCGCACATTCCCCATTGATACACCGGTCTACGCCAATAATTTTGCTGCCGGGCCAATGTGGGAAGAGGGAATCATTCTGGGTACACTAGGTCCGTACACTTATAGGGTTGGCCTCACTGATGGTCGAGTATGGAAACGCCATATCGACCAGCTCAGGAGGCGAACGAGTCCCGACACGCAAGATGACATCGTTCCAGACAGACTGCTCACCACCGACACGGACACGCCAGCCCAGAAGAATTGTGTGATAAGCCATTTATTTTACTTTCTCTACCTATAAAACTGAAAAGTCACCATTGTTGGAGATTCAAAAGTTCTTCGGCGGGAAATCCGCCGAATCCCATTGGCCGGTGGGCCGGGCTTAGCAGGGTATTTAAACCCTAACCTCCCCGACCGTTGTTGTTGTTATCATGTTGTGTCCACAATAAACAGATGTGTTGTTCGGTTCAACTACCTTGGCTACTGTGTCCTCCCTTCCACGCATGGATCTCCGGATCTAGCAACCATAAATTGTTATTGACTAGATGGCATATAATTAGGTAAAGGTTGCTCCTACTCAGCTTTGTTTGTAACCCAATAACCAGCACTATCTGTGTCTGCAGATGTTTCCGTGGACATGTGGAAGGGATGACTAGACACTGGAGTGCATGGAAGGCTGTTTACCTTCCTACCAAAGTGGTACCTATTTATCTACTTGAAATTTCTTGCTTTCGAACTGCTAGGTTGGCAGGAGCTGGGACAGAGACAGAAGCTGCCTCCGTCATGCAGCACTCGGGTCTTGAATTGCCAGTCAGCTGACCTTCCATTCCACTAAGCCACTGCAGTTCCTTGTGGCATATTATTATTATTATTATTATTATTTATTCAATTTATATGCCGCCCTACTCGGTGCAACCGACTCAGGGCGGCTCACAAAACTCACAAATATAACATTCAACACTATAATCAATTAATAAAACATTTCAGCAACACTTCAAATAATACAAAATCAAAATATAATTATTGTTAGTCAAAAGCACAATTTCCCCATGCTCTGCTCTCCTTCTTTAAGTTCATGGGACTGAAGGTGACATTCATGGGATTCTTGAGCGAGGTCTCCCATGGAGTACAACCCAGTCCCAAGTTTATTTAGGTTGAACTGGGTGACTTACTCATATGCCTTCAGGCTGTGCTCCATTCTCTCTCATTAAAAGGAATAAGTGACATTTCAGGTTTTCAGCTTTGGCTAGATCTTGCCTACGTGCTGAATAATAGAAATGATTTTCCTTTAAAGCACATCTTCTGTTCTGCCCCCACCTTCCTTGATGCAAATCTTTGTAGATTGGATGCAGTCATATGTTTTGCTAAATCATTCCTCAGATTAAATTTATGTGGTGAGAATGTAACACTATGAGATCCAGGGTGAAAGAATGTGCAAGACTGTAAAAACAACCTAAGATAAACAAAAGCCTTAGGAATGTTGCAAGGTCAGCAACATCCCACTCCTTGGAATTTTAGGGCAAACAGCTGAGTTGAATAGGTGGCCCCTTGTGATGTCAAGGTGAGCCAGGTTTACAAGGGGAGCAGAACTGCTTTTAACAATAAAATTGTGTATTATCAAGTCAAGTCAAATTTTTGAAAACCCATTCCAGGTTTTTTTAGATCTACTTCTTGGACTGCTCTGGAGCCATGTGGCATACCCATGGCTACACCGGCTGTCTTTTCTCCAAAGATGCACAGTGGACAATCGATCTCCTGACCTTTGGATCTACAGCCATGTAACCTTGGAAAATACTCAGATGATGCTACAGATAGCTGGTTGTTAAAAGAAAAGTTGTAGGAATCAATATACGTATTACACAACTGGAAACAAAGTTAGAGCCCAAGGAATTTTGTTGTATATTAATACACTCTCAAGGCTTGCTTAATTATAATAGAGTATAAGTGGAGTTATGTAAATATTCCCTTCCTCTACCAGGTCCCCTGTGGCACAACTGATCATGCAAACAGTTGTGCAGTCAGTCTCGCCATTAGAGCAACTCTGAGCACTTGTTGGGGAGCTTGCCACATAATATTGCCCACAGTTTGTATTATTGTGGCTTTACAAGTACAGCATTAGTTTCATATAACATTTTGCAGCCCTTCAGGAGTGACAATGGACATGGTTTCTCATTTTGGCATACACACAATGTTTAATAGAAATAGGTCATTGATACATAGTGCTCTGTGACAACTGTATGAACTCCAGTGAGTGATAGATCTTTGGTGAACTGTTGTGGGTGACACATTTGTTGTGTGACTTTTGAAGAGTACAAAGTCATAAGAATGACTCCTGTTAACTTTTGAACTTAACAAAAACTCCAGAAGAAAATACTTTGGGTGGTGCCTAACAACTCACAATGACCACTTGCTGTTTCATTGTGTATCCTTTGTTTCCCTGTGTGAGGACCTCAGTATTTATTGTTGCTTGACTGATCATGGGGTGAGGCTGAACTCTTGTATCCTGGCTATCTCTGCATTTCTGCACCATAGAGATGAGGAACATGGAGTCCTTTCAGCTCTTGCTGTTGTACTGCACCTCCCATCTGTTGAATTCTGTTGTTTTGCAGAAAAAAAGCAGAGCAGATTTCAGGTTTAGAATTATAAACCAGATCCCCAAGAATTCCCCTTTATCTAAGTAGAACAGTCAAAATGATCTATCAGATACAGTAATAGTAAAATTGCTTTCAAAGATAGTACTCAAAATCTTGACATGAAGGCATAGTATTGTTAGATGTGAAAAGAAGAACCATTCAGTCTAATAAATGGAAAATAAAAATAGTTTTCCCCCTCTACTACAGTTCACAACCTACCGCCCATGACGCCATTTCACGTGGCTCACTACCTACACTCCCACCACTGCTGCCACCAGAAGCGGTGGAAGTGGCAAAAACAGCCAAAAACACACCATAAATACACCTGTGGCTGTCATAAACGTGTTTATGACAGCTGTGGATGTGTTTTATGGCAGCATTTATGACAAAGTGAAAACCACATGTCTGGCCCACTCATCTGTCTGAGGGGGTGTGGCCCTGCCCATGGCTGGAAAAGGTTGAGAACCCCTGATCTACTACATGTCTGAGGAGGGAGCTTCACGGAATGTCTGCCTCACAAGATGGCACATCAACTATAAGCAGATAAGGATAGCTACTTCGGCAACAGGGAGGCAACCTATAAACCTCCAAATCACTGCTAATTGTTTCTGTGGCAATATTATTAATTGAAAAGTGGAAAATTAGAAATGGAATACAGTAGTTGCTTTTGACAGCCTATGAGTTTGCTTACTGTAGCTCAGGATTTAATGCAAGAAAGACAGGAAGAACCAGGGTACAGAGAGCCCTAATAATGAAGTCTTTTTGGAGAAAATCTTTATGACATGGAGAGACAAAGTTTCCTAAAGAAATTATAACTAAATATCAGACCATTGCAGAAAAGGAAAAGCTGAAAACTACAGTGTAATGTAGGAGAGAGGCTGGCAAAAATATCTTGTGATCATGGAAGCGGTTTTCCTGTTGATTTTTTATTGTCTTCTTCATCTATTCTGCCACTGGGAATATGACTACATGGAGATAGATTGGGTAGCAACGTGTATTAAAAATAGTCAACAAGGTTGATTTCAGGATCTGCCTTTTGCAAACAAAAACATGTACACAGAGGAGGGGGGGGGCTTCCTCCTTTTTGTACTGCAGTTTTACCCAATTCATCCAAATGCTTCTTGCAAAATTTCCAGCAATCAGAAGGGCAGATGTGGGATCAAAGTAATGGAGAGTATATTTTTTGCCAACACAGTTCCATACATTTATATCTCAATCCAACCAACTGGCATTTTCTCTCTACTGTAGTACTAGATTTTAGCATTGCTCATGCTATAATAGAGAGAACCGATATGCTTCTGGATGCATTGCTGGTTCACGTGATACATTTTTTCCTTGCAATCAAATCCTCCTGGAAGATAATCTCATAGAAAATAATCTTGTCGAGAGAGGATTTAAAAAATGCCCATGACAGAATGCTTGATTGGCCAATGTGTTTGAATGACAGAATGTGGTAAGGATGATTTCAGATTATACAAGGAGAAGTTGTGTTTTCAGAATTCACTGCCATTACTAAATCAGAGAGCTAGAGCAAATGAGGTTTATTGTAGTAAAATAATCATGTGCCCAGTCAAGTCAGTTCTGACTTATTGTGACCCTTTTCATGGTTTTCCAGATTGACAATATACAGAAGTAGTTTACCGTTCCACTCTTCTGGGGTCATCCTGGGACTGTGCAGTTTCTCCAATGTTCTGCTCATAGGAGGCACAGTGGGAAATTGAACTTCCAACCCCTGGCTCTGTAACCAGGTACTTAATCCACTGAGTTCCACTCTATCTATACAAAAAGGTTGTGTGGAACAACAGGAAAAATATATACTGTAGTCCCCTCCTCTGTTTTCCACACCTTGTAGCAATATCAGGTGACTTCCTGGTGTTTTGAACTGTGGATACAGAAGTACATCCCACATTAATCTAACCATATTTGCATGCTGTGCTGGCATCTCTTAAGGATGAGGGATAGATATATTTTTAAAAAATAAACCAGGGGCATCCAACCTAAGGCCTGTGGGCCACATCTGGCCCATGGCACCATTCATGTCCCCCCCATGCCTCCAAAGGTATTCGAGAAACAAAATGGCCATCCCTTTTATTTTTATTTATTTATTTATTCTTCAAATTTCTATTGCTGCCCAACTCAGCAACAACTCTGGGCAGCTAACAACAATTAAAAGCTGTTGGGACAAAATTGCCACCACCATGCATGCAGGACAAAATGGCCCTCTGGCCCTCGAAGATGGCTCGAAAAGGTTGGGAACCCCTGTTCCTCCTGCTCTCACCATCGCCCCAGCAGTACTCTGGCAGGAAGTGAATCAGAAAACTAATCAGACTGAGGGAAGACCATACTGAGGTCATGGTCTGGTTCTGCTTCTTGGTAAGACCAGCAGTGCACGGGTGGAAATATTAGGTAAAGGTTGTCCTTGCTCAAAAGCCAGTCATATCCGACCCCAGGGTTCAGTGCTTATCTCTGTTTATAGCCAAAGAGCAAGCACTATCTGTGTCTGGAGATGATTCTGTGGACATGTGGCAGGCATGACTAAACACCAGAGTGCATGGACTGCTGTTTACCTTCCCACCAAAGTGGTACCCAGCAGCATGCTGGGGTATCGGGCAATCAGGCAATGTCCCACTCCGCCCCAGCAATCTCCACCCCTGTGGGCGGAATTTAATTTTTATTTATTTTTTCTTAACCAAAGGGTGGGAAGGGAGAAGCCAAGTCAGAGCTGCACAGGGCTTACCTCAAAGGAAACCAGGGACGGTGCGGCGACACCGGCAGGATCAGGTACCTTTCTCCCACCTTGTCTCTGGCCATGTTCCCACCATCTTTCCTAGGGAATTCCCCCCAATCTTCTGCTTACAAGGCAAAATTTCAGCCTCTAAGCCATGGCAGCTTCACAGCTAAGGGAACTGCTTTTGGCAATCTTATAACAGAGAATATCATTGTTTTTAAAATCTGGGCTGTAGAAGCCCTAAATGGGAATCAAACTCTGCCTCAGGAGAATCCCTTTGTTTGAAGAAAGGATGCAACATGGAACATCATCATCATCATCATCATCATTATTATTATTATTATTATTATTATTATTATTATTATTATTATTATTATTATTATTATTATTATTATTATTATTAAAAATAAAATCCTAGTGGGAATCATATGGTACCTTTTGGACATAGCCAAAAATACTAACTACTTATCCACTAAGGATTTTTCTTTAAACCTGATTTTTTTAAGCAATGATATCCTCTCTGGTTAACATAGAGTTTTCTGTTATAAGATTGCCAAAATCATTTTTATTGGTTGTGGAGCTGCCATGGCTTAGAGGTTGAGATTTTACCTTATAAGCAGAAGGTTTATAATTAGAAGGCGAGTGGGAACATACATAATTTTTTAGGGTTAGACATCCTAATTATTTCCTGTCCAGCACCCTTTTAGGATGCCCCTGGTGGTATCTATTTATCTACTTGCAATTTCTTGCTTTCAAACTGCTAAGTTGGCAGAAGCTGGGACAGAGACGGGAGCTCACTCCATCAGGCAGCACCTGAGTCTCAAACTGCTGACCTTCCAATCATCAACTTCAGCATCTTAACCACCAAGTAACCACAGTCCCATGGAAATATTACTGGCTACCAGGTAAATCCTGTGTCCTGGAGGAGTACAGCTCGTATCAGGTGCCATCAAACTCTTTACTCATTTTACTCATTTTACTCCCTGCCTGGATGTGGAAACATTCTGGCTCAGCTCGAGAAAGCTATTGTGGAGTGAAAGAGTGTTAAGCAAGAACTGAGCCTCAGAGTTAATTCAGACATTTACTGTAAGACAACCATGAAGTTTAATTTCAGAAAATTACTGAGAGACAGAGGCTTTTAAATTTTGGAGAGGAGTATGGATAAGCAAATGTTGTTTATTCTGACACTCCATTTTGATTGTCCTGCTGTTGTTGTGATTCCACTAGGCTTTTTGCCTATTTAGATTTGAGTTTATTCTTTCAGTTGTCAACTGTTTCAGTATTACTATTCAAAAAAATTGTGAGAAGATAGTCTGTTCAGGTTATTCTGCTATGGTAATAGAGTAGACCAGTGGTGCCCAAAACACACCGTATGGGCGCATTTTACTTCCACTTCTAGGAGCAACGAGGGCTTCATAGGCTGGATGAATTGGTGTTGGGGGCCACACCTGGCCCCCGGGCCTTAGTGACCGGCTCCTTGAACCACATGATCGGCCCACGGCCCAAAAGGTTTGGGCACCCCTGGTGTAGAGCAAACTGCCAGTGACTCAATGCCGAGCGTCAGTTGGTGGTTAATTCACCTGATACCTTGAAGAATAGTGGCTTTGGCAAAGCTCACAGGGAAGGGTGATGGTCCCCAAGTGGATTAAATCTCAATTTAATCCATCTTGATGGAGGACAGCAGCTTCATCAATACTGACCTGGGGCTGAGGAAGACTTTGCGTGCCAAAAGGGCTCAGGACCAGAAAGTTCCTAAGGTAACTGGAACAGTGGTAGGGGTGTCACACTGTGATGTGGAAGACAGATGAAAGCCAATGGGATTATATTCTCAGGACAGTCTTCATGGCTGATCACCATGATGATTGCCAAAATTTGGAATCAGATACGGCACAAGAAGAAGAAGAAGAGAAGATAGCCAAAGAGTTTTTCAGAGTGAGCTGAAAAGAGTAATATTCTGAGGAGTTAATCCTGAATGGATTTAGCTAGTCATATACCACACTGAACTCAATGGGATTTACTTCTAAGTACACAAGTTCTGCAATCATTCTGCAAATGTATTAATGGTTGCTGGGCTGCTTCTTGAAGACCCTTTCCAGTAAAATTTAATGGTTCTCAGTCTTGGTACATTTTATTGACCTTCAGTACCCGGAGCCACTACCAGCATGGCAAATGGTCAAGAATTCTGGAAGATATACTCCAGTAACACCTAGGCAGTGATGGGCAGCAACAGGTTCGCACCAGTTTGCCAGAACTGGTAGTAACTTTTCCCAGAGAACCGGTAGCAGCTTTTTGGGGGAACCACCTTGGGAACTTAACTTTTCACTGGTTCCCCCAATGTGCATGCACGCCAAGCACTTGGTGTGCATGCACACCTACAATGCTTGGCGCGCATGTGCGGCCTTCTTGCTGTCCTCTCAAGTGGGGAGGAGGAAGAGAAGCTGCTATCCTGAAGCTCCCTATTGCCTGCTCCCCAGGGTAAGTGACTCACCTTTAGGTGTGGGGTGGGTGGGTGTATTTTAATGTGTATTTAATATGTATTTTTATGTGTTTTATGTGTATTTAATTTGTATTTTTACGTGTTTTTATTCTATTTAACGTGTATTTATTTTAATGTGTATTTTATGTGTTTTTATGTGTATTTTATGTATTTTTAGGTCTATTTAATTTGTATTTTTATGTGTACTTATTTTTATGAGTTCTTTTACATTGGCTCCGCCCACATTGTTGGCTCCACCCATGGCATCATGACGTTGGCTCTGCCCAAGACGTCATGATGTTGACTCCACCCACAGTGTGGTAGTAACATTTTTGGCTGCCCACTGCTGCACCTAGGAATTTATGTCTGGTGACCACTGTCATCTCACCATTTATTTAATTCTGCAAAACATATGTTGCTTTATGGCTGAATATTCACATTTTGGAGTTTGACAAAATACATACATTTAGGACATAAATTCTTCCTTGAGCTGACAATTGTCTTCTGAGGTCTTAATTGAATATATTTTTTCTCATTAATGTTTTATGTCTATGTTAATATTTTAAAATGTAATACCTAACAAGAGTAGAATGTGAACGAGCAGAATACAAATTGACTTGTTTAAGCACACAAGAGACAAATGGTGTAATGTTCTGTTATCTCTGGGTTGTTTTTTGTTTTTGTACTTTTGTGTTAGTCATTGTCATTGAGTCGTAGTAGTGGATTAACACAACTATTGTTAAGTTTGCTTGTGCTGTTTATATTTTACTTAAATATTCCCAGAAGGTAATTATATGTCCAGACTTTATTAAAGACATACCTATAACTGGAAAACAGGTTATAACAATCTGTACTTTTATACACTAAGGAGTTTTTATGTTGGCAGTTATCATGACTTCTGCAAGTGATTGGCTAAAATACACTGATGCTAGAGAAAAATAAGTTAGTGAAAGGGGCATCTGGATGCTTATTGGTTAAAATGCCACCATCCATTACAGGCACAAGGCAAGTGAAAGGTAATGTGGCAGAAACCCTAGGTCCCTAGGAGATAGGCCCAGGAAAGAAGCCAAAGGGATCAAAGGGGAGGTAAGGAAAGTGTGCATAGGGACAGAGAGATGGAGAAAGAAGTAACCTATATGAAAGAATGCTAAAGGTGAGAACATACAAAGTGAAGCAAAATTTGTAAAAAGTACATGTAGAAGCCAGGCTTTGTTAATGTGTTAAGTCACATTCGAGGTTCAGTGACCCTAGTGCAGTGATGGCAAAGCTTTTAGAGACCGAATGCCAGGAGGAAGAGGCAGCATGTGGGCAGGCACTGTGCATGCAACAATGTGACATCACTGACGCTTCTGGCAACATCATGTGGGTGCCTGCATACACCCCTGGTGTGTGCACCCCCCATGCATACACCACCTCCACCACTGCCTCCAACTCCTAGGAGGGAGTTACCTGGTCCCCTCACCTCATCCCTGCAGCTGCCATCACCTGGGGAGGATTTGAGTCTCCCCTCATGCCTCCACATCGGTGGAGAGAGAGGGATGGGTGTGTGGGGAAGTGGCACTGCCATTCATGCCGGCGAGACTGGACTTGCCCACAATGGTTCACGTGCCAACAGAACAGGCTCTCTGTGCCACCACACATTTGCCTGCAACTACCCTAGTGTAAGGTTTTCAAAGTGTGTGAGATATTTAAGGAGTGATCTTGTCAGTGCCAGTCCCAGAATGTAGAGGTTTGAACCAAGGTCTCCAGTCCATCGCTCTGTCTTCTAGATCAGGGGTCAGCAAACTTGGCTTTCCAGGACACCTGCTGATCAGGGCTTCTGGGAATTGAAGTCCAAGAACATCTGGAGAGCCAAGTTTGCTGACCCCTGCTCTAGATCACACTACAGGTTGCTATTGAAGAAAAGGCATTTATAGAAAGGTGTAAATGTAGAGGTACATGGTATAACAGAAGTGCTAATGTCTGAAAGAACTAGACCTGCTATGAGTGTCATGTTGAAAGAAGAGCAGTATTTTGATGTGTTCAATAAATAAAATAAAAAGCATTTTTACTCCATTTAGATATTACCATCTGTGCACATATCTCATCCCAGCTCTGCTAGGAACTACAGCATGAGTATCCACCTTTAAAGAAGTCGTATGTATTCTTTCATTTTATCTAGAATAGTGATTGACAGAGGCAATCATTTAGCTGTGGGCTGAAACAGCAGGATAGGAATTTAAGTTTACAATCTCTGGTTAATTTATAAGAGAGAGAAAAACACCCCTGTGAACTAGAAGAGCAGATGCTCAAAACTGACACTTTGTGGTAGTAAGATTAGGGAATTTGGTGATTTAACTGATTATGTTGTTATTTTATAGATATATACCATTACAACCCTTCAGTGGCTATAAAGAAGCTGTAAAATGGCAGTAAAGCTACCGGAAGGCCTGCTGAGCTAGTATCATACTTTGAGACAAAGTGTAAGGGTAGTATCCAATATCAGTTTTCAGTAGAACTACTTGTGCAATGTAATCTACTGCTATTGTGCTAGTATGGAGTTTTCATTCTGCTGCCATTGTGTTAGAGTAGGAGTTCTCAACCTTTTTAAGCCGTGGGCCAGGTCATGTTCCCTCAGATAGCTTCTGGGGCTGGACAACCATTTTGCCCTTCCTATACCACATGGCACTTCCTGGTATGGTGGAGGCAGCGGGGGGTGGGGACGTGAAATGGTGCTGTAGGCAGCATCCAGCCCACGGCCCGCAGGTTGAGAATCCCTGTGTTAGACTTTAGCCAAAGGGAGAAAGTGCAGACAAAAATAACAGCATTGTAACAACCTTATGGCAACTGGCTGGACAGCTCAGTGGGTTACATAGAAGCTGGGAGTTCAGTTCCCTGCTATGCATCCCAGAAGTGGCAGCTTATATGGATTGGCATAAAATTAATTTGGCAGCAACCAGTTGTTATTATAATAACCTCATGAGCTGTCCAGTCTTGAAGAGATTCTGAAGAGTCTGTTTTGCCCCCAACAGACCCGGTGCGTTATCTGGGGGTCCTCCTGGACTTAGCACCTTCAGAGGTATTGGACTACAGCTTCCATCTTCCTCAGCCACTTTGGCCCTTCTTGCTGTGGAAAATAGGGAAGGTGATTTGGCTCATGCGGAAGGCACCAGGGTGAAGGCAGCTATGTTAGGGAAACATCTCTGCTCCCAGCTGTGTGGCTGGAGGCTGTAACGAATTGACAGTGGTGAGCAGAGTCCCGCTGCTCCTGTTTTGAAGATTGACTAAGTGTGCCCATAGTGGCGGTTCCTCATCTCTTGGGAAGGTGCCGATAAATCTCCCTGTGTTGCCTGTACTCTCTGGAAAGCATCATATAAATCTCTCTGGGTTGCTAGTCCCCGTTGCTGAAAGCTCTATCAATCTTCCCCTGCCCCTGTCTCTACCACCAAGGCATCAATATCTCCTTCATGTCACCTGACCCCTAAACAGTCAGTTGAGACACAGAGATTTACGAGGGGGGGGGGGATCTGGTACCAGAGATTCACTCCTCTCGACCTTTTCAACTGGGAGAGATGAGACTGACAGGTATTTAGGAAACACCTTGTTTGTTTGCTTTAGGTGGTATGTTGGTATCCACACCTAATACAACAGATGCCTCCTAAAGACAGAATAATTAAGCCACTGATGTCTTCCTTTTTAAGTTGAGTGGCACCTGATTAAGCTCAGCTACACTAAAGTCCTTGCTTTTTAGACTGAAATTTACTGGCTGTGACACTCAAGATGTCCCATTTGTTTCTTTTTCTAATTACTTACTGAGTATCAGAGAGAGAGTTTTTTAGACCTTATCACAGGAATGGTGTTTTGTTACAAGACAGCAGGAGAAGCTGCAAGAGGGAGGCTATGGTGAAGGCAAATGAAAAGAAGAGCAGCCCTGCCCTGCTTTGGGAATCGTTGCTCTTAAACATCATCATTAAAGGGGAGATTTTGATTACAGGGACCACCGTTTTCAGAGACCTGCAGTCAGCATCACTGAGAAACAAAATATTTCCCAAGGGGCAATTTAGACTTAATGGTTAAGATGTTGAGCTTGACAACCAAAAGGTCAGCAGGTCAGCAGTTTAAGACCTGAGTGCTGTGCAGTGGAGTGAGCGCCCATTGTCTGAACTAGCTCCTGCCAACCCAGCAGTTTAAAAGCAAGAAATTTACAAGTAGATAAATAGATGCCACTTTGGCAGGAAAGGTAACAGCATTCTGTGCATTCCAGTGTCTAGTTGTGCTTGCCACATGATCACAGAAATATCTGAAGACACAAGAAGCATTGGTGTAGTGGTTAAACTGTTGTACTGCAACCAAAGGGTTGTGAGTTGAATCCTGACCAGGGTGCAAGGTTGATTCAGCCTTCCATTCTTTCGAGGTCAGTAAAATGAGTACCCAGCATGTTGGGGGCCAAATGCTAATTAACTTGTGAACCATCCAGAGAGTGCATTAAGCACTATGGGGCGGTAAATAAGTGTGGTTGGTTTGCTTTCTAAGCAGAGATGAGCACCTCCCCCTAGTGCCGGATATGACTGGCTTTCAAGCAAGGGAAACTACTAAAGTATTGCCCATATTATATTGTCCAGTTAGATTTCAATGTTTTTAAATGCTTAGCCATACTTGTGTTGCTGAACTAGCCTTCCTGTCCTTTTTTTCCTGAGCTAATCTGTGATTTTAACTGCCAGACTACAGGTAGGAATCGCATGGAATTCTGAGAGCAGCTGTGCTGATTGAACTTAGCCAATGCAGATGTTTGAGAATTTCACAGAGCTCATTTTGTGTCTGGCCTCAACAAGTTCCACAGATTTGAAAAAAGAATCTGTGGTTTCAATGGATGTTGGAGTAAATGAAACTCAGATTTCCCAATTTTTATTCTACATCACTTTCCCCTTCTTTGCCCTGTTAAAGGGCTTCCTTTCAGTGCCTCTAATGTGCAGCCTAAAAATGAAAATTTTCACTGAGTGTCTCTTCTAGGCGTGCAACTCTTATATCCCCTCATTGTTGCAATATGATTTCTCTGTGGAAGGAAGGGTGTGTGTGTGAAAACACAAAATTTCTATTACATTTCTGGTATTTTTGTTTTGTTTTGAAGAAACATAAAGCTGTGCCCAATTATTACATTTGCTCTGCAAAATCACATCTTTCTTGCACAAAGATCCCTGGAAAAGTCATTGACCTTTGCAGAGTTTGGCAGATTTTTCTGCAAAAGAGTTCCTTTTTGTTTGTTTTTTGTCAACATTCACAGTCTCTTCTCTTTCAAGGCTGGTTAGCCCTTTGTGCTCCCTGCTTTCCTGCCACATCCCTATGAGATCTTGCAAAGACCTGCAACAAAAATGTTGTCCTTTATCAGTATATCCCCCCTCCTTTTAAGGATAAGCCACTATGCTGAGCAGAGGAAAAAAACTTTTATATACAGTATGTGATCAAATGAGCTAAACTGGGAGCTAATATCTTTCATAACATCATTCATGTCCTGCAAATGTAGGAAGAGATGACATTTTTGTCAGCATTTGAGAAGAATGAATATAAGTCACCCTTGCTCGAAAGCCAGTCGTATCTGACTGTAGGGTTCAGTGCTCATCTCCATTTATAGCCAAAGAGCCAGTGCTGTCTGCATTTGCAGATGTTTCCATGGTCATGTGGCAAGCATGCCTAGACACTGGAGTGCATGGAAAGCTGTGTACCTTCCCACCAAAGTGGTACCTGTTTATCTACTTGCAATTTCTTTCAAACTGTTAGGTTGGCAGGAGCTGGGACAGAGACCAAAGCTCACTCAGTTGTGCAGCATTTGGGTTTCAAACTGCTGACCTGCCAACCTTCCAGTCCCTTATAGTGTGATGCTAAAACCACCCATAACTGAGGAGTGGTGTTTGAAAGCACCACCTCTGGATTCAGAGCATCACTACCGCTTCTCTGTTGTGGATGGCTTCAGCAACTCATTATGCTCATTCTTTTAAAAGTAACTTTCCAAGCTATCATTTTTGAGTGTCTGACCTTGAGAAGAGTGCTTGTCTAAAATCTGTTGAGTTTTGCTGTGCTTGCAGTTATTTAGGATGAGGCTGCCGAGGGTTTTACATCCCTGCCTTTTATTTAACAGCAAGAGGGAACTTTTGCTGCTACTCTAAAGAGCTGAACAGCAGCAGTCAAAACTGTGGCTATTTTGTATTAAAATAAAAAGATGTCTGAAACATTACTATCACCAAGCTGCTCTAAAACCGATGCAAACTTAAATCAGCCTTAAATCAGGATGGAGAAGCTTTGAAGGCCAAGGTCTCAAATCCCACTCCTAATCCAACACTTTTGCCACAGAGTTGACATCTCAACAGATGGGTTTTTATAATATTGAGTGAGTGCCCAGATACTTTTACTCTTCCATGAATATTCTCTCCCCATCCATTAAATAAAGAGGCTAGATATGTTAAATATAGTCAAAAGGCCTGGGCCACACTTTTATTCAAATGTATTAACTCTAACCTGTGCAGGGCTTGTAGTGCTAAACCTGATACCAGAGCAAGGAAAGCTAATGTGCCCCTCTCCATACTGGAAGGGTGAATCCATGCCCAGTGGTGGGCTCCAAAACATTTTGCTACCACTGTGGGCATGGTATGGTGGGCATGGCCAAGGGGAAAGCCCTGCGTTACACATGAATTAGGACTACTGTACTTTATTTCAAAATTTGGATGGGTGGGACCAGCCAGAATTTCTGCTACCAGTTCTGGCAAACTGGTGTAAGCCTGCTGATGCTCACCACTCTCCTTGCCCCTGTGCAGCTCTGATCCTTGTGCAAGCTGGTTGTCATATGGTGGAAAGAACCCTGGGTCCATTCCCAACTCTGTTCATGTGAACAAATGTTGGACATCCCCCAAAGTTATTTCATGGTGTGCCCTGAATGCGCAACTGATTCACACTAATTGTGCCAGGCAAGCAGTGCCACTTCATCAAAAGATGATTCACCACTAACCCCATCCACACAGCATTACCTACCAAATAATTGTGACCTATTTATCACCACCCACCTCTATAAAAAGGACAACTAACAATTCAGTTCAATTCAATTCGACTTGTATGCTGCTCCACTCGCAATGTGACTCTGGGTGGCTAACAAAAAACAAAATACTGTATCACAGTTACAATAAATACAATTACAATATCACAGTTACAAAAGATCACAATTACAATGTCAACTACCCACTTCCCTCAATGCCACTCTAGGAGTTGGGCTAAAAACTCCTATCAAGCCCCTCAACGGTGACCCACATAAGTACTGTGGAAAAAGTGGGTGAACAGATGGGTCATCAGCTCCAAAATTGTCAAAGAGGCTGCATGAGAGGCTGTGCATGCTTGAATCACCTCTGTGCCATCCTCAGCCCCCAACACAAGGCATCATCCCAGGTGCCCACCTCAATTTGCCCCAGAGTGTGAAAAATACCCCAGTATTTTTAAGCTGCTTTGCAGCTATCATTTTGGGTGTACATTCCCACAGAAGGAAAATGAATGAGAAGTGACTGAACTGCCTCTTCTCAGGGTTGTGGAAGGGAGGCTTTGGGCAGGGAAGAAACCATGCCCTGAGACCTTGTGGAT
This sequence comes from Furcifer pardalis, assembly GCA_030440675.1. NCBI lineage: Eukaryota > Metazoa > Chordata > Lepidosauria > Squamata > Chamaeleonidae > Furcifer > Furcifer pardalis. Next base: position 279,761,381 of record CP126890.1, read on the forward strand.
CATGTCTGGTGGGCACTTAAGCCAGAGAATTGCCTCCCTTTCTTAAATAATGATACCACCAATATTCCTCCAGTGAAAAGATAGGAACCTGGGACAGTCTCTAAGCATTAATAGAGTCTTCAGAACCTTGTCACCTGGAGAAAGGGGGGAACATATATCTCTGGTCTGGTTTTACTGTAAATTTGAGTATTCTACTGTCCACTTGCCACTTCATAAATTATCATCGTTGTCGTAGGGTGCAACTCGTATCTGAGAATGCATTTTTTTCCTGAAGCAGGAAAAATGCTGTTGGCGTGAATTTGTTTAAGGTGGATCCCAGCTTGCCATGAAGTGACCCACACACTCTGGTCACAGAGCCATCTCCTGAAATGAGACACGTAGGATTTAACACCAAGACTGAGATGCACTGCTGCAGCCTTGAGGATATGGACAAGGTGCGCCTTCACAGCCAGTCCATCTAGCATAGCCTCTTCTGCCTCCATGACTATTGGGAATCAGAATTGCTCTTCTATTCATTTTGCCGTTGGGCCCAAGTGATTGTTTCCAGTGGCATTTCCTCCACCCCACCTAAATAACCAAACAGGTTATTTTAGGGAGTCAAGTTATATATCTCTTGAAATTGACACTGGTTTTTCCCCAAGGTATGGAAGGTAAGAAGAGTCCCTCTCCATCAGCAGAGGTGCAAAACATTAAAAATATATATATACAATAGCTATGTTAGTCGGTCCAAACATATCAGACAAGAAACAAAATAAAAAATAAAGAGGACAAAAAAGTTGTGACACTTTAAAGACTAACTGCTATATTTTAATGTGAGCTTTCATGGATCAAATCCACATCCTCTGGCACAAGAGTGAGACTTTATAACTATTATGTATAAATGACCCTGTGGCCAGGTGGGGATATGTAGGACAATGGTTGGTTAGTATGTTAGACACAGATTGCACATCATGTGAGAATTTCACACTCTGTAATGATATTAAGATCTATTCCTGTGAAGCTTTGTTCTGGCAAAAGATTATTAGATAGATGCAACATAATCATTGTGGTGGTTCACATTTGGTATTGAGGTAACTTTTCATGAATTTGCATTTTGCATTTATGGACTTTGTTCTGTGATAAATAACTATGGTTGGTTTGGAGAATTGACTTAGGATTTGGGAAATGACAGCATGTAACAGCAGTGGCAAATCTATGGCACACATGCCAGAGGGGGGCAGTCAGAGTCCTCTCTGTGGCCACTAATGCTGTCTCCACAGCACAGAATTCACCAGAGTTCATTACTAGAAAGCCAGAGGGATGTGGGGAGGGGCTGGGCTCTCCTCTCCCCCCTCCATGCATGCCTGAGGACATTTCTCACATCACCCACCCCACTGCCCAGCAGCCCAATGGGAACCCTTCCTTCATCCCATCCCTGTCTGAGGTAAGGCAAGTGGCTCACATGTGCCATGAGGGTGCAATGCAGATTGCAGCCTGTTGAATCTGTGGCAAAGGTAATTCATTGAAAGCTCTATTATTGTGTTTTTCTTTTAAGACAAAAGATGTTAATACAGTATATGGATTTTTTTCCTAAACTAAAAACTCAGTATTCAGGTTAAATCACTGTGTTGACAGTTTGTGATAAATAAGTGGATTTGGGGTTACAGTTTGGGCACTTGATCTCTAAAATGTTTGCCATCACTGGCATATAACATCATTATTTAGCTTTGATGTTTTGTTCTGTAAACAGGACAATGATAGTAGCTGAAAAGACCTCAAGCTGTGCATAACATTTGGTAATGAGTGAGAATCACTGACCATATCTCTGAATTGTGTTCTGTTAAGGTGGTTATGAAAGAATCTTGGGTTATAGAAAAATCACAGCAGAGAACAACATAATTATTGAGGCATCTCAGTTTGATAATGGCACAAAAGGCCTTGACTATTCAAACCCTTGAGATGTGTATTCAGTATGTGTATATATTTTATCTCTTCTACTGTGAAAATAGCAGAGGCAGGACAGAAAAAAGACATTCTGAGTCACATTCTGAGACTGTTAATTCATTTTTACAAAATCTTTCACTGTCCAGTGTGACAAGGGCATTTGAAACAACCAGTGTTTACAAATGACCAGAAGAGCTGAAATTGACTAGTTCAGTTCCCTTGACTACATTCTCCAGCCATGAGGGCCCGTCCTATAAATCAAACCCAAAGAGGAGTTGCTGTCACAAAGTAGGCTTCGTGGCTGTTTAGGAGCTTATTAGACTTCTGATTTTTGCTGCAGAAACATGGCAGGACTGGCAAATTAGAAAAGGAATTTGGCTGGTGAATTTTATTCGGCAACAGAGCCTGGGAAATTTGCTGTTTTGAACTGTTTTGAACTGCTGATTTGGGGACTTCCCATTTTTTAAAAAGAAAAGTTCAGATTTCAGCAGATGGGTCAGCGTATGGAATAGGCCTGTGGTGGTTTAGTGATTAGGTAAAAGTAAAGGTTTCCCTTGCTTGAAAGCCAGTCGTATCCAACTCTAGGGTTCAGTGCTCATCTCTGTTTCAAAGTAGTTAAGATGGTTAAGATGCTGAAATTGATGGCTGGAAGGTCAGCATGTCAGCATTTCAAGCCCTGAATTCTGCATGACAGAGTGAGCTTCCGTCTCTGTCCCAGCTCTTGCCAACCTAGCCTTTCAAAAGTAAAAAAAAATGCAAGTAGATAAATAGGTACCACTTTGGTGGGAAGGTAACAGCATTCTGTGTCTAGTCATGCCTGCCACATGACCATGGAAATGTCTGCAGACACAGACAATGCTGGTTCTTTGGCTGTAAACGGAGATGAGCACCACCCCTAGAGTCAGATATGACTGGCTTTTGAGCAAGGGAGACCTTTACCTTTACCTATGGAGTAGGTATAAGTGAGTTTGTGCATCCTAACCATCACCAGTTACAGCTGCTCTTTGAATCAGATCATTGGATAGGCAACAGACTTTCTTCACTGTTGACTTTCCTGCTGGTGTCAAATGGGGCTGAATGCTTAGGCTGCATGTCTCCCATGAGAAATGGCAAGAGAGTGAAAGGTCAAGGAGTTTACCAGGACAAGAGAAAGCCCTTTTATCGGCTAATAGGCTGGCAGGGCTGCAGGAGTACAAAGCCTCCAGGGAAAGCATAACCTGGGTGTCGCAGGGATTCAGAACTGCCAGGATTAAATCACACCCAGATTTTTCTGACTCCCAACCATGTCTTTTCCTCCCATCCATCCCAGCACCATTTCGGTTCAGCCATGCCGGGGTGAGTGAGGCGAAGGGGAGAAAAGCAGATGAGCATAATCTGACTAAATATGTTCTTGACATTAGACGCTCCCACACAGATTTGTTAGAAATAGGATAGGGAAGGAAAATAATAAGCTTATATATTTATCCTACATGCATAAAGGCCTGGCTGTCAGAATCCATTTGGGGATTTTGCCAGTTATGGCTTAAGGTGCCTTTCCACCACAGCGCATATCTCCCCTGTTCACGTTACTTTTTTTAACCTTTGGGGGGGGGGGGGAGTAATTGTATAGATTAGATATTATGCACAGTAGTGTGTGAGACCTCTGCCTTAATTAAGATGCTGCTGGCGTTTCCAGAATACTCCCCAATTCATCTGCTTGGAAGCCGTCTAAAGCGCTTTCAGCGAAATGTCAATAGACAGGTTTTTAAAGCCACCAAACATTTGTTTTCTTAGATTTGATTGGAGTCCACTTGAGCATTGCTTTGCATTGGTGGCAATAGTGGTGTTGTGATGGATAAAACGTTAGCTGTGATATTATTATTATTTTGTTTAGTCTCTCAGTTTTAAAAAATGAGAAATCCAAACAGTTGCTTGTGGTTTAATGTTAAATGAGACTGCAGTTCTAGAAGGTGGCAAGACCCATAGGAAACAGTGTGATCTAATTACACAGAAATGTGTCCAGGACTACTGTTGTTACTTCCCTTTCTTTTATTGCAGAGTAATTATTTCCATAATGTCCAGGATTATCATTAAGTTTATCAATTGATAATTAATAATAAACTTTTTCTGAAACAATTCATAGGACTGAACAGCAGCACATGTGGCTTCTCTTGTATAATTGTGCAATGTTGTCACATTCACAGAATTTTGTAGGGGGTCAAAGAGAGATTATCTTCTATTCCACCCCACCCCCACCCCCAATTTTTTGTGACAAATTTATAAAGATGTAGGACAGGGTGCCCAAACTATGGCCTGTACAAGCACGTTTTACTTCTGCTTCCAGGGGCGATGAAGGTGGCATGGGCCAGATGAATTGATGTTGGGAGCTGGATCTGGCCCATGGGCTGTAGTTTGGGCACCCATGGTTATGCAGAGAAAATGGTAGCTTGAAATCTATTTCATCCTGTTGCAAAACAGCTTGCAAGGTGTGTTTTACTTCCACTTTTAGTGAGAGGAACTACGAGACTGGCCCACTGAACCACATGACCAGACCACTGAACCATGTGACTGGCCCACAGCCCAAAAAGTTTGGACACCCCTGATGTAGGAGAAGGCAATGCCATGCAATGCCTTTTGACTCACAACAATCTATCCATCTGGAAACAAGCAAGATGTTCTCAATGTATTTGAGAATCTGTGATTATTCTAGAACTCTCCTTGTAAAATAAACATTTGAGACCACCTTTACATTTAAACCTTGAACAGACAGAAGAATCAGGAAGTGTACAGAAGCCTTTTTGTACTATAAAAAGAGCAGAGTGTTTTGAAACCTGTTCCACACCCTCTAACCAAGAGAAGAAAGAGTGTCATCTGTGAGGAGATCTAGTGGTTGGTGCACTTCTGGTCCATTAATATAATATATTTTGGGTGAGAATGAGATTGACATCCCATTATCTATGTCCTTTTCTGCCTGCCCACCTGTGGGCTGGTAGAACAAACAGTGACATCTCTTAAGTTACTCTTGAATGGCAAACATTCGGGCTGACAGCATTTGAACATCAAGAGTAGGATGTGTGGAGTACAATATGTTCTCTGTGTTCTTATATGGAGGACCCAACAAATACAAGAGATCCATCCGTGTGGTCAAACAAAACATGAGGGAGATACAGAAAATAGGCATGAAAAACAAGATAGTGTTAGTCACTCTTTGAAGGAAGGGAAGTGTTTTTCCCCTCCTTTCTCCAATAGCTGTAGATTTGAGTGGCTGGATGAATCAGCTAATGGGGTCCTTGATTATGGACTTCTTAGCCCTTTGGACTAGGGAGGGCAAGTTTGATTGTCAGAGATGCAGACTAAAGGACCACATCTTTTTGACTTCAAGCTATTTTTGGACCCAATGCATTAGCTCTTTATAGGATGGCCACTTTGGCTCTGCCAAACAAGATGAAGTGACTCACTGAAAAGAAGACAAAGAAGGCCACAGAATCACACAAACATTTTGACAGCAAGTCTGTAATTTTAAATAGAGAATAAATCTCACCAAAGTTGGAAAACTGTGTACCTGCTGATCTGTGTGTCTGCTGCTTGAATGTTGGTGTCTTCAAGGCTCTTGCAATCTGTTCTCTCTAATAGACAAGGTAAAGGTAAATGTCTCCCTTGCTCGAAAGCCAGTCATGTCTGACTCGAGGGGATAGTGGTTATCTTTGTTTACAGCCAAAGATCTGGCATTATCTACATCAGAAGATGTTTCCATGGTCATGTGGCAGACATGACTAGGTGCTGGAATGCACAAAATACTGTTACCTTTCCCACTGAAGTGGTACCTATTAATCAACTTGCAATTTCTGGCTTTTTAACTGCTAGGTTGGGACGGATGAGAGGAGCCCACTCTGTTGCACAACACTTAGGCCTTGAACTGCTGACCTGCCAACCTTCTAGCCATCAAGCTCAGTGTCTTAACCACTAAGCCACAGTGGACCTCAGGATTGTCTTGTAAAATAGGGGGGAAGAATGCCTACTGGTTCTGATATTGTTGAACTACAGCGCCTGCCACCCATGACCATTGGCCACATTGGCTGGCTCAGGGAGCAGCTGAAGACTAGCCACATCTGGGCCACCATAGATGCCAAAATCCAACTCCCCAAAATAAGACATATAGATATTCTATATTGTTACACAGTGGAAAATAAGTCCAGCTGTCTTTAACATTGTCCAACACATAAAGGGCAGAATTCTCTTTCTTCCTATTTTTGGCAGTTGGGCAAAGCTTGAGCAAGGGTCTGTTCAGTATTTATTTATTTATTTATTTGTTGGATTTATGTAACCACCCTTTTCGCCTAAGCAACCCAAGGCGGCTCACAGCATCAGTTTAAACCTATACCCAATGCTAATTAAACTAAATACAGTGCAACCCTGCATAACGAATGCTTCACATAGCGAAAAATTCACATAACGAAGCATTCGTTGTGAAGGGGCAATACCCCACATAATGGAAAAATATTGTTTGTTATGCAGGGGTTTTGGTAGCCGGGGTATGGCTGCTCAATGGAATCCCCGGTTAACGATATATTTTTTTTCATTATGCAGGGTACCGCCATAATGAAGAGCTCCATGGAACAGAGTTTTTTCATTATGCGGGGTTCTACTCAGTGATGGGATGACAAAAATTCTACTACCACGCCATGACGTCACGGACGTCATGGGCGTGGCCAATGTCATGACGTCATGGCCGAAGCCGACGTCATGATGTTGTGGGCAGGGCCAAAAATAAAAATAAATAAATAATAAAAATAAACACACACACACACACCCCTCCCTCTCAGCCCACCCACCCAGACACAAATAAATAAATAAATAAATAAATAAATAAATAAATAAAATAAAATAAAAACAACCACCCACCCAAAACACAAATAAATTACCCACCCACCCCAAATAAAAACCCCTCGCTTACCTTTCTTGGGACCCGGCACCCCGACTGCTTCCACAGCCACCGCCGTCGCTGCCTGCACCCCTGTGGCGTCCTCCTCGGGCCGGTACCTTTTTCGCCCGGCTCCGGCCATGGCCAGGGGCGGCGGGCAGCAGTGGCTCTGGCGGTGGCTCCAGCCGTGGCTGCCGAGCCTCCCTGGGATGTCCCCATGCCGCACCGCTGCCGCCTGCAGCTTCCTCCTCCGCCAGGCGCCGCAGCCGGGCTAAAAAGGGACCGGCCCAAGGAGGAGGCCACAGGGATGCAGGCAGCAGCGGCTCCAGCGGCGGGGGGCGGCGGCTGCAGGCACCCAGCCCACAGGCGCCCGGCAGAGGAGGAGGAGGCAGCGGTGTGCCGCGCCGGGTGTCCCCAGGGCATGGGGCTTGTTGGCAGCGGACGGCCCAGGCAGCCCTCAACGTGCCGCGGGGGAGGTGCCCTCCTCAGAGGGCTGGTGCCGCCGCCGCCGCCGCCGCCGTCCTGAAAGCTCTAAAACAATTTTTTAAAAAAATTGGAGCTAAAATGGCTCCAATTGACTGCACATGCGCAGAAAATCAATCTGACGCATGCACAATGCATCAGATTGAGTTTCTGCACATGCGCAGTCAATTGGAGCCATTTTAGCTCCCATTAAAAAAAAATTTCTTTCTTTCGGTGAGGCGTCCGGAACCGGACGCCTCAAAAGTTGTCTACCCTCCCGGAGAACCCTCCGGGATTGGTCCTACCAGTTCCAGGGAACCGTCTGGAACCGGGGACATCCCATCACTGGTTCTACTGTACTGTAAAACTATCTAAAAGCATCTATAAAACCTCCCCAATCCTATTAAAAAGGACACCTGGGCAGGGGTAAATAAGCCCTGGGTTGTGGTACCAGTTGTACCCCACACCTGCTGGCATAGCCATGTTTTTGAAGCCTTCCTGAAGGGAAGCAATTCTGCCTGGAGGTGCAATTCAAGCGGCAAGAGCAGATACCAAGAAGGCTCTCCTCCTGGTCCCAGTGAGATGAGCCTCCCTGGCTTATGGGACCACTAGGGAGCCCCTACGGTCTGCCCTCGTAGGATGGGTCAAAAACCTTGGGGTGATGTGTTTCTTACGTCTCCTGACCCACTACCATGAAGGGCTTTAAAGGTCAAAACGAGCTCCTTGAATTGCACCCGGAGGCATACTGGCAACCAATGCAGCTCCCATAGCAGTGGCGAGGCATAGGCATAACGCCCACACCCTGTCACCACCAGGGCAGTCACATTCTGAACCAGCTGTAGCTTCCAGATGATCAGCAAGGGAAGCCCCATGTAGAGCGCATTATCCCCTAGCATGAGCTGAATCTGTGTTGCATTAAATGAAGAGATCTTTACTTGCAAACCAGAGATTGCACAAGAGCCTGAGCACAGAGCATTGTGCATTTCTGCATTCCTTTGATGACAGTGACCAAAGAACTGGATAAAGACTTATTAGGTGGTAGAAAATGGAAGAAGAGGAAAAGAGAAGAACTTCTCACTTTGCTAACTCTTAGTGGCTTCATAAAGCTCTCATTGCTTGGGGATGTAAGTAATAATGAATCAAGCCCAGCAACAAATCCTTGCTTCATGAATAGTTTGCTCTTTCATGACACAAATCATTTATTTTGCTCCAAGATGGAAAAGAATTAGGGAGTTATCCAGTATTGAAGAAACTGACTTCCTTTTAAAAAGAAAAATACCACTCCTTCACTTTTTCCTCCCAACCTGGTTTGAGAAACAACTTGAACATCTTGTAAATACAGGGGGACACAGAGAAGGATTAGTTGGTAAAGTCATAGTTTATGAATTAAGCTTTACAATGGTAATGGGGTAGACTGGGGTTTCTCAACCTTTTCAAACCGGAGGCCAGGTCATGCTCTCTCAGTCAGCTTCAAGGGCTCAAGGGCCATTTTGCCCTGCCTGCACAATGGGGGTGGTCATTTTGTCCCAACAGCTTCAAAGGGATGGTCATTTTGTTTCTTGAATGCCCTTGGAGGAGGAGCATATTAAATGGCACCACGGGGTAGATCCGACCCGTGGGCCTTAGTTTGGGAAACCCTGGAGTAGACCATACATCTAGCAACTCAATGCCGAGGGTTGGGCAGTGGTAAATAACTTGACTCCCTAAAGGGGCCAACAACTATGGGCAGATGAGCCCCTTTAGATGGGGTGATGGCCCCTCAGTGGAGGAAATCCCACTGGAAACCATCATATTGGGCCCGACAGTAAAATAAGTGGAGGAGGAACCACTTCACTATTCTGATTCCAAATGGCCATGGAGGCAGAAGAGGACATGCCAGATGGACTGGCTGTGAAGGCGCACCTTGTTAATATCCTCAAGGCTGTGGCAGTCCCTTGCATTCACGGTGTTAAATCCTGCATGTCTCATTCATACGTGCTGCAGGAGATGACTCCGTGATCACAGTGTATGGGTCACTTTATGGCAACCTGGGATCCACCTTAAACAAATTCATGCCATTGGCAATTTTCCTGTTTGTCATTCTTTCAAAGTCCAACAGAGATGGGATAAGGACAGTGGAGGCAGGTTTCAGGTGAAACTGGAGCCTCTAATTCAGACCTGCATTTTGGCAGCAGTGAAAATGGTTTCCAGGAAAAAAATGTATACTCGGATGCAAGTAGCAGCCAATGACGAATAATCACAAGTGTGGGCTGGATAGCTTGGTGGTTTAAGTATGTGTCTGTAGAGCCAGAGGTTGGGAGTTTGATTCTCCATGGTGTCTCCTATAAATAGATTCAGCCTGGATAGTCTTGGACAAGTCATAGAGTCCCAGAGTGACTCCAGAAAAAGGACTATTTCTGAGTACTGTACACCTGAAAAACACAGAAAGTATTTGCCATAAATCATAGTTGATCTGATGGTATGCAAAATAATTACAAGAGACTTTTTTTAACCTTATTATGAACAAATATTTACATACATAGATTACTACAATGACTAACATTTTTCTTCCTGGGTTTTTCTTATTCTTTTGGTTTGTTAGTTTGTTTGTAAAAGCATTCGCCACTGCCATCCCTTACATGCCACGATGCAATTACATACTATAGTTGGCAGTAAGTTAGCCCCATTTGGTTGTGCTGGGTGGAGATAATGGGCTTTTTAAGAAGTTCAGGAAATATAAGACGTTTACATTAAACCAGGGATTCTCAACCTGCGGCCCACATGCCGGATGTGGCCCAAGGCACCATTTCATGTAGCGTGTCCCCCCCGCCTCCACCACACCAGGAAGTGCCATGTGTTGGAGGAAGGGCAAAATCGCCATCCGGCCCCCAAAGCTGTCTGATGGACCGTGACCCGGCCCCTGGCTTAAAATGGTTGAGAACTTTTGCATGAAACAACTCCTGTATCTACTCACTTGTAGTAGTAGTAGTCGTCGTCATCTTAGAGCTAAATACAGTGAGTATTTTCTTGCTGAATTGTACTTATGGGGATAAAGGACTGAAGACCTCCAGATGTCTTTAGACCCTAAGTCTTATTAGCCCCACCCAGCAGGCTCTATGGTAACAGATTGTGTGAATTTACAGTTCAACAACATCTAGATGACATAGCTTTCCACCTGCTTTAATGGATGTTTATGATCTTCATGAAAGCCTTGTACTAATGAATACATATGCATTAGTGGTTGGTTAGATGTTTGCTTTCTTAAATCAGCTTTTCAAGACTACCTGCTCTTGATTTATGGGGTGGCTCTTTTGGGTATTATGGGGGCTTTTGGTTTGGTATAGGTTTAGTTTCCCCTGAACTCATTTACTAGCATCTATCTATTCCTCCTTGTCTGTAACAAGTACATTCTTAGCCTTCTGTTCTTTGAAAGTTTAGATCTCATTTTAGAACAGCTTCATTCCAATTTCTTTTCCCATCACTGAGTCACTTTGGTTGACATCTGTTGCATATTTTCAGATGCTGCAATATGCTTCCTATAATCTGTCTGCCAAAACTGCAAACAGTACTTCAAATATTATCTTGTTAGTAGAAGCAAAAAAGGATCCAAAAGTTATTATATTAGTGTCAAGACTCCTGCTCTTATGGAAATGCTACCAACAAGACAGAGATTATGTGGCAATGTGTCTGACTAAGATACTTTATGATATTACTCAACCTGGTTTATTTTTGAAGACCTCTTCTAAGTGAGGCCTGCACACCATGTCATCTAATGGCATTTTGCTGCCTAAGGCAAAGTACAAAGTAGCATTCTTTTCCCATTCCATATAGAGAAACCTGCTGTATAGGCAGCTGATGGCATGGTATCTTTTACCCATAACTGGGCCAGCAACATAGTTTAGGCCAGCATTCCCCAACCTTTGGGTTAGGGACTTCAATTCCCAGAAGCCTAAATCAGTACATCAGCTGATCAGTGCTTTGGGGAATTGACTTAGACTTCTGGGAATTGAAGTCCAAAATCCAAAGATTAGGGAACACTGGTTTAGGGAATACATAAGAGGCATGGATAAACACTGCTCCCAAAATAGAAAATATTACTTTGCACTCTATAACTTCCAATGACCATGGTGGCTATGCGATGCTGGGAATTATGACCCCTCAAAGGCATCTAAGGTCACTCACTGTCTCAGACTAGCTCATCCCACAAGATTATTATCAGGCTAAAACGATACCATTGTGAATGATTTTATGTATGTTTTACTGAACACCCATTACATTATTATGACACATTTCCTCCAAGAGGTTTGGTAAAAGTAAAGGTCTCCCTTTCTCGAAACCCAGTTATGTCCAACTCTAGGGAGCAGTACTCATCTCTGTTTCCAGTCAAAGAGCCAGTGCTGTCTGCATCTACAGACGTTTCCATGGTCATGTGGCAGGCATGACTAGATGTCGGAACAAATGGAATGTGGTTACCTTTCCCACCCAAGCAATACCTATTTATCTACTTTCCATTTCTTGCTTTCAAACTGCTAGTTGGCAGGATCTGGGATAGACAGCAGCTGCTCATTCTGTCGTGTAGCCCTCGGGTCTCGAGCTGTTGAACTGCCGACCATCTGGCCATCAATCCCAGTGTCTTAACCACTAAGCTAGAGTTTTAGGGGAGCACAAATGGATAGAGACTGACAAGAAGGTTAACAAATTATAAAACTTGTCTATAAAGAAGATAGAAAAATCTTGACATTTTTCGAAAGAACTTATTTTAAAGAAGAAAATAGATGTATGAGAGAGTGAACCTAGCAGGTATGACAATCCTTAGTTAGATGATACTGCTCCATGTTCAGGGACTCTTACTGTTCATGCTGGGATTCTTTCTTCTTCTTGTGCTGTATCCCATTCCAAATATTGGCAATCATCATGATGATCAGCCATGAAAAAAACTGTCCTGCGAATATAATGCCATGGCTTTTCATCTGCCTTCCACATCGTAGTGCGACACCTGTACCACTGATCCAGCTTTCTGGTCCTGTGCCCTACGTCCTCCTCAGCCCCAGGCCAGTATTGATGAACTTGCTGCCCTCCATCAAGATGGATTCAAGTGAGATTTAATCCACTTGGGGACCATCACCATTTGGTACTCAAGGCTGTTAGTCCTCAGGGTTGTCAAGTTAGTTAACCACCACCTGATGCTCACCGTTGAGTTGCTGGCAGCATGGTCTCTCTATTACCATAGCAGGATAACCTGGCCAAACTTGTAGAATCCTTTATAGAAGCAAAAATATCTAAAATGATGCTACCATACTTTGTGTACATTGTGAAAATTAAATTACGTGGCAAGCTGAACTTTTAGCTAGCCTGCTGGAGGGAAGAAAATGGACATACATTATAATTTAGTGGTTCTGTACTAATAATGGCCCACCTTGCTTGTTTTTGAACTTGATCAGAGGACAAATGAGTGTAACCTCATAAAAATTCTATATTTCTCTTTGATGAATGTATCAATCATTGCTATTGGCTAGCATGGAAACAAAATCCATAACACATTTTTATTAGTCACCTTAATGTGGTTTCTAATCATTAAAAAAAAGAAAGAGGAGAAGATATTTTTAAAAGTTGTTGGAATTATTCCAGTTTTCCCTTATACTGATATTGATTAAGGTTTTGGCTAATTTTCTTGCTGCCTGACCACAAAAATTAGAAGGCTGGGAGAGGTTGTGTTGTGGTTGTGTATGTTGTTTAGTGCTTTAGTTTGTTATTGGTTTGCCTTTAAACTGCATGGGGGAAAGTGTGGTTTCTTCATCATCAGTGAAACCACACTTTCTCCTGTGCAATTTAAAGGTAAACCAATAGTTATTTTCAACTATTGGAGGAGGGCAATAAGCATAATCCAGCTGAAATTAAGTCCTGCTTGTCTTAATTATGGAATAAAAAAGGTTCAGCTTTTCTTTTGAAATGTGTAGGATTTAAGATTAAGGTTTGAATCTTACATGGTCAAACTATTTACACCAAAACCATAGTATGTGAGCCATTTGACTCTTTCAGTGTTTGCTCACAGAAGCATCTAAGACCTCCCTGCAGAAGTGTAAAGTATGTTTAAGGGAGCTGTCTCCTCTTGTGTAAGTGACATTTAGCTCTTCTCTGTATTTTAGATTAATAAAATCTTCACATAAAGTCACAGAGGAGGCAAATTATCAAACTGTATTGGCTTCCTGTGATCTGACTTTAGGCCAGACCGGTTTGACACTGGTGTTTTTCAGAATGTAACAGTCTTTTGTTATCCTTTCTTTATTTTTCTGCAGGAGTTCAGCCTTCAAGATGTATTAGCAAGCAGTGGGGCTTCTTTCAGTTAAATGTGCATGGCAGGAAAATAGAATTAAATTGATGGGATTGAAGACTGACATGTTCACCCTCATGTCCCTGAATTTCCATGAATTTAGGATAGTCCTTAATTACACTTCACGGTATCTTTCTATTGCTGTTTTCTGTATGTTTTGCTCTTTGATCATATTTCATTTAACTAGGTCTAGGTACTTATCAACTGGTATCATGTGGTTGCTGTGCAGGCTAATATTTGGGAAATGAGATTGCTTCCTTACCAACATATGTAATCTATTTGCTCTTGCTTACAATCTCTTCTTACATAACGTGTATGTATCAGTGTCTTTCTTACCACATTCTCCCTCATGACTTTTTCCCTTTGCAAAATGGTATTTGCTAAATTTATAAATACACTGGAAAGGGCAATAATGCTAGGAAAGATTGAGGAGGAAGACCAAGTATGAGATGAATTGATTGATAAAGGAAGCCATGGCCTTGTTTTGCAAGAGCTAAGTAGGACTGTTGAGGACAGGACTTAGGGGAGGTCACCATGCTTCAGAAGTGACTTATTGGCCTATAACAACAAACTTTAAAATGCTTTGTTAATGTTGTTGGAATTTGAATCTGAAGGCCAAATGGAATGCAGCACTGGATGCATGTGATTACGGTAGTTAATATGCTTGCTTTGTATTCTTAAACAGCAAGCAACAATAGTGGAATTGAGACTATGATGCATAAGAGACTATGATGCTTGAGAAATTTATATATATTCCATTGGCCTTAGTAGGAGATTTTCATTAAAGCTGGATAGCATTTGGGAACATTTTAATTTAGGCTGCTGTTGTGGAGCGGGGACTGTTAAGCCCTCATCATTGATACATGTGGCTACTATTTAAGGGCCAAAAAAACAGCCCTATTATATGTGGTCTGCAACTTTGTCATGGGAAAGGTTGGATAAATCTTTTTCTACACCATACTAACTTTAGTAGGAATGTATGAGTAATCAATTTCCAGGCTCAGGTTGGACCAGCGGATCTGAGTTCACATTTCCTAGACATTTTGCAGAAGGATGCAATATATATTTTCAATGATTTCACTTGGACAACCAGTTGTGGCCATGTGCCACATAATGATCATAGTTGAAATATGGACATAGGACTGCATTGCCAAGCAAAACACCATAGCTATCACCTTCGATATTTTGCAAATCAGCACTTAAGACCCTTACACCACAGATTGGTGCTAGAATTCTAATGGCTTCAGATTTTGAGTAAAAGCTTATTCAAACCCTTGAGAGTCTTTTGCATTCCCATTTAAAATCCTCAAGGGATGATCTTTTTAAATGCAAACCTCCTGCAGGAAAAAAAATACTAAGGGTTGTTTGGCTTCTGTACCAAACAGAAGATATTCCAGTGCTACCCTGGGTACCATTTTCCAAGACAGATGGTTATTAATGATGTGGTTAATGCTTTTATGTCTGCAGATATTACATTGAGCAATTCTTTTACCTCATAGTGTGCTAATATAGTTTTTGCTATTAAAGGGACACATCTGCAGATCATATGGCTAACTCATACATAAAGCACTAATGTTGTTTTAATTGAATCAGCTCCTTGCTGAGATGGGACAATAAGATTGGGCATTTCAGCCACCAGAGGGCTGTTGCTTAAAAGTTTTGTTTGTTTGTTTGTTTTGTTCTATTTCTATATCAACTTGCAGACTAGATCACCACTCTGGGCAGTGTACATGAATATATAAATACAATGCATAATAAAAAATAAAATCCTCTCAACTTTACCATTCTAATTTCACATATAAAAGCATCAGAGTTGCAGCAGAAAAATATATATGACAGTTTTGTTCTCTTGTGTTAAATGGAACAAGAAACTAACAATAAGATACTAAGATACTTTCTCCTGGCATCAAGAAACATTATCATATTTGTAAGAATGATTTTTTTTGCAAAGTACGCAATTGTACAAAATCATGAGAGCTGCTGTCTAATTGCACAGACTAATAGTAAGATGCATCAGATGGGTTGCTTGATTAGTCAGTCTTTCTGTTCCTGCTCAAAGCACAGAGACACACTGGTTTTGTGCACAGTGACTGTGTAAAATGCAGAAAATCTCAACAACAATAAAACAAAGACAAGTTCACATCTTCATGCTGGAAGTGAGAGGTCAACAGACTTTTCACAGGCTGATGCAGTGAGAACAAGCAGTTAGTGAGATTTCTTCACATCCCTAATCTGGCAGCCCCCCCCCCCCCCGGTGGTTTAGTGGTTAAGGCACTGAGCTGGAGACTGGAAGGTGAGGTTTTGATACCCAAGAGCTGCTCTTTAGGATATGAAAGAAACCTCATTTGGGTATCCCTTAAAAATCCTTTCAACCCAGACTAATGTCTGACTCGAAATTATTATTATTATCTCTAATCTTCAGCAGAGACTTTTGCTTCTCCTTTCTTCAGTAGGAGGTGGTAATCACATGCGTTTCTGGCAGCACAGTCATAGCAAAATTTGTTCTGCCAAGATGTATTGTGTATCATAGGAAGCTTCCATAGATAGAGCTCAGAGTATTTTGCCAATATTGACTCCTTCAGTCAAAGGTCCAGTTCTCACATCATCTGCTACATGAGCCTTTTACCAGAAGGTGCTAGGGACTGGACCAGGGGAACTTTGGATCCACTGCATTCTGTAAATTCAACTATGCTAGTAAAATATAGTTTTCTTGAGCCTCAACCAAGCCTTGGAAAAGTTACTTGTTTGTAGTCCAACTTTCAGAACCTCCTGACCAGCATTTCCACTGGGAGTTAATAGTTCAGCAAAACAACTTTCCCAAACTGAGATCCCTAACCTTTGCCTTTTGCTAATTCAGACCACAGGTTTCTCTAATCTAGTGTTTTTTGATATGGATTTTAATCACTTGCCAGGGCCTTGTAAGGAAAGGAGACAAAGGAAGAGAATGTCAAAGGTCAGTCAAAGGTCATAGTAAAAAAAATAATTATACCTCATTGTGGGGAAGAACATATCTTTCCTCAAGAATGAGTGTGTTTGTGACCCTAATGGGGGTTTTCCCTGAGGAGTAAAATATGCAGAAAAGTTTGCACACTTCTCAAAATAGGAACAACCGAAATGTGTGCAATTCAAATGTATACACTTCAGAACCTCCCTTTAGTTAATGGGAGTAAATGTGTAAATTAGCAGATATATTCCATATAATGCATAAACAAATGCACATAACAGTGAAGTTTGGAATAAAAAATATGTACAGCTTTACATTCAAGATGGAAAAACCAAGCCTTGTGATTTGAGAAAAAAGAAGAATGGAAAAGAAATGCATGGGGCATTTAGATAAACTCAATAAAACTGAGGCTGAGAGGTTTTCCCCACTCTGCCTGCTACCTGCACCTTTGAATGGGATTACATCTATCTGTCAGGAGAGTTTAGGACATGCAGTAACTCATGTAACACAGGTAATATAGTGTGTGTATTTTTTGCTATCACCTGCCTTTTTAAAATGGAGATGGAAAGGGGCTAGATGTGAGATGTTTCACAAGTAGTCCATGTGTGTTCTTGCTGTGGTGCACTGACTAGGAAACAGGAGTGGAATTCCAAAACGGCAATCAGTCTTGCTGGATTTATGTGTTTGCAACCCTGAAATGATTGCTGGTGCCTCATTGTGTTACATCTTCAAAAAAGAATGTTTGTCTGGTATGTTGCCTTGCGTATTGGAAAAACCCTGTTGAATTTTATTCCTGATTCGGATCTGTAGAGCTTGAAGAGTGCAATAGGTTGAGCTGGCAGTTCAAATTGCCGTTATATCTCCTTGGAGATGGACCAGTTCAGACCACCGGGTGCCAGTGTGGCTGAATGAGTTACGTGTACTTCCATCTTGCAAAAATTCCACAGTATCAGAATAAACCATTTCCCAGAAGTAAGCCACTTCTGAGTACTGTGTACTTGGAAACATTTGGCAAAGATGGCCATGAGTCAGAATTGATTACAGTTACTAATGTCCTGCCCGTCAACAAATTCACACCACCCCTGCTACTGTGAAATTTGTATTTTATTGGCATCAATTAATGCCATGCTAGGTTTGGAAGATCAGGATTCTAAATGTCTGTAAGCCAACATACTTTACTGTTTCAAAATGGTACAGATGAGTCATTAGCTTGCAGCAGTTTAAATTTATCTGTATGCTTAATTTCGCTTTAAATAGCTTCAAAGTGAGCTATACTTAAAGTAACTTGGTCAGTGCGGCCAAGGTCAGTGCTCAGAGAATTAGTAGATCAATTCTAGATATGGTGACTATGGAGGATTACAGTTTGGAAATGATACTGTTATATCACCTAATATCTTTCTGGATCTCTGTAATTAAACTTCAAGTAAATATTCAAACAGGCAGAATGGCTGAGGAGCACTTTGTGTTGCTGTTACAAAGGAAGCATGGACTGTATATCTAGGGAATGCAAAATCAGCCATGGGGGATGTATGTGGCCTATGGGCTTTGTTCTGCCAATCTTGCCGTGTCTTCAGAAATGTGTGCAGCACTTTCATATGAGAGAGATCTCCCCTCCTCTTTATTCATTCAGCTAAAGCAGGGCAGGTCTCTGGTGTAAATCAATGGTTAGAGGGCAGGAAGTCATGTTTTAGAAAACACCACACAAAAGATAAAAAAGTTGAAATGTTTCCAGCTTCCTTGAAAATCCAAGGCTCTCTCTTTCATGTCCAAAATGACATGAATGTCATTGACCAAACATAAATCCTCATTGGTACATGTTTCTGATAGTAACAAGCAGACCACCAAATGAGATGGATTCTGTACGTCTCCACATTCACACAGCATGTTTTTGTCCACCAGCAGCCCCCCAATTGAGCATGCCTGACTTACATTTACCCTGACCCTCAGCATTGCCATGGTCCTCCAAGTGACAAAGGGGAGGTTGGGTTCCTCAGCTATATCCTCCTTGAATGTTATTCCTTGTTCATGAACTCCCTTCTTCATTTTCTTATTTGATTGTGCTCTTGCATACCCTCAAGAATGTTTGATCTGCACACATGTTTTGAGCCCCAAAGTGAAGAGGCCAATGAAAGATTTTGTCCAGTGTCCATGTTGACTATAAATTGTGGCCCATTTCCTTCTTAGAATGATGGCAGCTGTCAAATGCAGTAACAGAGACAGTTCAGAAACAAGTTGGGCTCATGAGGTCCTTCTTCCTCGGCCCTGAATGCCTCTCCTATCCCCATCCTGCTACCAAGCCCCTATCTTCAGAGGCTACAGCTGGTCCAGAACGCGGCTGCATGAGTAGTGTTGGGGTGTGGGCAATATGCCCGTGCCCCACCGCTGCTGAGGGAGCTGCACTGGCTTCCAGTTTGCCTCCGGGTGCAATTCAAGGTGCTGGTTGTTACCTTTAAAGCCCTACATGGTAGTGGACCAGGATACTTAAGAGACCGCATAGTCCCAAGGACATCTGTACATCCCACCAGAGTGGACTGGAGAGGCTCTCTGGTTGTGCTATCGGCCAGAGAGGCGCACCTCTCTGGCACTAGAAGGAGGGCCTTCTCTGTGTCCGCTCCAGCCCTATGGAACCTCCTCCCAATAGAACTACGTCTGCAAATGGAGCTGCTGTCCTTCAGGAAAGGATTGAAAACCTGGCTGGCAGGTCAGGTCTGGGGAATGGATGGATCAATTTCCCCAGCTGGCTGGATGGTTTGACACCAGTGATGGGATGTCACCGGTTCTAGACGGATCTCTGGAACCGGTAAGATGATTCCCGGAGGGTTCTCCGTGAGGGGAAGTCCACTTTTGGGGCGTCCGGTTCCGGACGCCTGACCGAAAGGAAAAAAAAAAAATTAAAATCAGAGATAAAATGGCTCCAATTGACTGCGCATGCGTCAAATTGAGTTTCTGGACATGCGCAGTCAATTGGAGCCAAATGGATCCAATTTAAAAAAAAAAAAATCTTCCGAAGCTGGAGCTGCGAACCAGAGTTGAGGGATAGGAAAATGTGAAGGGGGAAAGGGGGGAGGGTTAGAGGGGGGGGGAGAGAGGTTAGAGATGGGCTGCCTTCCTGCCTCCCCCTCCCTCCCCCCTCTGGTTGGCTCCCTCCCAACGGGGGAGAGGAGAGAGCAGGAGGGAAGGAGGCGGCGACAGAGACGGTGGCGGCGTGAGAAGCCTGTGGATGCTCAGTCCCTCCCGGGGGACTCCAGGCATGAGCGATGGGGGGAGCGATGCTGGCAGGCGCCCCTTCCTCCTGGGGGAGCCCGCGGCCCCCCCAGAACGACTCCGGGACAAGGAGCCCCACGGGGCGCTGGAGAAAGCCAAGCTACGCGCAGAGGTTGCCGGAGGAACCCAGGATCTGGCGCCAGGGACTTCGGCCCCCAGCCCCGGGGGCGCCTCGAAAGACTCCGTCCGGGACACGGAGAGCCAAGCCTCGGCCGGCGAAGCGGACTACTGCCGCCGGATTCTGGTGCGAGGTAAGAGCCCGGGACTTCCCTGGGCGGCTGCGTCTCCGCCTTCGGTTTCCAAGCGGCCCGAGCCCTGAAGGCGACCACTCCCTTTCCTGCTCCGGCCCCGGGAGCCAGTGGCCCTTCCTCCCAGTCCTGCTTGCGCCTGGGTCACCGCCTCCCGACCCCCGCTGCCTGGCACCCTTGCCCTCCTAGAGCTCCGAGCCTGCCCCGAGTTTTCTCCTTCTTCGCCCCCCCCCGCCCCTTCTAGGGGAGGTGGGTGGGTGATTTATTTGTGTTTTCGGTGGGTGGTTGTACTTTAATTTAAATTTTATTTTATTTATTTCTTTATTTTATTTCTTTAAGTTATATACGGGTCTGTGTGCATGTTTATTTATTTATTTTTTATTTTTGGCCTTGCCCACAACGTCATGACGTCATGACGTTGGCTCCGCCCATGACGTCATGACGTCATGACATTGGCCACGCCCATGACGTCCGTGACGTCATGGCGTGGTAGTAGAATTTTTGACATCCCATCACTGTTTGACACCCAGTGCCTCCTAACTACAATGCCTAGCTATAATGCCTAGTTTTTAATGCTAAATTTTTAAGCTTTTAAATCTTTTAAAACTTTTAACTTCTGAACTGGTTTTAAATTGTTGTCAATATGCTGTCGTGTTGGGAATCGCCCTGGGTCCCTTCGAGGAGGAGGGCGATAAACAAATTTAAATAAATAAATAAATAAATAAATAAATAAATATGTGCATTTTCCCCATCCTGTCAACAGTCTCAACTTAATAAAAGTAGAAGTAGAAGCTGACTTTGCATTTTTGCTGTTAAAATTCTAATATTAAAAAAACTCAGTACAGTACTTTCATGTGGCAGGCTGTGGAGTCTTTTTCTTTAACCTGTCTGTATAGTCTTTAGTTGTCAAAACAGTCACTAAGGTAGGTCAGGGAGATCTGCTTTGCATTGCAGAAGCTACCTTAGATAGGTAGGATGCAAAAAGGAAGATGGAACGTAGGGGTGTGTGTGTGTGTGTGTGTGTTTCAGTTGTTTGTAATTTTGTGAGCCACTTTGAGTCACACACCCTTTTTTCCTGAGACAATATATCTTAAACAGCAAAAATGTAATCTCTTAAACTTACCCTGTTAGTCAAGAACATTTTCATCTTTACCTGCCACCTTTTGATACAAAGAAAATGTTGTTGTTTTGTATCAGCACAACTTAAATACTCTGCGACAGGATTGAATACTAGTGAAATACTATTTCTACTCAAATGTTTGAAGTGGTAGCTGTGTTAGTCTGTGGAAGCATATCTGAGAGTAAACAAAGCAGAACAGCAAAAAATAAATAAAAATAAAAATTGTGGCACCTTAAAGACTAACTCCTGTATTTAAATGTGAGCTCACTATTTCTCATATTGGCAGGCACACTCAAGAATAAATCACTTTTTCTTTTTATTTCCCCCTCTTAAAACTCAAAAATTATTGTTTATGAATAAATTTGCAAATATTGGTAAATGATTCTCTGAAATAATCCAAATATACTCTTAATATGTCTGTGTTGGTCAATTTCAGTTCATTCACACAAAACATGTTAAAAATGGTTCACCACTATGAGAAGTTAAAATTGTTTGCTCCAGCATAACATCAAAAGGACTAGGAACTGTACCACAAAAAGCAGAGCAAAACAAAACCACAACACTTCTGTGTGTTTTTGTGCACAAAAAAAATGCAGGGAACTTTTCATTCTCTTGTTCAGCACAGATTTTTTATGTCCTGTTAGAGGAGTGCTGGCAAACCGGTGGCATGTGTACCAGACGTGGCACTCCTAGGCCTTTCTGTTAACATGCATGCTATCACCTCAGCACAGAGTTCACCCGCCCCTCTGCCCAGCAGCCCAATGGGAGCACATCCTCCCTCCTCCAGCACAGAATTCACCCTGCCCCTCTGTTTGGGCACTCAGTCTCTAAAAGGTTTGCATCACTGTGATAGAACAAAATTAGTGAAGATTTCCTTCCCTCCAGAATAGTTCTTTACTCACATGTTCATGGAGAAAACAAAGGTATTGGTGCATAAGTCACTTTTGTATCTGCGTCTTTTGGCTGCCTGCTGTGAGCCACATTGCTTCTTAAACTGTTGGGCTATTCAGCCTGTACTTCATCATATTACCTTAATCCTTATTTGTTCTCCTGGCACTTGAATGAGTATGAAAACACAATTTATTCTTTACAGCTTATTCTCCCACTGTCTACTGGGGGGGGGGGGGAGATATATGGGATGAAGTAAAGTGTGGTGAAATAATACTGTCACATTCATCAATTAGCTTAATTAACTCTGATTATTGGTTGGAACACTCATGCAAGTGGAAGGGAAAGGTAATAATAATAATAATTTCAGAAATTATTCTAGATTGAAAGGATTTTTGCTGGAGAAACTCTGCTCAGAGGATTCCCGAATGAGGCTCCTTTCATGTCCCCAAGATCTTCTCCCACCAAAGTGGTCCCTATTTATCTACTTGCAATTTCTTGCTTTTGAACTGCTAGGTTGGTAGGAGCTAGGACAGAGACAGGCACTCAATCCGTCATGCAGTACCTGGGTCTCAAACTGCTGACTTGCTAGCCTTCCAGCTAGCAAGGCGAGCTTCTTAACCACTGAGCCACCACAGCCCTTGTGAAAAGGAATAATATGAGAGCAGCACAGGGGCAGGAAGGAGAGGAACCTCCATGTGGACCACTGGTGGGCCTTTCACAAATCTCAGCAGCAACGCAAAGCCAGGGAAGCTTCCCAGATGTCAGGATTCCTGTAGGTGGCTCCATGCAAGATGTCATCCTAGCTGGAAAAGCAACAACAACTATCCTGTTCTACAACTACTGGGCCAATATTTCTATTTGCCTGGTTATGAAGACTAGTTGTGTTCTGGCCTTCTTCACAGTCCTTTCCTTCTCTTCCTCTATTATAGGGGTGCCCAAACTATAGCCTGTGGGCTGGATCTGGCCCCTGACACCAATTCATCTGGCCTGTGCCACCCTAGTCACTCCCAGAAGCAGAAGTAAATCGTGTCTGTACTCCTCCTCCTCTGTACCAGCATGTTTTACTTTTGCTTCTGGGAGTGATGAGGGCATTGGGGGTCAGATGAATTGGCATTGAGGGTGAGATCTGGCCCATGGGGCATAGTTTGGGCATCCCTGGTTTAAGCAGAGAAAATAGCAGCCTAAAATCTCTCTCATCCTGTTGCAAAACAGATTGCAAGATGGATTTTGCTTCCACTTCTGGTAGGATGAACCATGTGATCGGCTTGCTGAACCTTGTGACTGGCTTGCAGCCCTAAAAGTTTGGGCACCCTTTCTCTATTACATCGTTAAGGGCATAATTCTGGTTTCTTCGTATAGCCCCATGATGGCAAACCTTGGCACTCTAGATGTTTTTGGACTTCAATTCCCAGAAGCCCAAGCTCCCATGAATCCACATGAATGGGTTTGCTGCAATTCATCCGGCCCATGCCGCACCACCCTCGTCGCTCCTGGAAGTGGAAGTAAAACATGCCCGTATGGTATAGCCTTTGATTGTTCAATGAAAGGGGATGCTACTATCCTGCATTACAAGCACCTGACCCATAGCTACCTGAAATGGTTGAGGCTACCAAGGTGAGGGAAGGTCTTTGTGCAAGGCTTAGAGAGCTGCCACCACCAGAGGTAACATCTCAGTGGCCCACTGTGTGGAGTCATTAGAAGTCAGCCCTTTTAGGTTGATATACCATGTAAAATGCAAATGTCCAGGCCAATCTCACACGTAGGTAGAGTGAGCCAGCAGCTTCAGGCTATATACTGCTGCTTGTTTAATTTTCTGTTGTATTCTAATAGCAGGAATATCACAGGGCAAAGGAGATTTTTCTTTTTAATTTCACATGCCAAAATAATTTGGCTGGCTTTGAGTTCTGTGTCCCTTGGATGGGTGCTATTCATTGATTTTTTTCAGAGGACCAAAAGTCTCGATTGGCTTTGGTTAATACAATGGTCTTGTTTTCCACTTAATTGTCAAAATGCAATCAGCTCAATACAAGGGTTAATAAAGTGGGACTCCACACAATGCATTGTGGCCTGAGATGACTCCCAGTGTACACCTCACTCCAGGATTCGCTGTCATCAGCTGCTCTGGAAGAAACAAAGTGAGCTAAAAGGGGTCAATCTGAAACCTTAAAAGGGATGCAAATGGCTGGTTAATGGCTATTTTAGATTTCCCTGTCCTATTTTAAGCCTGAAATAGCCTTTTTCCACACCCCTGAGTGGCCTGGAGAAAAGTAGCATAAGTTTTAAATGATCAGTCACACCCCGGGAGGTTTTTTACTTGGAAATATTTCTTTTACTTGCCAAAGAAGGCTTAAAAAAATAAGTGGACCTAGCCCCTCAAGATCTGGGGAAGAGGAAAAACAGTCAAAATTGCCCACCCTTCTTCTGATGCCCAAAGCTGTGACCTTGGATCTGATGAAATTTGGAAATGCCTAACATATCCTGCCATAACACCAACAGCTCATACTCATTCTGCATTTATGCAACATTCAACAGAACTGGGCAGATACAGCCCTTGATATGTTTTTGGCCTATATTTCCCATCAGCCTTGAACAGACTAGCTGCTGGTCAGGGATTAGGGGAGCTGGTGTTCAGAAAACATCTGGAAGTCATAAATTGCCATGCTTTGTCATAAAAGAAGGATAATACCTGAAAGATGGTCATAAAGAGGAGGGGCGGGCGAGATATGTTCTCAGTCATCCCAGAGTGGAGGGCATGTAATAATGGTCTGAAACTACAGGAAGCCAAACATAAGCTGAATGTCAAGAAAAAACATCTTAACTATTTGTATTTGTATTTTGTATTTGTATGCCACTCTATTCAACTCAGTAGTAGAACAGTATGACAATAGAACCATCTGCCTCGAGAGGTGATGAGCGCTCCAACACTGGAAGCATTCAAGAGCAAATTGGACAACCATTTGTGAGATCTAATTATATTTGTACTCCTGCATTGAACAGGGGGTTGGAGTCGATGGTCTAAAAGGCCTCTTCCAACTCTGTGATTCTATGATTCTATGATGCTTGTGCCAAGGGCAAGGAATAACCCCACCTACCCTCCCTGAAATTTCTGGGTGGATTTGTCCTCTTTCCCAATCCATGCACTTTAATGAGATTTGCTCTCCAAATGTGAATCAGAGTGCTTGGTTATTGTTCTTTCTTCACCACTGCCAGGAAAAAAAATAATGATCCTTATCATTCACAGCCTTGTTTTCAGAGTCTGGACAAAGTAGTTCTCAATCCTGATTATCCTCCCACCAACATGGGTGTGGATTCTGGAAGTTGTAAGACAACAAGTAATTTCTAGCTTGCCTTACTTCTCTGTGTTTTTCTGCCCCACAATATCATATGGGGGGGGGGGGGAGCTCAGAACCACCCACCTGTATCTTGCCATAATACCTGGCTACCTAATGTTGTTATTATTAATAGCCCAAAAAAAGATGAACAAGTGAGTCATAGATGAAATCAAGCCTGAACTGTGTCTGGAAGCCAACATGACAAGACTGAGGCTGCCATACTTTGGTCACATCAGGAGAAGGCAAGACTCTTTGGAAAAGACAATAATGCTGGGAGATGTTGAAGGCATCAGAAAAAGAGGAATATTAAATATGGGGTGGATTGACTACATAAACCACAACTTTGAGTTTGCAGGAACTGAAGATGGCTGTTGAGATCAGGACATTTTGGAGACCTCTTATTCATAGGGCCACCATAGGTCAGAGAAAGACACCTTGACAGCATGTAACAACTGTCCTATTATTATTTTTACTGATGTTCATGTCTACTAGATTCACCAAGTCGCTAATTGGCTGTTTGTCTCATTTAGGCTTTGCTTTTCCAGTGGGCGCTGATGATATCTTTGCTTTGCTACTACTCCAGTCACATCCCTTTGTATTGCCTCTTTGGCTTTCAGAGTTAATTAAACTTTTACTGTCCAAATTTGTTGCTAGTATTAATATTCCTTTTTTAAAAAACAAAAAAAATGAATGGCTAGGAACAGATAGCCATGAAAGTAAAAGAGAAGAAAATCCACTGGGTTATTCTGTTTGAAATGCAAGTGATAAGTAGGGTTTGGTGCATTTAAACTTCTTGCCCTATGACCAGTCTGCTGCTTTGGAATAGGACTTCCATTCCTTTCAAGAGAATAGAAATGCCTGCTTTGCTATCTTGTTAAATAGAAAATAATTGTGTGCTCTGAAATAATTGAAACCCATTCATATCGCAACTGCGATGCCTTGCCCATGTGATTAGGCACTTAAATGTGTTCCTGCAGGCACCACTGTCAATGACTGAAAGGTTGAAATGTGGTGTGGCGTCCTTTTTAACTCTAGTTGCTTTTGTGCTGGAGTAAAAAGGCTGAGTTATGTTTTTAAGTAATCGTAGGGCAGGCAATGCAATTAAATTAAATGAGTTCAGAGTTCATTAGGAATTTTCCCCTTCATATGCAGGAGGCCCATTGTTTCAGTAATAAGGCTTTTCTCATTGCTGTGATGAGACAGAAAATGTGGTCATTTCCGTTTGTCTCATTCCCTCCCCCCCCCCCATGAAATGTGGATCCACTTTTCCATTAGTGCTAATGAGAATCCCAAGTATGTCAAGATGGGAGGATGGACTTGGCAGGGCCACTTAATTAAAAAAGAAATCAGCTCACCATCAGCATTAATAAGATGCTACACCTTTCTCATTCAGCAGTTTGAAAGCAAGAAATTGAAAGTAGATAGATAGGTACAACTTTGGTGGGAAAGTAAACAGCGTTCCATTTAATCATGCCTGCCATGTGTCAATGGAAACATCTGCAGATGCAGACTGTGCTGGTTCTTTTGACTGTAAACTGAGTTGAGCACTGCACCCTAGAGTCAGATATGACTGGCTTTTGAGCAAGGGCAACCTTTACCAACTGGACAGCCTGTGGCCCTCCTTAATGTGATGGCTCTTAATTTGAAGAACCAGGTATGGCTTCTGGGAGGAGTTCTAGATCCAGCACTAAAAATGGAGGATCATATAGCTGTCATGACTAGAATTTTCCCTAGGGGATGCATCATACAACATTTTTTTGGCTCAGGGGTTTTTCCCATTGAAAAATTATTGTACATTTTTTTCCATAGATAAAATTGTTATGCGAGATGCCATTTCCCCCAAAAACCTTATTGTTTTGCAATTTTGTTGCTATATGGGGCAATTGTTGTATGAAGTTCCACTTGTATTATTTATATCCTTATAATTTTAGAAGTATTTTATCCTTATAAAATAAAGAGATCATGGGACTATAGAATGAATGGGATGAAGAATCCCACATGAAGAATCCCAGAGGGCCAGATGGAGATATCCCAAAATGATCCAATTTCACCCCAGGGTCCACAATGCCCCCTCCTTGCAAAAGAGCTTTCCTCTAATGCTAGGGACTTCTATGTGTTCTGGATATTATTCTGAATTTTACAGAAGCCCTCTCTAAGGTAATGAATCCTTTCCTCACACTAGATTCAGGAGTACAGAGATAGAGCCTCTTATAAGATTGTGGCATTTTTGAACCACAGTCGGGTGTACCCTGGTAATGGCAACCTTGTGTGGCCAGCTAATCTTTCTCACACTGGGTCAGGTGAAAGCAACTGCAGAATGAACTCACCAAAAGGTCACTTCATTTTGGCATATCAGATAGTAAGCAAGCATCACTGTGGTGGCTTAGTGTTTAAGACGCTGAGTTTGAAGACTGGGAGGTCAGGGTTCAATACCTGAGTGCTGCACGATGGATCTTGGGGACATTAAAGGAGCCTCATTCGAGCGTCCCCTGAGATTTTTTTTCTCCAGCAAAAATCTTTTCAACCCAGAGTAATTTCTGACACAAAATATATTTAGAGAGTAAACAAAACAAGACAAAAAACATTGTGGCACTTTAAAGACTAACTCATGTGCTTTAATCTTAGTTTTCATGGATCAAATCCACTTTGTCATAAAGTTAAAGTGTCACAATGTTTTTGTTTACTCTCTTATATGCTTGCACAGACTAACATGGCTACCACTACATTTTGGCAGTTTCATGTCTGGCCTAGACAAGGAAGATGAAATATATTAGGAACCTTGGAGAGCTCCTATAGGTCACCAACATCCTATAGGTCACCAGCTTCTAATCCCATAATGGCAAACCTTGGCACTTCAGGTGTTCTTGGAGTTCAATTTCCAGAAGCCCAAGTCACCACTCCTCCTGATCAGGGCTTCTGGGAATTGAAGTTCAGGAACAGCTGGATTGCCAAGGTTCACCATCACTGCTCTAGTCTACTGCTCTGATGTACATGGTGTTGCAATAAGGAGATTCATTTGGTTGATGTCTCTTCCTTCACGCATTCAAAACAAGCTCTGCTTCACTTTACTCCCCTTTTCCATTATCTAATAAATCACATTATTGATGAAAATATTATTTGGCTCAATTTAGATGCTCACTCTATCCTAACAGTAACAAATGTATTAATTTTTAATTTTGTATCTTGTCATTTGTAGCAATGTCATTGCTGTATCCCCAAAGTATGATTAATGGGTCTGCCAAGCTTATAACCCACCCGAACTTTAATTTACATTAGCAAGAATTTGTTTCCGTCTTCCCTTCCAGTTTATTACTTCCTAGAGATGGGTGAGATATTTGTGTAGTTTTCAGTTTAATGTTAGATTGCCCAATTTATGCCTTCTAGTACAGAATGTAATTAGCGTTTGGAAGTCATTATATTTCTGAGTTGGTGATGTGATTGTTTCTCTCTCCCTGACACACACATGCACCCACACACCCACACACCCACACACCCACACATGCACACACACATGCATTCATGACTGGAAAAGGATACATCTGGGGGGTGGAGGGAGAAATGTATCCAAGCCAGTAGGAATATATGTATGAAAATGCACACATTTGAAAAATATTCACCTGAAATGCATTCATTTTTTATATGGAACACAGAAATATATACAAATGCATGTGAAAAGGAGAACAAGTGTTTGTACTCCTTGGGTTACAATGAGCTTGCACTGGAATAATAAAAAATCCTGGTGTGGTCAACCTTGACAGATTTCTCAGATTCCTATTAGCTGCATGGTGCTAAAGAATATCCGTTGATTGAATGCATTAAACCAACCTCCTTTTCTTTTATTTTGCTGAGATCTTATGCTATCAGCACCAGCCTTTTAAACAGATATCCTTTGAAAATAAGTACTCCAAACAGCCCTATAATGTTTTCTCTGATTGCTGGGATAATGAGAAACAACAGGTTGGAACATTTGTCAGGATGGGAAGGAAAGTAATGGCAATAGCAATGGAAGGGATCAAATTATGTAATTGTGTGGTTAGAAGGTTACCCAAGAAGTCATCAAATCTTAAGTGCTGCCAGTATGAGAATCTATAGCTAAGAATAGCCATCTAACCTCCATTTGGGGTAGAGCAGTAGAGAACAAGTTTGTTCCACCATCCTTGTGATATCCCTTTAGATATTTGAAGATAATTAGCACATGACCTCTCAACTTCCTCTTTTCATTTTCTCAATATATTGTAATGTGTATATTGTGCCTATCACTGCAGGACTGGAATAAATCCAGTAGGTCTCCATTTTTTTTTCTTGAGCTTGCCATTTCTGTGAAGAATGTTGGCCAGATATTTTTTCACAGTATTGAAATAATATAAGTTGGGGAAACATACATATCCATTGAAGGTCAGTGATGTAAAGACAGAATTTGAAATACATAAAGCCTTGTTCAGGATTTTGAAAACATTTACTCTGTACACAGGAGGGAGAAAAGTGAGCAAGAATGACTGAATGCCACTTCTTGTTTCCCACTCACTCCACAATGGCTGCCCAGTATGGCAGGGTTTTCCTCAGTGATGGCCCTTTGCTTATAAGAACTGCCATTCATTTGATATCTGGTTGTCCCCCTTGCTCATATCTTTCAGGTTACAGTTAAAAGTGAATTTATTTGTACAATCTAAATGGAAGATGCAGGTGTTCAGTTGTTCTTTGTTGCTCCATGTGTAGAGGGTTACAACAAGCCTCCACCATCAATAGTTTCTAGGATGTGGTGTATACATTTTGCATATAGTTTCCTTAGAATGGGTTCAGAACTGAATTCCTGCTCACTTAGAAGGCACTGTCAGGGTTTGTAGTCTGGATAGTCAATCAAAGAAGCAGATAAAAGTGTTAAACAGGTAAATGATAGTAAATAATTTGTGAGCCATTAATCTAGTTCTAAAACTCAACCAAAGTTCCAGATCAAAGTCAATGAATGGGATCCTGTTGTGCTATTCTGCTTGTGCAAGTCATGTTGCAAATTAATTGCACTTTCTTGAGGATTGTGAAAGGGCTGTATACCAAACAAGTTTGTCCAAAAAGGTCTTCAACTTCCATTAGGTCATGTGAGCAATTGTGTTTTCTGTGACTGCATATAATGGCAGTCCTTCTAAGAGATTAAACAACAGTGGTCACTGAATTGATGTTTCCATTGTACAATGAACAACGGTGAATATTCATGAACACTGAAGAATATCTTGCCCATTATTTTTATAAACCTAGATGTAAACATCTTATTCTTTTGTACTTGTTGCTAACTATAGCTCTACTTTCCAGCTGCTCATGCTGGTTCCATGAATGTCCAGCATAGAGTTAGTCTCCAAAGAGCAGCCATCCTTGTGCAGAGATTAAATTACTTGAATTTCACTGGTAGAATTGTTAGTTTCTGACCACTTATGCCTTACTGGTAGTGTATTTAACTGATTCTGCTCATCATTCTGATTAAATTGGTTGTGTTTATTGCTGGCTCTGCTATTAGGAATACATATCTGCCTTTGCCAGTAGATGCTGTAGTGAGGTGAGGACCAGGAAGAAGTAGGAATTGTGTGCAGTCTGTCTTTCCCTGTCCCTTCAAGTCAGGCACCTGGGACTGCTAATAACTTTGTGATAACTGACTCTGGTAATTTATTTATTTATTTATTTACATTTTTATACCGCCCTTCTCACCGGGGTGACCCAGGGCAGTTTACAACATCATAAAAGCATAACATAATACAACCCGAACCCATTATCAAAAACTTCAAAGTTAAAATTATAAAAATTTAATTTAAAAAAAATTTATAAAAATCAACAGATTTCAATAATAATTAAAAAGTTAAAAACAACTTAAAGATAAAAGATTAAAATATTAAAAGACCAGGGGAGAGAGGGAGCTCAAACTAACCAGTGAGCTGGGGTCATGGTAACACCAGGACCCCATACCTGTCCCACCAGCCATGTTTTATGAAATGAGATGGTCATCTACCAAACAACCCCACTATATGGAACTGTGAGATGGTGGTAGGGGGTGCCACTTTGTCCATTGCCTCAAGCAGCTCAATGTCTTGGAGTGAGTCAAGCAGCTCAATGTCTTGGAGTGAGAAACCCTGGTAAACCAATCTTGTGGTCCCATCTGGAAGAGTTGCATTTCTCAAGCACCCATTACAACCTGACTTCCATCTAGCTCTCTACATGAGAGGGTAGCAGATTTCCCCACATGCCAGAGTTGTCATTGGTTTACTGGTTTTGCATTCACAATCAAAGTGGACATTCAAAGTGGAGCTTTTATAAGGCAGATGGTCTCTAAGCCTTCTCCAAGCTAATGCATGCCTTTTGCCTACCCATGCTCTAGATATCAATGTACACCTTTAATCTTCTCTTCCATTTTGTCCATCATTTCCTGCTGCTGTTACTTTTATGCATGATACTTTCCTTTACTCTTCCCTATGCTGTGCCTGGCTGCTTTTTTAAACTTACAAGTTTCATGGTTTATATTTGATTTCAGAGGGTGGGAGGGTATATATGCGCACATGCGTGTTGCTGGAAGATTACCAAATATTATGTGAGAAAGAGGGCAAAAGCAAGCTAGAACTGAGATTCAACTGGTTTTGTTCCTGGTTCAAAGTGTAAAATATATATATACAGCATATGTATTTTTGGCTTTTGACTATTCTTATTGTGTATTCAAACAACGACAACAAAAATCCTGTCTGTCTTGTGTGCTTAAGGAAAAGGGTAGCCATTTTCTCCTGCACAATATGATTAATCTTCTAACACTTGTTAATAGTGTCTCTGTCCTGGACATGTAATGATATTAAGGCTTAATTCTTTTATTCTTATAAATTGTTTGAATGATATTACCTGGACCTGCTGAGACTTTGAAAGGAACACTTCTAATGTCTGGGTTTTAATCCCATTTTGGTACCTCTTCATTTTTAACAAATATGTCAGCGGGTGTCCAAAGGTTTAAAAGGATTCTGCTATTCACGGCAGTATTTAACATATAACTAATGGGTGAACTAAAGGAAATCCAGTCCATGCTTATCACTGGAAAGTATTAGCCCACATGGCTGGATTTCATTTTCATTTTGTATGATAATTCTTCTGAAGTGGGCTCACAGCAGACTTAAGGCCCATTTCCCCCTTACAACCAGAAACTTATTTAATCCAATTTTTAAAAATAATACTAGAGTCTTTCCTCCCTGAGTATTAGTTTTAAGTATGGAAAATCAAAAGGGTAAACAAATTAAAACAATGCTTGGCTATTTTTCCCTGTTGTGGATATATTTTGGGTTTTTTTTTTAAATAAAAGCAATATTGTATTTTGGTGTGTTAATTTTTAATGCCATTTAGTGGGGTTTATAGATTTGCTTTTCACATGGAGTGTCTATAAAGAGATTATATACATATTTGTAAAGATAGATTTAAAATATATCTTAATATAATCCACAAAGAATATTCGGCTGGAAAATCCTTTTTCAAGATCAAAAAATGAATATGCCCCAAGTGTTTTTCTTGCAAGATCCTTGGACGTTTAATATTGACTATATTTTTCCTCAGTCTTGTATATTCTTGAATTGTCTTTTTCCTCCATTTTCTCCATTCTTAATCCTAGGTCCCCTAACAAAGAAACAGACAGATGATTTAGGTGATAATGAAGGTGCGGAGGATGAAGGTATTTTTTTCCTCACCAAAATGATTTGCATGACAAGGACCCACCCTTGAAAAAAATCTTTTTCTCCCTTCTTTTTTCTTTATTTTTTTGACTTCTTGTCTTCTTTTGAAGATTTGTTTTTTCCAATCCCCATTTTTGATGTGTTTTGTCTTCTTGCTTGTTGTTGCATATTTTATTTTTTCTTAAAGAAAAGAATGTTGCTAAGTTCTGCGATAACAGTGTTTAAAACAAACGGAGGGTGTTTTACTTTGATTTCCTTGAAACAGTATATTGCTATGTTGCATCCCACTTTTGACTGAATTTTGTCCATAGTGACTAACAAACACTCTTTGGAAACAGTCTATCTGTCCACCTTCTTGCATGTTTTCTAACCTCTGTTTTGATATATTTCACCAAATCAATGGCAATGTGTTTTTGTTTCTTTTTTGGTCACCCACTTGTCTCCATTTAATGAACAGGGAGGTGTTGTGCTTGAGGCAGAAATATGACAAAATGCTGCTCTAAAAGTGTATCCCAAATTTCAAATCTGCATTGTGACTTCAAGCCTTTCCTTTTACCTGTTGTCCAAAATGACATCCTGAACTAAACATCCTAAGTTCATCAGAGGAATAAAAAGTATCGGCGGAATAAAAAGTATCCAAATTTTTACACTCACCCACATTATATTCAGACATTATATCAGTACTCATCCAACCTAACCATCACCATATTTGCTGCCTGGGAAAGATGGACACTACAGTCCAAAACATTTAGTAGACAGCAAGTTGTAGATGACTGTATTAGACACATTTTCTAGAAGTGAGGTCAGAACATTAACCTTTCCAATGAGAGTGAATGGCCTATATAGCAGATATTACAATGATAAGGAAATTATCTTTCATGTTGACATCCAGTACAGAAATCTGCAAAGCTCTCCAGAGAATTATGAGAATTTCTTACTGACGTCCTTTTCCATTCTGTCTTCAGATTACTCACATTTCTGGTCCTCATCAGATTACTCACATTTCTGGTCCCCATCCAACTTTTGTAGCAGTACTCCTATACCCATGTCCTCTAGTATCCTAAAATGCTAATTTATACCTCTGTTCTTGTAGGAGTAGCTGCTCAAGATTTTCTGAACCTCTCTGCAGATAGGTTTCACAGTAGTTCTCGTGCCTCGACTTGCATTAGGGGATTTCAGTCACACTTTCTATGTGCAAGACCCAGGCATAGGCTTGTGCAAACAACGACCCATGAAGGCTGATGAAACTTACCCACCTTGTGCAGAAGTCTTAGGGATACCCTGTTTTTGCCACCCTGCACAGATATCAAACTGAGATAGCTAAGTTAGTCTGTTGCAGCAAAGCCAACAAGGACTCCTGTGGTGCTAAGCAGGATTCAATAAGCTCACTGCAGTCCATTTCTACAGATACATAGATTGTAGTCTCAATAAACCGATATCTACAGAAATGTAGGTACCGTAGCATAATGTGAAATGTGTAGCAGAAATGCAAAAGTCTTCAACAAGATAATGGTTGTAAACAGTGGTAGTTAAAGGTCATTTATCCATTGTTGATTAGGATCCTCTTAGGATCTCCACTTTCAGAGAAGAGCCATCTTTGATGGTTAGGAGTACCTTGAGCTTCCATTTCTACAGCCTGTTTTTGACTTACAGCTACATTTGCTTACCCATTTTGTAACAAGTTGATGATGCTTCTGCCAGCTGGTTAACATTCAAAGCTGTAGTGGCAGTTCCTTCATTGATAGTGGCATAATCAGATGTTCATAAAAGAGTATTGTATTAAGAGGCTGATAAGCACACTTTTTATTCAATTAGCCACAGAAAAAGCATGTTACTCATAGATAATTTTGAGGAATGGTTTGAAACTCAGTGTATTCACACAGAAGACATTTGTAGTTTTCTTAATTTACCCCATAATTACTAGGGCAGGCTCTAATAGCTAAACATCTGTTTGAGTTAATCAGTACCTTTCTGTAAAAATAAAAACCTGGAACAAGCAAACTAGCTCAAATATCGCTAAAGCTAGCCAGGCCAAAATGGTGAGTAGCTGAAGGCAATTCAGTGTTGTGAATCAAAATAGTTGGATGGTTTTCCTTCTGTTTGTTCATAGACAATAATGCTATTTTCCCATTAAAACTACAGAAACTAGTGAAATTGTCCTGAGCAGGATTCATTCAGGGGCTTGTAAACCACTTGCAGGGCCACCCCTACCATTAGGTAGAAGGAGGCAACAGCCTAAGTTGGCAGAACTTGAGGGATAACAACAGCAATCCCTTAAATGTTTCTCCTAAGTGCCCCTCAGCCCTAATATGGATTTTGAGATATGTGGGATACTCAAGATGTAGCATACCACTAGCACAGACCACTGTCACTCCCCCCACCACCACCACACCACCTTGGCTGAGCAAGGATTGAACCTACATCTCTTTAGTCCTAGTCTGACATTATGTCCACTACACCATATTCTAGCTGTCATTCAAAAGCTAGAATTGAATTCATTGATCTACCACAGGCATCCTCAACCTATGGCCCGCAAGCGGGATTTAATTTAATTTAATTTTCATACTTGTATGCTGCCCACTCAGGAAACCCGACTCAGGGCAGCTCACATGATCCAGCCCATGGCACCAAATCATCTGGTACTTCGTAGCAAGGCAGATGTTGTAAGGCTTACAACATCTACCCTGCTACATAGCACCGTTAGTGTGTCCCTAACGGTGCTCCGTAGCAGGGTGGATGTCATAAGCCTTACAATATCCACCTTGATACGAAGTGCTGGATGATTTGGAGCCATGGGCAGGATCTCACCTGATGACCACAGGTTGAAGATCCCTGTGTCACCAAGCCAAGTGGAGGGGACAAGGATTGAGGTGTCAGCATCAGTGGTGGAAGTGGCAGGTGGAGCAAGGGCATGGGCTGAATGATTTGGTGCCATGGGTGCAGAATGCTGTTACCTTTCCTGTTGAAGCAGGACCTATTTATCTACTTGCAATATCCTACTTTTGAACTGTGTGGTTGGCAGGAGCTGGGATAGATGACAGGAACTCACTCAGTCATGCAGTACTCAGTTCTCAAACATCAAGCTCAGCATTTTAATCACTAAGCCACCATGACCAAATCAATAAGCCTTACCCCCCCCTTTTTTTTTTTTTTGAGAAAAATAAGGCCTTTGCATTCTCTGTGCCATGCAGAGGAGGATTTTGCCATGTTTTTGGTCTTTCCTACCCTGTTTTATGCCTGTGATGCCCTGTTCCTGCGTGTGGGTCCTAAGGATCAGTTGGGAATCCTGCTCATGTACCTGCCTCCCTGCAGGGTAGCGGACTCCCTGCCTGAGCTCCTTGAAGCGGTCTCGATGCTGGCGTTGGAGACCCCCAGGCTAATGATCCTGGGGGACTTCAACTTGCCATCATTGGGAACTGACTCGGTGGTGGCTCGGGAGTTCATGGCTTCCATGGCAGCCATGGGCCTGAATCAGGTAATTCAGGGCCCTACCAGGAGCAGTGGCTGCACACCGGATTTAATCTTCCTATCGGAGCCGTGGCTGAGTGATCTGAAATTACAGAAATTAGAAACCACTCCTGTGCCATGGTCAGATCACTATCTGGTGACTATAGACTTCCTGGGGGCAAGACTCCACCGTAGGGAGGCAGGGCCGGTTAAATGGGCCCGCCCCCGGCGACTAATGGATCCGGATGGATTCCAGAGGGAACTGGGGTGCTGTCCTCTTGATCTGTAAGGTGGTTCGTCGGAGGCTCTCGTCGACACCTGGAACAGGAGAGCGACGGCAGCCTTGGACGTAATCGCTCCACTACGGCTTCTCCGCTCTTGTAGGGATCGATCTGCCCCTTGGTTTTCAGAAGAACTAAGGGAGCTCAAACGGGCAAAGAGACGCCGAGAGCGCCGCTGGGTGAAGACTCGGAGTGAGTCTGATCGAACACTGGTTAGAGCGGCTATTAAAGACTACTCAGTGGCGATGGGGGCGGTGAAATGCCAATATTTCACCGCTCTTATTGCCTCCGCAGATAATCGCCCAGCGGCCTTGTTCCAGGTGACCAGGTCCCTCCTTGGTAGAGGGGGGTCTGGCCCTGGTTGGCAGGGATCGGCTGAGGCTTTTGCTGATTATTTGGCGGGGAAAGTCGCTCAGATCCACTCAAAGTTTAATCCTGGCGTGGAAGAGACGGAGCTGGGGTTTACCAGAGCACAGCCTGGCCATGTTATCTGGGATCGGTTCGATCCAGTTGACCCTGAGGAAGTGGACAGGCTTCTTGGATCTGTTCGTGCCACAGCCTGCGCACTGGACCCATGCCCCGCCTGGTTGGTTAAAGCATCTAAGGCGGTGGCAGGTGGCTGGGTTGAGGCAATTATAAATTCATCATTGAAGGAGGGGTCTTTTCCAGTACCTTTCAAACATGCTCTGGTGCGTCCCCTCCTGAAAAAGCCATCCCTTGACCCTACGGCGCTTAACAACTATCGTCCAGTGTCCAACCTACCCTTTTTAGGTAAGGTTTTGAAAAAGGCAGTGGTGCAGCAGTTACAGGAAGTCCTGGATGAAGCGGATTATCTGGACCCTTTTCAGTCAGGATTCAGGCCCGGATATGGGACAGAAACTGCACTAATCGCATTGGTGGATGATCTCTGGAGAGAGCGGGATGGAGGTCACCCATCTGTCCTTGCTCTTCTCAATCTCTCAGCGGCCTTCGATACCATCGATCATGGTATCCTTCTGGGGAGGCTCCAAGGGCTGGGGATCCAGGGCACTGTGTTGTCCTGGTTTTCCTCATTTCTGAGGGGCAGGACCCAGTCGGTGTGGCTGGAGAAGGAGAAGTCCAGTCCTAGGCCCCTGCAATATGGGGTGCCTCAGGGCTCGGTACTTTCTCCTCTCCTATGTAACATCTACATGAAGCCGCTGGGTGAGATCATCCGTTCCCACGGGGTGAGGTATCATCAATATGCAGATGATACCCAATTGTACATCTCGGCCCGTGGGGACCCAAGCGGTGCAGTGGAAGTCCTCTCCAGGTGCCTGGAGGCTGTTAAGGTCTGGATGGGGGAAAACGGGCTACAACTGAATCCCGGCAAGACTGAGTGGCTATGGGTAAGGGGCCCCGTGTTATCACAGGAGCTACCAGCTTTGGTTCTGGATGGGGCGGTTTTGCCCCAAACGGACCCGGTGCGTAACCTGGGGGTCCTCCTGGACTCACGACTACTGTTCGAAGAGCAGGTGGCAGTCGTGGCCAGGAGGGCTTTTGCACAGCTTCGTGTAATACGCCAGTTATGCCCACTCCTAGACCGGGATGCCTTGCTCATGGTTACACATGCTCTGGTCACCTCCAGACTTGATTATTGTAATGCGCTCTACATGGGGCTGCCCCGGTGACCATTCGGAGACTACAGCTGGTCCAAAATGCGGTGGCCCGGGTAGTGATGGGGCGCGGGCGATATGCTCGTGCAGCACCACTGCTCTGGGAGCTGCACTGGTTGCCAGTATGTCTCCGGATGCAATTCAAGGTGCTGGTTATTACCTTTAAAGCCCTATATGGTAGTGGGCCAGGATACCTAAGAGACCGCGTCACCCTAAGAACGTCTGTCTGTCCCACCAGGGCGGACCGGAGGGGCTCTCTTGTTATCCCATCAGCTAGGGGGGCTCGCCTCACTAGCACTAGGAGGAGGGCCTTCTTTGTGTTTGCCCCGGCCCTCTGGAACCTTCTCCCTACGGAACTGCGCCTACAGGCAGAGCTCTTACCTTTTCGAAAAGGCTTAAAGACCTGGCTGGCGGAGCATGTGTGGGGACCCAGGAACACTGGATCCCATACAGGCTGGTTGATTTGAGGGATAGCCACCACCCTCTGCCCCGGGTTTTATCCGTTATGCTGTTTTAATCTTTTCTTATGAATTCTTTCTTATGAATTCTTGAGGTTTTATACATTATTATTTTTATTGGATTTGGTCTGTGTTTTTAGCTACGCTGTAAGTCGCCCAGAGTCGGGTTTACCCGATTGGGGCGGGATAGCAAACGTGAATAAATAAATAAATAAATAAATAAATAAATAAATAAATAAATAAAAGGAGGTTTTATTCAAAATTTGAATTACCAATAGATTAGTGAGTTAAGTCTGTATGGCTATGGAAAAAGAGGTTAGGAGTTCAGCTCTCCACTGTGCATCCAGAAGAGGCATCTTTAAATGGCTTTGGGCAAGCTGCACAATCCTGGTCTTTCCCCAGAAAAAGGGAACAGTAAGCCACTTCTGAGTATTTCCTACCTAGATGAGGATCGCCAATATTCGGCTTTGGATATGGAAGAAGAAGATGAAGACGAAGATGAAGAAAACCCTGAAAAGCATCACCATAATTGACTGATGGCTCATGATGATTACTATATTTTTAAAAAGTCCTTGTGGATCTAAAATTCTTGGGGGGGGGGGGTGTCCAAATATATAACAGAAATGTCCACCATGATGCCTGTATGGTGTGATGGCCCTTATGAACTGCTTTTGAAAGGATATTGAAATGTGGGAACATGTACTGAATTCCACAGAAGCTCTTGTGCTCTTGAAGTTGACCACCATATTCTAGAAATAAGATTCTAGTGCCTGTGAAGAAAGAACATTTACTTCCCTGGTTCACAATCACTTTGCATCATCAAAAGAGAATTTAATCCAGGTCAAATGCAGTGGTGGGCATCAACAGGTTTGAAGTAGTTCGCCAGAACCAGTAGCAGAAATCCTGGCTGGCCCCACCCACCCAAGTTTTGAAATAAAGTAGTCCTAATTTGGGTGCAAAACTGAGCTTTCCCCTGGCCATAACCACAATACCACATCCACAGAGTGGCAGTAAAAACATTTAGAGCCTACCACTGGTCAAATGGTACTTTTCAGAGCAGGGGAAAAGATTTATCTGTCTTCTTTGTTCAGTGGCAACCATACCACACTTTATTTCTTACAGGGACAATTATGAGTGGTACCTACTGGATTTTATTAGATCTCTTGGTTGGAACAGAATCGAATTGTGAAAAGGAGACAGCACTGTTGTTGTTTTTACTGTGGGACAAAGTTCTTTCTAACATCCAGTTTTGCTCCGAAAGATTAAAAATCGAACGTCAGACTTCCAAGGAGAAATGAAACCAAGAGCTAATAAATCATAAAAAATGACAAGGAAACTAACTAAATCTGCTTAGCAAATTCAAGGAGCGTAAATCTAACTATGTAATAAAATTCATATCAGTAGATCACTCAGATATCGTCCTTTCAGACTATTTTAAAGCACCATTCCAGCTGTGAAGTGTACTACAGCGACATCTATAATAATGATATGTGAAGCGTTTTCATTACAAAGTTCACTTCTTTTCAAAAAAAGAAAAAGCAAGTCAGTGAGTATGCCACCTCCAGTAAGTCTAAACTTGTACAGCAGGGAACAGAAACAAAACCTGAGGCTTTACTACTAACCCACCCTTAATTAGATAATTTTTCAAGTTTGTTTCTACAGGACCCCAAAGGAATCTACTTTACATTACAGGATAATTGCCTGCAGTTCTACAGTTGTATAACAAAATCCCATATTCTTTACAAAAGCAAAGTGAAATATAGCTCGTTCACGGGCTATTTCAATTGATCAATAAGTTGTCCATGGAAATTCTTAACAATAACTCATAAAATAGTAAAACTGGCAGAAATCCTGTTTGTACACATAATCTGTGTAAAGCTAATAACATCATCAGCTGCAACAATTTCTTGGGAATAATTTAAAAATTACACACACCCCTGCTGCACCCAAATGTTCTGAAGTTTCCATAGAATACCTTTCATTCTGGGAAAACCGTGGGGGACCATGAACTCTAGTCACACCTCTAGAGATACTAAGGGGGTGATCCCATGTTATCACATAGCTCAGTTACCCATAAGAGATCTTCAGTTTTCTGGCTGATGGAGACCTGGCTCTATTACACATTCAGAGGAACTTTTCTTAATCTCCTTGGGAAGAATGATGTTTGCTACTTCTCTTTCATACCTATAAACCCCAAAACATTGCAAGTACACTCAAACCTCGCATAAAGAGTGCCTCGCTTAAAGAGTAACTCACTTAAAGAGCACAATTTTTTCTGAATGTTTGCTTCGCTTAACAAATAAAACCAACAAAAAACTCGCTTAACAAATAAATCGTAAATGACCCACAATTGGTCATTTACAATGGTGTTTCACTTAAAGAGCAAACTCGCTTAAAGAGCAATCCTGTGGAACGCATTATGCTCTTTAAGCGAGGTACCACTGTACTTTCCTGTTTCATCATTGGTAATGCATATGGTGTGAAAACAACTACAACATTTTTAAGGACAAACACTACTCATATATTCTGGTATCCTACATAGATCGTACACCAGGGGTGCCCAAACTTTTTGAGCCATGGGCCGATCATGTGGTTGAGGAAGCCAGTCACTAAGGCCCGGGGGCTGGGTGCGGCCCCCGACACCAATTCATCTGGCCCACAAAGCCCTTGTAGCTCTTGGAAGCGGAAGTAAAACGTGCCCGTATGGGCGCGTTTTTCTTCCACTTCCAGGAGTGATGAGGGCTTCGCGGGCCTGATGAATTGGCATCGCGGGCCACACCTGGCCCCCAGGCCTTAGTTTGGGCACCACTGTCATACACTGATGTAATTAAATATAGCAAAAAAAATAAGAGCTAAAAACAGATCGAATACTTTCGAGACACACATTTAAAAGGAAAGAATTGCAACTACCATCTCATCCCACTTTTATTTTCCATTTGCTAATACAG
Organism: Furcifer pardalis; assembly: GCA_030440675.1. Classification (NCBI taxonomy): domain Eukaryota; kingdom Metazoa; phylum Chordata; class Lepidosauria; order Squamata; family Chamaeleonidae; genus Furcifer; species Furcifer pardalis. The sequence continues at coordinate 279,803,225 of CP126890.1, forward strand.
TACAGTCAAACTTCGCATAAAGAGTGCATCGCTTAAAGAGTAACTCACTTAAAGAGCAGAATTTTCTCTGCATATTCGCTTCGCTTAACAAATAAAACCAACAAAAAACTCGCTTAACAAATAAATCAGGGGCCACAATCCCCCCCATAATTGGTCATTTACAATGGTGTTTCGCTTAAAGAGCAAACTCGCTTAAAGAACAATCCTGTGGAACGCATTATGCTCTTTAAGCGAGGTGCAACTGTAATTCATTGGTAAAATACTGCTTTTAAAAAATCAGAACTTAAATGCCAAACTCGTGTAGATGTTATATATTGCAGCATTTTATCATTTTGTTCTATGACCACTGGTCATCTGTTGCTCAAACAAGGAAGACATTGAAACGAAGAAGTTATGTCAGTATACTAGCAACCAATTATTACAACCATCATTGAACCAGAGGCCACAAGCTGTAAGAAGCCAGTCTTCTCCTCACCAGAAAATGTGGCTCATTTTACTTACTTACCTCATTTTCTACACTTTAATATAGACTACTCTTTTCCTGCTGTTTATTTCTTTCATATCATTTCTAGTCTGTGAGGGAACTCACAATTCTAAAACAAGTAATATTAAAACACAATAAATTACAGATTTATCATCTGCAACTCACATCCAAGAATACATTTTTTTCCTGAATCAAGAAAAATGCCATTGGCGTGAATTTGTTTAAGATGGATCACAGCTTGCCATGAAGTGACCCACACAGTATCATCTTGGAGCCATCTCCTGTGGCACATATGAAATGAGGCATGCAGGATTTGACACTTGGACTCCAATGGATTGCCACAGCCTTAAAGATATTATTAAGGTGCACCTTCACAGCCAGTCCATCTGCCATGGTCTCTTCCGCCACCATGACCATTGGGAACCAGAGTTGTTCCTCCACTCATTTTTCTGTTGGGCTCAATAGGATGGTTTCCAGTGGCATTTCCTCCACTGAGGGGACCATCACCCCACCTAAAGGGGCTTGTCTGCCTGTAACCATTGGCCCCTTTAGGGAGTCCGGTTATTTACCACCACCCAACACTCGGCGTTGTGTCACTGGCTGTACGGTCTACTCCATTACTGTAGCGGGATGTCCAGCCCGACACTTCAGTGAGTAATCACAAAAGAAAGCACTCTGGAAGGACAGGCACATATTATTACAAACAGGCATCATTATTGCAACCAGTTGTATAATGTACAAGACTGGATAAGGAACTGCACAATCTAGAAAACTGCACATTTACTATTGTTATTTCTATAAGATAAATGCTTATTTAAATATTTAATAATCAAGACTTAATATACTTCCACAGGCATATCTGTTGAAAGGATATACTGTATCCTTCAAATTACAGATTAAATATCAGTTAAACTACAATAATAATTAATAACCCATTAAGTATTTAAAACATTTGAAAATGTTAAAAGTAACTTTAAAAAGGGAAAGACCAGTTATCAGATAGTTATTAAAAGCCTGCCTGAAGAAGTAGGGTCTTCAACTGTCATTTAATTTTATACTAGCCTCATGAAGTAGGGAAGGTTGAGAGGCAGGGAGTAGCCCAATGTCATACATATTTACTCAGACATCCCGCGGTGTTCAACATAAGTTTCCTTGCTAATTAAACTTGTTTAGGGTTGCAGGCCCAATAAGCTTTGCTGCTGTGAACCTTTCTCTCTTCAGTTGTAGTCCAGCCAGGGCAATTTATTTATTTATTTATTTATTTATTTATTTATTTATTTATTTATTCATATTTATATACCGCCCTCCTCACTGGGGCGACATATTGTTAAACATAACAACAAAGAAATCAAAACAGTATGTGTGCTGTTTTTACACACAGGCCATGTTTGAAAAGGCTGCTTGGATAGTGAGAGACAGAAATGAGAAAAAAGGTATTCTGGCTCTTCCCCGAACACCCTCACCTGTTCTGATTCCACTGGTTAGGAATTGGATAGAAGATCACTAGTGAAAAGCGGTGGATGATATACTCTCTCAGCTTTGCCGTTCAGTACATTTTCCCTTCTGGCACTGCCTCATCATAGCAATAGCAATTACACTTCTGTACCACCCCATAGCACTTAGTCCACTCTCTTTGTGTCTCAAAAGGTAATTAGCATTTTGCCCCCAACATGCTGGTCACTCATTTCATTGACCTCGGAAGGATGGAAGGCGGTGTCAACGTTGATCACAGTCATGATCGAACAATGTCAGCAGTTTTGGCTGCAATCTAGCAGTTTAACCACTGCACCCCCAGGGCTCCATGTGGATAACATAGGAAGAATTAAACCTTGACAAAGCTTTGAGGAAAGTAGCTCCCATACAAGTACAGCCAGTGAAGGGCTTGTCAGTATTTTCATTGTCTAACCCACATTTCCAAGAGCAGGTAAGTTATATTAGAGTTCATTTCTTCTTTTCTGAAGTTGACTTAGAAACTTTCCCATCAACCTCCTTATGACACCTAACCTTATATATTCCACCATTTCAACTAATTCACTAGCCCTATTCAGGCATTGTCTTAGTATATCCAACATGTGAGGAATGGGGATGGTTTACTCCCATTACCTTGTCTTCATTTCTTTTGCCCTTCATTTTGAGGGTCATAAGTTTGAAAGGCAGAACCTCATATATCTGTGTGAGCTCTCTGTGGAAACTGGAAGCCTTGTTACAGAAGTCTCTCCCATTCATCAGATTCACAAATAAAGGGTAGCAGAAATGGAATTAAGATGGATGGGGCTTGAACACTCCCTTCTCAAGTATTGCTCAACACACATAGGAAATGCTTGAACAAAGCTTATATTATTATTAACACATATGGCCAACCCAGCTGTTGAGGCACAACTCAATTATGCCATGAGGCAGAGGTCTCTCTCTAATTTAATAGTTGCCTTTTGCCTGAAATTAATCATTTACCTATTACTTTTAATGTTAATGTTCTAATTTGGCTATCCTGACATCATCACAGGCCCTAGTAAACTCCTATTACAGTATTGATGAAAAGTTTCCTGCACATTTCTCAAACTCTATGTATAAAACCAGAAGATACTAGTTTAAACCTATGGGGAGTAAATCCAATGCACCTTGGCAAATTGATGAATGTTAAAGAGTGTTGCCCACTAGGGCAAGATTCTGGCTGGGCCATCTGGAAATCACTTAATAGACTTCATAGTGAAGAAATGAGATCAAATAATAATAAAGTAAAATAGAATTACTTTGGTACAGTATAAATTTTCTGTGAATGTGAGAAATTCAATCAATGCAACATTTATATCCATGTGATTTATTCCCTACAAATTTACAAAAGGAAGATCAAATAAATAGTTGAGCTAACATCACTGTTGTAGCCTGCTTCTGGTAAAAAATAATCTTATTTTTAATGTTCTGGTATAATAATAATAATAATAATAATAATAATAATAATAATAATAATAATAATAATAATAATAATAATAATAATAATAGAAGAAGAAGAAGAAGAAGAAGAAGAAGAAGAAGATTGTTTGTCTTTACCAAAAGCTGAGGGTGGCAGAGAACTCCTACAGGTGAAATAGACAGAGGAAGAAAAGCATAGCTTGAATGACTACATTAAGAAAAGTGAAGAGCCTATGCTTCTGGAAGTGAACAACGGAGAAATTTTAAAAACAATGAAGAAGAAAGCTGAATACGGAAAAGAAAGGATAGACAGTTGAACTGCAAACTGGAAAAACAGGCCTATCCAAAGTCAATGTTTGAAAAATGTACAAGGCAAGGCTGACACAAAACTGACATGGGGATGGCTACGAGCAGGAGTTTTGAAGGAAAAAAATGGAAGGATTTATCTTGGCAGTTCAGGAACAAGTTTTGCCAACAAATTTCATTAAGACAAAAATACAGCATATATCCAACAAATGCCTGCTTTGTGATGAAAAGGATGAAACAGTAGTTCATCTGATCAGTGGATGCAGCAAAATTTCACAGTGATTATTTGCAACAACATAACAGGGTTGCAAGAATTATCCATTGGAAACTTTGGCAGAAGTTTGGATTTGAATGCAGTAAAAAATCATTGGGAACATCAAGTAGAGAAAGTTTTAGAGAATGAGAGTCAAGATAGTGTGGAACTTTAAAATTCAAACAGATAGACATCTGCTTCACAACACACCTGATATAACTGTTGTGGAGAAGAAGAAAGTCTGGTTTATTGACATTGCTATACCAGGAGATGCACGAATTGAAGACAAAAAACTGGAAAAAATCACAAAATGTTGTGATTTGCACATTGAAGTTGAGCATCTATGGCAGAAGAATCTGTTGTTGTTCCCATAGTGATTGGAGCCTTTGGAGCGGTACCTAAAGGACTCCCTAGATGTTTGGAAATTTTGGTCTTATCTGATTTGAACATCCTAACTTTCCAAAAAACAACTCTACTGTGGACTGCATATATATTCAGACATTACCTTAACAGCTCTTAAGTCCTTGGTTAGGCCTTGAACTGTTAATTTTATTCAATTCCTTGACTGTGAACCAAATGGATGATGATGATGATGATGATGATGATGATTGGTTAAAAGGATTTTTGCTGGAGAAACTCCACTCAGGGGATGCCCAAATGAGGCTCCTTTCATGTCCCCAAGATCTTTTCTCACTAAAGTGGTCCCTATTTATCTACTTGCAATTTCTTGCTTTCAAACTGCTAGGTTGGCAAGAGCTGAGACAGGAGCTCAATCCATCATGCAATACCTGGGTCTTGAACTGCTGACATACTGGCTAACAAGGTGAGCTTCTTAACCACTGAGCCCCTGCAGCCCCCTGGTATAATGTTCTGGTATAATAAAAGAAAGAAAGATGGGCCCAAGATTTTCCACAGCACCGGGAACTGACAGTAAGAAGAGCTGGGAAACTTTACAGTGCCTTACATGGATTGATCATTTGAAAGGCTACACATACAGCCCTATTTTTGCCCTTTATTCAAAGGGATGTGAAGCCAAAGTTAAATTTAAACATAAAGAACCACAAGGAGGAAGATCAGAGACATTGAAATTGTACAAGTACAGTTAGAAACTTGACAACATATAGAATAGGTGCACAGGTTACCTGCCTCAGTCTTTCCACTTGAATGACACATATTTTAAATTTGTTTAATTTATAGAAACTTTTTGTAATGTTTGCATTTGTACATACACATTAGGCAGGGATTCTCAATCTGTGTCCCATGGGCCAGATGCAGCCAGTGGCACCATTTCATGTGGCCCACCACTGCCTCCACCAGACCAGGAAGTGGAGGAAGGACAAAATGGCAGTCCAGCCCCTGAAGCTGCCTGAGGGACCATGACCCGCCGCTGGCTTAAAAATGTTGAGAACTTCTGCATTAGGGTTTGAGATTTGATGCCAATGCATGTCCTCCCTTGCCTGTTTTTGGCACAATATGTAAATGGCTACTCTCATTTTACAGCAAGTTCTGTTTCTTCTTTGTGGTCAATGGGTGTTTGTGTCTGTGCAAAAATCCTGTTGAAACAATCTAGAGCTTAAGGGAAAAGAGTTATGACACCATCACCACTGAGCATGATCTTGTACTTTGCAATTATACCTCCGTTCTCTTTAATCACAGCTGTGGAAATGGGTAGTAATGCTCATTCGAGTTATTTTCTATCCTGATTCTCAAAAGAAATCTAACTTGTTGCGATCTTTGCTTTCTCCTTTTGTGGTTGTCATTTTCCTCCTTGTCTCCTATGAGTTCCCTAAATAAAAAAGAAACAAAACAACTAAAACACTTAAACATCCATCCAGGCCAACCAAGAAGTCAAGGTTGTCTAGAACTCTCATCCTGAAAACTTTAGAAGTTGAGCAAGATGAATTAGTTTTCAAAGGTTCAGCATCAGAAGGGGAGATGCCCCAAGCCCTATTGTCCTCCACCAGCTCATAGCCAATCTCCTGGCTGGCCACAGCCAACACAGCAAATACTGAGTAAACTCCATTATGACAGAGCCCAAGACTTTCGATCTCCTGGGAGGATATCAGTTGCACAAATTGTCTCTGGACACCACTTCAACAGTAACCACCTTTTGAAGAACTGAGCACATTCGTAAAACTAACAGACTGTTTGTAAGTTATCAGCACTCCAAGATGGGCACACAGACACACAATCAGAGCTCAGAATTCATCAAAGTGGCTTGTGAACACAATCACACTCTCCTACCAGCTTGGGAAAAGACTGCTTCCTGGATCCCTGAAGAGACTCAACTAGAGCTTTTCCTGTGTTAGCAGCATTTCCTAAAGGAATCCAGCTGAAAGACATTTGAAAAGCTTCAACACGGTCTCAGCCCTTGATGTTCATCAAACATTACAGATGTGATGTGAGGGTAAAATGCAATGCTGCATTTGGGAAAGTGGTTATCTTCTTGGTGCTGGTGTGCTATCCCACTAGCCAGTAAGTCATCGTCCATATGTGTTATTCACAGAGACCATGAAGAAGAAGGACAGGTTATTTACTTGCAACTATAGTTTGAAAGCAAGAGATTGCAAGTAGATGAATAGGTACCACTTTGATGGGAAAGGTAACCATGTTCCATGTGCTCTGGCATCTAGTCATGCCTGCCACATGACTACGGAAATGTCTGCAGATGCAGACAGCACTGGTTCTTTGGCTGTATACAGAGATGAGCACTGGCCCCTAGAGTCGGACACAACTAGCTTTCAAGGAAGGGAGACCTTTACTTTTATAGTTCTTGGAGTGTTCATCTGTTAAATCGTACAACCCTCCAACCCTCCCTTCTTTCTGCCATTCTACTACCTAATTTCTGCTACAAAAGCAGACAGAGAAGAACTGAGGGGATCATACACAGTAGGGGATCTGCTCTGATAGCTTTTCTAAACTCTAATACTCCAATGGGACATTTGTGCAGGTGCAAAAATCCATCTTTGTGAATTCACAGATGGCCTCTTGAAGAACTACAGTTACAAATAAGTGACCCATCCTTTCCTAGACATTGTCTTGCATAATGAGCAGAATTAGGGTCGTCTTTTTACTAGTTTTTGATGATTGCAGTGTGTTTTTCTTGATGTTGCAGCCCAAAGTTAAATCCCCTTCCTTCCCACTCCTTGTCTCCTTCTATCTTGTCCATCATGCTTTCCCATTTTTTCCTTCTTCCTTGTCTCTGCAGTTGAGAATTGCTGAAAAAGGAAAATGATTTAAAATAAAAATGCTAAAAAAGAATCCTTCTCCTCCTTCATCTAGGTCAGATGTTAGACTGCCAAAATGAAGTCACATTTGGTGAATTCATTCCATAGTTCCGTTTGCCTGACCAAGTGTGAGAAAAAATTAGTTAGCACAACAAGGTTGCCATTGCCCAGCGTGCACCCAGTTGTAGTTTAAAAAATGTCACAATCTTGAATATAATAGAATGAAACTGATCTGAGAAGCTTTAGATATAACTTATACAGAAACAGATGATCCCTAAGATATACAAATGGCTTGCATTTGTAAAGCAGAAGAGCAAGATGCCGATGCCTGGGATTTAAAGGTAGTAAAATTTCAGTCTGCCAGGACTGACATCTTTGAAAGATATTTTGTAATGTTTTCCGAGCCAGTTTTGCAAAAGACTATTAAAATGAAGAGAGTGTGTCAAGTTTCCTGGACCTCTGCTGACATATAAATCTACTGGGAAGTGCACTGCGCTATTATGGTGAAACAGATGTCTGTCTCCCAATTACACCAAATCGCTTGGAAATATATTTTCAAAATGTCATGAGCAAATATATGTGCTGTGCATTGGAAATAGATTCTTCAAATCCTGAAAGGTTTTAGCAGCATTTCTGATCATAACTAGCCAAAATGTACTTCAGGTGAAAAAAAAATCTGTAACAAAGGGGATTCTACTGCTTTCTGTGGTACTCATTGCTGCTAGCAAACAGCATATCCTAATAATGCATTTTTCCAATTTTGGTTGGCTATCCCATTTTATATATGCTGGTCGGTTTATCTACATCAGTGTTTCCCAACCTTTGGGTCTTGGACTTCAATTCCCAGAAGCCTAAATCAATTACCTAAATGTACTGATTTAGGCTTCTGGGAATTGAAGTTCCCCTGTGGGGCCTGGGCCCCATATTGGGAACCACTGATCTACACCAATAATGTTGAAACAATCTCAAACTCTATTACAATGCCTGTTACATCCTAGAGCTGCCCAACTATTCCTGTTCACTGAGTAGCCATAATAAGGCTGCAGTTTTTACATTTCCATTATATATTTTATACTAATTCCCTTACTGTGACTAGATAAATGCCTCTTTACTGAAGAGAAACTTTGTGCATCTGACAAAGTGGACAATAGTCTGCAAAAGCTTATATCAAATAAAGCCAGATATCTTAAAAGTCACAATCCCCTTTGCTATCCTTATCTCTCCTTCCAGGCTATATTTACTCAGCCTTTTCATTCTTTCTTAATACAAGTCAGTCTCCACTTCAGACCTCTCACCATCTTCATCCACTAGACACATTCTAATTTATTGATGTCCTTCTATATGCCTCCCATAACTGGGCTTAGTATTCCCAGCAAAGTCTACTTAAAGTGCCCTAGAGTAGTTATTTCTTGGATACAAAAAGTTGATGACATCTTGACCTGCATTCATATTTTAGCCACCACACTGTATTGCAGATTCATATCAGTTTGTGCACTACAAAAAGCCATAGATCTTCTCCATAGGTCTTCCTTCAAGCCACAAACATCTTGCTTTTATGCAACTTATTCTTCCCTCCTAATTTTAGATCTCAATGTTTGTTTCTTTAATTTTGGCTCTGTTTTCTCTCTCAGCTCAAGCAGCAGAAGTTTTTAATTGCGAGAGTCAGGGTGGGTGGAATAAAAGAGATACCTGTGCTCAAGGACCTAGGCTCCTAATGTTAGATCATGGTTCAAAACTAATATCTAAAACAGGAGTTCTCAACCTTTTTAAGCCAGGGTCACCCTCCCTCAGACAGCTTTGTGGGGGGTGGGGCAGATGGACATTTTACCCTTCCTCCACCACATTGTATTTCCTGGTGTGGTGGAGGTGGTGGTGGGCCATATGAAATTGTGCTCCAGGTGACATCTGGCCCACAGGCTGAAGGTTGAGAATCCCTGATCTAAACACTCTTTGCTTTCTTCCAAACCTCTGGAGGTCTGAAAATCTAAGAATCCACCCCCCCCCCCTACACACACACTATTCTCTATCTCAGAGCCGGAATAACTTCTTCTCTACTCACAGAAGAAATAGAATTCCTGTAAGTCAGTGCTAAGATATTTGACAGTGTAGCATGGAGAAAATTTATATCATTTCTATTCTTATCTGCTGTGGCATGTGGATAAATTGAGAGGAGTTTGACGTACTGCTTGTCCTTAACCTTTTACAGCATAATATTCAAAAGAAAATAATAAAAAAGCCATTATATTGGCTGAATTTATTCACTTAATCCTTCACACCTTGAACATAGCTTTATGTTGAAATGTAAGACTTAGTATACATATTTTTTTCACATGAGGAAAGGTACCCTATATCTTCAAAATATTGCAGGAATTTCCCCCTTTTTCAAAATTTTCCTAAATGCATCAAATATTGATCCTCAGATTTCATTACTTTTCACAGTTGGTGCTCTGTAATTCTATGTAATTTTAATTAAAACAAAATTCTTAAATAATCTCCTCCTGTGCTACCTCCAAGCTTAAAATAAAGGATCTAGAATTTCTGTTGCAAACAGTCTTTTTAGCAGTTACAAATTTAAAATATATATATTATTGATTGCTTTGTTTTGTGGTCATGTTAAAAAAATAAGAAGCCAAGCCAGTGAGAAAGTCTGCATCAGTAGCTAATCTTGGAAGGAGATTATTTTGTATACATTTTAGTGTTACAAACTAACACTTGATTTCATAAGCAAATCTATTGAGCTCAAAACAAGAACGTTGAGCCTTATCCATGTCTCCCAAAACCTCTTTGCTTCTCCAACAGTGACCAGTTGTAGGAAAGATGCGGGACTGGGAATCATTATGTTCTCATTTTCCTTCAATGATATAAATTGTTTGCTTCCTAAAATTGGCAGGAGGATGAAGCACACTTTGCTTTAGAAAATCATATGCTTTTCAGAGTTGCAATACTTCAAAGGGGGAAAAATGCACATAAAATTATGAATAAATTTGAAAATACAGTACTCATAACTAAAATGGGCATATTTGAAAACGTGCCTGATTATACTAAAATACATGGAAAATGCATGCATGTGGAGTGGTGACACACATAGAAAAATAAGTATATTTCGAGAGGGGGAGAAATAGCATGGATATTTAGTAGAGGAGAGGAAAGTCTTGCAGTCCACTGTAAAACTGGAACAGAATGAGAAAATCAAGCAACAACGAGTAACATCCCTGCCATGAATTATTTGGGCACACCAAGAAGACAAGACTCTGCGAAAAAGACCATAGTGTTCAGAAAGGTGAAAAGCAGCAGGAAAACAGGAAGACCAAATGTAAAATGGATTGACTCCTCAAGGGAAGCCACAGATTATGACTTGCAAGAGTTGAGCAGTGCTGTTGAGGACAGGACATTTTGGAGAGCTCTCATTCATAGGGTCACAATAGGTCGGAGGTGACTTGATGGTATATAACAGCAAGAACTATAAATGCATTATTGCCCAAGTAAAAAGAAAGTGCATCTAGCTGTAGTGGAGGAGACTGGGATCTGGTGACCCTATGTCTATGCTTTCTGCTGCCCAGATGTTATAACAGTATTTATTTATTTACTAGATAGTCTTCTGAAACAACCTTCCATATAGAGTGATGCTCTATAATAAAACTATAGGGAGGAAAACTACAGCCAAATAAACATTATGTCCTTCCCACCCCCAATCTAAATATGTAAAAGACATTCTTCTAAATCCAATTGCCCTAAAGAGAGGGTGAAACAATTGGGACACAGCTACACAGGAAACCCTGTCCCCTTTCCCTATCTTCAGCTTTCTAAAAGGTGGCCCTTGAGACAGAACCTCAAAGATGTATGAAGGCTGTGTCATGCTCTGGAAAGAGAAGGGTGGCTTTCACATACTTTATCCATAACCGTTTAGGGCTATTTTGTACCTTTAATGCATCTTCATTGGACACACATACTAGAAGAAGTCATTTACATTATTTTAAGACCAATATGGTCTGCAAAAGGTTTGTTTCACATTAGCTGCAGTTTTCAAACAACCTCTAAGGTTGCCTCCATGCATCTAATTGATGGATGGAAAATATGGCCATCTACTTATATCATGAGGTTAAGGCATAACCCACTCTGGCCAGATGATTCTGTATGATAGAATATCTGATATAAACCTCAGTGGTAAGACTATTCACCATACAGTGAGGCCCCCAGGAAAGGAATAAGCCCTGAAATCCTTCTTGTGAGGAACTAGGTATTAGCTTTTTCTGCAGATTGTATGCAATAAATTATCAGCCTACTATGTCATTGCTGTAGCTTCTGCAGAGAAGACTGTTACTAATGTATGGGTGATACTTCATGCTGTGATCCTGAACACATCTGATTTCAAGAACTAAGCAGGGACCTGGTTAGTAACCTGAGAATAATTAATAAGATATACAGTATTAGGGATGTCCAAGAGAGAATCCTGCCTTAATACCCAGAGAGCTGCTGTCAGTCAGAGATGACAATACTGGCCTAAATGGACTAATAATCTGACTCAGTAGAAGGTAACCACCTCTATTCCTATGTGTGGCTATCTTGGGAGGGGTTAATTCTCCTCTGAAGTGAGCCATAATTTTTTATAATCTTTATGGCAACCTATCCTTTCCCTTCACCCACAACCCCGCTCAAATTTACACTACAAAAGGACATGCTAATTTATAGATGTTGCTTGGGACACACTTTTAAACAGCAGCTGGGGCGGGGGACAGAAAGACTGAGAGACAAACTAGAACTTGTGGTGCATCATGAGATTCCTAGGATAACATATTTTTCCATGTTTTTCTTGCAGACATTCGAGATAGTGGGGGGCCCAAACCAGTGATGGTGTATATTCATGGAGGGTCCTACATGGAAGGCACTGGAAATTTATATGATGGGAGTGTGCTGGCCAGTTATGGCAATGTGATTGTCATCACCGTCAACTACCGCCTTGGGGTACTTGGTAAGAGAGAACCCTATTTCAATTCATTCTTGCCTTGCGTGTGATACTCCTATCAAAGGAGAGTGGTGACAGCAGATTCGTGAGCAGTGGCCCTGCTCTGTGTTTCAGTCGGACCTTAAAAGGAGCTATCCAAAGGGCTGAACCTAGTTTGGGTGGAGGCAATTCAGCCCCTTGAACAGCTCGTGTAAAGTTTGGACAAACATCCCAGAGAAGAGCCTCAGGAACTGTGACTCAGTTAAGCACTGCATCTTGCTTTTTAGGAGGTTTGTGTTTGTTTGTTTGTTTAAAAAGTGTAAAGGTTTGTGTTCTGTGGGTTGCCACATTATTATGCAAGTGAGCCTGCTGCAATTATATTCCACTTTGAGGACAGAAACAAAGTACAGCTGCTCTTGGAATGATATGCTGTATTTTTGCCTCTGTGTATCCTGTATTTACATTACTCTAATCAGTTGTACATATTGTCAAGGGATTTAAACAAATGGAAAATGCAAACTGAGATGAGAGTGCTTCTTTTTTTTTGAGGAGGTAAAAGCTTGAACATTATGCTGACAAGTTCATTGTATTGTTTTCGACAGTGCTTGTGAAATGTTATGTATTCTCTGTTTCTACATTTCTGTCAGCTTTGGTGACTTGAAACAGAAAGTATTAGTCCCCTTTAAGCTATTTTCATATGATAAACTGGTTATGAGAGAAATGTATTTTGTTATTTTGGTCTTGGAGGGAGATATTTTTTTGTCAACTCACATGATTTGAGGTTCAATGCAAAGCTGTGGGGTGTTTTTTTTTTAAAAGTAAGCCTTTGTTTCCACCTGGCTACATCAAACAATTCAAGTATTTTGTGTAGCTTGTTTGTTGTCTGTTATGGCAAACAGACTTTTCTGTGATTTGTTGTTTTTGTCTAAATATTTGCCACAGAAGAACATTGGGAGATAGAGTTAATTCTAGGTCTTGGAAATGTTGTCAGCATTTTTTGTAAACTGATGTACCCACAATGACTTGGGAAAGAGATGTGTTTCATTTATTTCTTGTGCCTTGCCTTATGGACCATTTAATTTTATAAAGGTTGGATTTCTTCCTCATTGTCTTTTGTTTCTGATATGGAAAGCCCATCTTTGAAAACCATCTGGTGGCTTGCACAGTTAATTTACTGTACGTTGCTGGGGGTTGGGGGGTGGGTAGAGGATGAATCTGTTATCTTTTATCTATTGTTTATATAAATGGTGCCCAGGTAAGGAAATTAGTTTTGCTTCCCTTGTGTTTTTGGCCTTGAATGCAGTCAAACCCTAGTCCTTAACACAATGTAATTTTGGTTGTCACACCTAGCACTTAGGGCCGTAGCCAGGGCCATAGCCCATCCTAAGTTAGCAGTTTGCCCACCCTCAAAATCATGGCTGCATATATATGTGATGTTGTTGCCCATTCTATAAAAATATTCATCCATCCTCATCTAGAATCCTGGCTACGGCCCTGCTGGCAGTCCTTCCATTTTCTCAGAGACAGATGCAATTGAATAATTGTGACAATGTGCATACTCAGGGTCTGCACCTCCTTTGATTCATTTCAGATTTCTTTCACTCATTTGCTGATGTCCTCTTCACTTTCTTGTGGTAATTAAGTATTGACTTGTGATCTCAAGGCCCAAGTTATGCATTGATTTACATCTCACTTCTAAAGTCAGTATGCAAGATATTTCTATTTAGCATAAATTTCTTGTTTCTGAATTGTATATATGTGTGCATACTACCTTTCTCTCTTGTTATTGGGTAGATCCTCATACAACTGTGTATATTACCCAATTTTTGCATTATTATTATTATGTTATATTTCCTGGTAATAAGGGTAGGTGCATATCCATGCCAATTTTCAGTAATCCATACTTAGCAGACCGCAGAAAAGTATTTACATTTAATTTGCAGCTTGCTTTCTTGCTTTTCTTTCCATATACGTCCTCCTTCAATTCTGGCTACTTGCTTATCCCAGGAAACCAAGGAAAGAGACAATGCAACAGAAATGTGAAAAAGTACCTTGACTGCTTCTGTGGGCATTCTGTTCTGTTGAAATGCAAGGCCCATGTTTGTATTAGTGATGGACAGTACATGGAAACGTCTGATATCCTTGAACTCCTGGGTCTCTGAAGGAAAGCTCTGCATTAACACTTAAGATGATGTTATGGCTTATTGTGTGTGTTTAAAATAGAAATAACTTGCAAAAGGGCATCAACATAGAAATGGGGAAATTTCTGAGGGCAACTGCTCTGAGCACTTTAGATAGTATTTTCAGACTTCTGCTATACCAAAGTGAAATTTTAAAGGTTTCTCCCTCTCCCTCCCCCCCCCCCAAAAAAAAAAGAAAGAAAGAAAGAAAAGAAAAGCTGGCAAGGTTCCTTTCTTTCCTTTTCAAAAATTGAAAATCTTGGCCAAAATCATGTTAACAAAAACAACACAAAGGCAGAAGCATAGAGGTGTTTCCTCTCTCACTGTCTGGCTCTTTCATGATTGATCAGGTGAGCAGCTATTGGAACAGTTGTACATTTATTCCATGCTATGTGGAATTGTGTTGTTTGGTTCCAGCGTTGTCAAGTAAGTAACCTACTGTAGATTGCTGCATGAAAGTCTTCTGCTGCCAAATTTCAGGTCCCAACTCTCAGAGGGCTGCAGGAGTGAATGGTCAGTCATGCCCCTCTCAATTTTCTTCTCACACGAAGGAAAAAAACATGGGGAGAGGAGAAAATGCCATAAAGGGCTTATGCCAAATAACAATAAAGCATTTAAAGCAAACTTTTATTGTAGTGGAACATATGCCTTTTATGCTGGAGCCACCCTTGTAATCTATACAGATAGAAAATATGGGGTTTTTTTAGTCAATTGAAAGGAATGTGTAAATTAGACACACTGTATAAATAAATGCAAAAATATTTATGGATTTCAATGTGACGGGAAAAAATTGGCAGCACAGTAGGAAATAAGGATGAGAAGAAATGTAATAAAATGGAGAGAGAGAGATTTTCACTTTCCTGCTAATTACACATTGTGAATTATGTTTTACATCCTGTCCATCCATTAGAGTGCAGGTGGTAGCACAAATCTTCTGTTGTCATTTATTTTTATTGAGAACATCTGTACATAAAACATGTTAATGTTAACAAATAAGAAAGACATTCTCTTTCACTAAAATGTCTCTTGACACTTTTCCTGGACTTTTTGTGGTTGATGAAATGTACCACATTTTTGGGAGTTCTCATTTTCCGTACGAAAGTTAACAAGGACTGAATCAGAATCTGAGGGCTGAGGATCATTTCATTTGGATTTAATCCTACCGACACATCAGTGGCATGTGTTTATAAAATACTTGTGGAGTGAAGCATAGGTTAGCTGTTTTGGTTTTTTTTGGATTTTGTTAATGGAGTTAACTTTTTCTCATTGTGAGTTTGCTGTGTTCAAAAGGCCAGAACTCTTAATTACTTTTGCATCTACTGTCTTTAATTCAAGAAATTTGTTAATTTGTCTAAAAATGAATCTGAATACACTTGAAACCATAGATTTTTGTAACTGATTTTTGTCTTTCAATTTGTTTGGTTACATGAAGCCCCCACTTCCATGACTGGGTCACTCTTCTAATAACAGTAATTGCTTTTCTACATTGCATTTGCCTCACAATTTTCTATTTTACAGTAAATATTATCATATGAAGTAAATCACAAGCATACATTAAATCTTCAGTGTGTGGCACTCTGGCCCACTCATTATCTTTTATGACACATTAAAGGTGCTGTCAAAAGCTGGTATTTTATTTGGTTTCCCTCTGCAGTGCCACCCTGGGCTCTCCGCCCCCTGCTTTGAGACAAAGTGATAAATGAATAGAAGATTGCATATTGTTGCCTAATTAAAAGTAAACTAAAGTCAAACTAAGGATGGGGAATTAATAGCAAAACGCATCAATATTCCACAGTAATAGAAATGTATTGTATTAGACCTTCTAGCGTTTCAACAGGGAGAAAAGGGGAAATTTAACTGTACAGTAATGGGAACCTCTTAAAAGGGGCATTTAAGCAGCTAGTTTAGAGTTGTTCACATACTTGCTCAACTGTGCAACCTGCTTTATTTGATCATCACCAATCTTCTTTCATGTCTAGGTCAGATTTTAAACTGCCAAAAGGAAGCCACCTTCTTGGCTTGTTATTGGCCAAACTTGAATCCTCATTGATACATGTTTCCTGTAATAATCGGCAGACGAGCAAATGAACCAGATTGTGTATCTCTCCACATTCACACAGTGTGTCGTTTTGTACCAGCAGCCCCCACTTGAGCATGTTGGTCTTGCATTTAGGGACTCTGGCCCTCAGCCTGTTCAGGGTCATACAAGTGATGTAGGGGAGGTCGAGTTCCTCAGCTATATCCTCCTTTAATGTTCCTTGCCCAGTGAGCTCCTTCCTCCATCTTCTAATTTGGTTTTCTTTGCGTGCCATCAAGAATGTTTGTTCTTGCCATGAAAGCTCTTCCTGGATCTTAGTTGGCTGACTTGAGGGACATATCCATTCTTAACTTTTCTGTTTAGCTTGAGCAAGTGATAATCTGGAACATGGGTGATGTTCTGAAAATAGGTTCTTGGCAAGTCCTGAGTAAGTCTCAGATGGACCTGTCTACAGTTTATGCCATAGGATGCACATATTCCATAAATTTATCATGCACACTGGACTTCGTTAGACATAAGTGGAGCTGTCATGATTGATTTCTCCCAGCTCATCTCCTTGGCATTGCCTCCTATAGCCTTCACTAACCAGGTGGGCTTCCAGTTCCACCAGCCTCAGCCAATGTTGTCAGCAGACTTGAACACTAGGAGTTATAATTCAAAACATCTAAAGAACACAAGCTGGAGAAGACAACACACATATTGGTGTCAATAAGTTCCACATTTCCCTGGTTGACATTTTCTTGGTTTGCTGGCTGCTGACATGCAAGTGGTTACTGTGGATGTCCCAAGAATCCTGGCTGCTAGCATCAAACACACTATCCTGTATCTGGGTTCAGTGGGATATCTTTAAGGGGGGCTTTGCACATACAGCTGCCCTTGCATAAGCATTTGCGAATATCAGGGGAATTAAAGGTAAAAAAGGGATTAACTTAAAAAACTGATTTTAGAGAAATATGGAGAGAATTTTTAGATTATGGGGAAAGGAGTAAAGCAAGATCATATATTATGTTCTTGGAACAAGGGGATGAATATATATATATATATATATATATATATATATATATATATATATATGTAATGATATTGAGAATAGTTAATTGAGAAGGTTAATAATGTGATGGGTACATCTAGTAGTTATATGCAATTTTTGTTAAGTTTTTTTGTTTTGTTTTTCCTTTATTGGTTGTGATTTTTAATTTAGTGTTGTGGTTGTTTTTTTTTTTTTGTTTTTTTTTTTGTATTTTAATAAATACAAAATAAATTTAGGCACATTGTTAATCTCTGGGCATGTGTGCCCTCACCCTGCCTATGTTCTACCACTGTAAGCATTACACTGTGTAAGAGTGCTTTATTTAAATGTTGCTTTATTTTGGGACCAAGTTAAAATGTGGCAGTTCACCTGAGTACCAGGCCTGAACCCCAGAGAGACTGTGGTTTAGTCTTCTGTCTTTTTAGTTTGATGTTTAATGTAATGTAATATATTGTCTGTAAGCCACCCTGAGTCGCCACGGCGAGTGGGCGGCAATATAAATTTGAACTAATAATAATAAAATAATAATAATGTTTTTGTCTTATTTGAATTGTTAAACAGTTTTAAGCATTTGAAATTCTCTTAAAGTGTTTAAATCGCTTTCAGTTCCTTTAAGGAGATTATATTGATCATATCCTGTCCTGGAATTTGTTGATACAGGGTGGATTAGAAATAAATTGACAAATTAAACATATTTTTCTCTCTGTTATTTCGCATAATTCTTCTGCTGCAAATATTTACTGGTCTCTTTTCTTTCTTTCTTGGAATAGTAAAATGCTCCAACATCCACTTAATAACATTGTGTATGTATGCCATATAGCTAGAAATACAGAGAATCTATCTTATTATTGTTTCTTCCAAATTAGTGCAAAATAAGAGTTGCCTTGCTGCAAAATTTTGATAGCTTGATTTTATTTTTGGTGCACAAGACAAACACATTGATCTCCCTCAGATCAATGAAAGAGACATAGTTTTTCTGGTTGAAGCGCTGTTTTCATCTGAAGCACATGGGTTGGCTGATCAAAGAGTGCAGCAGAATTTAAGGGAAAAGGAGGAATCAAAGGTCTGTGAATAATAGATGATTGCTCTGTTGTCTCCCAGCAATATAAGTAATTCCAGTGTCATCAATACCTTGCCTATAGTCAAGATTCATGTAACATGCTCCATATGGAGTTGCCTTCAAAGAGAGTTTGGAAGCTGCAACATAACACAGGACTCTGCAGGTCACCCTCTCTCAGGAACAAGCCTAAACAAGCATCTCTCTCACCTGTTCCAGCTGAACCATCGACTGCCTCTGCAATCCCATTTCGGAGGGGCAACATTTACTTTAAAGCCCTTGGCTATGTTTGATGCTGGATGGATAGTCCAGTGGTTTTGGGAGAAGAGCCAGCCTGTGGCTGCTCAGTCCCAAGAAAGCACCCACAAAGAATGGAATGATAAACCACTTCTGTGTATTCTCTACCTAGAAAACCTTGGAAGGGGTCGGTTGTCATAAGTGAAAATTTAGTTGACATCATGCAATACATATATGCATATGTTTGAAGCCTATATCTTTCAAAACACTCAAGGTGTGTTTCTTCTTTACTTTTTCTTTTGAATGATAGACTGGGCACACCCATCATGCTCTACCCATCCCAAAAGTATGCTTTGTTTTGAAAAAAATCTTTCCTCCTATCCTGAAAAATCTTACTTATACTCTCTAATGGTCATGAAAAACAAAGAAATAAGAAACTTAAAATAAAAACTTGTAATTAATTATAAAAGTATAACACTAATTATGGAAATATAACTACAAAAGTATTTGTTTATTATCTAAATTAAAATATATATCTAATGTTTTGAGATGTGTTAGTGCAACTAAAATGCTAGGTACTGTTCATAAGTTGATAATTTAGGCTTTAAAGTGGTGAGGGCTATTTTTTTTGTTGTTGTTGTACAGTCGCACAGTCGATTCTGACCCTTTGCGACCCCATGGACCACTGTTCGCCAGGCACCTCTGTCCTCCACCATCCTCCTCAACTCGCTCAGCTTTGTGCCCATTGTGTCTACAATACCACCTAGCCATCTCATTTTTGGTCACCACCTTCTTCTTTTGCCCTCCACCCTTCCCAGCATTAAGGCTTTCTCAAGCAAATCCTCTCTTCTCATTTGATGTCCAAAGTACTTTAGGTTCATCTTTACAATTTGACCTTCTAAGGAGCAGTCAGGGTTAATTTCTCCTAAGATTGACCTATTTGTTCTCCTCGCTGTCCAGGGGACTCTCAAAACTATTACATCAATTAAATTGAATTACTCATTTAAAATAATGACTACCCTTCCTCCCCATTGCTTGCAGGCCTTAACTCTACAGATTCCTGTTCCAAGAGAGCTTGAATAAGTGTCAACATGGATTCATGTTTTCCTGGTGGTGGCTCTGCTACTATGGAACAAGATACATATTGTGTTGCTAGTCAGGCTGTCCAGGCCTTGCTAGGCTCAAGTTATTATGACTGGAACAGGGACACCCAAACTACAGCATACAGGCCAGATCTGGCCCATGGCACCAATTAATCTGGCCGATGCCACCTGCACTACTCCCAGAAGCAGAAGTAAAATGTGCATGTGCGGGCACAGAACGCTGCTATAAATGGCTGGCCCACGGTTGTCGTAAATGTGTTTACAACAGCTGCGGGTGCATTTATGGCAGTGTTTATATGCACATGCTGGTGCATGTTACTTCTGCTTCTGGTGGGAGGAACCACGTGACCAGCATGCTTGACCATTGACCTGCCAGTGGCCCTGATCTGGAGGCAATATGAATTCAGTGGATTTCAAGAAACAAAGTTTCATTAGACAAATCTCCCTACAAGCATACAATTAACATAGAACAAGAAATAAATGCAGCAGTGCATACCAAGCAAGTTTCTCCAATTAGCTGATGTGAGCCTGGTGGCAGCAGAGAATTAAAATTAAAATATTTTCCTATTTATCATTGGAAGGACAAACCAAGTGAGGATTTACAGCCCTGCTGAAGATTGCTCTGGATTTACTTTCAAATAAGAGAAGAGGGCAAGGAGGCAGGGAAGAACAAGGATATGGCAATATGGCTTCTTTCCACATAAATGAAGTCAATGCATCCTTCTGTCCTTCCTGAAGGCCATTGTGCATGAAATAGGTTGTAGTTGCTGGTTATTTTACAGAGAGGATCAAATCCTCTTGCCTAGTTATGCTGGTATAGAACAGATAGTGTACAGTGGTTTCTTGACTTGGCACATTTTGCCTCCAAAGATATTCCATTTTCATAGCAGCACAAAAGGATTTAGGCTGGAATGTTTGGTGGCCATGTCTGCCAGGGTATTTTGTGATTTGTAAAAATATATATTCTTGGATGTGGTAGAGGGCAAGGGTTCCTGTTTTTCTTTTCTTCTATGGTGATGTTTCTGACCATACTACACCAGTAAGCCCTTTCAATCTTCCATAGAGAGGCCAGCCTATAAACCTCTCTGTAGGGTTAAGGCTGCAACCAACTCCTCATATTACAAAAACAATTAAATATATTGAAAACATCCATTCCCTTGTTGCAAGAATCATTTCTTTTTATAAAGTAAAAAATTTGGTTTTTTAAAAAGAAAAATATTTTCTTCTGATGTTATTTTCTTTCTTGAAACAACCAGAGTAGGGAGAATAAAGCTTTTAGTGGGCTAATAACTCTCATACTCTTATTTGCAAGGAAGACGAGGGACAGATATCATTTGTTCTGAAACGGAGCTCTTGGTAATAGTCCTGACCAGGAGTGTGAAAGGATAACAATGAGCACAATATTACTGGTAAAAGATGAAATTGTGGTGCATCAGGGTTGCAAAGATTGAATGGGCTACCCTCCTCTGAAATACCAGCTGGCTGGACCTTAATGACCAAGCTCTGGTAGGAAGGCACAGTCAACCCATTATAAAAGGTAACTTACAGTTGGTTGACACACCAAATTGATTCAATGGGTCTACTGTAGCTTGACTTTCTCTCTATTTCAGGGAATAACTGACAGTAATTGTTTGGACTGTAGGTCCCAGAGGTCCCCATTCTAGCTATGGTATCATAGGAGATTTAATGGGGGGGGGGGATAACTGGGTGGCAGGCATCCTGCATCTGTCTCATGTTGTTCCTGCTAGCTACCTGGCTGTGCTTTGTGCTCTTTCTTGTCAGATAATAATAATTTCATGTCAGAGATTACTCTGGGTTGAAAGGATTTTTGCTGGAGAAACTCCACTCAGGGGACACCCAAATGAGGCTCTTTTCATGTTCCCAAGTTATCAAAACCTGACCTTCTGGTCTCTAAGCTCAGTGTCTTAACCACTAAGCAATTGGGGGAGCTCTTCCTGTCACATTAGGAATGCTAAGCACAGACATGACTCATCTTTCTTTAATGTGAGACTCGACTTCAGGATAACCCTGATCAAATGAAGCTTCAGCCACTGCTCACCTAGTTTTACAATGCCTCAATTTCATAGGTCAGTTAATAGGATTAACATTCAGCAGCTCTCAGGCCTGCTTTAATTCATAGCATTAAAGCAAGGTGTTACGATTGGGGCTAGCCAAAGGGAAGCATGTAGGAAGAGAAGTGAAGCAAAAAGATGTTGCCATGCTTGAATCTGGACCATCAAAGGCAAAATGGGCTTACAGGAAACAATTGTTTATTGACCAGAGATGCTTAGAACGCCAGCTTCTAGCACTACAGGCAGGGCAGTTATGAAATGGACATATTGAATATAGTGTGTGCTGGGAAATACAGAGTTTGATTTCCTGGCATTCTCTGTCTGTTTCCTAGCATTCTGAGCCTCCCCCTTCCAGGCATATGTTATTGATGTTTATCAGTGGTTGTGTTTTTCTTCTGATGAACAGGCTTCTGCTTTAGCAATTTAATATTTCCAGGCATAGCAATACAAGAGTTATGGGCAGAGTATGAGGTCATTTTTCACAGCAATGGCTTGCATGAATGTTTGAGATCCCTCTCCCCTTCCACTTTTACACAATTTTACTGCATGAAACCTGGTGTGGCATGGAACATTCTGGAGAAAATATTGAGTATACACCTTGCAATTACACAGTGATACAGGTTCATGGTTGATTATGCTGGAAAAGACTCACCTCACTGGATGTAATTTCCCTTTACATGGCCCTTCTATGCATTCCAGCCAAGGTCTAGAACAGAAGTCCTGCTACTGGACCAAAAAGGTCCAGACTGGGCACAGATCAAGGTGGGGTTGATTTGTGATTTCTTGTACATTATCTGGCTCCCAGAAAATAGCTTGTACCAGGTTGTGGAAAATAGCACAATGATTAAGCTGCACTTCTGTGGGCAAAACCCTGTTCACAATAGAAGTTCAAAAGGGACAAGGTTTACTCATGATATCCTTCTGAGGGCAGTATAATCAGTACCTGATTTGTTGGGGGCAAGAGATCATCATAACCAAGAGATCATCATAAGGGCTATGGAACAGTAGCCATGGCCAGGAGGGCTTTTGCACGACTTCGTGTAATACACCAGTTACGCCCGCTCCTAGACCGGGACTCCTTGCTTATGATCACACACGCTTTGGTCACCTCCAGACTTGATTACTGTAATGCACTCTACATGGGGCTGCCCTTGGTGACCATTCGGAGGCTGCAACTGGTTCAGAATGCGGCTGCCCGGGTCATGATGGGGTGCGGGCTTTATGCTTGTGCCTCACCATTGCTTTGGGAGCTGCACTGGCTGCCAGTGTGCCTCCAGGTACAATTCAAGGTGCTGGTTATTACCTTTAAAGCCCTACATGGTAGTGGGCCAGGATACCTAAGAGACCGTATCGTCCCAAGGACATATGCCCGTCCTACTAGAGCGGAGCAGAGAAGCTCTCTGGTTGTACCATCAGCTAGAGAGGCTCATCTCTTGAGCACTAGAAGAAGGGCCTTCTCTGTGTCTGCTCCAGCCCTGTGGAGCCTCTTGCCAACTGAGCTGCACCTCCAGGCAGAGCTGCTGCCCTTTCGGAAGGGTGTAAAAACCTGGCTGGCAGGTCAGGTCTGGGGTACTGGAGGCACAACGACCTCAGCCTGCTGGCTGGTTTGACCTCCTCCCCTGCTCCCTTCTTAAGTTTTTAAATCATATAAAGTTTTAGTCGTAGTTTTAATTGGTTTTAACTGCAGATTTTGATAACTTTTAGAATTTTAGCCTGTACTGTTTTTATGTTTTTTAGGATGTGTTAAACCGCCCTGGGTCGCCTTCGGCGAGGAGGGTGGTATAGAAATTTAAATAAATAAATAAATAAATAAATAAATAAATAATTGCTATTGTAATTGTGCCTGAAATTTCCCAAAATGCAACATATGGCTACACATATGTCACAGAAGGTCTACAAAGTACTGTTTGAGATTGTGCCTTTTGAAGTCCTAGTACATTTCTCTTAGTGTAGGCCAGGGTTATCTTTTAAAGTAAATATTTCAAATATAAAGAACTTTTACAGCAAAGTAAAGAAAAGCAAAAATAAGAATTACATGAACACAGCCAAAACTTCAAACATAAATATATCCCCCTTGAGTTCTGTGCACTAGTAAAGTGTCTAAGCAGGAGCTGCTTACAGGAAAGTCCTGTGTGTTTTGCTACACTGAAAAAGAATACCTCTCTTTCTCTAAAAGTGTGCTTTGAAAAACCATGGAAAGAACCAGGATATGTAGCTCCAAACAGCAAAAGTTGAAGTCCTAAAAAACAACAACAAAGATAGAAAAACATTGGGCCAGATTATAGTACTGGCCCTTCACTTGCCCCTCCATCAGACATGTACTGCCATTGCACCACCTAATTCTTAACCTACCATATATACTTAAGTATAAGCCGAATTTTCTAACCCCCAAAATAAGGTCCAAAAAGGGGACTCGGCTTATACATGGGTCAACAACCACGAGGGTGTAAAAATATGTTTTGTGAGTGATTTGGCAGTTTAAAAGTAAGCTTCGGCACTTCTGCGGGAAAACAGCTGAGACGTAATTACCACAACTAGCCACAAGAAGGCACAAATCACGATTTTCCCATAAGAATACATTGAAAATTAATTTCTTCTATTTTGTAGTTTGTTTACAGTTCATTCCTATGGAAAACCGCAGATGAAGAAAGAAGCTCTACAATGCAATCATGTCTCCCTTCCAAACTGGTGTGGAGAAAGAAAGGATTTCACCTTCATGTCTTTGTCCCTGCTCTGGCTAAGATAGAGGGGAAAGCCATGCTTCTTGCTTGCAGGGGGAGCAAGAGGCTAGGGAAGAACAACACTTCCTGCCTCGGTGCAATTGATTTGCCCTCCCACTTCCCCTGCAGCACCACCACTGATTGGGTGGCACAAATACAGTAAAAAAATGTACTAAATTAATTAATTTTACTGTATTTTCATGTATTTTAATTGTTGAAACTCACTAGCACCTGCTGCATTTCCCACTCTTGGCCTATACTCAGGTCAATCTATTTTCCTGGGTTTTCAGGTAAAAATTAAGTACCTTGGCTTATATTTGGGTCGCCTTATATTCGAGTATATATGGTAATTCCTGCTCACTGGGGAATAAAAGCTCCTGACCTCTTCAGTTTTCTCTGTCTCTGAATAGATGCTTAACAAGCATAGCCCCTTCCTAAGGTTTTGCCCATAAGTTTTCCTTTACTCAAAAGCCAGTAGTGAGTGACTCTAGGGGGCAGTTCTCATCTCTGTTTACAGCAAAAGGGCCAGCACTGTCTGCACCTGAAGATGTTTCTGAGATCATGTGGCAGGCATGACTAGATGTTGAAGCACACAGAACATTGTTATCTTTCCCACTGATGTGTCCCTATTTATCTACTTGCAATTTCTTGCTTTCGGAATGCTAGGTTGGTAGGAGCTGGGACAGACAACGGGTGCTCAGTCCATCACATAGCACTTGGTGTAAGAGCCAGGGTGAATTAAAAAATGGGGACACCCCAGTTCTGATAGTTAACCAGGGGTGGGGGCTTGGTTTCTTCAAGCCTTTGCAAGGTAAAAAAAAAATATTTCCCCTGGAGAAATGCCTCCCCAGCTCTGCAGACCCTTATCAAGATCTGTGTCCCAGTTCCCCATAACACTGGTTTTACCAAGGCATGGGGAGGAAGGCCACATTTCATTCCCGTGAAAACAGCCCCAAGCTGTTATCAAACTCAGGCCCTGTCCCAAAGCTGTGGACTCCTCTGTACTTCCAAAGGGAAGAGTGCATTCCTGGGGCATTAGCACAGGAGAGATTTTGCAATCATGTAGTCCTTTAGATTAGGGGAGCCTTTATGGCTTCCAAACCTAGAAAGTTTCTTCATTTCCAATGTGCTTCTTAATCAGCCAGCCCTGGCTTTGAGGGAAAGAAGGAACAGCTGTGCGGCATGGCAAGCCAGCCATAAGAATGTGACCACCACCACGACCACTGGACTCTTCCCTCAGCCGGCTCCGGCCTTGAAGGAGAGAAGGAACAGTGGTTCGGCTGGCCAGCTGTAAGAATGCCGACGCTGCCATCGGACTCTTCCCTTGGCCGGCCCCAGCCTTGAGGGAAAGAAGGAACAGTTGTGCGGCTGGCCAGCTATAAGAATGTCACTGCTGCCGCCGCCAGACTTTTCCCCTCGGCTGTTCAGCCTGGAGGGAAGTGGACAAGTCTGAGTTTTTGCAATGTATTCCACCACCACCACCACCACCACCACCACCACCTGTGTATTGCTTTGAAATGTGTATTGCTCTTGAAATGTTTTTTATATTGTGTTAATGTGATACTTTGTAACTGTAATTTGTGATACTCTTTCTTTGTTAGCCACCCAGAGTCACATTGCGAGTGGGGTGCCATACAAGTTGAAATATACTACTACTACCACTACCACTACCACTACCACTACCACTACCACTACCACTACCACTACCACTACCACTACTAGATTTCATTTGCTGTAATCTTTTTCCTGAAATACATCTTTAAAAGCTGAAAAGTGACTGGAGTGATTATTTTGCTGCCTGCTACCTTCCTAACAGACTGGCTAAGGCCAGGTTTTGTGGGCGGGGAGCTCAAACTGTGAGAGGCCAGTGGGAGACGTCCTCTCAGGTGAAATTCTGTCTTGCCTTGAGGCAATTGCGCCCAAGGGGAGCAAAAGGATTTTTACACTTGGGTCTTGAACTGCTGACCTGGCAACCTTGCAGTTCTCAAGCTCAATGTCTTAACCACTAAACCACCATAATCCTCTGTCCGAGTATTGAGTGTATGGCTTTCCCTCATACACTGAACAAAATGAAGTAGTCCTTAGGGGTTACACTGCTCTTAGTTAGAGCCCAAGATGATCATTTGCGAACCAGGCATAGATCAGACAATAGATTCATAAGTGCCAGAGCCCAAAACTCTCTTGATAGTGCTAAGGGCAAAACACAGTCCTGAATTACTTGCCTCATTTTGATGGGTGATCCCTGGGTAAATGGAGAAGCCAAGGATGGGAAACTGTACAGAGTAATAGACCAATTTGCATTAAACTCAAGCTGAGAATAAACAAATCTCCATATTTTTTTGAGATGCCTTCTTCTTCACTTGTATCCCCTTAAATTCCTGTCACGAAAATACTTTGTTTGTTTGTTTATAAGTGACCATAAATGTATAATTACATGACAAGCTGTTAGAATACCAAAAATGCATTTGAGTCTGTGGGCTAAATTAAATGCAGATATTTTAAAGAGTCACTCTAGTACATGTTATAAAAATTGCCTAAAGTCCTGTTTACATAATCAGTGCAAACACCTCTTTCAGAATCATTTTGAAGATCACTAGCACTGTGGTTTTAGCAGTGGCAAGCTAAAAGCTACTCAGACAAAACAATATACAGGTTTTTCATGCATTCCTTCTTTGCAAAAGTTCTACATACAATGAGCAGTGGTAGGAGATGAATTAAGGTTAATTACACATTTTGATCTACTCCATTATCTGCCAAACTTGATTTTGAAGGACTTGGAGAAGATGGTCTGAATTCTGCCAAGCCTACCAATTAAGATAGAGAAACAGTTCCACTCTATCAGACATTGAGGGAAAAACATATTTAATTTTGTACTTTCAGAATTTCTTCAGCCAACATGCCAATGGAAGCTTATGGAAGTGCTTTTTTTTAACCAACTCTTATTTTCTGCACTAATTTCTGACCTGTGCATATTTGTAAGGGTTAGAAAATTATATGCCTCATTAAAAGAAAAAATAAATATATTCTTAAAATGCTGGATAGAAGAAGAATTGTCTGCCATCAAGTCCAATTTGACTTGTGGCAACTCTTTCCTAGGTTTTCTAGTTAGAGAGTACATTCTTGTTCTTCTTGTATTATATCCGGTTCCAATTATTGGCAAGCATCATGGTGATCAGCCACAAAGACTGTCCTGTGAATATAATGCCATGGCCTTTCACCTGCCTTCCTCATAGCAGCATGACTTCTGTACCATTGATCTAGTTCTGTGAGTCACTTTCTGGTCCTGAGCCCTTTTGGCACACAAAGTCCTCTCAGCCCCAGGCCAGTATTGATCAAGCTGCTGCCCCCCATCAAGATGGATTCAAGTGGGCTTTAATCCACTTGGGACCATCACCTTTCCTTGTGGACTTTTCCTAAGCCACTAGTCCTCAGGGTTGTCAGGTTAGTTAACTGACACTTGGCGTGAGTTGTGACAGTATGGTCTACTCTATTACCATAGTAGGATAACCTGACCAGAGTTTCAACCTTCTACACTTGCTCTGTTTTCCAGTACCTACTACAACTCTATGCCAATCTGTGCTGGTGACACAATAGAGTATTATCTTGTTTGGCCGGACATCCCACTATGGTAATTGAGTAGACCATACAGCCAGTGACTCAATGCCGAGTGTTGGGTGGCAGTAAATAACCTGACTTCCTAAAGGGGCCGATGGCTATGGGAGGATGAGCCCCTTTATGTGGGGTGATGGTCCCCTCAGTGGAGGAAATGCCACTGGAAACCATCATATTGGGCCCAATGGCAAAATGAGCAGAGGAGGAACTCTGGTTCTCAACAATTATGGAGGTGGAAGAGGTCATGCCAGATGGACTGGCTGTGAAGGTGCAACTTGTCCATATCCTCAAGGCTGCAGCAGTCCATTGCAATCCTGGTGTTAAATCCTGTGTGTCTCATTTCATATGTGTTGCAGAAGATGGCTCCATGATCAAATTCATGGCAATGGCATTTTTCCTGTATCAGGAAAAATGCATTCTTGGTACAAGTTGCAGCCGATGATGATTGCAATAGCAGAATAACTTGGCCAGAGTGGCAGAAAGTACCTAGAAGCACTTTATCATTCTCTTCTTCTGGGACACCCAGGGAATTTGGAGGTTGCTCTTGGCTACAGATGCTAGCTCTTCTTGGATGCACAGTGGGGAATTGAACTCCCAACCTTTGGCCCAGAGATGCTGTAGCCAATTCACTGAACTACTCATAACCAACACAAATTAGTAAAGGTAAAGGTCACCTTTGCTCAAAAGCCAGTTGTATCCGACTCTAGGTTTCAGTGCTCATCTCTGTTTATAGCCAAAGAGCCAGTGCTATCTGCATCTGCAGATGTTTCTGTGGACACTTGGCAGGCATGCCTCAACACCAGAGTCCACAGAACTCTGTTTACCATCCCACCAAAGTGGTACCTTTTTATCTACTTGCAATTTCTTGTTTTTGACTGCTAGGTTGGCAGGAGCCAACATAAATTACAGTTCAACAGATTTAATACTGTAAGAGATAGCTGTGAAACACAGAATTCATTGCTTAGCAAAATAAATGACAATTGCTGAGTCAATGGATTTTGTACTAATGTTGTTGTTTTGTTTAGTGGCCTATTTGTCTAGGCTCCTAAGGGGTTCTCAAAAAAATGTAGTGAGACAGCATTCCAATTCTGAGCAATTTACGTCACATACAAAAGCCCCACTGATACAAGAAATAGCTTTTCCCACTGTGTGTTTCTCTCACCTCTTGGTAAGTTTGACTTCTCGAACTCATCTGAAATTCAACAAATAGAAATTATTACATTCCATAGACCATATTTCTCACATCTTTCAATGGTGCTTACTGTGAGGATTTTTTACATTATCAGAACTGCAGGGAGATACATTGTAGTTGAAGAACAGAATTTTTTTGTTCTGAAAGAAGCCATAGCTTTGTTTTTAACAAGCTGATAGGAATGCAAGAGACAGGCAAAAGCCCAGATGTGAAAATAGAGAGCGAAAAAAGGAAGAACCCCATTATAGAGCTATATTATATTCACCTTAAGGTTGAGTAACTGAACTCCTTCCTTCCTTTTGGTTTAAATTTTCCGAATGTATGACACAGGTTATGCTAGAAGATAATTTAGTTCAAGGGATGTTTATATCTAAAAGACTCCTTCCTCACCCATGAAGCTACAATAGTATTATTTTCTAAGTAACAATTTAGGCTGGCAAGGTTGCATTTTTGGACAACTCCCATTTTTGGACAACTCTCTATGCCAACCAACCAGAAAACAAAACAAAATAAACAAAATAAAATAAAAAAACTGTAGCACTTTAAAGACTAACTGCTGTATTTTTATTGTTAGCTTACGTGGATCAAATCCACTTCTTCAGACAAAGAATGAAACATACAGGCATGGTTTTTATACACTAAGTTCAGGGGGACAAAGGGAGAAGGGTGTGGTCAAGCAAAATGACAGACAAGCAAGCACAACAACAATAAAAATATAGCAGTTAGTCTTTAAAGTGCTACAGTTTTTTATTTTATTTTGTTTATTTTGTTTTGTTTTCCCGATATGCCTGAACCACAGACTAACACGGCTACTATTCCAAAATATGCTAACCTACTGCACTGCTAGGCAACAAGAGGATTGTTTCCTGGTTCAAGTATTTATCTTCCCTAAATTTTGGCCCTGAGATGCAGAATAAAAAGGTATTTGATAACATCCTACGGTTATATAGCTGTAGAAAATGTAGGGTCCATGTTAAAGTTACGGGTTTGCAACCCTAAAACATAAATAGCAAGAAGTGCATACAATGAAGTGCATATCGATATTTTTGCCTGTGATCCAGCTGTATGGAAGAAAACATTGTCACAGCTGAAGGTAGTTTGAACATAAAGTGTTTATTAAGGCATAGGGACATTATCGGCCACTTTTTATAGAGCCATTAATGCATGCCTTGTGTGCTGGGATACCTAAGGCCAAAGGCCATGTACTTCCAACTGCCCACATACTGTATTAATGATGCTTTAAAAATACCCAGGAGCCTTTTAATGCCATTATAATAATAACCTTTATTATTACACAGCCTTTTGAACTGAGAAGGGGGGGGGGAGAGAAATTCCTTCTTTTCATACTTTGCATTGCTTTTAACCAAGCAGGCAGGCTCTTTTGCTGCATGCCAAGAAAAGAAAGATATCCTATGACTAAAGAGAGTTACAATACATGTTATTTCATTGCTTTTATATTGATTGGATGTTGGGAAAGGTCCTTTAAATATCTCGCTTGCATAGTGTGTCTATCTCAGAAGTGTCTGTTTTAAGGTCTGTTGTCCTGCACTGTTTTTATATTGGCTAAGTACACAGAACTATTAGCAGCTGACTCACTGCGTACAGATGACCAGCCTGGTATGTAGCAGCCATGAAATAATGCCTATATAGTACAGAGAATTCAGTTGCAATTATACGTCGACCCTTGAACAACACATGGGTTGTGGCACCAATCCACCGCATATTGAAAATCCTGATTGTTTTGGGTCAACTTCTATATAGACCTACTGTGGCCATTTTTTCATCTCCCTTTGGCTGTGCAGCTGGTGTACCACGTCTGGGTCATGCTGTGGTGCTCTAGCTGTCTGCTCTTTTGCCTGCCACCAGTACCATGTTTTTCCTGAGGGTCCTAAATGATCAATCCAGCACAACAGCAGTCATCTGGGGACTTCAGGGGAAAATCTACTTATAAGCAGATCTGTGGAGTTAAAACCTGCACTGTTGAAGGGTCAAGTATCCATTCATTTATTGAGTTGAGAGATTCACATATAGGGACAGAAGCAGTGGTCTGTTTCCAGTCTGTGACACCTTTACCTCTACTCGCTCATAAATTTGCTTTGTCTCATTTTTAAAAAAGTAAATCTTTATTTGCTCATTTGCCAAATTTTTAGCTAACCTATTTAAAGTTTCCAGACATGGAAAATTTGAATTTATGTGAACAAAGAATCGTAGAATAACTGATTAGGAAGGGGCCTTTTAGGCCATCGTGTCCAACTCCCTACTCAATGCAGGAATCTGAATCAAAGCAGATAGGACAAATGGTTGTCCAATTCTTGCTCAAATGCTTTTAGTGTTGGAGTGTTCACCACCTCTTGAGGCAGTGGCAACAGTGAACCTTGTTTGGAAAGTCATTTTGGAACATCTTCACAAAGACAGGTTCTTAGGGTCATGCTGGGCATTTGGGAAAATAATATTCCATCTTCTTTGTCTTTCCTCATACCAGAAACAAATTAGTGATGGTTACAGAGTGGAAGGATTAGCCAATCAAGTGTATTTATAGTCTTTATATTTTAGGTGAGATTTCTTCCACATCCCCTGCCTTCTTTCTTTTTATCAGAACTACCACGGTTCAGTTAATAAATAGATCAGATAATGAGCCACAGAACTATGTAGTATACATATGATATCTTTAAGTATTTCTGAACTATAATTCTGCATGTTAAGTTGAATGTTTGAACCTAAGCATTTCTTATTAAATGGCAAGGAGGCTGACCTTAAGTATATTGTTTCAATATGGGATACAGTTTTAATGTGAGCAGAGCTGCTTTTGCCTTTTGAACCATCATATAAATCAAAATTCCAAAATTGTTTAAAATGTTATTTTCTCCAAATTTTGCATTGGAGTTGTCCAATAAAAACAGTCCATTAAAAGGGGTGAGTTGAATTAGAGGAAAGTACATGAAGAATTGGAAAATGGCATTAATTGATATATTATATTAGAAAAATTGCATGCAAATAGTTTAGAAACAAGGAGAAACCAAAATGGATACATCCATTCTCTCTTAATCCCAAAGAAAGGAGAAAGAGAAGGAAAAGGACAATTTCTTGGAACATACTTTGAAGAACTCACTAAGAGCCTTAGCATTTTAGTATTTTAAAGTTAATTTTTTCCTGCTTCTTGACTTTGTTTTTAATCTCTGCAAGCCTTGTGCTTGGATGGAGAGTCTCATCAAAAATTAAAGATATAATAGCTGGCTGATATCCAGCAAGGTTGAATTATTTCTGAGATTCTTTATTGGTGGACTTGATATATCTTTGGCTTTACCAGCAACTTCTTTGGCTACTGGTAAGGCTCTCTGTGCTGCTGAAATAATTAACTATTTAAACAATTTATTGAGTATGAGGAGAGACTTTCAAGAAGCTC
This sequence comes from Furcifer pardalis, assembly GCA_030440675.1. NCBI lineage: Eukaryota > Metazoa > Chordata > Lepidosauria > Squamata > Chamaeleonidae > Furcifer > Furcifer pardalis. Next base: position 279,835,991 of record CP126890.1, read on the forward strand.
TGTGAATTTGCTCTGATGCTTGTGCTAAAAGACTGTGCCACAGACTTGACATCAAAAGTGTTTTGAAGATATCCTATCATATTATGTCATTAGGATGTGCTACAGTTTCAGTCTATTCCACTGTTGCCTTTTAAACCAAGGAGGAGGTGGGAAGTTATTTGATGTCAGCCGGCAATTACTTCACATACATTAGGAGTTCCTCTTTGATCTAATCATTCACAAATTGCTCTTCATTGCCTTGTATTGAATGCCAAATCTTTTGCCCTATACTCTGTTGAACTGTTTATTTATTTATTCAGATTTATATTGCCGCCCACTCACCGAGGCGACTCAGGGCGGCTTACAGTCAAAACAGCAACAGTACTGTAAAAATTATAAAGTGCAACCTCACAAAACAATTGATCAATCTATCCCAGTCACTTTTATTTCAGAAACATAGTGGACTTAGGCTAAATCTGTGGCTTTGGCCACCTTTTCTACAGGAGGCTGTGCCTACTCACATTCCCCTGTGCAAGGGAGGGTCTGCAGGTGTATTCAACTTAACTTCCATCAGTAAGTCGATATCTGTGATGGAACTGATATGTTTATCTCCTTGGGGGTTCATTCTGTTCCTTTAGTACATCCTACAGTAAGATTGGCATGCATTTATCACTCCAAACTAACCTTCGGAAATGAACTTCCCAGAGAAATTTTCCATCTGGTTATCTAGGTTTTATATAATGTTGGGGACATTAACATCCCTCAAGAATCTAAACTGTGGTGGGACTTTTCTTCGCTATTGCACGTGCATTATTTGAGTGTATTGACACTCAATGCTAGGAGATAGACCCTTTGTTTTATTAACTTGTAAGGGGTTAGAATTTTCTCCACTTACTATTTTAGATAGTGGTCTTTCTGATCTTTTTGCCTTGCAAATTCTTTGTACATTTCCTCCTCCCCCAATTCTGCCTGTTCAGATCATTACTGTCAGCAACTTGTCTAAAGATTCCTCTAGTAATTTTATATTAGCCTTGAATGAGCAGACCCTATAACCATTTTTTATTGATCAGCACCATAGTGTTTGCATGTTAATGATTGTTTACAGATCAGTTCAATAGATGAATTGGCTGCTGCTTTCCTAATGCCAATTTGTGATGCTTTGGAGCAATTAGCTCCTCCTGATTGTCAAGAGAGAGCTATTCAATCTGTTTGTCCTTGGCTGACTGAGGAGCTTAAAAATGAGTGGTCTTCTCTTCCTGCTTTGGAACAACAATGGAAGCCTGCTCCTATCTCCTTTTAAAATCTGCATTGGGATTGTATTTTTTTAATTTAGATAAAGCTAAGCAAACTTTCTATCAGTCTACTATTTCAGTTCAGAAGCACAACCCAAGGAAGTTATTTAATGCTTGTAAGAGTTTGTTGTCCCCAGGGTTGTCCAGCACAGCTTTAGATACTTCTTTATCTGCCTCAGTTGATACCTTAGCTGATTACTTTGTTTGAGAAAACTCAGAAAATGTGTTTGATTTTTTTTAATGCAGATTTTAGTCTTCCTTATACTATTCCTTCTCAACCCCCAGATATCAGTCTAAGTTTTTTTTGTGTCAGATGGGCAGGTTTCTGCAATTCTGCCTGCTTCCCCTCTAACTACTGATCTTAGTGATTCTTTCCCCCTTTTTTTTTTCTTTACCCATTGTACCTTCTTCCGTGGCATTTTTTGACCAGTTTAGTGAACTGTTCCCTTACTACTGGCAAATGTGCAAATTCCTAAAAGTTCCATCCTTTGTTAAAAGAAAATCTTCTTCAACATTCTGGGTTGTTGTTTTTGTTAGGTTTTGTTGTTGTTGTTTGCTAACTATTGACCCAATATTCTTCTTCCTTTTTTTATTTAGAGTTCTGGAGTGAGTAGTCATTCCTCAATTGGCCCTAATTTAGCTCATTAGTCTATTTCAACCTGGATTTCAGATTGGACATTCAACTAAGGATTCTCTCAAGTGGTTGAAGCTCAACGTTAATTCTCAGTGTTGGTGCTGCTTGATACACTTATTTGTTAAATTGTTCCTTTTTAGTTCCAATGGGAAATAAAATATCTGCCTTTCCTACTTACTGTTGATATTTTAGAGGGTACAGTATTCAGCCTGGTTCTTTTACCTCTAGATATCAGGGGTTCCCAACCTTCTTACTCCGTGAGCCTGACGATGCCCCCCTGGACAGCTGAGCAAGCCTGACCATGCCCCCGAAAGTGGAAGCAGGCATATTTACAACAATCATAAGTGACCCACTTTTATATTTACGACAGACACACACGCGTTTATGCATGAGCAGGTGTATTTTATGGCTGATGTAAACACATCCACTTCCACTTCTGGGTACAGTGGCAGGCCACATAAAATGGTGTCACAGACCATGTCTGGCCGATGGGCTGTAGGCTTCTTTTTCCCTGGGCATTGGTATAGGCGCAGGGGGAGGGGTGGCAAAGTCCTCAACCTCGCTTTCTTGGTGATTTAATTTCTAGTTTGGGTGTTCATTATCAAATTTATGCTTATGATACTCTAATGTACTATTCTTATCTTGAGTTTAGGGATAATATTTAGACTTCCATGTCTATTTTTACAAGCTACAATGTTCCATATACTCAAAGATGTGAACTATCCAAAAGTCTTAACATCATATTATAACTATGGAAATATTGGCTATCATCATGGCAATCAGCCAGGTAGATTGTCCTGGGAAAAATATAATGCAGTGGTCTTCCATTTATCTTCTGCATCGCAATGTGACACCACTACCACTGATCCAGTTCCACAAGTCACTTTCTGGTCCTGAGCTCTTTTGGAACATAAAGTCCTTATCAGCCCCAGGGCAGCAATGATGAAGTTACTGCCCTCCATCAAGATGGATTCAAGTGGGATTTAATCCACTTGGGGACCATCACCCATCCCTGTCGACTTAGTCCTCAGGGTTGTCACATTAGTTAACTGCCACCTGATGAGTGTCGATAAGTTGTTGGCAGTATATTCTACTATTACCATAGCAGGATAAACTGGCCATATGTGTTTTCAATACTACTGTCCTCTTTCCTCTAGTGGCCAAAGAGGGACATAGAAAAACCCACAAGAAAAATGTGAGTGTGCAGCTGTTTCCCACAGTAATCACCCAGACACCTTACTGCCTCTGAAATAATATTTAGCTCTCACCACTCATCACTGTTTGCTAGCCATATTCTTCTTGATGGTCTTCACTGTAGTTTGAGGGAGTAAAATTCATAGTTTACCTATGTGTTGCATGAAAAAGTACTTACTGTCAGTCCAAAATCTCCACTGTACACATAGTTGGATTGTGTTAAATCTTACTATTTTTAGAAAGAGATAAAAATGTCTATCTTTTCTGTGATGCTGTTGGTGCTTTTATGCATTCTTATTGTGTCATGGTGGCCTTTATTTACTGAAACAAAAAGCAAGTAGCTCCCAGGGAGAGGAGATGATGTAGCCCCTTGGTTATTTCATTTGCCCTTTTCAGTCTTGCACTTAACTTATAGTCTCAGGTGACTGCACTTGAAGAATGCACAAAGGGCATATTTTGTACAGATTTCCAGTCAGAGGGACAAGCTAAATAGCACCCTTGGATCACATATAGAAGCAATTGGTAAGTTTATCTCCACAGAATGTCATTTTCCTCAGAAATATGAGTCTTGGCAAAAATATTTGCCAGGTGAGTCTATGTTTCCCTTCTAGTGACCAGTTGCAAAGCAAAATTGGCTGGACTGGAAGATGAAGAGACATAAGAAAGCGTGTTGATGACAAACATATCTTTTTCTATTTAAAGAAGCCTGGGCAAAATCCTAACTCTAGATTTAAAAAGATTGAGATGGGTTTGGACAGGGCAAAAGCCCTTGCACCAGTACAATTGCCCTTATTCCAGCCTAACTTCTTGTGCTGGTTGCTGATTGATAATTATCAATTCAGTTTTCATGGTGATTGTGCTGGACTTGTGGTTTTTAATTTTTTTCCTTTGTGCTATTTTCCCCTTAAGGCCAGCTGAGGTGCCTCCCCTCATGAGCTGGGATGGGTTTGGATGCAACATAGCCTCACCAGTCTAAGTCTGCTCAGTCAGATGAGCCAGCCTAGCTAGTTAGAGTGTGCCCTATGCGCACTATTGTCCAGATTGCCTTCAGCAAGGGCTAATTAGACTACTGCTTGGATTTTATTTGCTTATATGTGTATATATTTGAAAGAATACAGTAGAGCTGTTATTTGGCTAAAATTGGAACAAGTCAGAGGTTGTGGCTTGTGGCTTTCACTTATGTTCCCCTGTAATTCTGTGTAATTCTGGCTTTCATTTAAGTGGTAAAACATGGCATCAGGAAATACACCATTATGAGTCAGTGATAGATGAGAATCTCATAGGCTAGCAGAGGGCTGAGGAAGATCTTGGAGTTTTCTTGGATTCAAAAATAATGAACAGAAGTATCCAGGTCGCCACTAAGAGGTCAACTTCAGGAGTATTATCTTCAATATTCAGAAACCTGAAACTTTCTACTGGAGATGGGCATAGCAAAAATATATGTACAGTTGTACCTCGCTTAAAGAGCATAATGTGTTCCACAGGGTTGCTCTTTAAGCAAGTTTGCTCTTTAAGCAAAATACCATTGTAAATGACCAATTGTGGGGTGATTGCGAACCCCGATTTATTTGTTAAGTGAGTTTTTGGTTGGTTTTATTTGTTAAGTGAAGCGAACATTCAGAGAAAATGCTGCTCTTTAAGCGAGTTACTCTTTAAGCGAGGCACTCTTTATGCGAGGGTTGACTGTACTATATTTCTTTCATTCAGGTTCTTTCAAGAGGTGCCTCTTTCATTTTCACATTTTTTTAACTACTTCTGTTTTACATGAAAGGGGAAAGGCAGTGGTGGGATGTCAAAAATTTTACTACCCCACCATGATGTCATCACAGTGTAGGTGGAGCCAACATCATGACATCATGGTGTTGTGGGTGGGGCCAAAGAAAAATAATAAATAATAAAAAATAATAAAAAATAATAAAAAATAAAAATAAGCACACACACACCCACACCCCTCAACCCACCCACCCACCCACAACACAAACCTGTATTTTAATGTATTTTAATTAATTAATTAATTAAAAATACATTAAAATACAGGCACCCAGCCATCCACCTCAAACACAAATCAACCAGAGCTTTTAAACCAGAGTTTAAAGCTTATTCTGGCAAATCTTTCTCACACTAGGTCAGATGGAAGGAACTACAGAATGAACTCACCACAAGATGGCTTCATTTTGGCACTTTTCAACTTTTCAACAGTTAAAGAAATTAGGTACTAAGTCTTTGCCTAACCAGTTCTCTAGGATAATATGCCTTAATGTAAATGTAAAACAGCTGTACCTCCTTAAGGGTTCTCCAATTGGAACAGCAATTTGAACAGTACAGGTGTAGCTTATTGATGAGGTAACTTCAAGACTTTGCTTAAAAACCCCAAGCCAGGCCTGCTGGCTGCCAGGCCTTTTTAGGAACTGTGGTAGTATGTCAATATAGGTAAAGGTATTAAATAGACATTAAAATATACACAGACACACCACATCCAAAAGTGAGTCACTTACCCTGGGGAGCAGGCATTAGGGAGCTTCAGGCTAGCAGCTTCTCTTCCTCCCCGCTTGGGAGGCCAGCAAGGAGGTCGTGCATACGCGCCAAGCACTGTAGGCATGCATGCACGCCAAGTGCTTGGTGCACATGCACAGTGGGGGAACCAGTGAAAAGGTAAGCCCCAAAGGTGTTTCTCCCCAAAAGCTGCTACAGGTTCTCCGGGACACTGGGAAAAGTTACTACTGGTTCTGGCGAACTGGTGCGAACCTGTTACATCCCATCACTGGGGAAAGGTTTTTTTTGTTTGTTTCCTATTTGTATTTCTCCATTTGTGTTTTCACACACTACAAGACCCCTATAGAATCGTGTTTTTTTTTAAACGAGGGGCAAGGCAACAAAGAATAAATCAGTTCCAAAAACAGCAAGTAGTACATGAGAATGAAAAGCATCATTGCATCTTTGGAGGCACTAGTTTCCATTATCATCACCATCATCAATTCATAGCATGCCTATTGTTTTCCTTGGCACTGGCAGCCCAATCAACAAGCACCCACTCACACTGTGCAGTGACACACTCTCAGAATCACAGAGTAATACGTGTTGCCTACACCACCACATACATAAACAGACAAAGCAGTCCCTCAAATCCCCACCAAAATTTACACCTAAAAAAAAACAAATTAATCAAATAATATTTGTTTTAAAAAATCAATCAAACTGGGGAAGCACCCACCCACAGAGAGGAAATAACATGAGAAAAAACACAGCCTCCTCTCTATTAAAAAAAACCCAAGACAAACAAGCCAATAAAAGGGGGGGATACAATCACACCCCTCCACCAAAATTACTAGAATATGGGGAACTTTCACTGTCACCACCACTGGATTTCTTTTCTTTTCTTTTTTAGTCCAGGAGCCAGATTAGGCAGAGAATACTTTGTGAAAGAAAAGGACCCAAAGCAAGCAAGCAAATAAACAACTATAAAGAGAACACACGCATACACACACACAAAATAGTGGCAAAGCAGCATGCTGGCACAGCAGCAAAAATAACCTGAAGAAGGAAGGGTGGGAGGAGAGGGTCCATTAAAAACAAAGACAAATGCATATAAGGGGTGGTGGAATGAAAGATTTTGCCACAGCAGGCAGGTTGCAAACATTAATCCCACAAGGAACAACTAAAGCAAAGAGCTGTCCTCGCTGGGTTCTAGACCCTTTTACAAATTTAAAATTACCACTTCCTTACCAGATGTTCTGTTTGGCTGCTGAGAGTCCTCACAATACTATTGGATCCTAAATTTCTCAGGTGATTTGAGAGGAGGCAGCAGATGAACGAAAGGGTACTGAAAAGTTATATGACTGAAGGAACACAGATACTCTCTTTTTTCATGTTTAGAAGCTGACTTTTGGTATTGCAAGATCTTGAAGTTACACAAAAAAGTGTCTTTCATGTTTGGGGACTTTCTTTTAAACACACAAGGCCCACCTCTACTTTCTACCTTATGTGGCCTATTTAGAAGCAGATTGCTTCCCTAACCTTGTCCAGGAGGCAGGTTGGTTATCTTTTGTCATCCATTTTATGTATTGTCATGCTCAAATTGACCAATTTATGGTGGGCTTTTCAAAATGCTGTAAGTACTGGAATGGCAGGTAATGTTTTTAAGAATGTGGTGCAGGCAAAAAATATTTATGGAAGGGGCTTCAGCCTAGAGGAAAATACATGCTTTGCATGAAGCAGACCACATGTTCAATCCCTAGTATTTCCAGCAGAGTTAGAATGGATCCTGCTTCAAAACTGGAGAGCTGCTGGCAGTCAGCGTCAGCGATATGGAGTTAGGTGAGCCAGTGTTTCAACTCAATGTTAGGCAGTTTTCAGTCTTACTAGCACTGCTACTGAAAGCATTCTAAGGTCAAGAATTTGAAGTTATATCTTATCCCAGTTGGATTCTGTTGTTCCCAAAGAACTATATGCATTATCCACTTTCATCCAGTGAATCATGATGGAGAAAGTAGCAAATGAGCATTTGACCTAAAGAGCACCAGGTTCAAGTGAAGTCTAGAAAAGGTTCTGTTTCCACTCCCAAATCACTACAAGTGACACAAAACAGCAACTTAGGTATACCTGTTAGGAGAACAAGGTTGGCTAATGCTTACTAGCTTTGTGAAAACCCTCTATGTGTGTAAAAACCAATCTGGTCCTTCTTTTAAGTAGAATGATGTGCTAGATTTAAATAACAGCATGGAAACATCTAAGATAGCTGCTTCCCAGCTGTTCCTCCTAACCTCTCTATTTGTTCTCTGCTTTGGATAACAGACTGTATATGTCACACAATTCTCCTCAATCTTGCAAACATCTCTGCTGTCTGAGGTACCATGAGGAACACTGTTCCGTCACAAACATTTAAGTAAGAGTTGGCTGCTACTGCAGATAATTCCAAAATGCAGAGTAGGGAAGAGTTTCTGTCTTTGCCTTTATACCAGGCAGCAAAACGTCATAGGTCAGTGCTATGGAAAATCACTGTGCATTTCCTCCATCTATGAATCTTAGAAAGACGATTCATTAATTTTTCTCAAGGGACTGTATGTGTACATATCTATAGCTCTACAATTTGATTTCTTCAGAGACCTGCCTTTCAAGTCCTCCAGTAGTGAACAGCAATATTAAAGAGAAGAGGGTGAAATCTTAGAAACTCTAACTTAGTTTGTAGTGATAAAAGCCTGCAATATACTGTTAAGTGTTCCAACTAATGCTTATGCACTTAACAGATGCTGGCAAACTGAATGAAATGAACCCAGCTATAATGTGGCTTCTCCCCCTTCACACAAATTTGTTCTGCCTATTAATTTGCTCATTTTGTAGGAAGGATGAATTACTATCTTTAAAGCTGAGATAAAGTGCCCCAAATCTGTTTTTTTTTAAATTGAAGGATCTTTTCACCAACTTAAAAAAAGCATTTTTAAATGTTCCTATTTGTCTAAAGCATCTCTGTGTTATATGTTATGCTCTTTGAAATATATTAGATACCTGTGAGAGGTTGAAAGGGTTAGTTTTACAGAAGGTTTCAAGATGACTATATTGCAGAATATTGTTAACTGCTAACAGCATTCCATGCACAAGCACTGAACCCTAGAGTTGGCCATAAGGGCGACCTTTACCTTTACTATTGCTAATTTATTACACAGAACAGCTAAATCATTTTTTAAATGAATCGATAATCAAATTCATATAAAATAAAAAAATGGCTACTGGGATAATATTTACATAGTAGCAAACTGTTCACATGAAAGCAAGAGGGTGGTAAAAGGACATAATCTAGAAACTGTGGGGTCATCTAATTATTCAAAAGATTTTCCTACCCCATTCTCTCCTGTAGTGTATTTCCAAAGTGTATGCAAATTGCTGCTCCTGCACTGTCACTTCCCCTAAATTACTGCTTATTTTTATTTCTCCTGGATTACTCATATTTGTGAATTCATACAATTAGGGATCAGGCAGTATAAATAACATGAGATCATAATCTTATGTAAGCAATCAGACATGAATATGCAGAGACATCATGGAAGCAAATGACAGCAACTCAGAGAAATGTGAGCATTAATAAAGAGTTGTATATTTTTGGAATCAGCATGAAATACTCAGCTTCTGCTACAGTAGTGTAGTACTTTTGAATAACTTGGTGATGAGGAAGAAGGGGGGACAAGAAAACTTAGGCCATTTTTACATTTATGATTATTTTTTAAAGATAAGATAAATAAGATGTTGCTCTCAATGCTGTTTTGAAACATTTTTGGGATAATTGCTGGAAAAAACTTCCACAAGGCTTGGATGAATTTTGAACAGTTGCCTGTGAAAGAGTGGGGTGGAACCATTCCCATATCTATCTATCTATCTATCTATCTATCTATCTATCTATCTATCTATCTATCTATCTATCTATCTATCTATCTATCTATCTACCTACCTACCTACCTACCTACCTACCTACCCTAGTACCTGATGAGACTTGGTTCCACAAGTCTCGTTGTTATCCAGTTTTTAACGTTGTGCGATGCATTGATTGCACAACGTTAAAAAAAGCCCTGCTCCCCAGGAGGCTGCAGCAATCCTGACATTTTGGCTTGCTGCAGCCTTCAGGTAGGCGAGGGAACTTTGGAAACAGCTTGGATCGGGTCCCTCGACCCCCTGGAGCCAGCAGGGGGGTCAGAGAGCACGAAATTGGTGAAAAAAACCATCCATTTCAGGCTCTCTGACCGTCCTGCCTGCTCCAGGGAGATCAGAGGACCCAATCCAAGCTGTTTCTGGGCTTCCCCAATGTCCCCGGCCAGTGGAGTTTGAACCCTGATGTTTTGGCTTGCTCCACTGGCCGGGGATGTCGGGGAAGCCCAGAAACAGCTTGGATCAGGTCCTCTGATCTCCCTGGAGCAGGCAGGAGGGTCAGAGAGCCCGAAATGGGTAAAAAAAAAAGGATGGTTTTTTTTAACCCATTTTGGGCTTCCTGACCCCTCTGCCAGTTCCAGGGAGGTCGGGAGACCCAATCCACAGCTGCAGGGTGGCTGGGGAAGCCAACAGGGACTCCCTAGCCACCTGCTCATGCCTTCCCTAGCCACCCACCCATGCCTCCGCAGCTGTGGGGTGGCTGGGGAAGCTGGTGGGGGAGCCTCCCGTCAGCTTTCCAGCCACCCCACCCCTGCCTCTGCAGCTGCAGGGTGGCTGGGAAGCTGAACGGAGAACCCCGTTCAGATTTCCAGCCACCCTACTGCTACAAAATGACTGTATCGGATAACGCTAACAGATCGTTATCCAATGCAAAATTTCTGTAGAAATTTTGCATTGTTATCCAATTTTAGCGTTATCCGATGGAGTTGTTAACCAAAGTATTACTGTATCTATCTAAAATATCTATCTATCTATCTATCTATCTATCTATCTATCTATCTATCTATCTATCTATCTATCTATCTATCTATCTATCTATCTATCTATCTATCTATCTTTCTTTCTTTCTTTCTTTCGATTTGCTGGGGCAGGTAGCTGTTGTTTAATTTCCCCAGAATGCTCTATTTGACAGAGGGGAAATGGCATCCCCCTCGAGAAGTGATAAACATGATCACAGTCCTTAAACAGACGAATAGACAGGGACTGGGGAATAGGTGATACGAAGCAACATGTGCCTGCTTTATCTGGACAACATGTTCATTGAGTTTCTCCTTTAAAATAAAGAAAAAACATAGAAGAAAGGTTGTATTTAATTTTCATTAACAGGGTAAAAAAATCATAGAATGCAGTACAGTATTTGAATTGGGAAGGGCCAATTGAGGCCATTGAGTCCAATCCCCTGCTCAATGCTGGAATCCAAACCAAAACAGATCTGACAGATGGTTGTTCAGTTTTTCAGGAAGAGGACATTGTTAGTCCTTGACTGGGAGGATAGATCAGACACAGTGTTTGAGCATGAAGTAACTAAATATTACACTATTAAAAACAAATAGAAGACACGTGCTGAAACCTAGTGATGGAGCTCTGTGTGTATGATAGAGATTTAATCACTCCTAATTAAAAACTTCCTTTGACAATTTTGGTTCATGTGCAACTTTATTGCCTTGCATAGGAGTTCTACACACTCTGAAATCACCTGCAATCAGTCCTTCTGTAGTCTGCCTTTATTTAAGTGCTAATGCGGACATCTCCTCCACTCCTGCTCCTGCTCTTCTTCTTCTTCTTCTTCTTCTTCTTCTTCTTCTTCTTCTTCTTCTTCTTCTTCTTCTTCTTCTTCTTCTTCTTCTTCTTCTTATTATTATTATTATTATTATTATTCTTATTCTTATTATTCTTATTCTTATTATTATTATTATTATTATTATTATTATTATTATTATTAAATTTATATGCAGCCCTACTCGGTGAAAACCGACTCAGGGCGTCTAACAGAGTCCCCAATTATAACATTACAAAAACAGCATTACAATATAAAATATAACAGAGCACATACACATTACAACAGGATAAAAAGCAATGGGGTAACAACAAATAAATTACAATATCATATCAAATCATAACACATTGCAAAGAAAATACTAACAATAATAGTAGTGAAAAAATCATTCATTTAAAAAGTCTCATAAACACGACCTCGACTACCTGGCTTTTAAAGTTCCGCCGTCCATTTTTAAAGATCCCACCGGCTGCTCAGGTGTTCCTGTTCTCTGCCGGGCCGGCTTGAGAGCGTCCGCTGGTGGCGAGGGCAGCGAGGCAGTACTGTCCATTTTTAAAGATCCCGCCCACTGCTCAGGTGTTCCTGTTCTCTGCCGGGCTGGCTTGAGAGCATCTGCTGGTGGCGAAGGCAGCGAGGCAGTACTGTCCATTTTTAAAGATCTCGCCCTCTGCTCAGGTGCTCCTGTTCTCTGCCAGGCCGGCTTGCGAGCGTCTGCCTGTGGAACTACGCAACAAGATTTCAACCAATCTATTATACAGGTGTACCCTGTGGTGTAGTGTGGGGTGGCAGGGGGGGGGCGGATGCCCCGGGCAGCGCTTTTCAGGGGGCGGCAAAATGTCCCCACCGCTTTGGCCTCCCTCTGCCTGGGCTTAGGGAGCAGGACTGCCGGCGGCCAGGCTGCCCCCTCTTTGCCTCCCGCGGGCCGTGGCTGCCCTTGCTCTGCCTCCTCCACCACCTACCCCTGACAAGCGCCCTGCATGTGCATGCGCTGCTCACCTCCGCCCGCCCACCCACCTAGCTAGCCGTCAGGGGCTCTCCACCACCTACCCCTGACGAGTGCCCCCCGTGTGCACGTGGTGCTCACCTCCGCCCACCCACCCACCCAGCTAGCCATCAGGGGCTCTCCATCACCTACCCCTAACGAACGCCCCCCCGCGTGCACGCTGCTCACCTCCGCCCACAAAAATTTTTTTGTTATGTGAGTTTCCCCCCATAGAAACGCTCGCTATGCAAGCGTTTCCATAGGGGAAGTCTAACTCGCATAGCAAAAATTTTCGCTATGCAAGTCTGACTCACATAGCAAAAATATTTGTTATGTGAGTCAGATCACTTTCTGAAAAACCTGCTCGTTATGCGGGTTTTTTTGTAAAGCGAAATGCTCATTTAGCGAGGTTTGAGTGTACATGCATCTGTTAGACACCCATTGCAGGGGATTAAATATTAGCGAAGGGTATCTGGAACATTATCAAATTTGATACATAAATTGCTATATGCTGCTAGATATTTTATATATTATATTACAACCTTCCTGCCAATTTTCTTTAGCAAAACAGGAAGTAACCAGGTACAGTGTTGTTGTTGTTGTTGTTGTTTTTGCAGGTCAAAGGTTCATCAGAGACCAGAATGGGCTTTTTCAGACCCTTTGAGATTGAAAGGGAGACATTTAGAGCTAATCTGAATAATTATTGCTGCTGATGGCTGTGGGAAGCTGTATTGTTGTGCTTGCTTGTCTGTCATTTTGCTTGAACACACCCTTCTCCCTTTGACCCCTGAATTTGGTGTATAAAAACCATGCCTGTAAGTTTCACTCCTTGTCTGAAGAAGTGGACTTGATCCATGAAAGCTAACTATAAAAATATACCAGTTAGTCTTTAAAGTGCTACAGTGTTTTTTATTTTGTTTTGTTTATTTTATTTTGTTTTCTGATATGATTGTTACTGTACTCTGAAAAAAATCCTCCGTCAGGAGAAGAAAGCTTCAAAGTTTTCCATTTTACAAAGTGTATATTTATTTATTTATTTATTTATTTATTTATTTATTTATTTATTTATTTATTGCTCACATTTGGTATCCCGCCCCAATCGGGTAGACCCGACTCTGGGCAGCTTACAGCGTAAATTACAGTCATGGATAAACTATAAATATCAATATCTAAAACCTTAAAAGTTCATTAAAAAAATTTAAAACATTAAAACAGCAAAGCAGATAAAAACAGATACAGATACAAGGGGGGGGGTGGCTGTGTGTATGTGTGTGTGATAACATTCTGATCAAAGGATATGGATGTACAGTCAAACCTCGCATAAAGAGTGCCTCGCTTAAAGAGTAACTCGCTAAAAGAGCAGAATTTTCTCTGAATGTATGCTTTGCTTAAAAAATAAAACCAACCAAAAACTCGCTTAACAAATAAATCGGGGTTCGCAATCCCCCCCACCAGAAGTCACAATTGGTCACTTACAATTGTGTTTCATTTAAAGAGCAAATTCACTTAAGGAGCAAGCCTGTGGAATGCATTATGCTCTTTAAACGAGGTACAACTCTATTGGAGAGCTGAATTTGAGAAATTTGGTTCTCCTGTGGTTTGATTAATGGCCTCTATTATGAATGAAATCAAAATGAGTTCTTGCATTGAGTTTGTGGATTGAATCAAACTGTGGCAGCCAAATCACTCTATCCCAGGCTCAGATGGCATTCAACTGGTCAAGGGACTCATCTTGCTACTACAGTGATGACTAACCTTGGCACTCCAGGTGTTTTTGAACTTCAATTCCCAGAAGCCCTGATCAGCAGGAGTGCTGACTTGGGCTTCTGATAATTGGAGTAGAAGAACATCTGGAGTGCCAAGGCTAGCCATCATTGTAAGAAAAAAAAACAGTACTTTACTTACAGTTCCATTGCTATATATCAAGGTTTCCCAACCTTTTCAAGCAGGAGGCCAGGTCATGCTCATTCAAGGGCCAGATGGCCATTTTGCCCTGCCTGTACAATGGGGATGACCATTTTGTCCCAACAGTTTCAAAGTGGTGGCCATTTTGTTTCTTATGGTGTAGGGGCCACATGAAATGGTGACATGGGCCAGATCTGACCCACAGGCCTGAGGTTGGGCACCCCTGCTCTATACAGAAGAATAAACAGTTCTGTACAATCATTTAAACAAATACACTTTGCATGTAAGGCAAAGATTGGAGAGTGTGTGTGAGAGAGGAGAGAATATTAATACGACAATAACAATTACCTCAGAGACACACTGAACATTTTCTGACAGAAAAAAGAATAGCAAGCTTTCGAATCAGGTCAGGTGGCCCTAGAGGTGGGAAACTAGAGAACTACTGTTGGCTGGTTAAGCACACAACCCACATTAACCTACTGCATTGTGAGGTTGCATTAATACAGAGGTGCCCAAATTTTTTGGGCTGTGGACCAATCACATAGTTCAGGGGGCTGGTCACTATGGCCCAGGGTCTGAATCTGGCCCACAACTCCAATTCATCTGGCCCACAAAGCCCTCATCACTCCCAGAAATGGAAGTAAAATGCGCCCATACAGGTGCATTTTACTTCTGCTCCCGGGAGCAATGAGTGCTTTGTGGGCAGGATGAATTGGCATCAGGGGCTGGATCCAGCCCTCTGGCTGTAGTTTGGGCACCCGGGCATTAATATATTCAACAGTTGGAGGTAGCATGTATCATCTCTGTGTATGACCACTGAACTGCAGTAATAACAGCTACCATTGCTTTCCACTACTTCCCTGCCTCCTCCTCCTTCTCCTTGGGCTGCTAACATTATAAGGAAACAAAGGCTCTGTTTCTCCTCTCCTTCAACCCATTTTTCTCCACATACACACACTGCACTCCTCATTCTTTCATTGCTCCGGCTTTCTCTTGTGTTCTGTCTTTTTGTAAAAAATGGCAGGTGCTTCTCTTTCTGCTTCTCCTCCTCTATAGACATGCTCTCCTCTTTGCATATCTAAATGGGGAAAAGCCCTTTTCAATTTTTCTAGGAAGAAATTGCAAGTAGATAAATAGATACCACTTCAGTGGGGAAGTAACAGTGTTCCATGTGATTCGGTGTCTAGTCATGTCTGCCACATGACCACGGAAACATCTGCAAATGCAGACAGCACCGGCTCTTGGTCTGTAAATGGAGATGAGCACCATACCCTAGAGTTTGATATGACTGGCTTTTGAGCAAGAGTGACCTTTACTTTTACATTTACTAGCAAGAATAAAGTAGAAGACTAGGAGAGAGAAAAATCTGTGTTGAGAGCAAAAACAGTTGTGCAGTGATGGGATGTCAAAAATTTTCCTACCACACCATGACATCATCACAGTGTGGGTGGAGCCAACGTCATGATGTCATGGGTGGACCCGAAGTCATGATGTCATTTTTTTAAAAAATAATTAAAATAAATAAAATTAAATTAAAATAAACACACATACACAAACACACACGCCTCTCAACCCACCCACCCACCCAAACAACCAACCACAACACAAACCCGTAATTAAATAAATTAAATAAAATAAAAATTAAATAAAAATACACCCACCTACCCAAACACCCAACCACCCACCCCAAACACAAATAAACCTACCCACCCACCCACCCCAAACACAAACCCCTCACTTACCCTAAGGTGGAAGCAGCAGAGGCGGCGGCGAGGCGGCAAACCACTGTGGTGGCAAACCGCTGCGACGGCACAGCATCCTGGCGGGATGGTGGGGTCAGGCACAGAAAGGCCACGACAGCTTCTTCAGGTGTTCCCTGTGCCCTTCCTTTCCCGGCAGCCAAAATGGCTGCCGGGAACTGCGCATGTGTCAAGCTTTCATTTAACGCATGTGCAGTAAAAAAATAGAACTGTGCATGTGTCAAATGAAGGTTTGATGCAGGTGCAGTACCCAGGAGCCATTTTGGCTCCAAATTTATTTATTTTTTCCCCGGTGAGGTGTCCGAAGCGGAAGCCTCAAAAAAAATAAATCCTGGGTGGTTGCTACCAGTTCAGGCAAACTGGTGCAAATCAAGAGTATATCATCACTGCAGTTGTGGGGGTGGGAATTTAAATCAGTATTTGTATCAGTATTTGTACCAAGATGAGATGGCTAGATGGTATTGTAGAGACAATGGGCACAGAGCTGAGCAAGTTGAGGGGGATGGTGGAGGACAGGAGTGCCTGGCGGACAGTGGTCCATGGGGTCGCAGAGGGTCAGAATCGACTGTGCGACTGAACAACAACAAAAATTTGTATCATATGGGGAGCAAAACTAATTTACCCATTGTAGAAGAGAAGCACGTACCAATATATATGGCAGTGTCGTCATGGGAAAAGTCAAAATCAGATTAATGTGTTCTAATCTCTAACCACTCACCTAAAAACTCAGGGCAACCATAGATCACCCCTCTGCCTTGCATAACTAGGACTTCAAATGGGTAGATGTGTGATGCATTGAAACAACTTGACATGGCAAATATGGATTTTTAAGCCCTAGCCTGAAAATACTGGTAAACAACTTGGAGAAAAGGATGATGGATCGAAATACAGTGTATTAATTTTGTGAGAGCTTCCTCGGCTAGACCAAATGTCACTGAACATTCTTTGTCCAAGGGTTCCTTAATGATACTTGTATAACCAGTGACCTTCAGTTTTATTTTGTTCTCTGCTTTGCTTTTTTCTGTGGGTGTGAAAAACAGAAAATCAAGCTAAAAAAATTGATCTCCTTTTCTAAGAATGAAATCAGGACAATCAAAAAATGTTCAGTTTATTCTGTTTGTTTCCATATCAGCTTCACATCACTGGGACTTAGACATCTATCTGCTTTCCTTTAACCAAGTAAAGCAGCTGTTTCTGATCACTAAGATTTCACAAGCTTCAGTGGCCGTGTATCTTGACCAGGGGTGGGCCTCCACCACCCATGTGAAATTGCCAATGGGAGCTGCAGTGGCATAATGGTTGAGATCCTGAGCTTGATGACTGGAAGAATGACAGGTTGCCAGTTTGAGACCAGAGTGCTGCATGACAGAGTGAGCTCCTCCCTCTGCCCCAGCTACTGCCAACCTAGCAGTTAAAAAGCAAGAAATTGCAAGTAGATAAATAGGTACTGCTTTGGTGGGAAAGGTAACAGCACCCATGCATTTTGGCATCTAATCATGGCTGCCAAATGACCACAGAAATGTTTGCAGATGGTGGCTCTTTGACTGTAAATGAAGAATAACACCACCCCCTAAAGTCGGACACAACTAGCTTTTGACTATAGGAGACCTTTACTTTTACTAATGTAGTCATAAGAAACTGACAGTATTTTTATTGTTGTTTTGTGTGTGCATATGATGTCTCCAGTGATGAGTGGAGGCTGACATGAGCCTAGTGTTTCTCCCTGTTTGTCCAATTATTATTGTTTGCGGCTCATCACAGATGTGAAGAACACAATGATGGAACATTCTTGTGATTTCCTTTTTTTTTTTTCGATCACAGGAATTTGCAGCAGCATTTCTTTTTACTTAAGCTTCCTGATTTATCCTGTGCATTGAAGAATGTGTAACATTGCTGTCCCCCAGATGAAGTCCAGGACTGACCTCGGGGGCTGTAACTTTGGATTTTCTGTCATAGACCTGGTATACTATGGTGAGTTGTGTGTCATGAGGGAAAGTGAAGGAGGTGGAGTATTGCGTGTGAGAGTGGAATAAACTAGTTTTTCTTTCTGCCTTAAAGGGAATATCTGGCCAAGAAACACACTACAGTCCATCTGCTTTTCAAGAACCCATGGCTTGCAGCCATAGTTCAGAAAAATGTAATCTCTCCTACGTATAACTCACAAATTGATCTATCAGGGAGAAAATGTGGTTTAGAAGAAAGAGCAGAGCATGGAAAATTCAGTCCAGAGAGGCCAGTATAGTCACGTATTTCTGTTCAAAAAATCCTGTACATCATCTTCTCTTGTTGATTCTTGTCTTTGAGGCAGATTAGGCAGATATAGGAGAGATGTTGAGATCCTCATGCGCTTGAGGAAATGTGAAGGCTATTATGCGATAATGTGGACTGCCTTCCTTCATCCCTGCTTCCTAACTAGGAATTCTGTCTTGGTTCTTCCTTAGGTGGGGACACAAGAGGGTGTAGCATGCTTTCTCTTGCAGGTGAGGATAGTGAGGAATATTTTGGGTGCCCATTAGAATTTTTACTTTGGTGAGAATAAAAGGGGTGGGTTTTTTGGTTTCAAAATTGCTCATTTTGGGCAAAATCTCCTTCTCCTTCTCCTCCTCCTCCTTCTCCTCCTCCTCCTCCTTCTTCTTCGCCAAGTTGGTCAATTTGCCTGATTACATATCAGTCTTGTGCAAATCACTCCAGTCTAGAATGACTACTGCTTCATTTGAGAATGTTTCATGCTGGATTTGTTTTTACTTTTCTGAAAGTTTTCTGGTGTTGTGTAGGACAGTAGAGGCATTTTGCCCAGAATTACAGGGACCTTGAGGAAAGAGAAAAAGAGAGAACTCTTTGTCTCCCTTTAGGCTAAAGTTGAGGATCTTGTGGGGCTTGAAATTCCTTGTTGAGAACTAGAAAATAAGATGAAATTTTCAAACAATTGAATAGTTAAAAAAGTTTGGAATATAGCTATTAATGACAAGTTAACATCTAATACTAAAGTGAAGAAGGGTTTGAATAAAGAAAAGACTTATTGATACCCGGGGATTCTAAGTTCAAACAAAAGCCCTAATTTAAACTCCTTTTATTCCTAGGGGAAAAATATCTGGAAATGCCTGTCTCTGAATAGATGTGTTTTTAGCATTCTCTTAAAACCCTGGAAGGATAATGCCTGACTAATCTTCATTAGGAGATCATTCCAAGTGGAAGTTCACCACCACCGAGAAGGTCCCTCTCAGGGTGCCACTTGTTCATGGTTCTCTTGGGGTGGCTGCCCTCAACAGCATGTCTATGAGGATCTCATAGGATGGGAACATTTCTATGGATGTGTCACTGTAAATGGCTTTATACATTAGTACACACACCTTGAATTTGGCATGGAATACAATGGGTAGCCAATGCAGCCTGCCAGAACAAGGGATACAGTATATGACTATCTCTCTGTGCCCATAATCGATCTCGTGATGCATTTTGTTCCTGCTGACGTTTTTGTACCGACTTCAAGATTAGCCTCAATTAAAGAGTGTGAGAGTAATCAGTCTTGGAAATTACTGATGCATGAAGCAAGGTATATAGATTTTTGTTGTTGTTATAAAAGAAGAAGAAATCACTTGTCGAGATGTTTCATTGTGTTGAGACTGCCCAAATTGTAAAGAGAAAGGAATTTAGCAAGTGCTCTTTCAGTCCATACTGCTTCCACTGCCAGCAGCCACACAGACTATTCATGCATTCATGTGTACAAAGGGGCTGTGTTTGTGTGCTGGTTGCATTGAGTATAGAGCAGTGATTCCCTATTTGGGGGCCAGGTCCCACAGGGGGACTTCAATTCCCAGAAGTCTAAGTCAGTACATTGGCTTATCAGTGCTTTGGGGAGTTGACTTAGGCTTCTGGGAATTGAAGTCCAAAAACCAAAGGTTGGGGAACAATGGTACAGTATAGAGCTTTTCCATATGAGGGGAGATGACGTCCCAGTCATATTTCTTCTCTCATAAAGGATTCTAAAAGTTTGCCATGCTTTAACATTGTGCATCACCTACACAACAATTTACTCAACAATCTATTCACACATGCCAGTCCATAGATAAGGTTTCTTTTCACATCATCTAGGATCATGACTTTCAGGCACCATTGCATCAAGTGGTTGTGAAGGTTGACAGTTCAGCCAGACAAACCTTCTCCCATGGTCTTTCATCAAGACTGTGAGTCACTGGAAACATCGTCCTTTTCCAGATGGCAGGTTCCAGTTTCTGAAACCTGGGGAGTATATTTTTAATTTGCATATTTTATCAGCAGTATAAACTCTTATTTGTCCCATGCTTGCATGCAAAGTTGAGAAACTGCAAATATATATTCTCCCTCTTACAAATGGGCAAGGTATTTTGTGTCAAGATCAGTAAGGGACCAAGAATGTGCTTTTTTGCACAATGGAAAGAAGAATGGTGGAAGTAAGGCAGAATGTGCAAATTGATTACAATTGTTTTATTCCAAGAACTTTTAAGGATTGAGGTATTGGAGAGGATGTTTGGATCTTCTAAACTAATTTGCCATCATTCTGAGATTGCTACCTGTGGTTGTTTCCAACCCACCAAAAATAAGACTGTGCAAAAGTACAGAGACTTTGATGAGGAAAAAAAGAGAGCATTCCTTATTTTTCTCTCAGTTGGAGGTGATGGAATGAGGAATCTTGTGGAGCTTCAAAATTTATCTTGAAGGCATCTCTTCAAGGCAACATCAGTAAAAAGCAACAAAGGATTTAGCATATATTCCTGACACCTCTCACAAATGAAGCTTATTTACTGTCATAACTGTTCAGTTGATTTGGGTCTGCTCTTGCCAACCACCACCAAAAACTGGAACAGGGATAGGAAATTATATCCCTTCAGACGTTCTTGGACTGATCTCTTACTATTAGTTGTTCTGCCTAGAGCTGGTGTAGTTATATACACAAGCTCCAGAGAGCCACATGTTATTTCCCCATTGTACAGAACAATATAATGGTGAGGCACCTGCACCATCATGGCAGCACAAAGTTACATTTTTCAATTGCTGGAAGATCTAAGAGAGATAATGAATAATTAGATAGCCATGTTTGTGCTGCATGTGGTCTCCTGCACTGAGAAATGGTAGCTGATCAAGGAAACCAATCAGCTTAATTGATACTAGGCAGGAAAACTTGGGTCTTCCTAATATAAAACCAGCATTTGTCTTCTGCTCTCATTAGTTTAGTGTAAACTAGAAATATGAAATATTTCTGCAGAGGTACCTCCTAATTGGTTTTCTTTGCAGCTGGCAGTGACAGAAGGATAAACATTATTGCAATATCTTCTTTAGTTCTTCGTAGTTATATACACAATGATCTATACCAATAATATTTCAATATTTGGTTTGGATACTGCTTCAGTTGAAGCACCCCGGGGCTACCTGAATTTGTAGCACAAAGCCAAGCTGCCAGTGTGAAATATGTCATCATGCATACAATAAGATTGAAGGAAAATGTGGAAGCAATATTAGATTTTTTAAAGACCTCCATCCTGACCCAATTTAATGAGTTTTTTTAAACCCACAAGTTAAATTACAGTACTTTATGAAAGCAGTGCTGGATATAACCAGAGAGAGTAAGAGTGAGAAAGAGAGATGGATCTGTGCATGTCTTGATACTGCCTTTGGTTTCTGATTGATTTAATAGGAATTATGCAAATCATGATAGACTTAAGACAAAGCTTCATTGGGTTCTATGCCTAACTAGCCCTTGCTGGACAGATAAGTCTAGTTCTCATTTAGAAGCAGAAATTCCTTAAGTGCTGAAATGTGTCTGCCATGCCACATATTTTTCTTCACTTCCTTGTCTTGCTTTCTCTTCTGCTTTGTTTTGTGATGGCCATCAGAAGGTAAACATGGGTTTAATTTGCAAGTCTGTTTGCCAAGAAACAAACTGTATTGTGGGAGGGAAAAAACAAGCCATGAACAGATTCTCCATGGATATCTTATTCAGATTTGTCATCTTCCTTGCATAGAAGAGTAATACAAATAGTGATGGAGACAAGAACAGTGTATTCGCTCTCCTCTTGTTTTTACTGAATACACTTAGGAATGTCTGAACAATACAACTGTTGTGATTGCAAACCCATATATCATGCACACAATGATTGTACACTTGAAATCTTCTCCTTTACATGTTCATTGATCATGTGAGGAGAAAGAAACACTGTGTCTGTTGACCATGCTTCCAAATCCCAGCACTTTTTTTGGCTGGGTCTCTCTTATGGCCTCTGTGTGGATGGACCATTAACAAATAAGGACAGCTCATCACAGTTCTCTGTCACAAGGAAGAACCTCATATGATTAGAGCTGCATATTTGTATGACCATTCTCATTAATGACAAATGTTTTCACATCTAGGAATCCTGGTTACATTGCTATTTCAAAGGTATTTATTAGAGCCCTGTGGTGCAGTACTACAGTCAAAACTCTGCTCATAGTCTGAGTTCAATTTGGAGTGGTTCAAGATGGACTGTGATTTCCATCCATTTTGGAGGCAAAATGCTAATTATCTTGTGAACTGCCCAGAGAGTGCACTAAGCATTAAAGACAGTATAAAAGTGTAACTGCTGTTACTATTAAGGGTTAATTGCAGCATTCTCCTATCCATTATAGAGACAGTACCCTCATAGTTTCCCATGTATGAAAATGGATATTTGTGAGTGAATTTAAACATGTTAAGGCAAGCACGTGTTCCACTAAGGATTTCACAATGCTGTAGCACAACACCATGTGGAATATTTACAACACTATGTAAATATACACAAGGCCATGTAGAATAGAAGGAGAAGAGTAGGAAAACCTTCAACATTACATAATTGAGAGAGACATGGGGTCCCTTCCTGCTGCAGGACTATGTGAATGACATGGCAGTCTTTTGAGTTTTTCAGACTTGTGAGAAGGCTCAAAATTATCTTTGATGTAAAAATACCTGTACATCAAAGTGTTTAGAGGCATATATATATATTTACCTGTGCAATGTTAAACATTGGAAATTATAGGCCTCAACATTTGAGGACATTCAAGTTTTGCATTTCTCTTTTGAGAAACTAAGTATTCAAATAATGGTGGTTTCTGGTTTTCAGTTTTTTTTAACAGATAAAATATTTATATCCCATTTCCACCCCCAAATCTCCAGGTGATGTGGATGTTTCATGAAAAGTGCTTTCCCACATCCTGAGTGCCATTTAGCATAGCTCATCTTGGTGTCAACCATCTAACAGTATAATGAACAGTAATAGTTTAGAATGACCATAATGAGTGCTAACAGGTGAACATGTCAAATACAGTGAAGCTGAGAACCATTCCCTGTGGAACTCCTAAGGCTGACAGGAGCAGCAAAATGGAGGCTCTGTGCCTTCTAGAAGCATTTTAAATGACACGTCATTTGTCTTGGGAGTAGCACATTTGATTATTCAGCCAAACCTTTGACATCCCTGCTTCTTAAAAGGTGAGATTTGTCAGGGGGATTTTAAAATGAAGGAGTGGTTCTGATTTTAAACATGGCACAATGGAGTTAGAGAAACAAACACAATAAAGCCTTTTAAAAATAATTGGTTGTAAAAAGTGCAGAAATTGCTGTGCTTCCCTCAGAAGAAAACTGCTAGATCTTGATTTAGAAGTCCAGTCCTGGCTTAGGAATATGCAAACACATCTTTACTTGCTCTGAGAGGTGGTCTTCACCAAGCTAGATGGTATGTCACAGGGCACATGGGAAGGTATTTAAGCTATAGAATATGCATTTAGCTACAGTCTTAAGGCAGAAACTGGTGGATGGTTGGAAGGGAGACCACAGACATCCTTCCTAGGCTCTGTCAAATGCTGGGATGGGTTTAGGTTGCACCTGACACTTTCCCAAGAATGAATGGCAAGAAAAAAACAGATGAACCATTATTTCTCTACCATTTTTCAAATGTAAACAACTGCTTTTACTGGATGTCTGTTATCTAGTAAGTGTGAGTAGTTTCTATTAATGGGAAATGTAAAGCTGATTTCAGTAAGTAATGGTGAATCTTTCAGAGACCGAGTGCCCAAACAGAGAGAAACTCTGTGCTAGGGGAGGGAGGAAGTGCTCCCATTGGGCTGCTAGGCAGAGGGGTTGAATGAACTCTGTGCTGGGGGGAGGAATAAAGCACTCCCATTGGGCTGTTAGGCAGAGGGGCGGGTAAACTCTGCTGGGGGAGGGAGGAAGTGCTCCCATTGGGCTGTTGGGCAGAGGGGCGGGGTGAACTATGTCCTGGGATGATGGCACAGGTGCCAACAGAGAAAGCTGGGAGTGCTATGGCTGGCACACATGCCTTAGGTTTGCCACCACTGGTATAAGATATCCTCAAAGATTCTTGATTTTTAGAGAAGATTTAGCAGAGAAAACACACAGGCTGTTCTTTCATTAAATGGTGAGGTCATTATATATATATGAATTAAACAGTGAGGTCATAATATATGTATGAAAGTCTGTACCAGTGTTCTGTTACACTCTGTCATGAAGAAGAAACAAACTCCAGAATTAAGAGCTCCCAACGCCTTAAAGAAAAGAGAAAAAGAAGAGCTCAGATCACTGAAGAACTTCTTCACTCAGTGGCCAACCTGTTGCCCATGAAAACCAACCTCAGGGATCTGAATGAAACTGAAGCTTCAGCTTTCATCCAGCAACAGATAAACAGACATACTGCTTCTGATACTGGGTGTAATGTGGAACCATCCTCCCTCTTAGCCATTGATGGCCTTGACCTTCAAAAAAAAAAAAATGAGCAGGGCAGCCCAGGGCAAAGCAAATACCTAGGATTCATTCTTAATGGGATGTGAGCCATGGTAGGAAATAGGTTGTCTTTCGGTTCAAATAGTGTGCCATATAAATGAATGGTTTCTAGATATCCCTGTGATAAGGAACAATAAAGTACTCTGCTGGCAACACCCGAGTACTGAGGACAAAGTCTGTCTGTGACTTCAGAGACAAGCAGCATGTCTGTGAGAAGAGTACTTAGTATGAAGCCACTGTAACTTGTTAGAATGCCACAGCCTTTCCTTTACATGCAGACCAGATACCTTACAACCCATTATTGTAAGGATCACTCTGTGGTTTTTTTATAGGTCTAATTGGCTAAACATTTATGTTTTCATTTAGAGACAATTTGCAAATATCCTCTGTTGCCCAGAGGGTGATGAGTGCACCACTGCTGATACTACCATCAAAAGCTTCTTGCTGCTTGATAATTCAATATTTGTCATAGCAAAACAGTGTTTCTACTGAGTTAATTTGCCCTCATATGCTGTAGTAAACTAGCCATACCTGAATCTTTCTTCAGGCCTGTATTTGCATGGTATTGTTTCCATTATTATTTTCACATCACCATCATCAATAGATAGAATCCTACTAATGCTTTAATAGTGCTTTCATAACATGCCACAGCCTATTGGAGTGACATCGAACCTTGGAACCCCAGGTGTTCTTGAACTTCAATTCCCAGAAGACATGATCAGACATGACTTGGGCTTCTGGTAATTGAAGTCCAAAAACACTTGAAGTGCCAAAGTTCGCCATCACTGGCCTATTGTAACTGATTGAGAAAGTGCCAAAGGATATTGGTCATGTGTGTGGCCTGACTGCAAAATTTACACAAACCTTAGGTAAAGGTAAAGGTCACCCTAGCTCAAAAGCCAGTCGTATCCAGCTTTAGGGTTCAGTGCTTGTGTCTTATAGTCAAAGAGCCAGTGATATCTGCATCTGCAGACGTTTCTGTGGGCATGTGGCAAGCATGACATAAACACCGGAGTGCACTGAATGCTGCTTTTCTTTCCACCAAAGTGGTATCTATTTATCTGCTTGCAATTTCTTGCTTTCGAATTGCTATGTTGGCAGGAGCTGTGCAGCACTCAGGTATCAAACTGCTGACCTGTCAACTTTCCAGTCATCAAGTTCAGTGTCTTAACCACTATGCCACCACAGTCGCTACAGAAATCTTACATAAATGCTAATATGATTATGGACATTATCATTCACAATTCCTGCTGCTGCTGCTGCTGCTGCTGCTGCTGATATTACTACTACTGAAGTTCTTAGTCCAAAAAAGCACTAGTATTACTGTATATTTCTTTAGACACAGTAGGGAACTCTGTTTATATGACTTGTTTCTTTTTATTTATTTCTCTACCTGACTTTGATGAATCCATGTGTTGCCTTTTACCACCTTTTCTTTGCTCTTTTCTCAACTTATTTTTTTAAAAAAACCATACACACACGCTAAAAACAACCTTCCATTATCCATGCCATAAAGACACATGACCCTTTTTGCTGCACTGTGCAAAAACCTCAACCTCTGTACTAGTGTTGACTTTAGCAGGTACAGAAAGTTATAAAATTCATGGCCAGCTTTTAAGTAAAGAAAATGCTCTCTGGTCTCTCACTTACAGCTCAGATAAGTTCTTCCGCTTGTGGCTGTGATTTAGGAAACTCAAACGCAATACTGGTTGGCCATTATAAGCATAAAATAAAAGAAACAGAATACTGTACCTAAGTTGGAAGGGCCTAGGAGCCTACTGAGTCCAACTTCTTCGGTGCAGGGATCCAAATCAAAGCAGATCTGACAGATGGTTGTCCAATTTCTCTTGATTGCATCAAGCCCTGGAGTGCTCCCCACCTCCTGAGGTAATTGGTTCTGTCGTCATCCTGCTCTAACAGTTTAATATATTTTTCCTGATATCCAGCCTATATTGTGTAGTTTCAGCATGTTAGTATCAAATCTTGGGGATGATCAAGAATAGATCCTTTCCCTCCTCTTTATGAGTATCTTTCAAGTATTTGAAAATTGTTCTCTGCCCCCTTGTCTCAAAGCCAAACATGCCCAGTTCTTTCAGTCTATCCTCACAAAGTTCAGTTTCCAGTCTTCTGGTCATTCTTGTTGCCTTCCTCTGAACTTGTTCAACTGTGTTGGCATCCTTCTTAAAGTGACCAGAACTGGACACAGTATTCTAGATATGGTCAGAGTAGTACTGAATAGAGGGCAATTAGTACCTTGTGGGGTTTCTCGTTCTGCTGCTGCTGGTGTATTCAATTCTGAATATTGGCACTCATTATGGCAATCAGCCATGTAGACTGTCCTGCGAATATAATGCCATGGGCTTTAATCTGCCTTCCACCTCACAGCATGACACCCATACCACTGATCAAGCTCCGCGAGCCATGTGCGGAAGTATCCATATTTACTTCCTGGTTTGGCAAGGGAATTGCGGGCCTGATGGAATGGCTTTGTGGGCCGTACTTGGCCTGTGGGCCATAGTTTGGGCATGCCTGCACTACAGGGTGGACTGTAAGTCCCTGCCCATCCTCTCCATGGGCATCCCTGCCATCTTCCCAGGATGTGCCTCGCTCCTCTGCCCAGCAGTCCAATGGGAGCACTTCCTCCATCCTTCCAACATAGAGTTCACCCCGACCCTCTGTCCAGTAGCCCAATAAGAGTGCTTCCTCCCTCCCCCGGCAGAGCCCTACTCTCTTTGTGTCTGAACAACGTTAGTGGCAGCTGTTACCACAGCTTTTGGAACAATAGTTCCTGCTATGTTGAGGGAAATGTCTCACAGAATATGGTGTCACATAATGCAATGAGAATGAGGTACAACACACAGATACACTGGATACATAACATATATGGGAGGGTAGGGACTTATGGGCTGGGTACCGACTTATGGGCCACCCTGTACATAGGGCTACCCTTAAAGACACTCTGGTTCTAACAGGTAAACTGTATCAAAATCATGTCAACATGAAATATCTGCATCTGTTTCCAGTAGCTTGTTGGGACCAAACTGAGATTGGTTAAACATTTAAAACCCTAAATGGCTTGAGGCCTGGCTATCTAAGGATGGAAACCCATCTTTTTCAAAATGGTCTCTTAAGCTGTTTTATCAACTATTGTGCTGATTTTGTTGCGGTTAATGAAATTTTAATTGTTTATATTTCAATTTGGTTTTAATCTCTGTGCGTTCTGTTTTAATTGTACTTACTAGTCACCTTGATTGCTATTGTTTGAAATGAAAGTATGGACCATCAAAGTAATATATCCATGAATAAACAATGTTTTTCCTCTCTTCCATCCTATGCCCCAGGGCTGAGGGTTGACCCAATGCTCTGTTTCTATTTAAGTTTATTTCATAATTTTCTTTTGTACTGTATCCCAAATAATAGTTAGTTCATGGTGTCCCCAGAATGCAGGTGTCCTTAGCTAAATAAATTATTTCTTTCTTTCCTCATGTTATTTTCAAAGGAAACAAAAATGGATGGTCTCCTGCAGACATAAAAACAATTTGTCCTAAAAATAGACAGTAATAAACTAATCACCTGCTGTTGTTTTTCTGTTTTCACCTAGGCTTCACTTTCACTTGTTAATTTACTACCGTGTGTGTGTGTGTGTGTGTGTGTGTCTGTGTCTGTGTCTGTCTGTCTCTCTGTCTGTCTGTCTGTCTATCTATCTATCTATCTATCTATCTGTATATTGATTAATCCCAGCACTATCAGCGCTTGAGTTGGGGAGGACTGGGTGCCGATATTGTGCTGGGATCAATCAGTGCTTAGGTTGTGAGCAGGGACCATCCCTGCCCACTTCCCAAGCGCTGATTGATCCCAGCACAAGATCGACACTTGGGAGGGGGGAATGAGTGCACCCATTCCTCCCCACCCAAGCACCAATTGATCCCAGCGTGATCAGTGCTTGGGTTGGGGGTTGAACCGGGCGCATGTCCGTTCAACTCCCCAACACAAATGCCGATCGCACAGTGCGATCGCAGTGCCTGGGGAGGTCTGGCGAGGTCAGGAACAGTGCAGATCGGGTCCCCTGACCTCCCCAGATGGGTCAGGGTGGCGGGGAGCCTGAAATGGTTGAAAAAAAATCCATTTTTTTCTCACCCATTTCAGGCTCCCTGCCACTCCTGCCACATCCGCGGAGGTCAGGGGACCTGATCCGTGCTGTTCCCAACGTTCCCTGACCTCTCCGGCCGCTGCAGTAAGCAAAAATGCCGGGATTAGAAACTTCCATTTTTTCACCCATTTCTGGCTCTGTGTCATCCCTACCACATCTGCGGAGGTTGGGGACCCGATCCGCACTGTTCCTCAGGTTCTCCGACCTCCCCGGCTGCTACAGTAAGCCAAAATGCCAGGATTCGAATAGATAGATAGATAGATAGATAGATAGATAGATAGATAGATAGATAGATAGATAGATAGATAGATAGATAGATAGATAGATAGATTCCACTTAAAGAAATATTGCATTAATTGCCATTTGTATGGCTGTCTTTTAAGCTTCTTCATCTTTTTATTTTGTTGATGCTACTTTCCAGTGAGAGCAAAAACAAGGAAAAAATTTTCCTGCAGAGTATTCCAAATTATATGCTTCCCCCATACCTGAAAATGTAGTTTAATTGAGCATGTATTGTTGAAAGTATTTGCAATGACAGGGAGTAAAGCATTATGAAGATTGTAGGGCGACATTAGAAACTGGCTGCTCTGTGTCTTTATTGCACTTATACATAGTAAAATTTATCCAATGGCTTCTCACAAATGAAGTATATTTTGGGAACATTGCAGAATACTGTACATTGGGAACAATGCAGAAGAGTTACATTTTATTTTAAATTTGCCAAACAAGAAAAGAAAACTCAAAACAGCTGTCTGTCTTCTATGTGTGTACAGTTCGCAACCTACCATTACAGTGCACTCCAAAATTCAGAACCAGGTTATCCTCTAAATTTAGCTCTGATATTTTTTGGACTACATGCAGGGGTTTTTGGGAGTTGTAGTCCAATAAGGGTACTCTTTCAAGCTCCACATACATAGCAAAGCATAGTAGACTGATGCTACTTCAATTTAGGTGGTTCTTTAAAAGAGTGGAAATAAGGTGATCACTAGCCAGTGTAGAAGAAAGAAAATGGTGTTTTGCAATGTGTCTTTTGTTTCTGATTGCAGTAAAAATGTGAGGGAGAAAAGTTTTCTGAAGGTGACTTGCAAATAGGCAGGCATTTCATGACTTCTGAGCTTATGCCTTTAATACAGAACTATGTTGCTATACTGAAGAGCACTAAATTTGATGAGCAGTTTGAGTCGCCAAGGATTTCTTCACTTCCTCCAACCCCTTCACCTTTCTTTCATTAATGTAACAATAACCGAAAGGGAATATTCACTTTTCTCTTCTTGGACAGAGGTTTTCTTTTTTCCATATCAAATAAGGTAACTGCTATTCTCTTGGAAGGTTTTCTCCCCCTCCTATTGTTTTGGGTTGCTCTGATGTGGCTTTTACGCTTTAATATTCTAAAAGTATATTTCTTACATGGGGTATGAGATAATCTCCTTAGAGATTATGCACTGCAGGCATTGAGGATTTTCGCAGAAGGCCATGCCTCCTGTCACAACCTGCCTTCTCTGTGAGCTTTTCAAGCCAGAAAGGGGGCTCCTGAGCAGGAAATTCTGATTTATCTCCCAATTTTGTAACATGGAGCTCACCAAACAAAGAAGCTGGTCTCCTTGCAGGCCTGAGGCATCCATGGCTGTGCCACTCTCTACTATTACCATAAATCTTTTTACAGCATGTATTAATGCACAAAGGTATTGCTTTCCTTCCCTTCAATTGTACCACTATCACGGAAGCCCTTCCAGGTTCTTCTTCTGCTGCTGTATCTGAATCACGAATATTGGTGATCCTCATGGTGATCAGCCATGAAGGCTGTCCTGAGAATATAATGCAGTGACCTTTCATCTGCCTTCCATATCTCAGCATGACAACTGTCATGATACACTGATACAGCTCTGCGAGTCACTTTCTGGTCCTGAATCCTTTTGGCACACAAGGTCCTCCTTAGCCCCATAGCAGGATAACCTGGCCAGACTTCCAGGTAGGTCATCATCATCATTCCACTGTAATGTTGCATGTTAGTTTTTAATATCAGGGTGACTTACAAAGAGGAGTAGATGACATTTTGGGTCTGCAGCAAAATGTTGTTATCTGGACCGTTGCACTTGTGCCAGCCAACCAGTCTCCCCCCCCCCCGGTGTTACACACACACACACACACACACACACACACACACACACCTATTCACCTATTTTCTCCCATTTGTTAGAAGATACTGTATACTCAATCTTTACTTGACTTCAAATTTTTATTTTTGTTATTTTTGAATGTGGGTAAATATTTTTTCCTCCAATGTGCATACAACCATCAAAGAATGAGGGTTCAGACTGTGTGGTTCCACCTATATGTGTCCCCCTTCCCAAAGTCTCAGCTGTAGCAATCATCTAGGAGCATTAAAGGTAAAGGTTTCCCTTGCTCGAAAGCCAGTCGTATCCAACTCTAGGGGTCAGTGCTCATCTTTGTTTCAAAGCCGAAGAGCCAGCGCTGTCTGCTTCTGCAGACGTTTCCATAGTCATGTCGCAAGCACGACTAGACACTGGAGTGCACAGAATGCATTAGGGAGAAGTAAATAAATATTTCCCCTTACTTCAGTGCTTTGTATCCCCTGCAGTGCTTTGTATCACCTGCAGAAAATTGGTATAAATGACCCAGGGAGCACTGATTATCCACTGTAAGATTGCCAGGCTCCTGTGGTGCAACCATGGTGATAATGGTGACAACTTCTGCAAAATTTGAAGTTCTGTGGTCTGCTACTTCTGTGGGTGACCTGTTTTGCCAATACAGGTCACCTCCCATGTCTGCCAGTATTCACCGTTTCAGTTATCCATGGATGTAAAAAATATTCAGTAAAAAAATCTATAGTGCATTACCAGACCACTGTCTGCATTATACATGTAGGGCTAGCTGCTATCTGTGGTTTCAGGTATCCACAATAGGTCTCAGAATGTATCCCCTGATGATAAGGTAGGGAAATCTATACAACATTCAAAGATGGAAAATGTTATTCTTCATCCTTTGGTCATATTTCCTATAGATTTTTTTAAATAGGGAGCTACGTTAGTAATAGGGACTGCTGTGGCTTAGTGGTTAAGATGCTAAATTTGATTACTGGAAGGTCAACAGGTCGGCATTTCAAGATCTAAGTGCTGCACAACAGACTGAGCTCCCATCTCTATCCCAGCTCCTGCCAACCTAGGAGTTTGAAAGCAAGAAATTGCAAGTAGATAAATAGGGACCACTTTGGTGGGAAGGTAAACAGTGTTCTGTGCACTCTGGTGTTTAGTCATGACTGCCACATGCCCATGGAAATGTCTGCAGATTCAGACAGCACTGGCTCTTTGGCTATAAATATAGATGAGCAGTGAACCCTATAATCAGACGCTACTGGCTTTCGAGCAAGGGCAACCTTATGCTCTTCGGCTATAAACTGAGATGAGCTCCACCCTATAGAGTCAGACATGACTGGCTTTTGAGCAAGGGTGACCTTTACATTTACATTAGTAATGTAAAGGTAGGAGTATTCCTGTTAGCTATTTGGAAGAATGACTATACATTATTAGTCTCTTGCATCAAGAGCAAATCAGCACCTTAAAGTCTGACAAGTATATGAATAGCAGGAGGTTTCATGAATTTCTATCCACTTCATGTGTCTCATCAAATGGGCTGCAGCCCACAAAAACATCAATGTCTTAGACAGTAAGGCACCAACCATGAAGTCTTTTGTTGATTTTGCCCACTGGTTTCTGTAGATGAAGTTGCTGAAAGAGGCAGAGAAATGGGTCAGAGTGTTTTTCAGTCTGATCAATTGTTGCCATAAAAATGATGAAACACCTACTGCC
This sequence comes from Furcifer pardalis, assembly GCA_030440675.1. Classification (NCBI taxonomy): domain Eukaryota; kingdom Metazoa; phylum Chordata; class Lepidosauria; order Squamata; family Chamaeleonidae; genus Furcifer; species Furcifer pardalis. Next base: position 279,868,687 of record CP126890.1, read on the forward strand.
TCTTGAGGCCCCCTCCCACACTCACCATAGTATATATCACTGTAGAAACCGTGTCTGGGAGCTTTATACATTTTGTAATGTTATTTTCTGAAGCTATAGGCAACCATCAACTATTCTTCCCCCCAAAGATGGAAAAATGTGCTGACATCCTGTTCATCTTCCCATAAAAACTTAACTTCCCATAACATGACATTATAGCAATATAAGTGTGCTGGGCATTATGCCCAGACAGACCAGATCATGTGATTAGATTTGTGCAATTGACTGGGCGATTCCCATCTTGTGTAGCACACATACAGATGTGCTTTGTGAATAGCATTTCCACCCCTGTTGTCTTTTCTTCTAAAGTCACCTAAGCTTCCTGTTTCATACCTGCAGCTGTGCTACAGGACTTTGGCCAGTGTTTAATATTTGGGGTTTTGGAAAAGAATCCCAAAGGATGACCAAAAAGAAAGCAAAATGAAAGCAAAAGAACACCCAGACATTAAAATAACATTTCATAACCAAATAAAACAGTTGCCACAGTCCTGAATTAAGCTGATTATATCTGGACACTTACATTTGATGTATGTAACTAAGCTGGCAAAAAAAAAAAAAAAACCCCAACCCTATGGATGTTTGTCCAGTGATTCTTAGTAAAAGTAAAGTTCACCCTTGTTCGAAAGCCAGACATGTCTGACTCTAGAGGGTGGCATTCAGGGGTATGCAGGGCACCATGGGAAGGCGCTGGACAGGGAGTGGTGGGGGTTCCTATTGGGGGTTGGGGGGAATCCCATACATTGCTATTGGTGCCCCTGGGCGCCAGAGGCGAGGTTGGGGTGGGATAAAGCCCAATTGCCTGACATACCAGCACGTGCCTGGTGGCGCTCATCTCAGTTTACAGCCAAAGAGTATATGCAGATATTTATGTGGTCACAGGGCATACATGAACAGATGCCAGAGAGCAAAAAAACTGTTACCTTTGCTGCCAAAGCGGTACCTACTTGCAATTTCTTCCTTTTGAACTGCTAGGTTGTTATCCTACCATAAATAAATCAATCTCAATTTTCATAGGTATCTCTTGATAAAGTCTTTCAGTAACCTACAACATTCATGTCTTTTTTTCACTACCATTTTGGTTGTTAGCTTTAAATATTGTGACTGTATGCATAATTTTTAATTGGAGGCCCGCTTGGAGTGATTCATCCCCATATTTACCAATGGACACAAGTACACAGACATGCTTTAGTTTCTTTTCTCTCTCTCTCTTTGATTATGTGTTCAGTGGAAAGGAGATACAGAGGGAGCAGGAAGATACATTTTTGCTCTTCTTTGTAGTTGTGACAGACTGTCTAATGTTTGAAGGCTCTTTTTTGTTTATTTTAAATGGGTTTAACCTTATCCCGCCACAACACAAAGGCTCAGCAAAAAGGCAGTTTAATTTTTTTTAGCCGTGATTCAAAATCAGAAGAGAAAATGCAAATGGAAACGGACACTGGAAGGATGACTTTCAAGTAGGGACAGATATCTTGCAGGCGTGTATTCTTGATGCAAAACTAAGGAGGAAAAACATCCCCCTATTTTCCATGCACATTTTTCTTCTTCTGAGACATCCCACAGAAGGTATTGTGGGATTATTATTATGTTTCAGGGTCATCTCTCCATAACCCCCATAAGAAACACAAATCTACAGAGAATTATTGCAATTCCTGCACAAAACATCACCTTTCTTGTATAGGATTCCCTGGAATGGACACTGAGTTGAAAAGAATTTGGCAGTATCTGTCTTCTGATGCCAGATTTTGGCCTCAAAATCTCAGGGAATGGACTGAGCCTAAAGAAAAAAGCACTAACATTATTACAGCAACCAGCCAGCCTAATCTGGATAAAAAGTAGCACAGAAAGATTTTAAATTGTGATGCTAAATAGTGAATGAATGAATGAATGAATGAATGAAATCCTTACATAGTTTACCAGCTGAAACTCCCCAGCCTTCTGCCAGGGAATTCCTAGACAGTTGGAGTTGGAAATGGAATTAAAAAACTAAAGAATCCACATTGAGTCCAGCCTAGTCTGCCAACACGTCATTCTGGCAACTCTGATATCACATGTGCTTGAAGTCTAATACTGCATCTCCTGAACAAAGAGATTTGATAGGCCACCTGAGGCAAGTGGAAGTGCCAAAAAGGGTACTCTTTCAAGCTCCACATGCAGAGCAAGGCATAGTAGACTGATGCTACTTCAATTTAGGTGGTTCTTTAAAAGAGTGGAAATAAGGTGATCACTAGCCAGTGTAGAAGAAAGAAAATGGTGTTTTGCGATGTGTCTTTTGTTTCTGATTGCAGTAAAAATGTGAGGGAGAAAAGTTTTCTGAAGGTGACTTGCAAATAGGCAGACATTTCATGACTTCTGAGCTTATGCCTTTAATACAGAACTATGTTGCTATACTGAAGAGTATGTTGCTATACTGAAGAGTATGACAAGACTAATGTGACCCAAATTGTTACTTCTATACACCCCTTTATTTTATTTGAGTGGTTTTTGCTGCTGCTTTTAGTTTGTCATAACTGTGTTTTAAAGTTTGGCTGTTTTCCAATAAGTTGGACTTTGAACTAAGACCAAGAATGCTTGCTATTCAGAATGTTCTTGCCTCTACTTGCAAAAGAGAAACACCTCCTTTTCTTTCTCAAAGGTCACATCCTTTCTCTCAAAGGTTTGCCCTAAATGTCTCCATTCATATGACTATCCTTTGGATTGCCAGCCATTCTGTGATCTTTCAGCATGAAGGAGAGATGGTAACAGTAAATATTACCTTTTGTCTCAAACCTGGAAATGAGATGTAAGCAACGCTGAAGAAATTTGTTGCAGTTCATTGCCATGACAGCTAATAGATGTACATATTGGCAATTTGCTGAGTAGATTATCATTTACTGTCACATTTTTTAATTAGAACGTGATCTTCCATTGTTATTAATCTATTTGCATCATGGGTGACAAATTTCTTCTCCTTAGGCATTGTAGTCTCATATCAAAAGATGCTTTAGAGGGGAAGCCCTATCACTGCAAGTGTTTGGCTTCTGTTCGCTTGGGAGCAATAACAGATTTTTAAATGGTTGATTTATCATCGTTGTCAGGGCACTAGTTCTTCTAGCTGCTCTAACCTTTTGTGGCAGTTACAAATATGACCCAGGCACTGTAATTGCTTTGAATCTTCAGATCTCTATCACATGCAGTTCAGACCAAGCCACTTTGCTATAGTCAGTGCTGTAACAGAAAAGGGAATAAAAATGATAATAGTAAGTTCTCACCAGAAGAAAGAAGTGAGGAATTTTCCTAATCAATCCTTTGCCCTTTGACAAATCTGAATTTTTTAAAAATGTAATCCTACCTCATACTATGTTGACAAGACATGGCCTTGTCTGATTTCAGAAGCTAAGTAGCATTGGGCCTTTTTAGGATGTGAATGGGAGTCCATCAGGTAATCCTGGGGACACTCTGGTAGGAGAAGTAAAGAATCCTGCTATAAAGCCTACAGAGCCTATGCCAGTCAGAACTGGGAATAGTGGACTATGTGGTCTAAGGATATGTGTATGTTTCTGAGTTCATAACAGGCCGTCATTTAATCTGGATCAATTAGAACAGGGGTTCCTAACCTAAGGCCTGTGGGCCGTATCTGGCCCATGGTGCTGTTTCATGTGGCCCCCACCCCTCCAAGGGTATTTGAGAAACAAAATGGCAATGGCCACCTCTTTGAAGCTGGTGGGACAAAATGGCCACCCCTATTATGCAGGGAGGGCAAAATGTCAATCCTGCCCTCAAAGCTGACTGAGAGAGTGTGGCCCGGCCCGTGGCTTCAAAAGGTTGGGAACCCCTGAATTAGAAGATGATTGTGTCATTCTCTAATCAATCCTAAATATCAAGAGATATATTCTTTTGTTTTTCCTTTTGCATTGATGGCAGGTAACCATGAGATGGTCAATAGAGTATTTCTTTGTATTTTTCTAGCCAGCTTCTTCATCTTCCGTGTCTAGGCCAAACGTGAAACTGACAAAATGAAGACACCTTGTGGTGAGTTCATTCTGTAGTTCCCTTTTGCCTGACATAGTGTGAGAAAGATTAGCCAGTAATACAAGGTTGCTGTTATCAGGGTATACCCGGTTGTGGTTCAAAAATACCACAGTCTTTGAGGAAGCTCTTTCTGTTTCCTGAGAACAACACCACATACTAAGAATCTGTAACTCAACAAATTGTTTCTGTGATCAAGGCAATCATATCAACAACCTGGCTGCTGGCACATAATGAATAAAGCTTCACTTGAAAAATATTCCAAGTTTCGAGTCCAAGAAGTAGAGATCAGCTAGCTTGTACAAGAATGCAAAAAAGATTAAATTATCAAGTTACCCCAATGAAATCGCTTGGACATTTTGCCTGAGGTGTTCCAGGCTCCCAGCCTAAATTCCCCCTCCCCCAGGCATCAGATGAAAAGAGGCTTTTCTTCTAGAAATTAATAAGTTTATATTGCTTTTATGATTACTTTTAAAGGTTTGTTTGTACTTTTATGGAAAGGAAAATAATGATGATATACTGTATGAAAGGCATTTCAGTTTATTCAAAATTAGGACATTTATTCCTGCTTGCCTACAACAGTCTTCTTACTTTGTGGGAGCATGAGATAGAATTAGGAGCCCTGGTGGCACAATGGATAAACTGCTGTCCTGCAACCAAAAGGTTGTGAGTTTAATCTTGGCGAGGAATCAAGGTTGACTCAGCCTTCCATCCTTCCAAAGTTGGTAAAATGAGTACCCAGCATGTTGGGGGCAAAATGCTAATTAACTTGTGAACTGCCCAGAGAGTGCACTAAAGCTCTATGGGGTGGTGTATACCGTATTTGCTGGCATATAAGACCCACTCCCCTCCGCCTTAAAATACAGTGGGGAAAATGGTGTGCATCCTATACTATATATAGTTGCCTATAGTGGGCTATTTTTGTAATAACAGGGTGCATCTTATACTCTGGTGCATCTTATACATCAGCATATACGGTAAGTGTGATTGCTTTGCTTTATGTTTGGCAAAAGAGGATAACAGGATTTTTAAAATTATTTTTTTGAGCAAATGAGCCAAAATTGTGTAAACAGGATTTTTTTTTTAGTTTCTCCATGGCTAAAATCCTGCCATGTAAGGCTGATTACATGAACAACTACTCTTATTTTTTTAAAGAAAGAAAAACATTTCTTATTTTTTATTGGAGGCCCCGAGGCTTCTATGTAAACCATTTCATTGTGGGGAGGGCGTTAGGGGATGGTATTGTCTCAGGGGGATTTTTGATTTTCGAAAAATACCACTGCTGGTAAAATTATCCTATCAGTGATCATTTTCCTTCCAATTGTCACTACCTCAATCTTCTCTTTATTGATTCTCATATTATTTATCTTACATTCTTGCTTTATGGATGAAAGTTGCTGTTGTAGTTCCTTAGCTGCACATTTTTATTAATGCCTGAACATCTGCAAAAAGTAATTCACTTAACTTTTTTGCTTATGCTGTCTATGTAGGTCAGGGGTTCTCAACCTACAGCCTGGGGGCCCAATGCGGCCTGTGACACCATTTCATGTGACCCACTACCACCTCCATCACGCCAGGAAGTGCCATGTATGGCAGGCAGGGCAAAATGGCCATCCAGCCCCCAAAGCTGTCTGAGAGAGTGTGACCTGGCCCTTGTCTTAAAAAGGTTGAGAGCCCCTGATGTAGGTGATGAATAATAGTGGCAATAGTGAGCATCCGTGCATCACTCCAGATGTTACTGTAAAGGGTTCTGATATTCCTTGACTTGTTCTTACTACACTTCTGCAGTCACTATACAGTAAAACTTTGGGTTATGATGGAGGTCTGTTCCAACAGCCTCTGTCATAACGCCAAAAAAAAAAAAAAGTTGCCCAAAACACATTTTCCCATAGGAATGCACTGATTTTTTTTTAAAAAGTCCCAACTGGACCAAAAATTATTTTTAAAATACAAAAAAAATACCAAAAAAATCACCAACACCCCCCAAATGTCAGACACAATTGTCCCCCACCCCCACAAAATCAACAAAGCTATCTCCCTACCTTTTCCATGCCATTTGGGGACCTTATCCACTCTCTTCTGACCTGGGGGAGGCACACATTAAGCCCATTTTCCATCCCTGCTGGAACAGGGAGAGCCTGGGGACCTTGTCCGCTCGGTTCCCACCTTCCTCCGAGTTTCCTGGGCAGTGCTACAGCCAAAAACGTGCACCTCTGCCAGGCATTGGGACTTGGGGAGGAGGGGGTGGTGACCATTTGTAAATCCAAAATGGTAGTGGTGGCCATTTTAAACTCTAAAATGGAGGCAGCAGCCATTTTAGAGTTTTAAATAGCACAATTTTTGGTCATAAACCAAAAATCGCTCGTAACCTGGGGAATTTTTAAAATTAAATGTGCGGTCGTAACCCGCAGCAAATGTAACCCAGGGCAGTCATATGTCGGGGGTTTTCTGTATATGCCTTTACATAATCTGAAAAGATGTTCACTTACTCCATGTTGGGCCGATGCTTGCCATAGTAATTTCCTGTCGACTCTGTCAAATGTCTATCTAGAAGAGGGAACAAGTATGAAACAAGTGGCCAAGTTCAAATACCTGGGAACAACCTGTACTGAAAATGCAAAATGGATGAAGAGATTAATGTACGGTGCAGTAAGGCAAGACAAATATTAGGACAGTTAGCTCCACTCTTACAACACAAGGCAGTACCAATCAACACAAAGAAACACCTCATACAAAGCATAGTCATTCCCACCTTATGTTACCCATGCCAAACACGGACACTTACTACAAAACATAAACAAAAGTCAGTCACCACGGAAATGAGGTGCCTGAGGAAGGCTGCTGGAGTGACCAGAAGGAATAAAATCAGGAATGAGGTTAGAAGAAGGTGTAGTGGTGGTGGTGGAGGTCATTTTCATAAATTAAAGACACAGACCCAAATTGTTTCCCAGATGAAATGGATCGTCAGAATCCTTAGAGGGAGATCAGATTTTTTTTTATTTCTGAATAATCACAATTGCTGATGTTATTCTACAATTTACACACTGCAAGTTATGGAACAAGAGTTTAGCCAAAGTTTCTGGCATGTGCAGGAAATGTGATACTATCAAAGGGGTTCTCCACTTCTCTTTAAACAATCAGCCACATGTTCTGTTCCTGCTGTGTGTAACTTGCTTTTCAAACGGATAGGATGAAAATTTTGTACAGATAGGATGAAAAATTTGTCCAGGGCCATTGCAGAATCATTATGAAGACTTTTATAAGCAGAAAAAAATAGCAGCATTTTGTTGAAATTCTTTCAGGTAGTTACGCAAATGGCAGCTAGTTACATGATGGCATGACTTTTAGACTTGAATTGCTGTAAATGAAGAAATCTCCATAAACATTTGTTGCATAAAGAGTCACCTGACTCAACATGCAACAGACAATATTGATTGGAATTTCTTGACTTATGGCAATTTGATTTAAAACCTACATCATTTGGGTAACTGTATTTTGGCTTGTTTCTCACTCGCATTTGGAGGTGAGCAATACTGCAGGACTTTGAAATTCATCGAGAGGTATTTCTTTGAGCCAAGAGAGATTCAACGAGAAATGAAGAATTTAGTAACTATTCATTACATCCTATTCAAAAGAGATTTGCAAACTATAGTATCTGGTGAACTAGAACTGAGCCAGAGTGAAGAAAGGAGATGACCATGGACTGGAACTAAAGTCGTATTTTAATGGCTTTGCTATCTTGACAGCAAAGTAAAATAAATGTTTTCAAATACACTTCGTAATGGGTTATATTCTATATTTCCAACATATGCAGGAATATTTTGCACAAATGCTTAAAAACTTCACATATAAAATGGTCCTCAGTCATTTACCTTTTTAATGGCATTTCTGAAAACCTGCAAGCATAAACCAAGCCACTAATTTTTGACTCTGCCAGTTTTCTTGAATGTATGATTTCCACCTTGAAGGCCCATAAATGATGGATTTTAAGTGAGTAATACTTAATCCATTATATTAAATTCTCCTCCAGCTTGCCATTAAACTTCCCTCTGAAATCCAGTTTGCTTACTCTGTGAAAATCTGCAGCTGTTAAATGTGCCAATAACTGAGGATGGACAATAAAGCAAATAAAGTGGACACAAAGTGAAGTTATTTGTCACTTGTAACAAGAAAAAGTGAGGGTTGGCAGCATGCAGCAAACATACGTAGCCCCGCGTTTTGATAAGTAATACTCTGTTTTCATAATTTTTCATGATTTAATTACATCGATATTATGAAGCCATTTAAACACAGTAATTGAACCAGTGTCAGAAATTAGCAGTTAGTGGAGCTAATGCTTCAGGCAAAGAGAATCAGAGAAACACAGGACAAGCAGTGAAATTCTTTTCTAAATTTTGAGGCAGAATTGTAAGTCTGACATGTTGGCATTTTCTGCTCACATAATAGTAGTAAAAAATAGATCTAATGGTGTACGAGCCAGAGTTGCATTTAAGGAGAGGAAACAACTCACACTTTTGCTTTGCCCTGAATATTTATTTATTTATTTATTTATTTATTTATTTGTTTGTTTATTTATTTACTTACTTACTTACTTACTTACTTACTTACTTACTTACTTATAATTCAAATTTATATAACCACCCACTTGCCACATCGTGGAGACTTAGGGTGGCCTACAAAATAAATATAGAACTACAAAATAACAAGACAAGAGCACCAGGAGAGGGAAAGCACAAAAGTTCAAATATTGGGTCGGAAGCATCCTTGGCTGCTAGCACGGCGAAAATGAAAACCAATTAATCTGTTCTGAGAAAAAATCCTTAAACCGAGCCACTATTTTGTATGGATTTCCTTTTGTTATGTAATTTTATGTTAACCGAGCCATTTGTTAGTTAACGGAGGTTCCACTGTATTAAGCCTGAAAGCTTGGAGGAGGAGTAACTCCCCTTTTAAAAAGGGGGAGGCCCTTTTGGGAATATGTAACATCCAAAAATAATTTTACAATGTCAATACTAGCCTTCTGGTCACTTCTTGACTTACTTCTTGGTTTTCAGTTTCGGCATTCCAGAGGATTATGGGGGCAGAAAATTAACCTGTTTCCCTGCCAAAGTTGCCCTAGACCATTGCTTCCCAACCTTGGGGCTCAGATGTTCTGGGACTACAACTCTCAAAAATCTTGGCCAGAACAGCTAGTGGTGAAGGCTTCAGGGAGTTTTAAATCTGAGAACATCTTGGGCCCCAAGGTTGGGAATCGCTGCTCTAGACAATGATTTCCAACCTTGACAGATAGTATGGGAATTAATGTTTTAGATTTAATGTATCAGAGTTGAAATTTTTGAAGTGGGTTTCATGTTACTTTATGCAAGCAGTCTGGCAAAGTGGACTTGATCCACAAAAACTAACGTTAAAATACAGTAGTTAGTCTTCAAGGTACCAGAACCTTTTTTTGTCTTTTTGTTTTGTTTACTCTCTGATATAGTAGTGTCCTATCAACTCTGATTTCTCCTTGGAAGGGCAAATAGTGAAGATGAAGCAAAAGAACTTTGGACACCAAATGAGAAGGGAAGACTTACTCGAGAAGGCCTTGATGCTGGGAAAGATCGAAGTCAAAAGGAGAAGGGACAGTAGAGGATGAGATGGCTAGATGGCATTGTTGAAGAGCTGAATGGGCTGCTGAGGGTCATGGAGGATGGGGTCCCCTGTGTGCAATGGTCCATGGAGTCGCAAAGGGTCGGACTCAACTATGCGGCTGAACAACAAAAATAGTAGTGTATCAGGTTGAACTGGATTATGCCTATTTAATCATTAAGGATTTCTTGAGTGAGCTCCTTGACAAGTTCTGTTGATTTGAAATAGTCTATTACAATTTTGTTTTAATACTCAAAAATAAATTGCAATGAGTATAGGCTTACCTGAATCAGTGGAATGTATAGTAGAGTTGATTTACCCAAATCCCTGTTAATTTAATTAATACTGCCAATTCAGTGTACTAAACATTTTCCATTTTTATTGCTAGCAGCGGCAAATTAATTTCTTTCCAATTTCTAATGTTTAATGATAACAAATTATTTTTAAGCCTATGGTTTAACAATGATTAATTAGTTTTTTGAAACCTAACATTTCAACCTAACATGCCTCCCGCACTTAATAAAGAAGTTGTAGGAACACACCCAGTCTTATGCTGCTCTTGAATGTTGCAGGACGTTCATTTATTAAAAACAGATCAATAGTTCCTGTTCACCTTAAATAATTAAAGTATTGCTGTCCCTTAGTACCCCCCAAAATAAGAAGTAATGCTAATGTTAATAGCAATAATAATTTTGTGTCAGAAATTATTCTGGGTTGAAAGGATTTTTTGCAGGAGAAACTGCACTCAGGAAACGACTAAATGAAGCTCCTTTCATGTCCCCAAGAGCTGGGACAGCGATGGGTGCTCAATCTGTCATGCGGTACCTGGGTTTCGAACTGCTGACTTGCTAACCTTCCAGCTAACAAGGCAAGCTTTTTAACCACTGAGCCACCGCAGCGCCTGCTAATGCTAATGTTTTGGAAGGTGTTTCTGCTATGCTGATAAATACATGTTTCTGACCTTCTTCTTTTGTGTTCAGATCAAACTTTGGAGTGCCAAAATGAAGCCACTTTCTTGGCTTTGTCATTGGCCAAAATTAAATCTTCATCGGTGCATGTTTCTGGTATTAGTCAGCAGACCAACAAATGATCCTGATTCTGTATCTCTCCACATTTACACAGTAAATTTACACAAGAAGTGCCACCTGGGGCAGGCCACCCCTGTCCCCCCCCCATGCTATACCACTGCTCAGGAGTGTTTGTTCTTGTCTTAAAGCTTTTCCTGGAATTGAACCGGTAGACTTGAGGCTCGTACCCATTCAAAGGATGTTGAGGGTCATTCTCTTGTTTCATTCTCTCAGCATCAGCTGCCACTTCTCACCTTATCTTAGGTGGACCAATACCAACAAGAGGATTCATTTTCTCAACTGATGTAGGCTTGAGGCACCCTGCCACAATATGCATTGTTTCATTAACAGCAATGTCAACTTGTTCTGAGTGTGCGGATGCACACTGTACTGGAGCAGCACACTCTGCTACAGAGACACTCAGGGCCAAAGCTGATGTACACAGTATGGATTGTTGAGCTCCACATGTATAGTTGGTGAGTTTACTGATGATATTGTTCCTCATACCAACTTTAGCTTTGGAATTCAGGCAGTGCTGCTTAAAGAAAAATGTCCTGTTAAGTGACACACCAAGGTATTTCAGTGCTAAACAATGTGGTAATCAACTTCCTTGCCATGCAGTGTCCAAATCAAACCCTGCCTCTTGGTTTTGAAGGTGGAAAGCACACTCTTGAGTCTTGCTCAGGTTAGGCTTCAAATGCTCCCACATTTACCTTCTTGAGCTACTGCTCTGCTATGGCTCCTCAGATTATGGAGGGACATTAAATTGGAAACCTCAAGTGTCATGTCTGCCATATGTAGAACTCAGGAAGGTTAGCTTAAAATATATTGTTCCTTGCCTCAGGAAACTGTCATGCAAAGCTTTTCCAGGCTTTGAGAGAGTGAGAGACACAGAAGAGGAAGAAGAAAAGGAGAACAAAATGGGATGATTGCCAAACTCAGGATAATCCTTCATGTTCAATGAGCTGAATTCTAGTCCCCCAAAAAATTATTATTATTTTTAACACAACCACTGCTGTTTACATTCTTCATGCTAATACAAGGTAGGCATGTGTTACATAGGATGCCTTGCATTGCATTGAACATTCACGAAGGCTTCTGAGTTCCTGTGTTAGGAGAATCTTAAGAATTGCAGGGAGATAAGCATCTTTGCTCACCCCCGCCTTATGCCATCCATTAAAGAAAGCTTAACTTTCATCATCCACATAATTGCAAACTCAGGTAAAAGCATCTGTTCTGTGAAAATTCCAGGCCAGACTGATACATGACTCATAGCAGTCTGGCATTTTGTCCTGTGCAGAAAAGAATGGCTCATGTATGAGTGAAGCATCTGGAAAATTACAGATGTAGCCTCTTCAGCAAAAATATCTGGTGTCTTGGGGGAGAGGGGACCTATTCCAATACTGCTGTTGACATTTTGTCATTCTATAGAGAATATCTGGGAAATGATAGATAGAAGTCATTATCATTTATTGTATCTGGGTTCTGCTCCAGCAATAACAGGAGATAACTAAGGTTCTTTTTAGCTTAAATAAAAGTCTAAGCAAAGTCTTCAGAGTTTCCTGAGTCCCATTCAGAGGTGACTCTGCTGTATTGTTGCCAAAATGTTTAAGGTTAACTGAACTTTGTCTTAAGGCAGGGGTGCCCAAACTTTTTATGCCACGAGAGGGTCACGTGGTTCAGGGGGCTGGTCACTATGAAAGCCCTTAGCTGGCCCAAACCCCATACCTGCCCTGCCAGCCAGGTCTTCACACCTTTTTAAAGGGCAACAACTCCGTCTGGAGACACAATTATATTAGCAGAAGGTTCCATAGGGCTGGATTGGACACAGAGAAGGCCCTTCTTCTGATGGCACAACCAAGGAGCCTCTCCAGTCTGCTCTGGTGGGATGGACAGATACTCTTCGGGTGATGCAGTCTCTTAAGTATCCTGGTCCACTACCATGTAGGGCTTAAAAGGTAATAACCAGCACCTTGAATTGCACTTGGAGGCACACTGACAACCAGTGCAGCTCCGGAAGCAATGGTGAGGTGCGAGTATAATGTCTGCACTCCATCACGATCTGGGCAGCCACATTTTGGACCAGTTGCAGCCTCTGAATGGTCACCAAGGGCAGCCCCATGTAGAGCACATTACAATAGTCAAGTCTGAAGATGACCAACACATGTGTGATCATGAGCAAGGAGTCCCGGTCTAGGAGCGGGCGTAACTGGCATATCACACGAAGTTGTGCAAATGCCCTCCTGGCCATGTGACTGCCACCTGCTCTTTGAGCAGTAGTCATGTATCCAAGAGGACTCCCAGTGACTCTCTGGCTACAATGGAGATGCCACCGCCCCTCCCCTTACCCCTAGGCTGGTGCCAGATACCAAACCCGGCTGGACACAGTTCTGATAAAGGAACCCCATCCTCTGGGGCCAGCCAGGTTTCAGTGATGCATGCCAGATCAGCCTGCTCCCCCAAAATAGACTCTACAAGCAGGGGGGCCTTGTTACAGACCGACCTGGCATTCATCAGCAGCTGCCTAAGGGAGCGGTCACTCTTGACCAGCTGCTGGGGGGGGGGCGAACAGGGGACAGCAATTAGACATCTGTCCCATGTTCTCCAAGTGCGGCCTGCCCCTCGGCTCCTGCCATATCGCCCCATGCCCGTCACAACACCAATTTGGGCCCCAGGAACCTCAACATTGTCCCCAGATAGAGTGCTGTTCCTCTGCCCAGGCTGGCGAGGCATACACTCCCTCCCCCCGCCATCCATACCCTCACCCCCCCCTTCCCCTATAATCGGATTCCAGAGCAACTGCTCCTCTTCCCCTTTGGCCCGGGGGGGCATAGTTCGTTGTTTGATGCCCTTATTGTATGTCCCTGGCCCTGAAAGTGATCAATGGGCCGCCAGCTAGAGCACATTTCTCTCCCTGCCCGGAACGGCATGGGGAGTTGCAGGTGGTAACAGTGGGGCCACAACAGTCTCAGTGAGTCCCTTTTTGGCTCTCGCTGGGCCAAAAGCTGGAGTGCATTTCCCTCCCCACCCAGGGAGTTACTTGTACTGTATTTATCTTCAATACAGTTTCCCCTGTCTTAAGATGTGTATACATTTTTATCACCTTCTTTATTTAAAGAGTGATTCTCATAATTAGAGTCATTTTCTATTCCCTGTTAAAAATCCCACCCTTATACTATTTTTATAAAATCATAGAATTGTAAAATTAGAAGAAACACCAAGGGTTATTGACTCCAACCACCACCTGAACAGCAAATCCACAGCTAAAGTATTCTGAACAAATTGACATCCAAATTCTCAGTAAAAATGTCCCATAATGGTGACTCCATGGCCTTCAAGGTAGTCCACTGCACAGCCAAACAGCTGTCAGGAAGTTCTTCCTAATGTTTAGTTGAAATCTTTCTTGCAATTTGAATCAACTGCTACTTTGAGTCCTGTCCTTCACAGCTGCAGAAGATAGATTTGCTCCATCTGCCATGTGACAGCCTTTCAAATATTTAAACATCACTACTATATTACCTCTCAGTCTTCTCCAGGTTAAGTATATCCAACTCCCTTGACCGACCTTCATAAGAATTGGTCTTTTACCACTGTTTTGAATAGAGATGTATTTACAGAATACTAGTAGCAAAGAGCTAAAAGAACAGGAATGTAATTCCACCTACAACTCCATGCAGAGGGATTAAGGGAACACCCTCAAAAGTCTCTGGTGCGAAATATCTTACTGCCAGAGGAAATGGAGAATGTATAATTATATTAAATAAATAAATTTCATCTCAGAAATTACTCTGAGCTGAAAGGATTTTTACTGGAGAAACTCCACTCAGGGGATGCCTGAATGAGGCTCCTTTCATGTCCCCAAGATCTGTAGTGCAGCACTCAGATATCAAACCCTGACCTTCCAGTCTTTAAGCTCAGCATCTTAACCACTAAGTCACTGCAGTACTGCTAGAATTATATTAAAAACCTACGAATGGTGTAGATTTTGGTGGAGACATTTCTTAATGGAAAAGTAAGAATAACAATGGAACTAAGATGTAAAGAATACTTGACAAATTGATTTACGCCATTTCAGTTTAATGAGATCCTTCAAGAGACAATTTTCAAGTTCTGTGAAATTCTTCCTTTTTAGGTGAGAATGAGAGAAGAAGTGCTTTTTTTCTCATTAAGGTCTGGCTTGAGACTCAATATAAAGAAAACCAAAATCATGGCAACAGGCCCTATCAGTCACTGGAAAATAGATGGGGAAGAAGTAGAAGCAGTGACAGATTTTACTTTCTTGGGATCAAAACTCACTGCAGATGGTGATTGCCTCTTGGGAGGCAAGCGATGAGAAAACTGGGGAGCATAATGAAAAGTAGAGACATCATATTGAAAACAAAAATTCGTATTGTCAAAGCAATGGTACTCCCTGTGGCAATGTATGGTGGTGATAATAATAATTTTGTGTCAGAGATTACTCTGGGTTGAAAGGATTTTTAGGGGCTATCCGAATGTGGCTCTTTTCATGTCCCCAAGTTTAGCTCTCAGGTATTGAAACCTGACCTTTCAGTCTCCAGCTCAGCACCTTAACCACTAAGCACTGGGGGAACTGCACTGGTGGTGATGAAAAAAGTACAAGATGTGCTGTTCTTTTTGCTGTTATGGAAGCGTGAAAAATCAGTTGACCAACAAGCTGCTGATTGTTGTTTATATAATGCACCAGAACACCAGTTTTATCCAGGCTGAGAAAACCTGCAATAATTAATTAGGTCCTCTCATCCATATTGCCATTATAATCCCAATTACACCCAATGGTTTAAAAGGTTTAAAAGGTTAAAGAATGCAATTCAGACTGATTGTTGCACACACCTGCCCCTCTTCCATGGCTCCTATGTGTGCTACCATCTGCAAAAACATTCCATGAAATAACAGTGGAACACAATCTTAAACAAACCTCTGTGGGATACAGTTTAAGTGTCCATCCACTATGGGTTGTACTTGTTAAGAGAAACCACAATTGGCATTGGTTGCTTGTGCATCTGTGTAGGTGAGTGAGCAACAGACGGAAATTATGCATGGGCTAAGCAACATCATTTTGCCATCCATTATTAATTTCCTCAAACCATCAGCAGGTGAAAAGAGCTATTTTTCTTAATGAAGTGCTTAATTTGATTAAACGGTCTGTCCATTATGGGTATCTGAAATTGTCTTGCTCCTTATATGAGCTTAGCCAGACCATTCTGAAAGGAACAGATCAAATGTGAAGGGAGCCACATAGAAGAGCAACTTTTATTTTAACAAAAGGGAGCATAATGGAGCTTTTTTTTTTCTTCAAAAAACAAAAAAACCCAACCCTAATTATCTAAGTGAATTAACACTGGGGGCGCTGAAGCAGGTAGAAATGGCAACTTCTATTGCCATGCTATTGTCATTTCTATTGGAACAATTTTATGTTGCTAGTTAGTTTTCATATATCGGAAGAAGAAGAAAATAATAGTGGAAGACATCTCACAGCCCTTTTAAATACAGCTCAGAGTCATGACAATACTTTTCCCACCCCCATGTTCACCCTAAAGAGCAAAGGAAGTTACTGCATGAAGTGGAATATTATAGGAGAGGAGGAGGCAATTGGCCTATTTCCAGTGAGTCAATTGGCCTATTTCCTGTAACATTTACATTTTGGCATTTGAGTTTCCAAAATCTAACAAGGTCAACAACCCTGTGGGCTAGGAGACAGCAGTGGGTCCAAAGATGTGCTGATCTCAAGCCCTGGTATTTTCTTCTGCTGAGAGATACAGTGTTCCTTCAAAAAGATTGGGAAGACAGTCATTTCACTTGCTTGAGATGTTCTCTAGCAATGATGAGGGAGAAACCCTGGAAACCAACATTCAGAGGAAACTACCAGGCCTCATTGGCCCTGGCCCTTTCAGAGGCCAGGAGCCTCAACCTACAGCTGATGGTGGCTCTATGGGGGAATAAAAGGAGAAGACTGTAGGCGAAATGGATGTTAATTCTCAGCCAGCAATTTTGGAAGCTGTACTTCAAAGGAGTACCATATATGCCGGTGTACAAGACGACTGGGTGTATAAGACGACCCCCCAACATTTCCACTCAAAATATAGAGTTTGTTATATACTCGCTGTATAAGACTACCCCCTCTTCCGCACACCTTCCACACACCAAATAAAACTTAAAAGAACATCAGATTTGATTTCAACATGTTAATTTATATTCAAATGCTTATGACATGCAGAAAAACTGTCACAAGGCTGTATGTTATCAAACATGTACAATAAACATAAAACAGTGCAAGTTTATTAAATGTAATTCACCAAAGACAATTCACTAAAGCTGAATGGAACAATAAACCTATGGGAGCTGCCATGCTGTTTGTTTTCTAATCTGTTAACCAAACTGGAACTGTCAATGATAGAAGGAAGATAACAAATAGAGGGAGAGAACAAGTGCCAGGCAAGTCCCTGGTGTGACAGTTTCCCTTTAAAAGCCTTCAAACTCCTGTTCCTCATCTGATATTAAAAGTTGTTATCAGATCCATCCCATAGGACCTTAACGTTATTCGATGCAATTCTCCTCCCCAGATTGCTTAAAGTTATGCGATTTAAGTGTTAATGAGGTAAACGTTATCCGAGGTATTACTGTATTTTATTTTATTCAACTGAAGTGCACCCGGTGTACAAGACGCCCCCCCTCCTTTGGAGGCATGTTTTTCAGGAGTAAAAAGTCATCTTATACACCAGCATATACGGTAATTATCCATTTCTGGTTACTTCAGTACAACTTATAGCACTGATGGAAGTTGAGGGCCACTTGTTGACAAAACCCTGCTTTATCCTTGCAAAGCTGTCTCTTGCAAGGATTTCTGCTTAGCAAGAACTCAAAGTTTCCTTGGTTCAACTTCAGAATCTAGATATGTTTATACTGTATATACTTTCTGTACGTATGTATATTTCTGAGATTTAAATTCCTTAAGGCAAAACTCAATAGGGTTTATGAAGTATATTGTGGGTCATAATTATGATACAGTCAAACCTCGCAAAATAGCACTTCACTTAAAGAGTAACTTGCTTAAAGAGCAGAATTTTCTCTGAATGTTCACTTCGCTTAACAAATAAAACCAACCAAAAACTCACTTAACAAATAAATCGGGGTTCACAATCCCCCCCAATTGGTCATTTACAATGGTGTTTCGCTTAAAGAGCAAACTCGCTTAAAGAGCAATCCTGTGCAACGCATTATGCTCTTTAAGCGAGGTACAACTGTATTTTACGTATCTTCATGCTAGAGATGTATGAATATTTGAAAACACTCTATGCTAGGACCAGAAGCGTAGCGTGCCTTGGCGGGGCCCCGTATAAAAATTTGTTTGGGGGCCCTTAGGAAGGGTAAAGATTTCTCACAAAAGAAAAAAATTTGCATATTTAAAAGAAATATTTATTCATCATAATTAAAATTTGGGAAGTTTTTATTAATTTTTGCTTACGCACGTTGGGGCCCCCCGTATAATTGATACGGCAGATATGGCGGTAGCTACGCCCCTGGCTAGGACTCCCTTCCAAAGCTTCATCATCACCAATGAGATTTCCTGACTTCCTGTGATGATGAGTCCAAAATCTGACAACAAGCCCTCCCCCCTCCCAGTTCTTTCCTTGCTTCTAATGTGCTGAAAACTGACATATCCTGGTCAGCTTAGTGCCCTTTCTGTGGAACTCTGTGCAGGATTCTGGATAAATCATGCAGGAGAAATACTGTCCTGTACAGGATTGGCGTTCTTCTGAAATATAACCTAAAAAATCTTCAAGAAATCCCATGAATATTCTGACCAGATTTGTCAGAAAGAATGGTCTCTTACTGAGAAATTTCTCTGCGAAGAGAAAAGAGGTGCATTCGTCATGACATCTTGCTGAACACAAAAGGCTGAAAGATTCAGATTCCTACCTAATGTAAACATCTTTGGAACAGTCAGATGGAACAGTCATAACTAGATAGCATCCAAGTGGGTATGCTTCCTAGAACAGATTCTTGTGAAGAGGGAGAGCATGTAGGTGAACCTTGTGATCTGTAAAATTGAGGGAGCTGCATGAGAGAGCGAATTACAGTATATTGCTGTTACTTACTTACCTGTCAGGACAGATAGTAAATCATGCAATGGATTTCTTGCGATGAAAGAGAGTCATTCATTGCCTTCCAGATATGCTGACTTCTAAATATAGTAGCAGAAAATTATCCTTACATTTTTCCCTGAAAAAAATACAATCCATTCAACCATTGTGAAAACTATACCTCATGTTTGTGTTGATTAGAAAATACACAGAAAGCTTTTTTGGAATAGAAAGTTTGTGTGTATGCGTGGAATCAAGATTTTTTTATGAAAAGTATCCATGTTGCAGTTCTTGCAAGACTGAGTGTACCTCTCTCTGGATATTAAAACATTTGTGAGATTTGCAAATATTTCAGGGAAATTGTCATTGTTGTCACCAGCTGCAACTCGTTTCCAAGTACAGTAATACCTCCGATAACGTTTACCTCGGATAACGCTAAAATCGCATAACGTTAAGCAATCTGGGGAGGAGAATTGGATCGAATAACGTTAAGGTCCTATGGGATGGATCGGATAACAACCGCTAAAGCCTGTGCGGTTACAATGTATCTCTATGGAGCTTTAACGTTATCTGATCCATCCCATAGGATTTTAACATGCATTGGATAACACTAAAAATTGGATAACACCAAGACTTGTGAAACCAAGTCTTAGCGTTATCCGAGGTATTACTGTATACATTTTTTTCCTGGAAACCCTTTTCAGGAAAAATGCCACTGGTGTGATTTTATTTAAGGTGGACCCCAGCTTGCCATGAAGTGACCCACACACTGTGATCATCGAGCCATTGCCTGTGGCACATATGAAATGAGACATGCAGTATTTAACACCGGGACTGCAATAGACTGTTGCAGCCTTGAGGATATTAACAAAGTGCACCTTCACAGCTAGCCCATCTGGCATGGCCTCTTCTGCCTCTATGACCATTGGGAATCAGAAATGAAATGGTTCCTCCTCCGCTCGTTTTTCCATTGGACCCAATATGATGGTTTCCAGTGGCATTTCATCCACTGAGGGGGCCATCATCCCACCCAGAGGAGTAAATCTACCCAGAAATTATTCTGGATTGAAAGGATTTTTGCTGGAGAAACTCCTCAGGGGATGTCTGAATGACACTCCTTTTATGTCCCCAAGAGCTGGGACAGAGACAGGTACCAAAACTGTCATGCAGATCTCAAACTGCCAACTTACTGGCCTTCCAGCTAAAAAGGTGAGCTTCTTAACCACTGAGCCATGAATACCCATCAGCTAATTAGATAAATTCATACAAAATTTGCAAAGATTAGTAATAGAATGTAAACAAATGGACACACTATGGACATCATGTACAGAAAATGTATACAAAACTTTTTTCAGAATTAGAAAGCAAGTCTTGCAAGCACCATATATAGGAGGGATAGGGTGTGAATACATATGAGATTTGGAGGAATGTAATGAAATAGAGATGGAGCATTTTTCATATTGCTGCTCCTGCCCATACTATTACTCAAAAGCAACTATCTGCAGAATAATATGTGCTGGATAAAACGGTGTAGGAGATTACCACCCAGAAAGAAGTAGCAAAAGTGCCCCTAAAAAGAGAGATGGAGACAAGAAATGATAGATATGATTGTATCCAGAGGGACAGTAAGGAGTAGATACTAGAGTGCTCACTTTGTAGAACAACATCAGATTTAAAACACTTCTCATGGGACTTGACTCTTCTTTTCCCTTTGGGATTAAAAGTCACAGATGTGGCAGAAGAACAATTGCAATGTGAATTCCAAATCTAGCAACTTCTCCTGCTCCAGTGAATTATTTAAGTGTACATGCTATTGAAAAACATTCGAATCCTCCAAGAAATAAGGTATCCTTTCTTTAGCCTTCTCTTCTTATTTCAACATTTTGGGGGGTGGAGGTGATACTTCCTTATGTTGGATATATATATATTTGCCTATCAAGAATAGTTGCTTTTGCCATGATTTTACTCCCTGATTTTCATCTGACCTAATTCTTCTTTTATGTTATTATGTTGCTTCTCTTTCTCCTAATTTTATTGTCTGTAGCAAGTATGTGGTTAAGACGCTGAACTCACTGAGTAGATGGTCAGAGTTTGATTCCTGGGTACTGCATGATGGAGTGGGCTCCCATATCTGTCCCAGTTCCTGCCAACCTAGCAGTTCAAAAGCAAGAAATTGCAAGTAGATAAATAGGTACCATTTCAGTGGGATGGTAACCAGAGTTCCATGCACTCCAGTATTGAGGCATGCCTGCCACGTGTCCACAGAAATGTCTGCAGATGCAGACAGCTCTGGCTCTTTGTATATAAAAAGAGATCAGCACTGAGCCGCTACTGGCAGTGGCGTCGCACAGACTTCAGCCGCCTGGGGCGAAGAACAAACTTGCTCCCCCCAGCTCGCCGCTGCCGCCGCCGCCGGCCCCCCCCCCAGGACCCAGGCAGAAGGCGGCCCTTTTGCTGACGAGTGCCCTGCGTGCGTGTGCTGCTCACCTCCGCCCGCCCACCCACCCAGCTAGCCGTCAGGGGCTCTCCGTCACCTACCCCTGATGAGCGCCCCATGTGTGCACGCGCGCTGCTCACCTCCGCCCGCCCACCAAGCTAGCCGTCTGACGGCTAGCTGAGTGGGTGGCTGGGCGGGCAGAGGTGAGCAGCCGCACGCGCACACGGGGCGCTCATCAGGGGTAGGTGGCGGAGAGCCCCTGATGGCTAGCTGGGTGGGTGGACAGGCGGAGGTGAGCAGCGTGCGCGCACGCGCACGCGGGGCGCTCGTCAGCAAAAGGGCCGCCTTCTACCTGGGAAGTCCTGCTTCCTAAGCCCAGGCAGAGGGAGCCCAAAGCGGTGGGGACATTTTGCCGCCCACTGAAAGCTGCTGCCCGGGGCATCCGCCCGCCCCCCGCTATGCCACTGGCTACTGGCTTTCAAGCAAGGGTGACCTTATACTCTTTGGCTGTAAACTGAAATGAGCTCCACCCTATACAGTCACTTCAGTGGGTGTTCAATATTAAGAGGTCTGGATAATACTGTATCTGTATCAGTTTCTTCATGGTCCTTTGAAAAGTAGGGTAGAAAATAAAGCCATGTGCTTTTGATGCTTTAAGTGTAAACCCAATGGATAGTTCTGCTCAGGTAAGCTGCTAAGGGCTATGTCTGCAAAAACATGGTAGAGACCATGATCCCATCCAAAAACTCAGAATGATTATTCTGATTTTAGAACTAGACATTGTTATATTATGTCAACTTGTGTCAGAGTAATAGCAACCATGATATGGTTTTCAAGGTACTGTATGTGATATATTTAATGAGTGATTTTTATGAACACCACCCCTAGTGATCTTCCATGGCTGAGTGGAGATTTTAAACCAGATATCTTGAGTCTTAGTCCATCACTATCCACCATATCATACTGTCTCCTACAGAGCTAGAGATAGCCAATTTTTATTGCTAAAGAATATCAGGTATTTGAGATTGAAACCTGCTGTTGTTTATTTGGAGTTCAAGACTTATGGCCCTAAAGAACTTGGGCTGTGTGCGCCTTTTTGTTCATGCTGAAGAACATGATGTTATGTTGTGAAATCCTAAACAGCCACAATGGTGAAGAGCCAGATATGCCAATAACCAAATATTACAAAATCAGCATGGGGCATTAAATATTACTAAAATTGCTAGTGCCCTGTCCTAATTTTGTGCTCCTATTGCAACTGTTACCCTAAGACTGCAGGAGGTTTTGGTTTGGTGCAGCTTGGCTCCTTCCATGCCTCTTTGTCACCCATTCTGTCAGTAGAGCAAGCATACCAACAGACTGTTCTGTTAGCTGATCTTCAAGACTAGTGGTGATGGTGGGGCAACAAGACTACTTTGTCCAGGCCTCTCCTAAAAGGTGGGTTTCACTTCAGCCAAGGTCAAGGACCACACTCCCATGTGTTTGAAAGATAATAACAGTTTTAAAATCTCATGTCAACATGACAACACTTTCACCATTTTTCTCAAACAATGAAGGAGACCTTGCAAAGTGAAATAGCCTGAGCTCTCAGGGGGGTTTTGCAGAAAGGACTTGTTCCTAATTCAGTTTCCCTCTGGCTGACATATATTGAATTAGGATCACATTGAGACTGGGAGCCCCTGAACTGGCAGGAGATAGAGGGGCCTATAATGTTCCCATGCCACTCCTTCAAACTGTTAAAAAAGTGCCCCACTACACTGTGGGATTTGCAAGTATGTAGCTGTTGGCACATCAATGGCATGGAAATAATATTAATAATTTTGGGTCAGAAATTATTCTGGGTTGAAAGGATTTTTGCTGGAGAAACTCAGCTCAGGGGACGCCCGAATGAAGCTCCTTCATGTCCCCAAGAGCTGGTCCAGAGATGAGCACTCACTCCATCATGCAGTACCTGGGTCTCGAACTGCCAACTTGCCAGCCTTCCAGCTTACAAGGTGAGCTTCTTAACCACCAAGCCAATACAGCCCCAAAGGCATGGAAATGAGGTTTGTTCTATCTCTTGCCATTGTGAGGGCTCCTACTCCCATAATTCAGCTGGGGAGGTCCAGCTGAATCATGGGCCTGGGTGTCCTTTAATTTTGACAGATCCCATTCTTAACATTTATCATCAGTAGCAGGCAATGCCAATGATCGAGTCTCCATGCCACCTGATCTGCTGGGACGTCCCCTGACACAGAGATCACCTGCTGAGACTAAACCGTGGTGAAAATTAAACATTCTTTCATGTCTTTTCTTTTCGCTGGACTTTCTCAATCTTGACAAGTAAAGTGTTAACTCCTAGTTTCTGCCTCTCAGCCAAGCAGGGGAGGCTCAGAGGACAAGGGTTTGCACAGTCAAAGAAGAGGAAGAAGAAAAGTATGCTAGCTTTCTTTTGTTGTGTTTTCCCTTTACTAGCCAGTGCCCAGTTTGAATGCTGAAGCCCTTTCTCTGCTCTCTCTCTCTTTTCCTCTTTATCCTTCCTCCCCCGTGTCATCTGAGACTGGCCTCTAGCTCCAGAGGTTCTCTATTCTGCCATGGGTTTTAATACCCTTTTCCTCCTTTCCTCTTGCTATTTATACGGGACAGCTGGAAGACATGACATTGCGATCTCTTCTTGTGACTTTTGAATGAATCCTCAACAATTACGCATATGCTTTGTTACACTATATTTTACAAATTTGCCAGCTGTTGAGAGGAACGGCTGCAGCCTGGAACATTTCTTTTCAAAGGCTGAGCATGTAACATGGATTCGGAAGCATTGCTATTTCAAAGGATGACCTCATAGTGCTCCATGCTGCATCTTGCTCACTCTGAATTATTGAAACACCACCACCCACTTTTTATTTTTGAAACATCTTGATCTCTCCACTGCCCGCAGGTGTTGGTTCTGAGGAGAATACCATTTTTTTAAGAGAGCCAAGCAAAGAACTTTTGTAGATGATTGTACCTCCTACCTAGTGTCTTCAAGTGTGTGTTGGGTGCTGGTGAATTATGAAATAGCATTTTGTGTGTGCTCAAAAAGCTGTGTGATGAATTCCAATTGAATTTCCTGCTTTCTTTACTGAGCACAGTCCATGTTTACTCCATTGTGGAATCTATGATGCTCTTCTGTACCTGCTAGGAGGGTGAACTTTGGTGGGTTCTCCTTTTTTATATATCAGTCCCATACTGGCTTTTGCAGAGTTCCAGATGCAAGCTTTCTTTAACTGATGATATTCCTTCAATGTTGACATATCACTGTCTGTTTGGGCTCTGAGAAGTGCCATTGGTTAAAATATTTATTTGTAGTCATTTCTACCCAAGAAGGTGCTTCCTGAATTAGCTGGAGACAATCACCATTGTCACCACTGCCCAGGGGACGCCTGATCACTGAAATAGCAGATAGTCATCTAGCCCTTTTAATTCTATCTTGTTTTAGATGTGTTAATTTTAACTTTGCATTATTATTATATGCTGGTGGTGCGTCTGACATTAATAAAGAGAAAGAAAATCGGTACTGTATCGTAACATACAGGGGCACCATTCTGCAGGAAATAGGCAAGGTAGAGGACCTTACTAGAATCATAAAACATGATAAAGATATCCCTTTTACATCTCCCACGATGGGTGCAGAACAAGCTTTGCCTCTGAACTTCACATATCTGACAGATTTATGGTGTTTTTTTTAAAGGAAAGTAATTTAAGATGGTTATCTTTTTGCAATTAACCTCCCCAAATTCCCTGCTGCTATACAAGCTGGCCAAGAGATTCTTATAGGTACAGCTAAAAATTTTTTTTCACCAAGCTGTACATAAAAGAAATTGACAAATCAAGCATACACATAAGTGGGATTTAGTGAAATGTAATCTAGCAAAACTGAGGTTGAAGTTCTTCACATTTGTCGCTGGGGAAGGTTGTATGATGGGAGGGACATGCAAAGGGGACAGGATTTTTTAAATTGGAATTTGGTCCATTAGATGTAATTTATCTTTAGTGTAATTGATTCATTACAACCTAACAACAAAGCATCTGATCTCATGCTGAATTTAATGAAATAGAAATAGGAACACTGAAACAGTGAATTTTGTGTTCATGTGAAGTTTTTGCATTATGTCAACCCCTGAAGGTGTTTCATGAAATTTTCATGAGGTACATTATGAGATCAAGGTGTATTGCCCAGTCTTTAGAAAGCCATGGAGATAGACATGATTTTCCATTTTATTTGCAGTGACTAGTATCCTAGTACTGTACCTAGATGTAGTGGATGAAAAATTGCATAGGCATCTCCTGCCACTCCCTTGGGCTCCCTACCACATGCCTGTTCTTGGCAATAGTCTGGGGGAGCTTGCCAGGGCATGTATATTACCCTTTCACGCTGCATTAGGCAACAACTGGGCCCCTGGAAAGTTGGGTTCAAATCCTCAGTTGATAATGGAAGAGGAGTGGCACTGGTAAAAGCACTGCTTAAATGTCCCACTTACCTTGGAGACCTAAAAGTTGGATGCAACTTGATGGCACAAAACAAACAAACATAACACCAAATGTGGTCATTTTTTTCTCACAGGGTGATTGGTCCAAACCCTTGCTCATTTTGGGTGCCCATTTCTGCATTTTATGATGGGATGCATCATTCAGCAGTATACTTAATTATATGCCTTTGAGGGAGAGATGTTTCAAGAGGTGCCTAATGTTGTTCATGAATGAGCCAACAGAGAACATGAAAGAGAAATGTAGCCTGCATTTTGCATTCTCCAGAGCCACATCTTATCTTTACTGCTGTTCTGTGTTTGTTGGCACAATAAATAGATGGTCCCAGCACTGTTTTCATGCTTTCAGCCTTCCATATGGCGTGGCATGGCATGACCAAAAGAGCCAGCAGGAAGACATCTAATTGAACTTGACATCATAATTGTCAAAAGGAGAAATAGCCTTTTGGAGGGTGGGTTGGTAGGTGGGATGTCAGCCCTGTTCAGAAGTCACAGCTTTGATTCAAACAGCTTTTTTGAAGCAAAAATGAATGTAATATGACAAGAGTATTCAAGCAATACATGTGCAGTGAGGCTGATTAATCTTTTGAAGAAAGATTTCATGTGGACCATGGGAACATTTATATTAAAAGCCAAATACTGATAGGGGAAAAAACAACCAGATTGGCTGCTGGTAGAAAAAAAATGCTCGTGTAATTTCCTATTGCTTTAAATTCATTATCCTTGTAGTGTATATTAGCATTAGTGTGATTTCTTCTTTACTAATAAGTGTTGACTTGTGTATGAATGTGTGAAGACACTTAAATACCTTTGTTCCAAAGTCGTAGAACCTAGATACCTATGACTCAGTATGAATAAACTGCACCTTGGGATTATTTGGGTTAGAAATAATTTTAGTTGACTAATGTCTGTTTAACCATCTATACCAGGGGCTCCCAACATTTTCCCACCAGGGGTCGTTTCCGCCCTGGGACTCAGCTGTGGGGGCTGGAGGTGTGGTTGCTTCCACTACTTAGGTTTTTGGCGATGGTGGCAATCACACCATTTGTGCGGCTGCTTGCACAGCCTCTGCTGCTTCCCAGGATAGCAGGAGGCTTTTTGGAGCAATTTTGCTCTGATTTTGGATTTTTTTGGTCAATTTTCTGCAGCATTTCAGCAGCTAGAATGCAGTGGTTGGTGAGTTCCTGGTTCCATGCTGGGAACCCAGGCTCTGCTGGAAGCTCGCCTGGCACTGGAAGACCCTAACCGCTGCAGTTTAGCTGCTGAAATGCAGCAGAGAAATATCCCAAAATGGAGCGAAAATGCTCACAAAAGCCTCCCACCTCCCACCACAGAGTCTGTGCAAAAAGCCGCAAAAACAGCATGATTACCGCTGCCATAGTAAGTGACATATTGGGACTTCCAGTGGTGGTGGGAGTTTCTGGAGGTGCCGGGGTGGCCACTGCAAGCCGTATTAATGAGCTTCGTGGACTGTAGGTTGGGAACCCCTGATCTATAGTAATAAAGTGGGAGATTTCTGCAAATTTTCCTCAGAGCTGGAAAAATGTTTAAAAGGAACTTGTTGCATTATTGATTACTTTCATGAAGCCAGATTGCTGTTAGCTTTATCCGTGCTTCAAGATACATTGTTCATTACTATTGCATTCTTCATTGCTGTTGCATTACACTGTTTTCATTGAAGAGTCAATACAGTATAGCATTATACAGTAAAGTACTGGATTATGCATCAGGATGTCTGGGTTAAAATCCCCACTTGGTCATGAAAACTCACTGGGAGGAAGCAATGGTAGACCAACATAATCATACAAACATAGAATAATGGAATTGGTAGAAGCCTGTAAGGCTATCAAATCAAATCCTCTGCTCAGTGCTGGAGTCCAGATCAAAGCATATCTGACAGATGGTTGTCTAATTTTCTCTTGAATGCCTCCAGCATTGGAGCACTCACAGTCTCCCAAAGTAAATGGTTCTGTTGTCATACTGATATAACAGCTACAATGTTTTTCCTAATATAGTATTCAACTGAAATCTGGCTTCCTTGAACTTCTGTGTATAACAACTTTGCTCACTCCCCCCCCCCCCCAATGACGAGACAGAAAAGTGTAATGGTTTTGAAACAATGGGTCGTTTTTATTAATAAAACTGTATTACTTTTAACTATCTGCCTGGTGAAAGTAGCACGAGTGAGAGACGACCTTTATCAGCCATTTGATATTATTGTGGGGAACACCTAAATGACCTCCGTGTTCCCACCTCTAGCTTTATTCAGGTGAACCTTTTGGAGGTAACTAAAAATCAATCCGGTGTTCTCCTGTTCATGGAACGCGTTTAGCTCGGCAACGCTGCCTTACCCTTGTCCTGCAACCATTTCCTGATCCAAACGCGTTCCAGCCCTGAATTGAGTGTACTACAGTCATGTCTCACCCGTGCTACCCGCCAAAGTGACCGAAAAAACATGAAACACCCAAAAACTCAACAACCCCCAAGCACAACCGATGCAGGCAGTATGGGATGGGCGAAAACTCCATGCACCAAAGAGGCCAATCAAGGTGCGTGCAAAAATTCCCATCCGGCCCACGAAGCGACCAAAATAATCACACTGCGGCAAGGGAGGGCGGACGGGGAAAAATGGCTTTTGACCATTCGAAAGCAACAGAGGACTCCTCGTGGGTGACGCACCCTTTTATAGATGTGGCTCCACTCCTACTATTGCCGCCAGTCCGTCTCGCCCTGGGAATGGGTGCGAGCAAAGCGTGCGCCAAAATATTTTCTTTCGGCGCGCTGGCATTTTATGTATTTTATGTATCCAACACTTAATCTCCACCCACCCACCCCAAGACTAAACATGTCCATTTCTTGTAGTCTTTCCTTGTGGGGCTTGGTTTTCAGTCCTTTGATTATCATTGTTTCCCTTCTCAGAACTAATTCTAATTTGTTGACATCCTTCTTAAAGTGAGATGTTCAGAACTCATGATGTGGCCTAATCAGTGCTGAATTAATAGGAACTAGTACTTCATGGGATTTGGAGACTACTTTTGTCAGTGTAGCCTAAAAGAGCATTTAATTTTTCTTTCAGAATTATCACACTGTTGGCTCATCTGCAGCTTCTGGCCAATAACCCTCCCAAGATCCTTCTCACTCATAGTATTACTGACTCAAGTATTCCCCATCTTGTGACTGTGCCTTTGGTTTCTTTTCATATGTGTAGAACTTTGCATCATAGAGGGGTTTTTTTTAGCCTAGAGCTCATGCCTGCCTAGATCTTTTTGGATTTTGTTTATTTCTGTAAACAGAGATGAGCACCAAAGCCTATAGTCAGATATGACTGGCTTTTGAGCAAGGGGATGACCTTTATAGCGTATTAGTTGCTTAATCCAATTTTGTACCATCTACAGAATACCATGGGGAAATTTTTAAAAAGCTTTGTTTACGTCAAGAAGATGTATTACAACATTCCAACATCTACTAGGAAGCTCACCAAATCAAAAAGTGAGAAAAGATCTGTCTGACAGGATTTGTTCTTGACACCCTATGTTGGCTTCTGATTATTACAGCATTATTTTTTGCAGTGCTTGCAGAGTGAATGCTTTGTAATCTGCTCCAGAACTTGCTCTGGGATTGATGTCAGGCTGACTGGTCCGAAGTTCCCAGGTTCCTTCTTTTTGCCCTTTGTGAAGATAGGGACAATCTTAGGCTTTCTCTAATCATCTTGCACTTCATCCATCCTCCACAATTTTGTGAAAATAATAAATAGTAGTTCTGAAAATTTGTCAGCCAGTATATGGATGCAGTTTATTTAGCCCTGGAGATTTGAACTGGTTAAAAGTAATTAAGTATTCCTTGCCTGTTTGTTTATCCTTCTCAAGCTACAGTCCTGTTTCCTGCACTTGAATTTCACATTTGCCTGGAGGACCATAGAATAACATTTGGGAGAATCTGAACTAAAGTATGAATTGCAAACCACTCTTTGAACATATTACTGTACATGCCTTGAAAAGCCTACAAGGTCAACAAAAACCTGAAAGGACCTGACAACACACATCAATTATTATCCCCACTGAATAAAAAAGAAATAATGGGAAATTCTCTCTGGATCCTTCTTGTAGTCAATTTTGTTATTGCTGTTTGGAAATATTCATTAAAAGGCAGAGCAAAATAACACTTCCCTTGCCATTTGGACTAGATAAAAGAATACCATAACATAGCTACCATTCCTATTAAAACCTCCTAGAAAAAATGGACTAAAATGCCCTTTAAAAATAACACTTCACAATAATTAGAATAATAAATAACTTAGTTATTTCTAAATGATTTTCTCTGAATTCAGTGGGAATGAATCTTGCAAAGAAAATGTGAGAAAGAACTTCATGCCCAAACCTCTGAATACAGTGTATATATGAACATTGCAATGTGATAGAAGTTTGATGTCAGTTTTACCTGTCATTACTTCATCCTATGGAATCCTGGGATTTGTAGTCTGATGAGCTATTGATAGTTTTCTTTTGAAAAGTACAGGAAAGGAGGGAAGGGGAGATTACAGGCATCAAGAACAGCTGCAATGGAGACTATGAAGTGGAAAAGACAGGGAGAAAGTAGAGCAGTTTCTAACCTTGGATGCTTTTCACTGTCTTCTTCTTCTGCTTTTCTTCTTTTTTTACCCAGTAGTGGGCTCCAAAAATGTTTACTACCACACTGTGGGTGCAGCCTACTTTGTGGGCATGGCCTACTTTGTATTTAACAAGGATATAGCCATAGCCACAACACTTATATAGTAAAGGTCAACCTTGCTTGAAAGCCAATCGTATCTGACTCTAGGGTCCAATGCTCACCTGTTTATAATCAAAGAGCCAGCACTGTCTGTGTCTGCAGATGTTTCCATGGACATGTGGCAGGCATGACTAGACACTGGAATGCATGGGATGCTTTACCTTCCCACCAAAATGTTCCCTATTTATCCACAGTACAGTACTTGCAATTTTCTTGCTTTTGAAATGCTAGGTTGGCAGGAACTGGGACAGAGACGGGCGCTCACTCCATTGTGCAGTACCCAAGTCTTGAATTGCTGACCTGTCAACCTTCCAGTTGTTAAGTTCAGTACCTTAACAGCTAAGCAACTGGTCATTCAGGCAACTCTAAATGATCCCAAAGCTGTCCCAATCACTGGGGCAAGCTGCAGCATTTCCTCTTCCTCCTCACTCCTAGGGCCATGGCAGCCACAGAGGCTCAGGAGGGAAGAGGAGCACCTGGGCAGTGGTGGCAGCAGGGCCTCCCTGCTGAGCCCAGCCTGGGTGCTTTCTCCTCCTCTTCCTCCCCACCCCTGGGGCCATGGTGGCGGCAGTGGCTCAGCGGCAAAAGGCATGCGGCCACAGTGGGGTGAGAGGAGGAAGAGGAGGTGGGTGCATTGGGCAGGATCAGCTGGTTTTACTCCCCCCCCCCAACCAGTCTGAACCGGCTGGAGCACACCACTGCTTTTACCCCATCGGGTGTCAAGGGAGATGCAAGGTTCTTGTTCTGGCACTGTGAGCAGCCTCCACCGGTGTTATTTGGCGTTCTTGTAATATTTCTCTTATGTTACTTCCCTACCTTCCTCTGGGTCTGCCTCTTGCTTTTTGTCCTTCTCCTCTTTCCACATATGCCTTATAAGGTATGGAATTCCAAGACATTCTCATCAAATGAGCTAACCACTTTATTTGTTGTCGCTGTATGTAGTGCAAGATTGGTTCTGTTCCAATTCTTTCCCTTACGTCATTCCTGATTATATCCCTTCTAGTCACTCCAGCAGCCTTCCTCAGACATCTCATTACCCTGGAGACCAACTTTTATTTAAGTTTTGTTATAAGTGTCCATGTTTGGCACTGGTAATATGAGGTGGGAATGAATAAGCTTTGTATGAGTTTGGACATCCCGCTACAGTAATGGAGTAGACTGTACAGCCAGTGACTCAACACCAAGTGTTGGAAGGTGGTAAATAACCTGACTCCCTAAAGGGGCCAATGGCTATGGGCAAATGACCCCCTTTAGGTGGGGTGATGGCCCGCTCAGTGGAGGAAATGTCACTGGACCCTACAGCAAAATGAGTGGAGGAGGAACGTCATTATTCTGGTTCCCAACCTTCATGGAGGTGAAAGAGGCCATGCCAGAAGGGCTGGCTGGGAAAGCACACCTTGTTAATATCCTCAAGACTGTGACACCCCATTGCAGTCCCAGTGTTAAATCCTGCATGTCTCATTTCATACGTGCCACAGGAGATGGATCTGTGATCACAGTGTGTGGGTCACTTCATGGCAAGCTAGGATCCACCTTAAACAAATTCACGCTGATGACATTTTTCCTATGAAAATGATTTCCAGGAAAAAATGTATACTCGGATTTGAGTAGCAACCAATGACGATGACAACATATGAGGTGTTTCTTTGTGTTTATTGGTATTGCCTTGTGTTGTAAGAGCAGAGCTAACTGTACCAATATTTGGTTTGCCTTACTGCACCGTATGTTAATCTCGTCATCCATTTTGCCATTTTGAGTAAACATTGTTCCTAGGTATTTAAACTCTGCCACGTGTTTTATACTTGGCCCCTCTATCTAGAGTATTCTGTTTCCTCCCAATTGCCTCTGCTTCAGTCTTTTCTTTATTGATTATTATTTTATTTATCTTACATTCTTGGTTCATGGATGTAAGGTGTTGTAGTTCCTTAGCTTTCACTGCCACAGGCAAATTTATCTTGACCATTCTGTCATGATGCTTTGGCTCAAATAAACCCCTAGAGCTGGGCATCATTAAAGTGAAGACATCATGTCTCCAACAATGGGTTGAAGCAGTGATTTTGCTTCCACAAGTAGCACTCTACCACTTAAGCTAACAGCAGGGCCATTTGTCCAGCCTTCGTAGAATAAAAAGAATCCAAGTTACTCCTTAGCCAAATTTGTGTTGCATGTGGTATGTACACATGAAGAAAGGGACCAGTGACTCAGGACCCTACATCTTCTACAGACGGGGAGCATCCTGCTGCAGGAAGCCACCTTCAGTACTTGAAGTATGCATTATGCTCTTTAAGTGAGGTACAACTGTACATTAAAAGTTATGCTTTCCAAGCAGCATCGCATATCAAGACATGAAATGTGCCACACCTTCTCTGCGTATGATGACTCCACCTATTTTGGAAGTGCCTTCATGCAGGTGTGGGCAAAGTTGGGCCTGCAAACTCTTTGTGAAGTCCCATGGCTTGCCGCAAACCCCTACAATGGTATGGTGAATAATTGTCAATTTCTATTCTTTGATGCCCCCATGATCAAAGTTTTGCTAAAATGAGGGAGTCTGGACTACTTCCTTAAAACTCCCAGCAACAGAAATTACCCCTCCCCCCATGTTTTGGTTCCATGTGTAGCCCATGGAGGGTCCTGGGGCTCAAAACTTCCCTCCTCCAGTCCTTCTGAGGTTGTCTATCCCCAGTCTAAAGAAATGAGAAAAATAATAGTACTGTATTGCCTCTTTCAATTAGTTCTTCCAATGCTTTGTGCTTTTAGAAGTTCTTCTTCAGGTGACAGAACTCAAAATAAAGTTATTTCATACAGTAAAAGGTTAGCATGTTTGGACAAAGACGTTAATTGAATCCAACATCACAGGTTGTCACATTTGTTTTCAGAGTACACGGAACCAGGTCTAGGCATGTTTGTATTTTATCAAATCTCATTCCTCCTGCCCTTCTACAGCACAAAATGTCTTCTCTTTGCAGTGGGGCATGTAGGTGCTCCCCTGATGCCCTGGACATGCAGAAAAACAGAATAAACAATGTGAAATAGGTTTCAACATACATTAAAAGTTATGCTTTCCAAGCAGCATCACATATCAAGACACATTCCAGGAAGGCAACAGATGAACTCTGAGGAGCCATGTCAGCCTATCTAACCACTTTGACTTTGTTTGCTCTGGTTTTTATTTATCATCTTCTCGGAGATGTTGACAGTTAGAGCAGGCAGGAAGGCATAAGAGGTCAGCAAGTGCCTCTTAGGAGGTTTTTGCTTTGAATGTAGTGAACCCTAGCAGTGAAGCAGAAACTTGTTCTCTATGAAGCAGCTGCTTTTGCAGTCTGTGAAATAAAAGGGACCTTCCAATGTTTGCTTTATTTTATTTTATTATGGCATGCGTTTACAAGTATCTTTTGTAAACTGAGCTACACAGTCTAATTATAGTCTGATATTTTTGTGGATAGCTCAGTAGCTTAGTCCAGAACTAGAAGTTGGGAGGTCAATTCCCCACTGTGCATCCCAAAAGAAACAGTTTGTATGGGCATGGGCAAGTTACAAAGTCCAAAAGAAGAGAATGGTAAACCACTTCTGTATATTCTCTATCTAGAGAACTCTGGAAAATTGTCACCCTAACTGAGAAGCAAATTGATAACACAAATGTTTGTGTTTTGCAGTAGGAACCCCCCCCCCAAAAAAAAAAAAAAAACAATTTTGTTCATGTATTATATAGCAAATAGCCAAGAGGACTTAATTTAGTCGTATTATAATTTTTCTTCTTTCTCTGAAAAAAGTCAAAGAGATTAGATAAAATTGTAACACATACCAAGTGATCGGAACATGTACAAGGGTAATAGGCAGAAAAACAGATTACATGGGGTTTTTTCATGTCCAGATAAACAAAAAGATTGGTACATTCAGTCTTCCTTCTTTCACTGAAGTCATTTTCTGCCTCTTTTTGTTCTCCCATTTTTGGGCACAGCACAAGCTACTACAAACATGGAAGCCAATTTCATGGGATTATCTAAATAAATTATAGAATTCTCTCCCACACTATTCTAAAAAGACTTTGTATTTTTTTCTTTTCTTTTGCCTTATTCTTCATAATAACATCCTCTCTTCACTCATCACAAACATAGCACTAGGCTGCAACACTCTTTCAGTTATATTAACTAATCATGGTATCAAACATACAGGAATTGTGATAAATAGTGCTCATCATGTGATACTCAGTTCCATTTGGGTTCACTGAAGGCATGATGCCATAAGAGAATGGGTTCTCATATAGAGGGGCATTATACTTTGTGCAGTCTTGTGGTTTTACCTGGTTGTATGAAAAATGGTATCTGTGAAGGAGAACTAATAGCTCTATTATTCATAAGAATTGGGGAAAGTACACCCAGTGTTAAAGCAATAATTAAAAATGACATTGAATGATGTGTCCATATAAATGTATATTTTAAAAAAATGTGTGCACAAAAATATGCTTGAAATATGTACTTTGTCTGTATTTTCCCATTTAGTCCATAGGAAAATGCAGACAAAAAATGCCTGTGTTTTCAGTGTGTGTGTAGAATGGACAAAAAAAGGACATGCTTTGAAAATCGGAGCAGTATCTATTTCTGTTTAGGAAAAGAAAAGTTTGTATTGTGTTGGGTGGAGGAAAATGACAATCTCCGATAGATTCAACTTGTCGTGTTTGTAAATTCCTAGACAGAGCAGGCAATGTTCAGCTAGATAGACGTAATGCTATGACATATAGGGCTTATGATTCCTCCCCTATTTTTTTCTGTCAAATCCTCCTTCATTCCTGTATCTTAATCCACAGCCTCTGTGGATGCTTTCAAGGCTTTACAATAGTCCATGTGGCTTTGTATGTTTGAATTGTTCTCACAGTGCGACCTGTTTCAGATGCCTTTCTCAGTAAAAAACTTTGCTTTCTCCCAGAGTGCCACAATGGCAAAAATCTCAATCAGTTTCTACCCTCAGTTCTTTTCATGACTCATTAAATCCTTTGACTTGATGCTGATAAGACTTCCCATAAGACAATTGCTGAGACATAGCTGTCGGAAACCACAAGAAGGTTTGACGTAGAGGAAGACCACCTCTGATATTGCCTGCATCTGATCCCGTGAGCTGTTTATTGATTAATTGACTAGTTGCTCCTGCTGCTCCTCCTGAATGTTAATTGTTGTTATGCTTTTTAACTGTTATACATCACCCAGAGTGGGAAATATCCTAGATAGGCAGTGGTGGGTTGTCAAATTTTTTACTACCCCACCATGACATCATGGATGTCATGGGTGGGGCCAACATCATGATGTTGTGGGTGGAGCCAAAGAAAATAAATAAATAATAACAAAAAAATAAATAAAATAAAATAAAAATAAACACACCCACAACACAAACCTGTAAATAAATTAAATAAATTAATTAAATAAAAATTACATAAAAATAAAAAAGAGGCTGTTCTGTGCCCCCCCCCCATCCATAAAGTTCCCCTAGCTTGACAAAAATAATGGTTTCACCCTGCAAAACAAGAGAAAGATTAGCATTCTTCAAACCTTTCAGGAGTAATGGTTCATCTTTCAAATATCCATATCCTTTTTTTTTTTAACCAAAAAACATTTTTTAAAAATGGAAGAGAACTTCTCACCACTTTCAATTCTGGTTTGGGCTCCACCCAACACCACTATCACCAAAAAATTGGGGACACCCATGAGAAGCCGGATCCTGGCAACAGAAAACTGACTTCTATAGTGGCCACCATTGCCAAACCCTGTCATGCTTTTCAGGTTCTTTAGTCAAGGTCCAAGCTTTGATTCCATATGCAACATTGGGAATATGTAATAACTCACTATTTGGGTCTTCATAACAAGAGTTAGATCTCTACTGCATAATAAATGTCATATTTTTATGAAGGTGGATCTTGCTTTTTCTAATCTCTACTTCGTGATACCCCTTTTCATTTAAAATACTACTTTGGTGTGTGTGTGCATATGCAAAAACCTCTTGTGAAGTGAGAAGAATTGTGTAGTTCCTCTTCCTTGGCTACAAAGATCAGGTAAATGAGGATCTACCTCTCTTCTGTGGATACGCCCAGCCTGTGTGCTGATTGTGCCATTAGTCAGGTGAGAGGCCAGCCTCAGATGGTGCAGGGCATGAGTTGGTGAATTAGTTCTCTTGCTACTTCTTTGGAGAACATCTCTGCCCACCTTCCAGCTACCAAATGCCACAGCAGGGAAGTGGCAAGCTGGACTCTCTAGAATAGTTGTGGCGAACCTATGGCACACATGCCAGAGGTGGTACTCAGAGCCCTCTCTGTGGGCACCCGTGCAGTCAGCCCAGCACAGAGTTTGCCCGGCCCCTTTGTCCAGCAGCCCAATGGGAGTGCTTCCTCCCTTACCCTGCACAGAGTTCATCCCACCCTGCTGCCCAGTAGCCCAATGGGAGCACTTTTTCCCTTCCCCCAGCACAGAGTTGACCCCGCCCCTCTGCCCAGCAGCCCAATGAGAGTGTTTCCTTCCTCCCCTGTTGCTGTGTTAGCACTTTGAGATAAATAAGTAGGTTTTGGGTTCCAGCTTGGGCACTCCTTCTCTAAAAGGTTCACCCTCACTGCTCTAGAGCATGACAGTGGTAGGTTCCAGGGAGGAACAAAAGCTACTTTCTTGTCACATTAATGCTGGCCAGAATCATGTCTGTGCCCAAAATACTCCAAACGTTATGTTATGCCTGTATGAATGTGCAGGATTTGCCTGCTACAAATCCTGCCTCCTTCACACACACACACACACACACACACACACACACACACACACACACACACACACACACACACACACACACACACACACACACACACACACACACACACACACACACACACACACACACACACACACACACACACACACCAGGGCTTTACTTATCTCGTCAGAGCTGGCCAGGAATGAAATGTGTTGTATTGTGGGGTCCTCTGAGGAAGGCTTCATAGTAGAATGGCTCTGAGGAAATCTCACAATGTTCCCAATCCAATTTGCTTACATTACCAGAAATGTTTACTAGAAGAAACCCTTCCATGTATAGCACAACACAATTCGATTCAGCCAATTATCTGTCCATATGCATTTCAATAAACGTATGGTGGGTTTAGATAAGAAAACGATTTTTCCTTATTCTGGACATTTGGGGCATTTTGTGAATTGTGAGGCTAAGTTTTGACCTAACAGTTCTCTGTGACCTGAGTAATACTTTTATATCACATCACACTGAGTTCAGAATGGAATACTGTATAAGGAAACTGGACATTGGCTGATATTTCTGTTTAAGCAGCCTCTTTGGGACTATGCTAACAAAAGTGTGGAATTGTTTCCTGTGTTCTTCTTTCAAGAGAGTTTATTCTGGCCAGAATACAATGCACAGCTATTGGCTTGCAAAGATGCCACCTGCTATACTAGCTTTTGTGATCAGAGAGGCCAGGGCATTGCCTGTTCCCTTCAGAAATTATCAACCTCACATATCCTTTGTCAACAGAGGCTCTGCCAGAATGTCAGCTTTTCAGCCGAGATAACATAGCAGGTGCTGATGCACCACTATGACCCCAGATTTTGATATTTTGAATCAGGCTTCTGGCAGTGGTGTAACCCAGTTTGGTTATGTAATTGAAAACATAATAGTTGTTCTGAACATTCAGCATCAGGTTTGTATTTGAACACTTCATCTCTTTAATGTCCATTGAACTCTTTCTTGCTATCCCTTTTCCTTTTATTCCATGTTGATGCTCTCCTTAAAGACAGACTCAAGTTTGTGGTAGGGTGATTCTTGCTTTTCAGTTATCTTTATCTGTCTATCTAGGAACCAGTATGGTA
Source organism: Furcifer pardalis (assembly GCA_030440675.1). Lineage (NCBI taxonomy): Eukaryota > Metazoa > Chordata > Lepidosauria > Squamata > Chamaeleonidae > Furcifer > Furcifer pardalis. Next base: position 279,907,081 of record CP126890.1, read on the forward strand.
CAGAGGATAGAGTGATGGAATAAGAATTAGGAGACCTGGGTTCAAATCACTTCAAAACCACCAAAACTCACTGTGGGTGTGGAAGTGGTAAATTCACCTCAAATATCTCACCTACCTTGAAAACTGTCTTAGGATCACTGTAAGCTGGATACACCTTGATGATATAGCACACCCTTTCTTTCTTTCTTTCTTTCTTTCTTTCTTTCTTTCTTTCTTTCTTTCTTTCTTTCTTTCTTTCTTTCTTTCTTTCTTTCTTTCTTTCACATCAACAAATCTCATAGCCCCTGTCATTTTAAATATAATGGAGGGAAGAGTCTTTCCTTGCAGCCAACCTTTTTTTTAGAGGGCGCTTCTAACAGAGATCTTGTCTTTATCCTGCAGTGTACTTGCTCTCTGTATTGCCACCTCCTCCAACAGACAGAGGGAGAGGCCTTTTTCTAGGAGTTCAGGTTTATGCATCCCCAAGGGTCCGGGGACTAAAGGATCTAGCCCAGTGGTTCCCAATGTGGGGCGCATATTTCACAGGGAGAATTCAATTCTCAGAAGCCTAAGCCAGTACATTGGCCAATCAGTGCTTTGGGGAATTGACTTAGGCTTCTGGGAATTGAAGTTCAAAAACCAAAGATTGGGAAACACTGATCTAGCCCTTTGTTGGGCTTCAGGAGAACTAGTTCATCCTTGATGGAGGATTTGTTTACTGGGGCCAACACACTCATTTATCTAATCCTGTTGTTGGCAGAGAATCACACCAAGTGAACAGTCATCATATATAAAGTTGGCTGCAATCATAGGTGAAGAATGCTTGTGATTTAAATCAAAAGTCTATCTAACACAACATTTTTTTACCAAAATGGCTAGCCCATGGGAAACCAATGAACTGGGTAGGGGTACACTGGAACCCTGTGTTCTGCTGTACTTTGAGAAGCAAATTGTTTCCTACACTGCAAATTGTATATAGTCATGCTGAGTAGGAGCCCTTGGTAACCTTCTCATCCATGAAAGTGTCCAGTCCCCTCTTAATGCTGTCCAAGTTGTTCAAGATTTTTTTGGCTGTATCTTGTGTTAGCCAATTCCATCACTGAACTCTGTGTTAGATGCTTCTCTTGGTAAGGAAAGTGCTTGGAGCAGAGCTTCAATGGAAGATCTTTAGGCTTGCAAAAGTCAGATGGATAGATTCCACTTCAGCACTGTAGATGTAAAAAGGAACATAGAACTGATATAACAATCAGAACTTATTCTTTTTTTGGTCTGCAACTCCCAGAATACACTTCTGTGTTGGCATTTGTGTGTCATTGTAAATTATGCTAACCACTGGGCAGTTGTATCAGTTCACCCCTGAAAATACATGCAGACTTTGTTGGGGATTATGGCTCACAGTCAGATGAAGCTGTGAAATTCTGTTACAATGTACCAAGTTTTTAATTGTTTATAGTTGTTTTAAATTGTTGTTGTCTCCAACCTATGGTGACTTTGTGAATGAGAAATCTCCAAAATGTCATGTCCTCAACAACCATGCTCACCTCCTGGAAACACAAGCTTGTGGGTTCTGTCCCAGAGTTAATTCTTTTCATGTTTGGTCTTTCTCTTTTCCTTCTGCCTTCTGCCTTTCCCAGCATTAATGTATTTTCAAGAAAGACTTGCTTTCTCATGATGTGCCCAAAGTAAGATAGCCTCAGCTTCATCATTTTTGCCTCCAGGGGCAGTTCAGGCTTGACTTGCTCTAGAACCCACTTATTCATCTTTCTGGAAGTTTAGGGTATCCCCAGAGCTTTCCTCCAACACCATAGTTCAAATGAATCAATTATCCCCTGTCAGTTTTCTTTACAGTCCAGCTTTCAAATCCATACAATGGTGATCTAGACTAGAAGAATGTAGATGAACTTGATCTTAATCTCCAGTGACGTCTCCTTACACACAATCTTTTCTAATTCCTTCATTGCTGCCCTTTCAAGTCAGATTTATTTGCTGCAGTTGCCATTTGGATTGATTTAAAATTAAATGAAATTAAATGTAGGTTTTAAATTAAAGTGGTTAAATTAAACCTTTTAATTCATAGTGATTTCACATTGTTTATTTGTCTGCAAGCTGCTCCACAATATTTTTATATAGGACAAGATCTTAATATTTGGTTTAGTAGAATAAAAGCATGACTTTTCCCACATCTGCCTTTTTTCTGTTACCAATTCCTCTTCTCTGTCTCCTTTGTTTTTATATCTCTTCTCAAAAACCCATTTATTTAACAAATCGCTTTTTGAAGCACTCCAGCTTTATCCCACCTACCATTTGATTGTCCCAGCATAGCTCTCCACATTAGCTATTGTCAATTTTTATTCCCTCCGTAGCTTCAATTCTTAACTAGCCCATGATAGACTACACTCCCTCTGGGCTTGAATTCTGTAATCCTTACGTCTGTTACACTATCTAGCACACAGCAGATATGAACATAAACTTTCAGCTGTACAGTAAGTAGAATGTAAATAAATAAGTGTACAGCAGTGCTATAAACACTTTTCAATCGGCTTAGCAGCACTAAAAAAAGATGCCTTCAAAGCTTATAGATCAAGGGTCAGGCAAAGTACATAGTGGATAGCTGATAGTGAATTTAGATGCTGCTTCTTCTTCAAGTGCCATATCCAATTCCGCATATTGGCTATCATCATGGTGATCAGCAATGAAGACTGTCCTGAGAATATAATGCAGCGGCCTTCCATTTGCCTTCTGCATTACACTGTTACACCCGTACTACTGATCCATTTCCATGAGTCACTTTCTGGTCCTGAACCCTTTTGGCAAGCAAAATCCTCATCAGCCCCAGGCAGTGGTGGGATGTCAAACTTTTTACTACCCCACCATGACATCATCACAGAGTGGGCGGAGCTAACGTCATGATGTCATGATATCATGGGCAGAGCCAATGTCATGACATCGTGACATTGTGGGTGGGGCCAAAGAAAAATAATAATAAAATAATAAAATAACATAAAAATAAGCACACACACACCTCAACCCACCCACCCACAACACAAACTCGTAAATAAATAAATAAATAAATTAAATAAATTAAATAATAATACATTAAAATACCCCCACCCACCCACCCACCCCAAACACAAATCAACCAAAGCTTTTAAACCAGAGCTTAAAGCTTATTCTGGCTAAACTTTCCCGCACTAGGTCAGATGGAAGGAACTACAGAACGAACTCACCACAAGATGGTTTCATTTTGGCACTTTTCAACTTTTCAACAGTTAAAGAAGTTAGGTACTAAGTCTTTGCTCAACCAGTTCTCTAGGATAATATGCCTTAATGGAAATGTAAAACAGCTGTACCTCCTTAAGGGTTCTCCAATTGGAACAGCAATTGGAACAGCACAGGTGTAGCTTATTGATGAGGTAACTCCAAGACTTTACTTAAAAACCCAAAGCCAGGCTGCCAGGCCTTTTTAGGAACAGTGGTAGTATGTCAATATAGGTAAAGGTATTAAATACACATTAAAATACACACAGACACACCATATCCAAAGGTGAGTCACACCCTGGGGAGCAGGCTATAGGGAGCTTCAGGCTAGCAGCTTCTCTTCCTCCTCCCTGCTTGGGAGGACAGCAAGGAGGCCGTGCATACGTGCCAAGAACTGTAGGCATGCATGCACACCAAGTGCTTGGCGCCCATGCGCAGTGGGGGAACCAGTGAAAAGGTAAGCCCCAAAGGTGGTCCCCCCCCAAAGCTGCTACCAGTTTTCCAGGACACTGGGAAAAATTACTACCAGTTCTGGCGAACTGGTGCAAACCTGTTACATCCCATCACTGGCCCCAGACAGTGGTGGGCAAAAACCAGTTCCCATCTGTCTGCGCGTACCTGTGGTAAACTTTCTGGGTGGCCACCTGGGGGTTGGTGATTTTTTTGGGTGGCCACCTGGGGTGCTTACAAATTTTGGGGGGCATCTGGTTCTTCTGCCTCTCTGCCTGCCTGATGCATGCATGCTCCAAGCACAAAATGGTTGCTTGGCTCGCGGCGCATGCGTGTTACGATATCAATTGATGCATGTGCGCCTCCAGTGCTCAGTTCGCATGCTTCAGTTGATATCTTAAAACACATGCGTGCCAAGTCAAGCAGCCATTTTGTGCTTGGAGCGCGCCTGTGTTGGGCGGGCGGAGAGGCGGAGGAACCAGCAGCAGCTGTTGAGGCCCACGTCGGCCTCCTTGGAGTTGTGGCAGCAGTGGCCTCATGGCTGATATGCTAGAAACACAGACTAACACAGCTACCATTTAAAAAGTTTTATTCTGTGCAAGCATATCAGAGGGTAAATAAAACAAAAAGACAAAAACATTGTGGCACCCTAAAGACTAACTGCTGTATTTTAATGTGAGCTTTTGTGGATTGAGTCCACTGGCTCTTTGGCTATAAACAGAGATGAGCACTGAATCCTTTACTATAATCCAACAGTGATGATTTAAGGTCCTAAAAATGTTTGTAAGGAGGTGTTATTCTACCCATAACTATAATTAGTCACAACATTTATCTTGTTAAGAATAAAATAGTTAACCTGAGAAATTTTTGCACTATTTCACCTCTCCATGCAACCTACTCAACTATTTCCATGGTTTTTAGATAAATCCAGAAGGGAAATCAATTCCTGGAGGAATTTAAGTTACCCGCCCTTGGATTATACTTGGGAAAATAATTCTCAGAAGTCATTTGTTTATCTGTACAGTATTTTAAGGGGCTGTGGTGACTCAAGTGGTTAAGACACTGACTGGAAGGCGGTAAGTCAGCAGTTTGAGACCTGGGTACTGCATGACAGTTTGAGCACCCTTCTCTGTCCCAGCTCCTGCCAACCTAGCAGTACAAAGCAAGAAATTGCAAGTAGATAAATATGGACCACTTTGGTGGGAAGGTAAACAGCATTCGGTGCACTCTGGTATCTAGGCATGCCTGCCACATGCCCACGGAAACGTCTGTAAAACGCAGACAGTCATATCTGACTCTATGGTGCAGTGCTCATCTCTATTTACAACCAAAGAGCCAGTGCTGCCTATGTTTGCAAATGTATACATGGCCATATGGCAGGCATGACTAGATCACCCATGGCATTGGCTCCGCCCATGGCATTGGCTCAACCCACAGGATTGTCTCTGCCCATGATGTTAGCTCTGCCCATGATGCTGGCTCCACCCACAATATTGACTCCACCCATGGTGTGGTAGTGAATATTTTAGCTGCCCATCACTGGCCCCAGGCCAGTATTGATGCAGCTGCTGCCCTTCATCAAGATAGATTCAAATGGGGACCATCTTCCTTCCCTGTGGTCTTATGCACCCAAGGCTGTTAGACCTCAGAACTGTCAGGTTAGTTAACAGTCACCTGACAATCGGTGTTGAGTTGCAGGCAGTATGATCTATTCTATTATTATAGCAGAATAACCTAGCCAGACTTCTGAATTCAGATGTATAGTTATTCTGCCAAATACTGCAATAGACTATGCCCCTGTGAATGATTCAGAAACTGGGAAGTTTACAGAGATGGGGTATGAATACTATGAAAGAGTCAAACATCTTCCTGGTACAAGGTGCTTTTTCAAAACAGAGATGTCCCTTGCTAGCACAATAGGTGAATGCTAGTAATTTCTTTTCCTTAGGTAGATGGGCTGATTTAAAGTATATTTGACTAAGATGAAATTGAAATCTTGATTCTAGAGACATAGAAACAGTTATATGTATATTTGGCTGGGTTTGATTCTAAGGGGGTTCTGGAGAGCTCCAAACCCAAATATGGAAGAGACTCTGGAGTGATACTACATCTCTTTCACAATTTCTGGGATAAATGATTTTTGAAGGATCACAAGCTGCTGCAATTTGAGAACCAAAGGTGGTATTGAAAAAAGACATTCTAGGAAAATCTAAATGGTAGCCACCACCCTGCTTTTGATACAAGGAGCTCTTGTACAAAACTAGGGCCAAACATTTTAAAAATTGCCTTGAGAAAAAGCTATGGCTTAGGTCAGAATTGTGAAAACAATTTAGTACAGTATACAGTATTTGTATTTTCGCCTTGGATATGAACCCATACTATTAATTTAGATATGAGAGTAACTCACAAATATACATCTACAATAGTTAAACTGCAAAAAGGAAAATGCTTATAATTCTCTTTGCACTCCTCTTCCAATCCAAGCTCCCTGGTTTCATTCCAAATGCATTAGAACTAATATAACATCAGTATAGTGCATTGTAGTGGATTGGGTGGTTGTATTTTATTCTGCTTAATTTTTTTACTTAAGTATGCTTCAAGGTATATGGTTATTCCAGATAAAAAAATTATGTTTATATCCAGCAGATATACCTAGGTGTTCCTACCTACCCAGCAGTTCCTTTGGCTAGTCCTGCATACATCCTTTAATACAGGAGTTCTCTACCTTTTTAAGCTGGGGGCCAGGTTATTCTCCCTCATACAGCTTTGGGGGCTGCTCAGCCGTTTTGCCCCTCCAACACTACATGACACTTCATGGTGTGGTGGAGGCAGAGGGCACATGAAATGGTGCCACTGGCCTCATCTGGCCTGTGAGCCACAGGTTGAGAATCCCAGCTTTAATACCTGTGCTTGATATAAACTGAAAACTGTATGTACTGATTAAACATATCCAATATTGGGTAACTAGTTAGACAAATAAACATCTTTATGCTTTTTGAAAATATAATTTTAAAAATATCCCTCTTAACATTGGCAATGAAATTCATTGAAAGGCTCATTGTTATGAATGCCTACTCAGTATGTAGTATAAATGCTTCATCGTCTTACAGTTAAGATCTGGTACAGTTTGTGATTATTATTTTCTTCTTCTTTTGATTAACAGATTCTATGATAAACAGAGAGAGTTAAGGAATCAAGGAAACCAAATTGATTTGATTAACTGAATGGGGAAATGAAAGCTGAAAATAATGTTCCTACTGTTGAGAATTAGTACAGTTTGTAATTATTATTTTCTCCTCCTTTTTTGATTAACAAGACTCTAATAAAAAGAGAGGGTTAAGGAATCAAGAAAACCAAACTGATTTGATTAACTGATTGGGATAATGATAGCTGAAAGTAATGTCAGCTCTAAGGAGATAAATAATGGTTTTCAAGATTATGTGTGTTGTTTCACTCTAAAACTGAGTCTCACTCAATTACTTTGAAAGCACAAAGAAATATGAGGCCACCCTTTGTAGATTTTGCTCAAAGTACATATACACAGTAGCTTCCACCACAGTTGATATAATTTGTCTCAAACCATCCTTTAAAGCAGAGGTTCTCAACATGTTTCAGCCATAGGCCTCACCACGCCCCCTTAGACAGCTGAGCAGGCCAGACTGGTGGTTCCCCTCACCGTAAATGCTGCCATAAAACATGCTCGTGGCTGTTGTAAACTCATTTACGATGGCCACAGACTCATTTATGGCTGTCGTAAATGCATTTACAATGGCCATAAATGAGTCCTTGGCCGATTCTGGTGGTGATGGTGGCGGCAGCAGTGGGCTGCTGGAGCAAGATCGGGGGCTGGATTATTTGGTGCCATGGGCCATAGGTTGTGAACCCCTGTTTTAAAGTGACTATGAGGTTCAGTCTGTCAACTGAATACTCTTTTGGTGTTTATACTGTAATGGTTATGTATGTTGGAGAAAGTGAACACATCAGTGGTAAGCAAACTCCAGCTATGTTTTCATAAGGAGCATCCCAAAACTGCTTGTGTACCAGTCTATCCTCTAAGACTCTGGAGGGTAAGTTCTAAGCCCCAAACTCTGTGGCTTGTGTTCAGTGACTTCAGATTGCTATTTTTTATTCTGCTGCTCCTCTCCCCAGATGGCTCCAGAGTAAAGTGACCGAAACAGCTTGGAGGATAAGACTTATGACACTTCCTTCTCTCTGCCCATTTCAGAAATCATATCTTTGCCCAAAATGACTCTACTCCATTATAGAGAAAGGAGTTGGCAACTATCATGGAAAAAAACATGGCAGGCCTCAAGGATGTTTTCCTTTTCCTTTTAGTTTAGCCCTTACTCATGTCTCCTTCTGAACAGACATTTGTTTCTTTTCTTTTTATTTTCTTGACTTATTCATGTGCAAATTTAAAAACCACCCTTCATCCCTAAATATGCAAGAGAAGAATACAAATGAAGTTAAAACACATTACTGTACAGTGTAAAGATGTGACTACACTGGAGAGCCAAAATGGAGTGCTTTGGTTTCCCTGTGATTAGATTCCCAGCCACTATTACATGTGTACTCCATGCTCACACAAGGGGCTCTGGATTGATTCTGGAGTTACCCATTCCTACAGGATGTGATTCCATGTGATAGCCCCACTTCTTTGCTTCCTCTGGTCCCTCCTCTGCCAATCCTTTTATAGTTCTCTGTCTTTCCAGTTTTGTGTGAACTTAAAGAAAACAATCTTAGAGCCAATCTAAAAACTACAAAAGGGAACCTCCATACTAATCTTATTAATACCACCCTGAAAATGTTAGAAGATCCCAATAAGGGAAAACAGTCAGGGCTTTGAAATGTGCATAAGGACATGCACCACACACTAAATTGGGATTTTCCTCCCCCTGCCCTTCTCTCTATTTGCAGGCTGAACACCTTGAATCTCTCTCAGGGTAAGATGATCTTTCCAGCTGAATCTCTGTCAAAGGTACTGCTAAACGTTCAGCCCATTCCACTACCAACTCCCTCCCAGGCAGTGGCAGGACTAAGTTTTCTTTCCTTGATACTTGGTCAGTGCGGACATTCTTGGCAATAAATTCTCATTATTTATTCACCCCACTCTCTGACTGCAATACATAGCATGGAACCTACATATAGGGAAGACTAATAATGATGACCAAACAAAAAAATAATAATGGTAGGATTCTCTAGCACTAATCTATATTATATCTATGATTTATTTTTTAAAAAAATCATATGCTCCAACTGTTTATGATCACTGAAATACCACCCACAGTCATGTAACCTTTCCTTAAAAGAGCAATTGCATGAGGGGAAACTTGTTTGAATTGCTCTGGCTTGAAAAATTAAAAGCCTTCCTCCCCCCCCTCCCCAAAGTGGTGGTGAAAGAAAGCCATGATGGGAGCAAAAAGGGTTGGATGGGTTCGGTTCAGTCTTTGTGACTAAAATAAATAAATAAATTGAATTTGCCTTTCTTGTAAGCAGAGCAAATTCTGCAGTATTTGACGGCGTAGTAAGGCTGTAAGTCAGCATGACAGAATCGACAGAATCTTCTTGGAATATCCTCCTTTGAAAAGCTCATCAAGATTTTTCATTTCTTTAGTTTGAAAAACTACTAAAACCTTTTCAAAAATAATCACAAAGCACTGGGGAAAATCTGGTACTCTGCTTTTAGGTTTGTCTCCTCATGCCTTCTTGAGGCTGATTTAGTTAACTTGGTGTTTAGAGATATTTTAATCTAGGAGATTTGTTTTATGTTGTGATTTTTACATGCTGTGTGCAACCTTGAGTGCTTTAAAGTAGAAGAAATTAAAAGAAATGCAGAAATAAAATGCAAATCCATATATTTAAAACACAGATATTTATACAAACACTATAAGCTTTGGAAGTGGAGTTAAAATACTATAACATGACTTACTATAATGTTCAACTCTGATGTTTTGCATAATTATGAGTTTTATCTGAAAGTTTCCTCTACACATATCCTTTTACAATATATATACCCTTGTTTGACATATATAGATTGCATATCTTACATTTTGATAAGAAAGGTTTGCCCAAGTAAGCATTGCTCAATTTTAAAATGGTATCCTAGATCTGTTTTAAGCAATAAAATACTATTTTTAGTTGCCACTGCATAAATGTCAATGTAATTTTTTATTAAAATATTCTAATTAACAGAGGCTCTCCACATTTAGCTCTGCTCTGCCCCTTGACATACGTGTCTTGGTTTCTATTAACACTAGTTGGAGGCTTGAGTACCTGTTAGGAAATGAAGAGGTTCTTAGGGAATCTCCCCCCTCTGAATTCAGGGAATATAGTTTATCACACCTCTATAAAATGGTAAAGGAAGGTACATTTATCAGATATTAAATCTGAATGATCTATACTTTGAAATGTCATCCTTTACCAGAAAAATAATTTAGCAGAGATGAACTTTAATATACAGTACATATATATTTTTGTGGTTAAAATACAAATCCATACAGCTTCTGCTTTGAATCTTTTGTTGTTGTTATATGCCAGTGGTGGTGAACCTATGGCATGCGTGCCAGACGTGGCACTCCCAGGCCTCTCTGTTGGCATGTGCACTGTCACCCTGGCACAGAGTTTTCCCCACCCCTTTACCCAGCAGTCCTATTAGGGTGCTTCCTCCCTCCCCCAGCACAGAGTTCATCCCACTCCTCTGTTTGGGCACTCGGTCTCTAAAAGGTTCACCATCACTTTTATATGCCATCAAGTCATTGCCAACCCATGGTGATCCTATGAATGAGAGATCTCCAGAATGTCCTGTCCTCAACAACCATGCTTACCACCTGCAAACACAAGCTTGTGGGTTCTGTCACAGAGTCAACCCTTCTCATATTTGGTCTTTCACTTTTCCTGCTGCCTTCTGCCTTTCCTAGCATTATTGTCTTTCCAAGAGGATCTTGCTTTCTCATGATGTCCCCAAAGTAGGACATCCTCAGTTTAATCATTTTTGCCTCCAGAGAAGTTCAGTCTCAACTTGTCCTAGAACCCACTTGTTCATCTCTCTGGTTGTCCAGAGTATCCACCGAGCTTTTCTCCAACAGCATAGTTCAAATGAATCCATTTCTCCTGTCAGTTTTCCTTACTATCCAGCTTTCACATTTATACATGATGATCCAGAATAAAAGAGTGTAGATGATCTTGACCTCAGTCTCCAGTGACACATCTTTGCACTTGAACTTTTCCAATTCCTTCATTGCTGCCCTTCCAAATCTCAGTCTTTGTCTGATTTCTTGGCTCCGGTCGCTATTTGGATTGATGACTGAACCAAAGTATAGAAAACATTTTACTATCTCCATTTCTTCATTGTCATCTTTAAAGTTGTACAGTATAATTCTTCTGTAATGATAATTTTCATTTTCTTAATGTTCAGCTGCAATCCTGTTTTGGAACTTTCTTCTTTCATCTTGAATATTTAATAGACAGTCAATGTTGTTTTCTTACCAATTCATTACTCTATTGATAAAAAAACCCAAACAACAACCAGAATTTGAATAAAAGCCATATTATACTTTTTAATATACAGTACAGGAGAAATAAGGAAACCTACCTGAATGAACAGTGCAAAGAAATAGAAGAAAACAACACAAGAGGCAGGACTAGAGATCTTTTTTTTAAAAAAAAATGGGGAAATCAATGGAACTTTTAAAGCAAAAATGACCATGATGAGGGACAAAGACGGCAAGGAGACATCTGATGCAAAAGAGATTAAGAAAAGATGGAAAGAGTACACAGAGGAACTCTACAAAAAAGACCTCAACACCCCTGATAATCACAAGGATGAGAACATTGAACATGAGCCAGACATCCTAGAGAGTGAAGTCAGAAAGGCCCTAAAAAGCACTGCAAACAACAAAGCCAGCGGAGATGATGGTATCCAAGTTGAACTTTTCAAAGCCCTAAAAGATGATGGAATCAAATTATTGCATTCTATATGCCAGCAGATGTGGAAAACACAACAATGGCCACAAGATTGGAAAAGATCAGTATACGATCCACTCCCCAAAAAGGGAAATGCCAAAGAATGTTCAAATTATCGAACAATTGAGCTCATCCCACACGCTAGCAAGGTGATGCTCAACATAATACAGGATAGACTGCAGCAGCACATGGAGAGAGAATTACCAGAAGTGCAGGAGGGGTTCAGAAGAGGCAGGGAGACTAGAGACCACATTGCCAACATACGTTGGATCATGGAAAAAACAAAGGAATATCAGAAACAAGTCTACTTCTGTTTCATTGATTACACTAAGGCCTTTGACTGTGTGGACCACAACAAAATGTGGTAAGTAATTAAAGAGATGGGAATTCCGGAACACCTTATAGGCCTCATGAGAAATCTGTACATGAATCAAGAAGCAAGAGTTAGGACAGAATATGGAAGGACAGAGTGGTTTGGAATAGGAAAAGGAGTAAGACTAGGCTGCATTTTGTCACCCTGCTTATTCAACTTATACACAGAGCACATAATGCACAATGCAGGGATGGAGGCATCACAATTTGGGATCAAAATTGCTGGGAGAAACATCAACAATTTGAGATATGCAGATGATACCACCCTAATGGCAGAAAGTGAGGAGGACTTAAAAAAGCTGCTGATTAGGTTGAAAGAAGAAAGTGAAAAAGCTGGCTTGAGGCTCAATATCAAGAAAACCAAGATCATGGCAACAGGCCCTCTCAGTCCCTGGAAAATAGATGGGGAAGAAGTAGAAGCAGTGACAGATTTTACTTTCTTATGATCAAAGCTCACTGCAGATGGTGATTGCAGCCATGAAATAAAAAGGTGACTGATTCTTTGGAGGGAAGCGATGAGAAACCTGGGGAACATAGTGAAAAGTAGAGACGTCACATTGCAAACAAAAATTCGTATAGTCAAAGCAATGGTATTTCCTGTGGCAATGTATTGTTGTGAGAGCTGGACCATTAGGAAAGCTGAGTGCAGAAGAATAGATGCCTTTGAGATGTGGTGTTGGAGGAGAGTTTTGAGAGTCCCCTGAACAGCAAGGAGAACAAATAGGTCAATCTTAGAAGAAATTAACCCTGACTGCTCCTTAGAAGGCCAAATAGTAAAGATGAAGCTAAAGTACGTTGGATGTCAAATGAGAAGAGAGGATTCGCTTGAGAAAGGGGTCGGAATCGACTGTGCGACTGAAATACAACAACAGTGCATCAATGTAAGCCACAAGTTATATGGTTTACATTTGAAATATAAATCTTGAGAAATAAACTGCAGCCAGACTGTTTGTTTACTTTCTCAAGCTCTTTCCAATTTGTGAATTTTTGATTTTTTAAAAATATATCTTTTTTGTTGTTGTTCAGTCGCAGTCAATTCCGACCCTTTGCGACTCCATGGACCACTGCCCGCCAGGCACTTCTGTCCTCCACCATTCTCCTCAACTCGCTCAGCTCTGTGCCCATTGTGTCCACAATACCATCTAGCCATCTCATTTTTGGCCACCCCCTTCTTCTTTTGCCCTCCACCCTTCCCAGCATCAAGGCTTTCTCAAGTGAATCCTCTCTTTTCATTTGATGTCGAAATAAATAAATAAAATAAAAATACACCTACCCCAAACACAGGATGATTGTTGACAAGGACATGTATCAGATAAATTGATCTGGCTCTTACACAGGAAATGCAGCTGAAAGAAAATATCCCTTCCACTTGTATAATTTTTACTGCCCTTTTAACAATGAGGTGACCAGGTTAGAAACCTAGAGGGAGGGGTAGTTGAAGAGGATATAGGGAAACAAGACCTTTTGTCCCCTGTGCCTCTGCTTGCCCCATATGCCCATTGTTGATTGCCTCCCTGTGGCTGCATTTGCTGATGACAAAAAAAAAGTCCTCTGCTAAGCCAATAAAGAGGAATACTGGAAATGTAATTTGCAGTGTGACTCAACAGCTTGTTGTATTCAATAGACCTTATTTAGAGATAAAATTGCAGAGGAGTGTTGAACTGGCAAATATCCATTTCTCTGAACAACTGCAAATCATACACAAACAGCAAGCCATACACCAAATTATGTAGCATTTGTCAGGCACTTAATACCTTATCAGTTTCCACAACAATAACTGTCTGTAATTTTGTACATAAAAAAGTAGTGTGCATTCTGCATCAGAAGAAGGAATTCCAAAAGTTACACAATTTGGATTATTTGTAATATTATATATATCTAATTTGAGCCCTGGTGGTGCATTGGTTAAACTGCTGTGCTGCAGCCAAAGTTTTGTGAAGTCAATCCTAATGGGAATCAAAGTTGACTTAGCCTTCCATCCTTCCGAGTACCCAGCATGTTGGGGGCAAAATGCTAATTAACTTGTGAACTGCCCAGAGAGCGCACTATGGGGTGGTATATAAGTGTACAGTACTTGCTATTTCTATATAGCTTCCTCTCATATGAGTTACAAATATTTTGGCATTAAAAACATTATTTTATCCTAGGGGATAAATGGGAGAACAATAGTTTGCAGATGTATTAATTTAAAGAAACTGTTTTCTTAATTATAAGCTCTGGTGCTTCTCTCCTTCTTAGCTACTCCCACTTTCTAACTCTGTGAAGTTTGGCTGTTTATCTCAATTATTAACCAACATAAAAACAGATAGACCTAACAAAAAGAAAACACACTACACCATATTAACTCTTGTTGGAATAGCTTTTAAAATAAGTCAGTGCTCATCAGTATGCAAGGGGTGAGAGAGGAGGATAAAATATATAGAGCAAACAGTCTCTCCTCCTATGCTGTCACAATCCCATTGGCAGGGAGAGACATATCCTGTCCCAGCCAACCCAGGCGAACATGTTTATATGGAGGCTTGTGGTGCCACAAGAAGGCAAAGTTCTGCAAACCTTCCAAATTAGTTCATTCAGGTTGCAAACTTGCAAGAGGAGAGTCTGGAAAAGAGAAAGAGAGAAAGAGGAAAGATGTAGGAGTTTCCTGCCCTTGTGTGAGAACCCACATGTGTGCAAGTAAATAAATTAATTAAACATAGCACCTTCATCTAAGCCCTCTAGACAAACAGAACGCTTAGTACAGACAGGACTAATTTGTCATAGTGTGGTTGCTGTGGCAACAACAGCGCTCCATGATCATGTGACCCAAGGCAGTCTCTGTTGACTGCTTCTGGCTCCCTATCAGTTCAGCAAAGGTTCTTCTGTTTACCAAGTGAAAAGGAAGGCTCTCGCATTGATGCTGGTTGAAAAAGGCTCAAAAAATTGTCACATATGAAAGCGTCTCTTTGTCTCGGCCATGTTTGTTTCAGTTCAGCTTACAAGGCCCCCTTTCCCTTGTGAAATCCCCTTTAATTATTCATCCTTCAAAAATGTGCTTCACCCACTCATGGAGAAGGAATGTCAAATTGCAAGAAGGAGAGCACACCAATTCTGTTGGTTCAAAACTGGCTGGCCCAACAGTGGATGCCATTTCCAGATCTTGTAATAACATAAAGACTCAAGTGACTTCTATTTGATGGAGTAGCTGCTGGCATTTATTTACCTACCATAGAGTAAAGATGCAGAAACTGGGGACATTGTTTAAGCTGGGGGTGAGGATATGATATTTATACTCTCCCAACCATTATTGAAATTCTAGATCTGTCGTTCAAAAAGAAAGCTTCTTGAAGCTTAATAAAGTGTCTCCATTAAGCAAGTATTTGTACAATTAGAATATTATTGGGATATATCAGCTGTTCCATGCATTTCTCTTTTCCCTGATGTTTTACAGTAAGAAAAAAAATATACAGTACAGAGAAATAGGTTATTTGGATCAGCATGCGTGAAATATAAAGAAAATGTGTAATATTGCCTGAATTACATAATGTATATGTTTCTACTGGGTCTATAGTAGTGTTTCCCAATGTGGGGCACATGCCCCACAGGGGAACTTCAATTCCCAGAAGCTTAAGTCAGTACATTGGTTGATCAGTGCTTTGGGGAATTGACCTAGGCTTCTGGAAATTAAAGTCCAAAAATCAAAAGTTGGGAAACACAAAGGTATAGAGAACCAACCCGTTTAGCAGTATGGACTAGGGACTTGTCTATGACCACATACAGTATATTCAAAACATGTGGTATATTCAACACAGCCTGATGTGATTTAATCAACCAAACCCCGTAGATCAGGATTTCACAACTTTCGGCCTACAGATGTTCTTGGACTTCAGTTCACAGAAGCCGTGATAAGTTTTTAAAAAGCAAAATTGGAAATGTCCATTTGTCCACAAGCTTTAAGTCTACCTTTCCATTTGGAAAGTATGTTTTATTAAATGGCTACAAAGGATAAGTTCCTGAAGGACTCCAGGAACATACAGCCTCTTTTCTTCTAATGAAGTCCCTTTCGTCTTGGGTAGGAGAAGCTTTGGAAGCATGTGCAACCCAGTGGCTGAATGATTGCCATCCAAGCCATCCATTGGCTAGTATTCTGTTAAGTATTTACACATATGTGGACTAGAAATATGGAAGTCTTCAAAGAAGCCCATACCCTCAGCAGATTGCTATGTCGACTTCCACAGCTGGAGTCCTGTCCATATAAATATTGATTAGGAAACTGGTCATTATATGGAATTTAATAATACTAATTTTGGAAAGGGTGTGTGGCTGGGCAAAGATGAATAAAGGGTTTGGTTTCCCTGCTATATAGCCATTCTTATTTTCTACACCAGACCCAGGAATGTTTTTGATGATGTGTCACCTTGGTGTCACCTCAGTGAGAAGGGCAGTGGATAAATATGAATAATTAATAATAATACCAGAGGATTCTTTGTTTGTGTCCCCACTTCCTTGTTCATTAGGGGGTGGGCAATAAGTCTTGGCCAAGGGCGTCTCAAATCCTGGGAATGGTCATTAAAAATTAATGAACTTTATAATCTCACTGTAGGGAGTTGTTTTGGGCTGGCATCTGTAGAGGAACAATGGAGCAGTATGGTACTAATAATTTTCCAGAGTTGTGTTTTCCTTCCCAGATATTTTACTGGAATGTTCCATAAGCAAGTTCACTGTAGACTGAAAAGTTAACTGCCTCAACCTGATTGCAGTGACTGAGACTAAGGCTGGCAGAAAGATCTGTACATCAGAGCCAAGTCCTTTCTGAAGTCCCTTCTGTAAACACACACAGAGAGAGAGAGAGAGAGAGAGAGAGAGAGAGAGAGAGAGAGAGAGAGAGAGAGAGAGAGAGAGAGAGAGAGAGAGAGAGAGAGAGAGAGAGAGAACAGTTTCCACAAAGGTTTCTCTTAAAATTACAATAAATAAACCACTTAGGTCCGTGATGGCGAACATTGGCACTCCAGGTGTTTTTGGACTTCAATTCCCAGAAGCCCAAGTCAGCACTCCTTCTGATCAGGGCTTCTGGGAATTGAAATTCAAGAACAGCTGGAGTGCCAAGATTTTCATCATCACTGACTTAGGACATATCAACCTTTCAGATACACATACAGAATAACAACACTCCAAAATGTAAGTGGGTAACACAGTGGGTCTGTTATAGCAATGTCTCCTTTTGGTCTTTGGTGGTCATTCTGCATAACTTAGTTGAGGGGGTGCCTCTGGCACAGAGCCCTATTTAATTATTTTACTTGTTCTATTCTGCTACTCATTCTGCTACTGATTCTGTTCAGTGCATTACAGTAGCTTTTAAAAATATCTATTTGGTGGCAACTGAAAAGAGTAGATACCTCTGTTCAAAACTGTTCATTTTCACTTCACTAACTGAATGGTACCATGTTGAACACCATGGATTGCTTTGCTGGTAGCAAAGTGGGCATGAGTAAGTGAAATGGAGGAATGAAAACAAAGGAGAGTTAGATGGGACAAAATATTTGGCTCAGTATTCTATTTAAAAAAAACCCACCATAATTACCATTATCATTTCTACCACACATTGAAGCAGGCTAATTGTTCAGCCTTCTTTGCCATTTAAACATACATGTTCCCACATATTTTGCCTTTCATATTTACTGTAAATTTATGCCCATGTGTTGAGTAAACCACTATCACAAAAGGTACGTACGCCCACAGTCTAATTCCATTTTAATGTTTCCGGTCTTAACCCTTTTAAAACGATGACATATCAAATCTTTCAAGAAGTTAATTTCATTTTATATTCTCCATCTGTTTCCGGTTTTTGTACATGCAATGACCCAATGAATCACCCACAATTGCAGTGATGGTATGTTCCCAGTTCGTACCGGTTCCCCCGAACCAGTAGCAACATTCCCGGGATTGTATTTTTTTTTAGGCGTCCGGTTCGGACGCCTCATTGGGGAATTTTTTTTAAATTTGCCACCAAAGTGGCTCCTTGGTACTGCACATGTGTCAAGCCTTCATTTGATGCATGCACAGTTCTATTTTTTTACTGCACATGCATCAAATGAAAATTTGACACATGTGCAGTTCCCAGCAGCCATTTTGGCTGCGGGGAAAGAAAGGGCGCAGGGAGCGCCTGAAGAAGTTGCAGCAGCCATTCCACACCTGGCCCCGGCACCCTATCACAATGCCACGCCATTGCAGCGGCTTGCCGCCGCAGCGGCTTGCCGCCGTGCCGCCTCTGCTGCTTCCAACTTAGGGTAAGTGAGGGGTTTGTGTTTGGGGTGGGTGGGTTTATCTGTGTTTGGGGTGGGTGGGTGGGTGTATTTTATTTTATTTTTATTTATTTATTTTATGGGTTTGTGTTGTGGTTGTTTGGGTGGGTGGGTTGGTGGGTGGCTGTGTCTGTGTGTTTATTTTATTTTATTTAAAAAATATTTATATTTATTTTTTGGCCTCACCCACAACGTCATGACGTCGGGTCTGCCCACGACATCATAATGTCATGACGCTGGCCACACCCACGATGTCTGCGACATCACGGTATGGTAGGAAAATTTTTGACATCCCATCACTGCCCACATCCCATCAGTTGTGTTGGAAGAACCCTTCCAAGGAGGTGATAGCATGACCCCCATCTCTCTGTTATCTTGCAGTTCAGGTATAAGAGCAGCTGTCCTGAACCAGAATCAGAATATATGCATACAGAAAAAAAAGATTTCTTCACAAAGTACAGTAATACCTCAGATAACGATTGCATTGGATAACACTAGAATCAGATAACGATGCAAAAAAATATATATTATTTTTTGCATCAGAAAACGTTCAGTTAGTGTTATTGGAGGTAATCGTTTGTAGTGGCGGGGTGGCTGGGAAGCTGAATGGGGGCTCCCCTGTCAGCTTCCCAGCCACCCTACAGCTGCCGCAGGGGCAGGGTGGCTGGGAAGCTGAACAGGGGATTCCCCCATTGGCTTCCCCAGCCACCTTGCAGTTGTGGAGGCACCTACAGACTTGATTATTGTAATACGCTCTACATGGGGCTGCCCTTGGTGACCATTTGGAGCCTGCAACTGGTACAGAATGCGGCTGTTCAGGTTGTGATGGGGCGCGGGTGTTATGCTCGTGCCTCACCATTGCTCAGGGAGCTGTGTCTGCCCCGGCCCTATGGAACCTCCTGCCAATTGAATTATGTCTCCAGTCGGAGTTGCTGCCCTGTAGGAAGGGGGTTAAGACCTGGCTGGTGGGACAGGTATGGGGTTTGGGTCAGACAGTTGCATCAGCTTGTTGGCTCATCTGACCCCTCCCTCTCTCAATGTATGAATTTTTAATCTTTTAACTTTGCTTAGTTTTAATCTATTTTAATATTAATTTTTGACAGGATTTTATATTGTGTTTAATGTCTCTTTTGAAGCTTTGTTAGCCGCCCTGGGTCTATTTGAGGAGGGTGGCATATAAGTCTGATTAAATAAATAAATAAATAAATAAATAAGTGGTGGGGTGGCTGGAAAGCTGATGGGGGGGCTCCCCTGTCAGCTTCCCCAGCCACCCCGCAGCTGCAGAGATAGGGGCAGGGTGGCTGGGGGAGCTGACAGGGGAGTCCTCAGTCAGCTTCCCCAGCCACCCTGTAGCTGCAGATCAGGTTCCCCAACCTCCCTAGAGCTGGCAGGAGTGCTGGAGAGCCCGAAATGGGTGGAAAAAACAACTTCAGTTTTTTCGCCCATTTTCTCTGTCACCCCTGCCGGCTCTGGGGAGGCTGGGGGACCCTATCCACGCTGTTCCTGAAGTCCCCCAACCTTCCCAGCTGGTGCTGTGAGGCAAAATGCCAGGATTTGGATCCCGGCGTTTTGACTAATTCCACCATCCTGGTAAGGTTGGGGGACTTCAGGAACAGCAAGGATCAGGTCCTCTGACCTCTCTGGAGTTGGCAGGGGTGCTGTAGAGCCTGAAATGGGCAGAAAAAATGGATGGTTTTTTCCCCCACTCATTTTGGGCTTTCCGGCACTCCTGCCGGCTCTGGGGAGGTCAGGGGACCCGATCCACGCTGTTCCCAATGTTCCCCGACCTACCAGGCCGGTACAGTAAGTCAAAACACTGGGATCCAGATCCCAGCATTTTGACTAACTGCACCATCCAGGTAGGTCAGGGAACGTCGGGAACAGCGCGAATCGGGTTCCCCAACCTCACTGGAGGTGGCAAGGGTGCAAGAGAGCCAGAAATGGGCGGAAAAAACTTCCGGGTTTTTTTTGTCCATTTCAGGCTCTCTGGCACCTCTGCTACCTCCGAGGAGGTTGGGGGACCCGATCCGCACTGTTCCTGACCTCCCCAGGAACTGCGATCGGCCTGCCTCTTTAGAAAGGCAGTGATGATTCCACTCATGGAATCCCCACTGCCCTTTCCAAAGGTGGATCGCCACCCTGTTCCCTTTCCTCTTTGGAAAGGGAACAGGCCTTTTTTTAACGTTGTGCGATCAATGCATCGTAATACATTAAAAACCGGATAACGATGAGCCTCGTGGAACCAAGTCTCATCGTTATTCGATGTACTAGTGTACAGATTTAAGGTGTGGAATTCACTGCCACAAGAAGTGATAGTGGCTAAGTGTGACAGCTTTGTAAAGGAATGTTTTTATAGTCCATACTACTATTAGATACTCTGAACATTTTTTTTTAGGGCAAAGGTGGGACATGGATATAATAAAGTAGTCCTATATTACACCATCATGTAGTCAGAAATATATGACATGCAAACATTAAGATTTATTTAGTTCCTTGATTAATAATAATGGCTATACCCTTATTTTAAAATCTTCTTTTTAAAATCCATGTTGGAGGAGAGTTTCGAGAGTCCACTGGACAGCAAGGAGAACAAATAGGTCAATCTTAGAAGAAATCAAACCTGACTGCTCCTTAGAAGGTCAAATAGTAAAGATGAAGCTAAAGTACTTTGGACAGCAAATGAGAAGAGAGGATTCGCTTGAGAAAGCCTTGATGCTGGGAAGGGTGGAGGGCAAAAGAAGAAGGGGGCGGCCCAAAATGAGATGGCTAGATGGTATTGTAGACGCAATGGGCACAGAGCTGAGCGAGTTGAGGAGGATGGTGGAGGACAGAAGTGCCTGGCGGACAGTAGTCCATGGGGTCGCAAATGGTCAGAATCGACTGTGCGACTGAACAACAACAACAACAAATTCTGGACAAGGGCCATGGTGGCTTAGTGTTTAAGACACTGAACTTGAAAACTGGAAGGTCAGCAGGACAAGACTGGTACAGAATGCGGCTGTTCAGGTTGTGATGGGGTGTGGGTGTTATGGTCGTGCCTCACCATTGCTCAGGGAGCTGCACTGGTTGCCAGTATGCCTCTGGATACAATTCAAGGTGCTGGTTATTGCCTTTAAAGCCCTATATGGTAGTGGGCCAGGATACCTAAGAGACCACATCACCCTAAGAACATCTGTCCGTCCCACCAGAAAGGACCGGAGAGGCTCTCTAGTTGTTCCATCGGCCAGAGAGGCACATCTCTCTGGCACTAGAAGGAGGGCCTTCTCTGTGTCCGCTCTGGCCCTATGGAACCTCCAACCAACTGAGCTACGTCTACAAATGGCCTTGCTGTCTTTTAGGAAGAACTTAAAAACATGGCTGGCGGGACAGGTATGGGGTCCTGGCGGTACCATGACGCCAGCTCGTTGGTTAGTTTGAGCTCCCTCTCCCCCCTGGTCTTTTAATTTGTTAATCTTTTATCTCTGAGGCTTAGTTTTTAATCTTTTAATTATGATGGGAATTGACTGATTTTAAAAATTTTAAAATCTTGAAAATTTAAATTTTTATAGTTGGGATTCTGAAGCTCTGGAATGATGGGTTTGTATTATTATTATTATTATTATTATTATTATTATTATTATTATTATTATTATTATTATTATTATTATTATTATTATTATTATTATTATTATTATTTTGTGATGTTGTAAACTGCCCTGGGTCGCCCTGGTGAGGAGGGCAGTATAGAAGTATGAAAAATAAATAAATAAAAATAATAAAATGTATCATATTTTCCCTGTAGGCAGACCATTGCTTACTTATGTTCAACTATAATAAACTCACATTTCTCCATCCTTTTTTCTGATTGTGTTTTCTCCCAAGCAAAAAGTCACAGTTGCACACACCTATTAATGAATATGCATATGACAAATGATTAACACATAGGAGGAACAATGTGGTACTTGAAATGAAAAACCTGAGAAGTTTAAAAATAAATAAATGTTGAACCATTTATTTATGGTTATAATTTATGTGCTTTAAAACTTTTCTATTTAAAATTGACTGAAGATTTGCAGCCCAGACTACAGAATCGTGCTTACAATAGCATAGATAAAAATTAATTCACCTTGTCAGTTGATTCACAATGTATTTTCTAACTGACATATTTGTAATGGTATTCTGCCAACTTCTAGCAATTATGCACTGATGATATGTTTACCAAGAATAGAAGATATATTATTGCCTCACTCTACTAAATGTTAGAGCTGGCTCTGGCATATATGCTCAATGTGATTGAATTTGGCTAATGATGGTTGCATTTATTTGTTTAAATTCATTCATTCACTCACTCACAACTATAAGCCCGAAGAAGGATTTCAAACCAATATTGAATAATGAAAACACATCGTAGATACAATGCTGATTGACTAATTGATACAAGTATGTTTCTTAGACTGTTAAGTTCACAGACCTTTTTTTTTTTGGGGGGGGGGATTAGTTACAAGTGACATAATTACTTTTAACTGATTACATTTAGACCAGCATGGGTATTACTAAATTGCATTTAAAAAATTATGGATTATGTAGTTGTAGTTACTTTTTGTTTGATAATAATATTATGTCAAGAAGTCAATTCTGACTTTCCAGGGTTTTCTAGCTAGAAAATACACAGAAGTGGTTTACTATTCCCTACTTCTGAGGGGCATTCTGGGATTGTGCAGTTTGCCCATGACTATACAGGCTGACTCTACTTACAGGTGGCACAGTGGATAATCAAATTCCTAAACCTCTGAGGTAGCCAGCCAGTTACTTTTTGTATAAAAAACTAGTATTTCCTGGTTACATTATTTTTATAGACCACATGAGAGGACTTTTTCTTTCAATTTCTACATCAAGAAAACCAAGATAATGCCAACAGGCCCTATCACTTCCTGGAAATTTTATTTATTTATTCATTTACATTTTTATACCGCCCTTCTTGCCGGGGAGACCCAGGGTGGTTTACAACATCATAAAAGCATAATAAAACCCAACCCAAACCCATTGTTAAAAACTTCAAAATTACAATTATAAAATTTAAAAAGTTTTTAAAATTTATAAAGATCCACAAAACAGATGGGGAAGAAGTAGAAGCAGTGACAGACGTTACCTTCTTAGGATCCAAGATCACTGCAGATGGTGATTGCAGCCATGGAATAAAAAGGTGACTGATTCTTGGGAGGCAAGCAATGAGAAACCTGGAGAACATAGTGAAAAGTAGACACATCACTTTGCAAACAAATATTCGCATAGTCAAAGCAATGGTATTCCCGGTGGTAATATATGGTTGTGAGAGCTGGACCATTAGGAAAGCTGAGCGCAGAAGAAGAGATGCCTTTGAGATGTGGTGCTGGAGGAGAGTTTTGAGAGTCCCCTGGACAGTGAGGAGAACAAATAGGTCAATCTTAGAAGAAATCAACCCTGACTGCTCCTTAGAAGGTCAAATAGTAAAGATGAAGTTAAAGTACTTTGGACATCAAATGAGAAGAGAGGACTCGCTTGAGAAAGCCTAGATGCTGGGAAAAGTGGAGGGCAAAATAAGATGGGGGCGGCCAAAAATAAGATGGCTAGATGGTATTGTGGATGCCATGGGCACAGAGCTGGGTGGTTTGAGGAAAATGGTGGATGATAGGGTGCCTGGCGTGCTATGGTCCATGGGGTTGCCGGGGGCCGGATTTGACTGTGCGACTGAACAACAATAAAAAAAAAACAATGAGGGAATATGGCTTTATTTCAGCTTTTGTTTTTTAAGGTGTTTTTGATATGTACTATCAGAAGTAGCCATGGGAAAATGAGTAAAATTTTTGTCTTCTGGCCTTCTGGTAACATCAGCACAATGTTTTAACAAGACTTGTAGAACAAAATTGCATTTGAGATCAGGGCAAGTATAAGAGAAACAATCACTCAGCTGCCTCCAAGAGAATGAGTGACACAAGGAAATTCTTAAAAATAAGCAACATTGCAAGCCCTGATCATTCACAAAAAACTCACTGTTTTGGCCAGAGCTGAATTGGAGTGCAAAGTTTAAAACAATACGTGGTATTTGTCACACCCTTGGTTCAAGCCCTGATGTAGTTCTGACACTGGCAGAGAAACAGTAGAAACTAAGAAGCGCACCCTCTTCCCATTTGCTCTGCTTTGAGAACAGGCAGAAGTGAAGCCCTGCTTTCTAATGGTGGTTGTGGTGGGGAGCCAAACACAATGTTATTTTCCAGGAAGAATGGTAAAGAATATACTGTAGATATCATATAGGCAGCTTGTCTCTAGCTTCCGGGTTTACCCATCAAAAGCTGAAAGAGAATTATTTAGTCCATGTTTGCATAGTAAATTCTGATAAATAATTCAACAACACCAGGCCTAGAGTTTTCCTAGGCATTACCTTTCAGGGAGAAATATTGTTCGGTTCCTGACTTGACAAGGAGTGTGGAACCCTTGCAGAGTTGCCGGCGCTGTGCTAGTTGCTCCTTAGGACAGCTTTAACTCTGAAAGCTACAGACAGTATTAGGAGAAACTTACAGGGATTTCAGGGGAGTTGTCAGGTAGGAAATATGACTCTGGAACACAAATAATGTTCGTATATTGTGCACGAGAGAAATCACAGGTTTGGAAGATAGATGTTTACTAACTCAGTTTAATAGAGTAATCCATTAAACTGAATGTCTCGAGGGCAGTTTTCTGAACTAGAGTCTTTGCCTTATCTTAACAAGATGCTTTTTTCAGACAGTTAAGTGCTTAAAATTAACTTTTCTCTCTCCTCCCCAATAATTTATAACATATTAAGGTAAGTCTGATTAAGCAATGAAGATGATTTTGCAGATTTTGGCAGCATTTCTCGTATGCTTCCTTATTTCATGAAGACTATGCCATGAATGCTGGAGTCCTGGTGATATTTAGTCACAGGGTATCAAAATTAGCTTCAATGAGGCATCAGAAAGCAATAGCAAATACTATACTGGCAGTTGAACTGCATCTACAGACAGAGCTCCTGCCCTTCAGGAAAGAGCTGAAAACCTGGATGGCATGGGAGGTGTGAGGAGGTGGAGACTGAGCAACCCCCCACCACCCGCTCATTTAAAGGAAGATCACTCATGCTTTTAAAAGTTTTTAACTAGATTTTTAAATGGGGTGGGTGGGAGGTAGTTTTTCTGTAGTTTGTAGGAACTTTAAGGGTTTCTAGAGTTTAAACATTGGGGATTTTATGTATGCCACCCAGAGTCGCACACCGATTGGGGCAGCTATACATATTGAATAAATAAATAAATAAATATAACACCCCATAGTCCTTAGTGCCAGTGGTGGGCAGCAAAAAAAAAATTGCTACCACACCATGGGCGGAGCCTATGTCATGGGTGGAGCCTGTGCCATGGGCAGAGCCCATGCCATTGGTGGAACCTGCATCATGGACGGAGCCTGTGTCATGGGCAATCTAGTCATGCCTGCCATATGGCCATGTATACATCTGCAAACACAGGCAGCACTGGCTCTTTGGCTGTAAATGGAGATGAGCACTGCACCCTAGAGTCAGATATGATTGACTTTTGAGGAAGGGAGACCTTGAACCACTTGCAGGGACAAAACCTAATAGGGCAGGGCAGGGAGGTGAGCATGGTCACCCAATTTTGCTCCCCCCAGCCCAAAAGCCACCTAATTTCACCACCACCTGCCCAGAGGCCACCCAATTTTGCTTCCCCCCCCTGGTGTGTGTGTGAGCCTGTTGCTGCCCACCACTGCTTAGAGCACTCTCTGGGTGGTTGACAAGGTAATTAGCATTTTGCCCCCAACATGCTAGGTACTCATTTTATTGACCTCGGAAGAATGGAAGGCTGAGTCAACATGGAGTCCATGGAGATTGAACTCACGATGTCAGCAGTTTTGGCTGCAGTACAGCAGTTTAACCACAGTACCACCAGTCCTCAGTCAATTAGAGCAGTAAAGGACCATTAGTAGACCTGGATTCAGACCATTGATAGATATATTGTTCCATGGCAAAAATCTTAGAGTTTTTTAAAAAATAGCTGTGACATGATTTATTCTGCTTCTACTCTGTGCAAATATTATGCAGCAGTACTATTTGGGTTTACAACCATAGTCCAATAATCAAGAGCAGCCTATGGGTTCACACTCATGTTTCCGCCTCTTCTACTGGTATTTCCCAGTTTCTTTCAGTTTTGAACCTAAGGCCTATTGGTTTCATAATCCCTTACTCAACGGAAGCTGAGTAGGACACTGGCCATTCTCAGAACATTGTATACTTTGGAAAACAAAGCTGCATAAAATGATTCAAAGTCTTAACTGTACCTGTAAATTATAAGGCATATCAGAAAACAAATAAAATAAAATAAAAACACTGCAGAACTTGTTTGTTTTTAGTTTAGTATTATTATTGTTTTTGTTTTCTGATATTCCTGAACCACAGACTAACACGGCTACTATTCCTGTAAATTATAAAGCATATTCGAAAGAGCAAACTAGACAATTAGACGTGGGAGACTAACAAGCTATTAATGTTGCAGAATGTGAGAAATGTAATAAGTGGAAGAAGAAAAGTAAGCTTAATCTGGTAGGAGACTTCAAAAAATAGAAAGCTTTTTTTCTGCTAAAGTGTGCACAAAAATGCTCATCTTCTAGAACTGGGTTCCTCAAACTTAACTCTCCTGATGTCCTTGGACTTCAGTTCCCAGAATCCCTGATCATTAGGCGTACTGACTTGGGCATCTGGTAATTGAAGTCTAAGAGCACCTGGAGAGTTATGTTTGAGGAACCCAAACTTTATATTCTTGAATATGAACTTAAGTAAATGTAAAGTAAAGGCTGCCCTTGCTCGAAAGCCAATCATATCTGACTCTAGGGTTCAGTGTTCATCTCTGTTTATAGCCAAAGAGCCAGCACTGCCTAAGTCTGCAGAATTTCTGTGGACATGTGGCAGGCATGCCTCAACACGGAATGCTTAAGTATGAACTTAAGTATGTGAACATAAAATATGCATGACTAAACAGTGGGGGAAAGTTGAAATTAGTGAAACTTTATGGAAAATATGAAAGAGCTTCAATGTGAAAAGAAAACATAAAGCTCATAATGCACAAGGACAGGAAATATACATAGATGGGATTTAGAGACATTTGGTGAAATTACAGCTGAAGGGTTTTTAGATCCTTGGGTGGGGTGTGCCTCAAAGAAACACTCTGGGCTCTGCTCTTAATTGTTCCTGGGTTGTTGTTTTTTCCCAAACAACATGGGAATATGTGTGTGGAACTGGTTCAGGGTTTCAGCAATGTGGGAGGGGAAAATGCTCTTCCTTCTCCCATATGCTGTTTTGTTAAGTCTCTCCAAGGTGTTATCCGTCCTACTGGAAAACAACAACTCTGGCAGATGGATTTCAGGGAGAAAATACTGCTTAAGGGGAAACCAGTTCTGCATTTGCTAGCATGTGGCCTTGATCCAAAACACACACCCCCACACTTCCTGAGCTTCTTGTTTCATTTTCAACAAAAAGAAAGTCCAAATAATTGATTATAGACCCTCTTCATCATATCACGCTTGACCCAGGTAATACATTTTAGATACCATAAACCAGTCAGAATACCAGCAGAACATAATGATGCAGCCAACATATTAAACAATAATTTTGTCACAGTGATTCTTTGAACTCAAGAAGTTTGAAGGTCACATTGTGGGAGCTGCACTTTGGGTCTAAAATGAGGCAAGCTTACTAAACATCTAGGGATAAGATTCCCATCCCATACACTTCTGCATTAAAGGAACACTCTTACATCTGAAGTCAAAGGCTCATGGAGGAAATTAATGGTGAACATTGTGTCATGATCCAGGCTAACTTCTGAAATTTAGAGAAATGAATAACCTATCTAGAAGAAAACAGCTTCTTTGAAAAGAAAATATCATGCCTGGAGGTGAGTTTCAGCAGCCAACTAATGAGTTGTGTTTGAAACATATTGTTCAAAATTAAAATCAATAGTTCCCTTTGTCATTTTCTCCCTCCATGTCCCTCAGTACCTAATGTTTTCATCATTGTGTGCATTTGCAAGCAGATCTCTTCAGCAGCCCATTCTTAGTTGGTGGAGATTAAAAACACTTTATTTGTGGTTGCCACTGTTCTGGCATTCAAAAAGCAAGTAAATTCAGTGAATAAGATGTAGGATGCCTCCTAGAGCTCCATTCTCACTGTCCTCCACCTGTAGAGGGCAGTGGTCTATAGTAGAAGAGCCCATACTGTTTTTCAGGACTACAGGTATCTACACATCTGAAGTTCTGTCCAGTCATTCTGGGCACCCAGAGTGTCATAGTGGATAGAGTGATGGACTAGGACCCAGGAGGTTTGGGTTTAGTCCATGCTCAACTATGGAAATAAACTGGGGGAGTTGAACTGGTAAAACCACTCCAAAAATATCTTACTTATATTAAAAGGGTTGTTATGCATCAGTTTGGGCCATGATGGCTTAGTGCATTGGTGTCCAAACTAAGTCCTGGGGGCCAGGTGTGGCCCCTGCACCAATTCATCCTGCCTGCGAAGCCCTCATCACTCCTGGAAGCAGAAGTAAAACGTGCCTGTATGGGTGTGTTTTACTTCCGCTTTCAGGAGCGACGAGGGCTTCATGGGCTGGATGAATTGGTGTCAGGGGCTGCACCCGGCCCCCAGGACTTAGTGACTGGCTTCCTGAACCACATGGTCAGCCCACAACCCAAAAATTTTGGGCACCCCTGGCTTAGTGGTTAAGATGCTGAGCTTGATGACCAGAATGCTGGCAGGTCAGCAGGTCAAGATTCGAATACAGTAAAACCTCAACTTACATATGCCTTGAGTTACATAAAATTTGACTTACATAATGATTTTGTGCTAAAACCATGTCCCGATTTACACAATTTCCTATGGGTTTGCTTCGAATTACATAAATATTCTTTTTCCTATGGGATTGTTTTGTGTTATGTAAAAATTCATTTCCCTATGGGTTTGCTTTGATTTATATAAAAAAATTCATTTTTCCTATGGGTTTGCTTCAAGTTACGTAAAAAATAATTTTTCCTGTGGGTTTGCTTCGAGTTACATAAAAACCGATTTAAGCAAAAGCCTACGGAATGGACTTTTTTTTCATAAGTAGGGGTTTTACTGTACTGTACGATGGAGTGAGCTCCCATTATTTTTCCCAGCTCCTGCCAACCTAGCAATTTGAAAGCAAGAAATTGCAAGTGTGTAAACAGGTACCACTTTTATGAGAATGGTAACAGCATTCTGTGCTCTACAGCATCTAGTCATGCCTACCACATGACCACAGAAACATCTGTAGACACAGATAGCACAGGCTTTGGGGCTGTAAATGGAGATGAGTACCAGCCCTTAGAGTCAGACTTGACTGGCTTTCAAGCAAGGGAGACCTTTACCTTTACACGTTGGTTTGAACTTGACAGCACATAACAACAACTAGCCATTCTGAAAATGGCTGGACAGCATGCACAACAAAAAAGGTATGCAGCCCTGACCCAGTGCTTTCCTGATGTGAAGCCAATACTCTGAAAGGGGGGGCGCATTGTAGGTTCACTGCATGGGGTGGAACTCCAATTCTGTTTCTATCCTAACTCATGCAAAGAGCTTGTGCAGAGAGAGCTGACTCCCTAATTTCAGATATCACTTTTATGTTATGAAAGTGACTACAGAGAAGGTAAGGCTCTCATCATTATATGTGCTCTCCACGTGCTTTTTGTCAGGCTGAATATGGCTACAGAATTTTGCCTTTTCAGGATTTTAAGGCATGCAGAGTGTTCACAGATGAAGGAATCTTCTCACAACAGAACATTTTGATCTATATGTGGAAGGTCACAAGAATGGCTACACAACATGACTCCAGTCTTTCTATGCAAAGAGATTACACACTTTCATATTTCTAAAGAGGGCTCTTCTGTCACACAAAATTCAGTTTTCATCTCACCAAATTAGAATGCTAAGATGTTTAGAAAGTAATGCCTCCCAACAGAATTTCAGTTTTCCACTCTCTGATTTTCGTCTTCTTGCCTTAAATAAAAATAATTGGTCAACCATTTTTTCATGACTTCAAAGGGGAAATACAAAAGGGACAGTTTTTTTTAATTATCAACTTAGAACTGTTCAAAGCTAAATTGAGAATCAGGGTCAGGAACAAAGTTTAGTGTAGTTAAAAATCGGAGTTGCAGAGTTCACCAAATCCAGTATGCCAGAGTTCCAGAGAAATCTGGCTTATCCCAAATGTTTGCCTCCCCCCACATACACACTGGTTAAAATGC
Organism: Furcifer pardalis; assembly: GCA_030440675.1. Lineage (NCBI taxonomy): Eukaryota > Metazoa > Chordata > Lepidosauria > Squamata > Chamaeleonidae > Furcifer > Furcifer pardalis. Next base: position 279,937,668 of record CP126890.1, read on the forward strand.
AGCAAGAACTCTGCTCATGATCTGAGTTCAGTCTCAGCAGGAAGTAGGTTGAATCAGCCTTCTATCCTTTTGAGGCTGGTAAAATAAGTTTCAAACTTGTTGTGGGGGAGAGAGAGTACTCTAAGTGCTATGGAGTAGTATGTTAGTGTAACTGCTATTGCTACATATTTCAGTGTCTCCTCCATGTTGCTTTTACCAGGAGTAGACAAAAACAGACAGTTTGCATTTCTTGAGTAGTTGACATCCTTGAAGGTTGTGGAAAGTATTTGTTGAACATGTAAATAAGGAGAGCTGGACAATTAGGAAAGCTGAGTGCAGAAGAATAGATGCCTTTGAGATGTGGTGTTGGAGGAGATTTTTTAGAGTCCCCTGGACAGAGAGGAGAACAAATAGGTCAATCTTAGAAGAAATTAACGCTGACTGCTCCTTAGAAGGTCAAATAGTAAAGATGAAGCTAAAGTACTTTGGACATCAAATGAGAAGAGAGGATTTGCTTGAGAGAGCCTTGATGCTGGGAAGGGTGGAGGGCAAAAGAAGAAGGGGGCAGCCAAAAGTGAGATGGCTAGATGGTATTGTAGACACAATGGGCACAAAGCTGAGTGAGTTGAGGAAGATGGTGGATGACAGAAGTGCCTGGCGGACAGTGGTCCATGGGGTCACAAAGGGTCGGAATCGACTGTGCGACTGAACAACAACAACATGATGAGAATGAGGACATTCATATAAGTAGAGGCAGAATTTTTACAGTTCTAGGACATATAAGGTATCTCCATATTGTGCTTCTCTCCACATACATCAGCTGAGAAGCAGAAGGGGATGCCCACTCGATTGCACTTCTTCCTAGGAATTGCTCCATTAGACCAGTGATGGCAAACCTTGGCACTCTATGTGTTCTTGGACTGCAACTACCAGAAGCCCAAGTCAGCAATCCTGATGATCAGGGCTTCTGGGAATTGAAGTGCAAGAACATCTGGAGTGCCAAGGTATGCCATCATTGGTCTAGACTCTATGGGTATGGTAGTTTTGCTTCCCATTTACTACAGGGGGAGCTTCTCTTTGTTTAGCAATGAGTTGACTCCCAGAAAACAGTGCAACTGAGAAGGTGTTTTCTCATTTCCAGATGAACCATGGTGGTTGAAAGATATCTCCTTTGCCTTTCCCCTTCCCTACTTCCAGAAGTCTCCCTGTGGGATTTGAGGTAACTGCTGAGACCAGAAACCTTTTTGTTGTTGTTCAGTCGCACAGTCTATTCTGACCCTTTGCGACCCCATGGACCACTGTCCGCCAAGCACTCCTGTCCTCCACCATTGTGTCTACAATACCATCTAGCCATCTCATTTTTGGCCGCCCCCTTTTTCTTTTGCCCTCCATCTTTCCCAGTATCAAAGCTTTCTCAAGTGAATCCTCTCTTCTCATTATGAAAATCCTATCCCAGCATACCCCCCTACACACACACATCCTTCCCATGTTAGTAATAGCTTCCCTTGTTGAGTATAAGATTTCATCTTCTTCCATGTCTAGGCCAGGTGTGAAACTGCCAAAATGAAGCCACCTTTTGGTGAGTTCATTCTGCAGCTCCACTGGCCTGACCTAGTGTCAGAAAGATTAGCCAACAACACAGGGTATGCTTGACTGTGGTTCAAAAAACCACAATCTTTGAGGAGGCTCAGTCTAAGCACATTCAGCCAAATACACATGCAATCTTTTCTTCAAACCTTTGCACTCAATGCAGCAAGGTGTGTCTGACTTCTGATTGATATGGAGTGGGCAGACAGAAGGGTGCATGCCCACTTCCCCACCATGATTATACCTGAAACAAGTATGTCTAAACCAGGATGTCTATCCTTGGATTATAATTCTGGTTTCTTGGGATATCAGCTTGCTGAAGATTCCAGTTTGGGCATAACATTGATCAAATTACAGACAACAGAATGAAATTTAGCAGGGATAAGTGCACAGTTCTACATCTAGAGAAAGAACACATAGAAACAGGATTGGAAATATTTGGCTCAGTAATGCTATGAATGAGAAGGATCTTTGATTTGTGGTAGATCACTAGCTGAATATGAGGCAACCCTGTTAGGCTGACATAACAGAAGTATAGTCCTCAAAAGTCCCCCTCTATTTGGCACTATTAACACCATATCCATATTACTGTGTCCTTGTAAGGATACTGCACTTTAAGAGGGATACCAGCAATATGGAATAAGTTCAGAGGAGGGAAACAAGGATGACCAGGGGACTGGAAATCAAGCCATATGAGGACAGACTAAAAGAACTGGGCATATTTAATCTAGAGAAAAGAAGACTGAGATGCAGTACTACTTTTCAATACTTAAAAGATTAGCATACAGAGTGCAGGACACATAATAATGGGCTCACATTACAGGATATCAGAATATCCTAATACAGTACCAGGAAAAACTTCCTAAGTGTTTGAGCAGTATGAAACAGAACCAACTACCTCGGGAGGTGGTGAGTGCCACAATGCTGGAGGCATTCAAGAGAAAATTGGACAACCATCTATCAGGTGTGCTTTGATCTGAATCCCTGTACGAATGGGAAGTTGGACTCAATGGCCTTTTAGGCACCTTCCAGCTCCATTACTCTATGATTCTATGACAAAAATTCCCCCAGGTTTGTTTAGCTGCTCTTGCTGGTAATTTGTTTACAGTTTCATAGTGGGTGCAAATTCTCAGCTACTCTAGCTCAGCAGATTTACAGATTCGGCTGCTGAGTAGAAATGGACAGTGCTGAGGAAGTCATTGGCTTCTGTAGAGCAGCGAGCACCTGCTTATCTTGTGGTTTATTAGAAGGATGGTGACATTTTAGTGACAGAATGGATTCTGCATCTAAAAATATATAAATCATATCATCCAATAACTAATTAATTTGTTACCTGGTTATGATTTTGTGTGTGCCATCTGTCATCCATGGTAGTACAGCAGGACTTCATTAATAAAAGTTGACATATGTATGGTAAATGAGGCATTGCTGAAAAGTTTCATAATTCATTTTAAAAATGAATGTTGGCAAATTATTTTATGGCTTCTTTACAAATGACTCTGGATGTCTGTTGATGCTTAATGTTATTTTGCTAATGTTCACCTTGCCTTTTTTTTTTTTTTTGACAATTTGAGATTGACAATTTGACAATTTGAGATAGGGTGGCAGTAGGGTCTGTGTTTAAATATTCCCCTCCATCACTTACAAATAGCTTGCAGAATGTTTCTTTAAATTCCAAAGGGTTATCTGTGAGTAAAGAGTACGGAAACTGTAAGAACATTAGAATATATACTATACTCTAATTTTGTTGAGTAAATTGGAACTGGGTCAGAAGATTTATGATTTCATTGTTAAAGTTCCTGAAAGTGTTGGGGTTCTGCGAATGAGAGACATTTAATACTGCAACTGTTCTGGTTGCAGACCATCAAACAAAATACGACTCCTGTTTGCAATGTCAACTAGTTGCGCAGGAAATGTCTTTATCTTGAAAAAACATTTCTTACCGTTAATTCCTTCCCCAGGCAGTTATAGGGAAAAATATACTTGGCAATTGTCTGAGATCAAATAAACCCCAAAGAAGGACCCCATTGGTTTAAAATCCATGTTCTGGTGATACCTTTGTTAGACCAGCTAGAAAGACACACAATTCTTTGTGCAAGCCTTTGTGAAAAGGAGATCTCTTTGTTGAACCTGACCTTGAAAAAAGCAAGGCTCAGGGAAACTCATTGTGAGGGCAAAGTAGTCAGCACACATTTTAAAGATGCAATGGAGAAGAAGCTACAGACGGTATGGTAGAGTTCATTAGGTGTTAGAGTTCATCCAGAATTGCCCTTAAGTTGACTTGAAAAGAATTGCCATAGAAAGAAATTCATTGTTTAGTTGTCTTCTTAATTTTTTGTGCACGTTTAAAAGGAATGGCTCTTAGTTCCCTTTCAAGTTTCAACCCCAGATTTTATATGACAAATACTTGTTTTTATCTGCCCCACTTATGCCAGTTTCCAGCATATCAGACAAAATTTTATTTCTGAATTTAGTGTCAGTGTCCGGGTATGTCTTTTAGAAAATAAATACATTTTTCAGTAATACACTTAAGGAGATAGGTGTAGCCCCTCTAGCCATGTTTAGATCACTTTTCATGGCAATTGCAAGATGCATTCAGAAGTTGTGATGGTAAAACCCTTGGTAACCAGAATGTTTTAAAAGTTAAATATCTCACATCTTAAATCTGGGTGATGCTCCAGGGCCCAAGACCTTGTGGTGCATGAAACATCTTGGATGAAAGTGTTAAATTTACAGGAGAAGCTGTTATTTTCTTATTTTTTTCTTCATGACATCGATTTGTATGGCTAACATTTTAGTAATACAGTAAAAGGCATAATGTAAAGCTAAAGCCTGCTGTGAGGGGAAGTCTACACATTGAGTGAACACTGCAGGACCTATTCATAAATATTCATTAAGTCCTGCTTCATTGAAAATGAAATTTAAGTACTTAGGATAATGGAATAAACGTAGGTGGAATACTCTTTCACATAAGTGAAGAAGAAAAGAAGGCTTAGAAGGAGACAAACTAAAAGGAATAGGATTGAAAATGTACAGTCCCATTCTGCAATGGAAACCTGAACATAACATTACTGTAGCAGTCAGAGGAACTGAGTAGGGTTGCTCAGTCCAGTTTCAGTGAATTGGGTCTCCAATGTTCTGGGTATTCAGCCAGGGAGACAAATTTCAGGATTTGATGTGCTTAAGGTGCAGAAAGATTGAGAGTTCTGTATGTCAGGTTGATGGAAAGGCCTCCACCCATCCCAGTTATGTTTATATGCTTTGTCCTTCTGCAGCTTTGGCACACGAAAAAGCCAGGGTGGGGATTGGAGGAGAGGTTGGGAACACACACCCAAGCAAGGCAGACTGGAGCATCAGCATTAGAACTTGTGAGCATTCTTGTTTCATATGGTCTGGCAGCAAAGGTGCATGTGCCAAGGGGGAAATCTAGGTGCACTGGAAAGCAAACTCTTCCACAACCCCCTGGCAATGGAGGGCTTGAGAAACATGCCTTTTTCAGTATAGTATAGTTGTAGTGGGGGCTTCAGTGGCTCAAGTGGCTAAGATGCTGACTGGGAGGCAGAAGGTCAGCAGTTCAATCCCTGAGTACTGCAGGATGGAATGAGCTGCCATCTTTGTCCCAGCTCCTGCCAAACTAGCAGTTCAAAAGCAAGAAATTGCAAGTAGATAAATAGGGACCACTTCGGTGGGAAGATAACAGTGTTCCATGTGTTCCGGTGCCTAGTCATGCCTGCCACATGACCACGGAAACATCTGCAGAAGCAGACAGTGCTGGCTCTTCAGCTTTGAAACAGAGATGAGCACTGAACCCTAGAGCCAGACTGGCTTTCAAACAAGGGAAACCATTACCTTTACCTTAGTGGGGGCTGCAGTGCCTTAGTGGTTAAGACAGCAAACTTGACGACTGGAAGGCTGGTAGGTCAGCAGTTCAAGACCCAAGTGCTGCATGACAGAGTGAGCTCCTATCATCTCTCCCAGCTCCTGCTAACCTAGCAGTTCAAAAACAAGAAATTGCAAGTAGATAAATAGGTACCACTTTGGTGGGAAAGGTAACAGTGTTCCATTCATGTTGGTGTTTAGTCGTGCCTACCACATGACCACAGAAATGTTTGCAGATGCGGATAGTGCTGGCTTTGTGGTTGTAAGTGAAGATAAGTACCATACCCTAGAGCAGTGGTAGCGAACCTATGGCATGTGTGCTCACTAAACGGACTGCCATGGGCGATGAGACCCCTTGAGCATGGCAGGATCACTCTCAGTGACCTCTTCCCCAGCAATTTGGTCTAGACATCATTTGGATTAGCCAGAATTCTACGACATCAGTGTTGTGAGAAATGACCTGTGCTGCTCAAAGTAGTCGTCTAGTCGTCATTGGAGAGAGAGGAAACAATGCATGGGTCCAGAACAGAAAGAGAAATGGGCGCTCTGAAGTTGTTGGGATCCAAAAACTGTCCAAGAATGTAGGGCAGCATTAGCCTAGCTACCTTCTTCTATGGTTATCAGTTATGGGGCTCATGTTGTATCTTGTTAAAGAACAGGATCTTTAATCACAAAATAATGTTAAAACTTCTGATGATTGTCAGAACTTGTTTCTGCTTGGGTCCTTAAAGGAGAGCCACCCACATCTGCAATAGTGGCAACTGGTTCCATAGGCCACCCAGTGTACATGTTCCCCAGTGGCACCTGGGCATTTCTATTCTTACCTTATTGGGCCAGTCATCATGTCCACCTTTCCTGTCTACCCCAAAGCCTTCCTTTCTTTCATGCTTTCCGCTTGGCCTTCTCCAAAGGGACCTGGAGATGGACCACCTGTCCCATCCAGGAGGCTTCTTTAAAGAAGAAAGTCAACCCTAGAGGTAGATGTGGGGAAGTCATCTGACCCACATCTATCCCACAACTCAAGTGTGAGAACTTTGACCTTAATCTCTTCTGCTAATGTCTCCTCTGACTTCTCCACCTCCCCATATTTTCTGCTTTCCTTCTTTTCAACCAGCGCCCTCTCGATCCATTCTTCTTCTAATACTATCTCTGCAAGGATCCTACTTCACTCCCTTTACTACTCCCTCAATTACTCCAGGATCTTCCTCTCCACAGATGCTGGTGCTTGTTGGTACTGGCCTTGGATTGAATAATCAGACTCTTACAGTTGCATGTTACAAACATAGCAGTGATGGCGCTGTAGCCTGGCCTGCTCTCAACTTGTGAAGATAAAATGTGGAGCCATATGTCTTACTGGATGAGAGCATGCTTGGCTACCTTCCCACATCAGCATTGTCTTGATTTTGCTGCTGTGGAAAAAACCGTTGTTATTTTTGTTGTTATTACATTCTGCCTTCATGAACCATAATGATTTAGAACAGTAGTTCCCCATGTGGGGCCCACACCCAACAGGGAGACTTCAATTTTCAGAAGCCAAAGTTACTACATTGGCTGATCAGTGCTTTGGGGAATTGGTTTAGGCTTCTGGGAACTGAAGGTCAAAACCAAAGGTTGGGAAACACTGATTTAGAGGACTCTAACATCAGCACTGGAATAAGGACAACATTAGTTCTAGTATAAAAATAAACAAGAACATAACAATTAAACCTAAAAACATAGAACTAACCAATAGCTAATTAAATTAAATTAATCAGTGGTAATCAAAATGGCAACAATGAAAACAAATGTGTTATGGGACCTTTAGGAATAGCAGTTTTATTGTAGTAGGATGTAGGAAATCTTGTCTTCAGCTGATGTATATTGTAGAGCTTGGAAAAAGCTGGTTGAAGTAACATTTACACAAAGAGCAAATAACAGGTTGCAAATATCTGCTTACTTCCATTGAATCTATTTCTCTAACAATAAAGGTATACCAAAGTTATGGGACAATTTTAAGTTAAAGAGAGATACTGTAACTTACTTTGGCAGAACAAATTCAGTATTTAATTATTTTTATAATTAGAGGTGCTTGGATCTATATTATATAAGTCAAGTGTTGGTTTACCAGTATCTTGTTCTTTATCTGTTTGTGCTTGTTGAGAATATGATGTGGTGAATGGGAGGTGTACAAGTGCTGTTTTACAACACAGATTAAGGCTGTACACTGGCCACACAAGCTGATTTACTTGCACATAAAGGCACACAGTTTAATGGTCAACTCTCCTTGTGCCCTTATTCTGTGTCATCCTCTTATTTGTGAATTTTTGGATTTCCAGAGAAAATATACATTCCCACAAGTCACTTAGGAATAGGATAGTGGTTTAATCAGACCATCAGAATTCTTTCTGGCATACTTTTTTGCCCACATTGAGCCCAGAGAACACCTTGAGGAATGGAAAAGCTACTTAAATCCATACTCATAATTGTAGGAGGTGCTAGAACAATGATTTCCTTTTAAAAAGTAAGTTTCCAAGCTGAGTGATATATATACAGACAAGCATAATGAAAAAAAATAGGCTAAATAGCAGTGAAATGGGGGAAATACTATCTGTGACCCTTTTGTTTGGGTTAAAGGAAACAAATTGGCCACTCACAATGACAGTCACTTGTCATAACACAATTTTGCAGTGTTAATTATCAACTACAGTAAGATGGGAAGCTATTATTAATAGACACAATCTTGTGATTCATTTTATTTCAACAATATCACACAATCATTTAAAGGACTGGGGGGAAATGATCTAGCACTGCAGTCAGACTTGAGTTCCCTTCAAACAAAGGACAACTGAGGACTTCTTCGTATTTGCTAGTTTGTAGCTTTCCAACATCTATATCAGTGATGGCCAACCTTGGCACTCCAGATGTTCTTGAACTTCAATTCCCAGAAGCCTGATCAGCAGGTGTGTTGACTTGGGCTTCTGGGAATTGAAGTCCAAGAACACATGATCCTTGGTTGGCCCTCACAGATCTATACATTTCTTCATAGTCTAAATGAAAAATAAAGTGATATTTTTAAAAAAGAACAAATAATAAAAGAATGGGAAAGGGAGCAAAAATTGACAGTTTTGACCAGGGCTTTGCAAAGCCTGACTATGAACTCCTGCAATACTTAGCCATATTTATAAAGTAATGTATTTTAGGGTTTTTTTTAATGATACTTCCCATTTCCACATTAGAAATGTTTGAATTTACTGAATGTCACCATTATAGGTGGCAGGGAATTTCACTCACTGTTTTTCTTTTTCATTTTCCTTTCTTGAAAAAAATGACAAAAAATGGAAAAAAATATTTAAAGTTGTTTTTTTAAATGGTATGTGAGAAAAAGTGAAATCGACAGATTTCTTTAAATCCCTATTCATTTAAGAATCCCCTAACCCTTTTTTAAAAAATGCAATATTCTTCTAATGTCAAAAGATCATGAATTTATCAAAAATCATTGATGCATTCACGCCTTCATAGGTTTCCAGGGTTGAGTGGGCATTTGAACCCAGGTCTCTAAGTCCTTGTCTGGCATTTTACCATCTATTCAGTGAAGGGATGTTACCCGTTCTGGCCTATTTGCCCGAACCGGTAGCACCCCATCAGGAGGGGTCACCAGGTGGGTGGTAAAACCCCTGGCAACCGGTTCGGTCACCTCTCCGGCCCCCTCCAAAAATGTATTTCCAGGGAGCCAAAATGGCTGCCCAGAACTGCATATGCATCAAACCTCTGTTTGACGCATGTGCAGTTCTATTTTTTAGTGTGCATGCGTCAAATAGAGGTTTGATGCATGCACACTAAAAAAAGAACTGTGCATGTGTCAAACGGAGGTTTGATGCATGCACAGACATTTTTTTTTTAAATTCCTCTGACCACGACGTCATGATGTCGGCTACGCCCACGACATCCATGATGTGATGGTGGGCAGTGATGGGATGTAACAGGTTTGCACCAGCTCACCAGAACCAGTAGAAACTTTTCCCAGTGTCCTGGAGAACTGGCAGCAGCTTTTTTTGGTGGGTGGGGGAAACCACCTTCAGGACTTACCTTTTCACTGGTTCCCCCACTGCGCATGCACGCCAAGACTTGGTGTGCATGCATGCCTATAGTGCTTGGCACGTATGCATGGCCTCCTTGCTGTCCTCCCAAGCAGGGAGGAGGAAGAGAAGCTGCTAGCCTGAAGCTCCCTGTAGCCTGCTCCCCAGGGTAAGTGGCTCACCTTTGGATGTGGTGTGTCTGTGTGTATTTTAATGTCTATTTAATACCTTTACCCATATTGACATACTACCACAGTTCCTAAAAAGGCCTGGCGGCCTGGCTTGGGGTTTTTAAGCAAAGTCTTGGAGTTACCTCATCAATAAGCTACACATGTGCTGTTCCAATTGGAGAACCCTTAAGGAGGTACATCTGTTTTTACATTTACATTAAAGCATATTATCCTAGAGAACTGGTTAGACAAAGACTTAGTACCTAACTTCTTTAACTGTTGAAAAGTTGAAAAGTACCAAAATGAAGCCATCCTGGGGTGATTTCATTCTGTAGTTCCTTCCATCTGACCTAGTGTGAGAAAGATTAGCCAGAATAAGCTTTAAGCTCTGGTTTAAAAGCTCTGTTTGATTTGTGTTTGGGGTGGGTGGGTGGGTGTATTTTAATGTATTTTTATTTATCTTTTTATTTATTTAATGCATTTAATTTATTTACGGGTTTATGTTGTGGGTGGGTGGATGGGTTGAGAGGTGTGTGTGTGTGTGTGTTTTAAGGGCAGGTGGAAATCTTCAAAAGACACTGTGAGCCCTTGCTCTGGCTTCACAGTGTGTGGGATTTTTACCCACTAAAACCACCTCCCATTACGCCCTGCCACCCCACGGGACCGCCGTCAGGCATTACTTCATGGGGGGCAAAATGGCTATTAAAAACCCTCCTCCAATTTGGCTCCTTCTCCTCTATGTCTCTGGCTGCCCTCTTCGCAGTCTCTCCACACGTCTAAGTTCCAAGATGACCCTGGCTGCATAATTGGACACCGCGACCCAGGTAGTCTCCCTACTCAACATCTCACTGATGATATCTTCTGGAGACAGCTGTTGTCGAAAATGCCTCTGTGGAATGTGTGTGTGTGTGTGTGTGTGTGTGTGTGTGCTTATTTTTATTATTTTTATTTTTTATTTGGCCCTGCCCACAACGTCATGAAGTTGGCTCTGCCCATGACATCATGATGTCATGACATTAGCTCCGCCCACACTGTGATGACGTCACAGTGGGGTAGTAAAATTTTTGGCATCCCACCACTGACGGTGCGGTAATGGGAATTTTAACAACCCACCACTGCATCTATTTCAGACTGGCTTTGTTGAGTCTCTACTACTGAATAGCTAATCTGGGTGAATACAGGACACAAAAGTAATTCTAGCAATTGATTAGAGACTTTCAAGTTTTCAGGACTTTGCTCTTTTTCAGTCTTCTGACACAGGTTGGCTCAGATTCAGTAAACCCATTTCTTCCTCAAATGCCAAAGGCAAACTAATACTCACTGTGTAAATTCCTGTGGGATATATTTTCTCTCTGTGTCCAACAGCTGTGGCATCCACAGCAAAGAATTACAAGGTACACCTCAGGGGAAGCATGTCATGAACCAAGTGATCTGAAAAACAAAGAAGACGGGTGAAGTGTGTGTTGCTGAAAGACTCTTAATGGCTTTATTCCTAAACTAAGAAGGGGAAGGAAAGAATAGGAGTATAAAAGTCAATTGGATTGTGCTTGAACAAAATCCTTAGGCCACCGTGAGATTTTAACACTCCTTACTATCTGGAATCTATGATGGTCCATTGCAGCTGACATTTTCACTTGATAGGGTTAATCAGAAGCGTAGCTTACCTTGCCGGGGCCCCGTATAAAAATTGTTTGGGGGCCCTTTAGATGTGGGGCGGAGCTAACGTCATGACATCATGACGTCATGGGGGGAGCCAACGTCATGACGTCATGACGTCGTGGGCGGGGCCAAAAATAAAAATAAAATAAATAAAAATAAAATAAATAAAATAGAATTAAAATGTAAAAAAAAAAAAACCCACACACACCTCAACCCACCCACCCACCCGAAACACAAAACCTCACTTACCTTAATCCTGGGGCCTCTTCTTCCTCCGCCTCTGCTGTCACCGCCGCCGCTGCTGCCGATCGCTCCCTCGCCGCGCACGGCGAAGGCAAGGGGCAGTTGTGGAAGGCGAGCGGGCGAAGCGAAGCAGCCCCGAGGCCCTCCCCCCGGTTGCCGCGGGGGCTCCCTGGCAGGCTGCGCCAGCCCGGGCGGCGCTCTCCACGGTCGCTGCTGGGGTGGGAGTCCACCAGCTGCAGGACCAGCTCGCGCGCCCCATCCCGCACGCAGGTGAGCTCCAGGCGCGCGCGGCAGGGGAGCTCCAGGTGCGCGCGGCAGGGGAGCTCCAGACGCGCGCGGTAGGTCAGCTCCAGGCGCGCTCCAGGTGACCTGCCGCCTGCCGGGGGACGGGGCGCGCCCGCGAGCTGGTCCTGCAGCTGGTGGACTCCCACCCCAGCAGCGACCGTGGAGAGCGCCGCCCGGGCTGGCGCAGGCAGGGAGCCCCCGTGGCGACCAGGGGGAGGGCCTCGGAGTCGGGGCTGCCTCGCTGCTTACTCACTCTGACTCCGGCTTGTTTTTAAAAATGGCTCCAATAAAGTGCGCATGCTCAGAAACTCAATCTGACACATGAGCAATGCATCAGATTGAGTTTCTGCGCATGCGCAGTAAATTTTTGGTCTTTTTTATTTTTAATTTTATTTTTTGCCGTTGGGGGCCCCCGTAGCCCGGGGGCCCCGTATAATTGATACGGCTGATACGGCGGTAGCTACGCCTCTGGGGTTAATATCAGTGTGAGGTCAAATAACCTATGTCCATCATATCAGTCTTCATTTATATATCAAAGTATAAATTATTTCATTCTCTAAATGTTTCACCTCTCTTCAGAGAATAAAAATAAACCACTACTGTATTTCCCTCATGGCGAAGTAAGTTGTTCTTTAGCCTAGACATCCTTGCCCTCTATAGTTTACCTTTCCAGGTAGAAAATATATTCAGCTCACACCATCTTGCCTATTTCTACATAATTGTTTCTATGGTTGATATATATGAAATATATGATTCCAAAAGTATTAACATGCAATCTGTATGCTAAAGGCCCTCTTAATTTAGTTATACAAAAACCACACTTCATGGTTACTATCCTTATATCTCTTTTAATTATTTTAATACTTTTTTGTACAAACTTTCAAATTTTGACAAAAGGTTTTCTTCCACAAGCAGCTGCAAGTTAACTTGGGAACTACAGGCTGTTACTCATGTACCCAGGTTCAGTATCCACAGTTTCATTTATCTGCAGATCTAAAAATATTTAATAAATAATCCTGAGATACATTATGTATATTTCTATGGTGCATTGCCAGAATTGGCCACTAGGGGTCATTGTATGCAATGTAAATACAGAGTTCACTATTATCCACAGTACACATTTTGCACAGATATGGGGAGTGATATGTGTTGCATTTAAAATAATCAGTAAACCATATGTAAATATTATTAGTCGTCTTTGAATCTGATGAGCAATAAGTCTGCCATGAGTGCTATATTCTAAGAAGAAGAAGGTTATAGGGTTACAAATTTGTAATAAAGTGCAACTTCTTCTTGAACAATATTGTTTTTTAAAAGCATAAGAGCTACTGCTGCTATCTTCAGCCAGATGTGTTTTTTACTCATACCAATAACACACACACACACACACACACACACATACACACACATGCACACATACATACATGCATACCTACCCTAACATTATTGTTGGTTCCAACCTCAATGAAAAAGAAGGGTTTGATGGAGATAAAGAGGAACAATTCGTCTTATGTTGAATGAAGAAGTCACTATAGAAGTCAAGAACTGATGTAGGTTACCTTTTTAACCAGCACTTTTTAGAAAACCCAAACAGATGGGCTGCAAGACATGTTGTTTGGGACATTCTTGAAACTTAATGTTCAAAAAGTAATTCTTCTCATTTCAGCATAATAGGTAGTCCATGGATTTCTTGGAAGCCAGAAGAAACTCTAAGTATCTGTCATTTGAAACAATGTGGGGAAACATTGTTTCCCCTTTGGTTATGGGATGTGACATAGTTCCCTGGCAGTAGAAAGGGATGTGTACACCTGGTCCAAAATTCCTAGGATGAGTTCCACCAACTAACAAAAGACACAATCAACCCTAGCAATCAGATTCCAAGGGAGATTGGGTCTTTTAAATAATGAATTGAATTTCCTTTAAAAGTTGCAGATGTTTGAACTCAGTGTTTCAAGGAACCCTGCTGAGAGCTTCCTTCCTCTCTACAGGCACTGTAAATTGTTCCTTGGTGCATTTTTAGATGCACTTCCCCAAACTGCAAGCTTAAAGGCATAACCCTTGCTTAGATTTTGTGGGTCCACAGGAAAAGAATTTTTTAAACTTCAAAATGAATAGTAGGAATGTTTTGCAAAGTAAGAAGAGTCACAAGCCTTCGCTACTGTGATTCAGTTATGCCAGTCAGCTCAAGAACCTTGATGTAGAATTATGATGTGTACATTGCTTTGTTCTACATGGAGAATAGACGGAGCACAAGGCCAGCCCTGATGGTAGTCCAGAATTTTCAGATACCAAATGATGGATCGCTTCTCAAAGGAACAAAACAGGCATTAATTTTCAGATGTAAACTAAGTGAACTTGAAGATATTTTGGGTTGTTGGTGGGTTGTTTTTTTTTTTTGACAAGTTGTTTTAAAATTTGCAGCATTTGTGTTTATGTTTGAAACAGGTTTTCAGTTACGGTAGTAGTTCTCTCGTGTGGATGAGAAACCTTGAAAATACTGAGTCCTTGACATTTCCCCCCTTGTAGTATATAGCTAAAGTTTCTAAATTACCATTATCAGTTGAGGGTGTTCCACAAGATTGAAGAAATGACCTTTACAGTCCAATAACATTCCTTAGCCGTCAGGAATTAACACATTGCATCTATCATTCTTGCAGGCCTTTACGGTAGGTGCTCAGTTCTGTTATGCCATTCCTGTAATGATGTTATAGCCTTGAGAGAGTTTTTGCTCTCCTCCATGCAATTATAGCTCGGAAATTGGTACTCTTGCTACTGTATTATGTTATTTCCAGTACGTGCTATTTAACAAAATAGATCTCTTTAAAATCCCTGCTAGAAATCACCCTAAGATCCCAATTTACCTTTTGCCCACCCCTGTGCTAGACTAGCAGGATCTAATTGGAAAGTTCAATGCTTATTTCTTTGTATATCTGAGTCTAAACCAGGGTGAAGACAATAACATTGTTAATACTAGCAATGTACAAGCATTGAGTCAGCACCATACAACAAAGTATATAGAGGCTGTTTATTCTTTAGTTATAGCTTGAGCCTTCACTCCCCCATTCACAAGGGCCCACATTTTAGTCTTACAGTGTGACAGTAACTTAAAGTTACAACACAGAATAAAATAGTCTATAAAGCTGTTGTGAAGTAAAAGGTTTAAAGCTGCCTTCTTCTGGGCTACATTTATTCATCTCAGCAAAATGTGCACAGAAATGGGGTTCTAAGGATGGGTTATTCTGGAACTTTGAGGAAATGACTGAAATGTTCCAAAGAAGACATTTTGAGATCTCAGTACCGGTAGGTCATCTTGTTTGCCAAACTCATTAAACCAATCTTTAGTACTTGTTTGATTTTTTAATAACTCTGTGCCATCAAATCAATATCAACTCATGGCAATTGTTTCCAGGATTTACTAGGTAGATAATACACAGAAGTGTTTTTCCATCCTATTCTTCTGAGGGCACCCTAGGATTGTTTACCTTGCCCAAGGCCACAAGTGGTGCAGAGTATAAACTACAGTAAACTATTCTAAAATGGAATTCAATCACAGTGGGCTCCAGATTGACTCAACATTCCATCTTTCTGAGTTCAGTAAAATGAGTACCCAGTGTGTTGGGGGCAAAATGCTAATTACCATGTGAACCCCTCAGAGTCTACTGTATGTTCTGATATATAAGTGTAATTGTTTATGCTATTTTGTCACAGGAAGTACAATGGGGAATCAAACTCCCAGCCAAATACCTGAACTATTTGGCTATCCAGTGAGCTTATTAAATAAGCAAATATACTGTGTTGGATGTAAGAATCTCTTAGTTCTTCTCACTTGATGCACTTGCCTGACAGTGGAGAAGCTCATAAAACAGAATATGTTTAACTGACAAGTCGTTAAGGCAAGAAAAGAATGTTATTTGCCCAAGTTTTAAAAGTGCACCCAGAAAAACAAATAACAATGTAATTAAAGATATGCCAGCAGTATATTTAACGGCATTTATTCCGTGTGCCACATGGATCAAAATCTGATTACATTATATTTTATTACAGTAATTAAAGTGCAGGTGTCATTAGAATGTGCTTCATTTAGGCTTGTAAAGTGTAAGGTACCCTTCTGGGTCCAAGTGCTCACCATTTAAAAATGGTTGAGGCATCCAAAAGAACCAAGACTATGAGTGCACTTTGGTGGCAGCTGTCAGGATGGGTTTGGCCTAGAAAAAGCAAGGAAGATCGTTAGAGTGAAGTTCCTTTTGCTGAAGGCGCCTAAAGGGGAAAAAAGTTAGACCAGCAGTTCATAAATGTTTCCTGCTAACAGAGTACAATGTGCATCCAAGGGTGTAACAAATTGGGGCAGACTGTAAGTTCACATCATTTTCTAAATCAGGCTGTCACAGCTAAATCAATGTAAGAAGTGCAGTGGAAGAATAAATGTATGGCCTGGTTATGCATTAGATTTTTTTTTTTTTGTATCATATCATAGTTTTTCAGACCTGGTGCTTTGGCAGAGGGTTTGACTAGATGACCATTAGATCCCTTTTAGCTCTACAGATCTATGGTTTAAAAATCTCTAAGCTCCTGAAGGCAGAGGTTCTTCATTTTTCTTCTCTTTCCCCCATGTGTTCTTCCTTTGAAATATTCAGTGCAGATATGTCTGGCCAGGTTATCCTGCTATGGAGCAGACCATACTCCCAGCAACTTAACACCAATTGTCAGATGGCAGTTAACTAACCTGACAACCGTGAGGACTAACAGCCTTGGGTGGCAAAGTCCACAGGGAAGGGTGATGGTCCACAAGTGGATTAAATCCCATGTGAATTCATCTTGATAGAGAGCAGCTGCTTCATCAATACTTGCCTGGGGCTGAGGAGGACTTTGTGTGTCAAAAGGGCTCATGACCAGAAAGTGACTCATGGAACTGGATCAGTGGTATGGGTGTTATGCTATGTATGATGCAGAAGGCAAATGGAAGGCCACTGCATTATATTACTCCCAGGACAAGCTTCATAGCTAATCAACATGATGACAGCCAATATTTAGAATTGGATACAACAACAACAACAACAACAACAACAACAACAACAACAACAACAACAACAATTCAATGCAGACTGAGGCATGTTGATTGTGTTGCCTAAAATCTGTTTTTCCCTAGTTCTCTGCTAAGTCCAAGAAGGGCTGGGCTTCGATCTTTACTCTAGTAACTACCTATCACCTAATTGCGTATCACAGTGCTTTTATAAAAGTAAAAGATGGAAGGGAACAATTCTTACTAGTGTCCTGAACTTGAGAAAGGATAGGATAGAATCTTAATCTTTCTTTCTCACACAAAGAACAGGCATAAATCTGACACAAGTAAATAAGAAAAATAGCAATATAAAACAAGCACTCAGTTCCCATTTCATCACTGGAATAATTTCTGCTTTGAATCATATGCGAATGCATGGTTGGACCTTTCTTTCTCTGGGTCCAGCTATGTATTAGCACATCATTCAAAGCAGAAATTATTCCAGTGATGAAAAATAGCTGATTGTCGCAGTACTAAGTTCTCTCACCTCCCATTTTTTGATTTTTTTTAATTATATCAGAAACACACAAAGATGCTTTTTGGGTTGTCAGGATTTTTTACTGGAGAAACTTCACTCAGGGGACGTCTGAATGATGCTCCATTCATGTTCCCAAGATCTTTCCCCACTGAAGTGATCCCTATTTACCTACTTGCAATTTCTTGCTTTCAAACTGCTAAGTTGGCAAAAGCTCGAACAGAGACGGGCACTTATTTTATCATGCATTACTCAGGTCTTGAACTGCTGACTTGCTGACCTTCCAGCCAACAAGGCGAGCTTCTTAACCCCTGAGCCACCACAGTCTTTATTTACAAGGAACATGGTTAGTGTTAGAGACCGTTGAATTGGCTCTCTGGAATAGTGATTTGGAGGTCAACTTCTAACAAAGTGGAATTTCCATGTGACGTATAGTTTGATCTTTGGTTCACAATGGTCTGTTACATTTGAAAGCCGAAGTAGGCAATCTGCACACATTTGTATCTCTGAAACAACCAGAGCAAATGCCATGCTCAGATCTCTCTGTGAGTTATCTGACAGAGTTCATGGGTCTACTAGAGAGAATAGGGTGGATGAGGAGAGAGAACTATAGGAAAAAGGAGCATTCCACTGCTTCTGCTCAGAAACTGTCCAGAATCTGTGCACTGTCATCTTAGCCTTACCCACCAAGGCAATTTACTGCACATGTCCACTGGTAAGGTCAAGATTGCCCTTGCTCAAAAGCCAGTGGTATCCAACTCTAGGGTTCAGTGCTCATCTCTGTATATAGCCAAAGAGCCAGTGCTGTCTGCATTTGCAGATGTTTCCGTGGACATGTGGCAGGTATGACAAGATGCCAGAGTGCACAGAATGCTGTTTACCTTCCCACCAATGTGGTACCTATTTATCTACTTGCAATTTCTTGCTTTCGAACTGCTAGGTTGGCAGGAGCTGGGAGAGAGACAGGAGCTCACTCTGTCATGCAGTACTTAAGTCTTGAACTGCTGACCTGCTGACCTTCCAGTCATCAAGTTCAGCATCTTAACCACTAAGCCACCACAGTCCTATGTCCACTGGTAGACTACGCTTATTACTGGAATATCCTCTTGTTGGTATTGCTCCACCTAAGAAGAGAAGTAGCAGTGAACAGTGAGAGAACTGAGCAAGAGAATGACCCTCAACATCCTCTGAATGGATATGTGATCTCAAGTGGGCCAGCTCAGATCCAGGAAGAGCCAGTATATTTATATATACAGTACTGTATCTCTCTCTCTCTACACACACACACACACACACACACACACACACACACACACACACACACACACACACACACACACACACACACACACACACACACACACACACACACACACACACACACACACACTTCCTGTTTTTAAAACTATTGTGACCTATTCAGAGGTAAAAGATTGTTCCTGCATAATGCTAATAAAAATACTAGGATACATATGTTTGTTTATTTCCAGTGCAAGCAGCTGTCCTGATTAAGTTGTTTATTGCCTCTAATTTGTAATTTTTTAAACAGAACATTGAAGAAGTCTTTATTTTACTCATTAATAATACCAGCAACATAAAATTTGAGTTATGATTTTCTGTTCATTTTATTTTAATTCCTTACCTTGGGGAGGTAATTAGAAAGAATTTTTTTACTAATTTTAAATCTTTAAACATTTCTAACATTTAAATCCTTTAAAATGTTGGTAGCAATTAGCAATGCTAAAAAAATGCCTTGTATGAAAGTCCTCTTAACATTTTAATGCCATTGAGCTATTTTTATTAACCTTTTAAACAATTTAATGAGAACACATTTCCAGTCTTCACCTCTTTCCATATATTAGAAATAAGACAATTCCATTTACATAGTAATATATTTTTACAATTGCTTGTGGTGCATAATTTATCTCAAAATACATGCTTACGGGTGGATTTTGTCATGTTTGAGCTACTCACAACTGTTGCAGCATTCAGAGACATGAAAGAGATAGTGAATCAGAATTTACAAAGCTCAAGCTTCCCAATGAAGTCCCTCACACTTATGTTAGTGTGACAAAAAGCAACAGCCTTCAAAACGAATGAAAACAGAGAGGCTTACTGTAGCAAAAATGGGCACAAAACAAACCTTAGTTAAAGACTTTTCTCAAGATTTATAATTGTGAAGCCTCAAGTCCACCAGCTCAGATCTAGGAAGAGCTTTATGGTAAGAACAAACATTCTTGAGGGTAAAGGTCACCCTTGCTCAAAAGCCAGTCATGCACATGGGCAAAACCACATTAGAAGATGGAAGATGGAGCTAACTGAACACAGAGAAACATTAAAGAAAGGTATGGCTGAGAAACTCAACCTCCCCTATGGCACTTGGAGGACCATTAATAGGCTGAGGGTCAGATTGCCGAAATGTAATACCAACATGCTCAATTGGGGGCAGACAACAACATGCTGTGTGAATGTGGAGATATATAGAATCAAGGTCATTTGCTAGTCTACCAAATACTACCAGAAACATGCACAGATGAAGTCTTCAGTTTGGCCAACGACAAAGCCAAGAAGGTGGTTTCATTTTGGTAGTCCAGGATTTGATTGAGATACAAAAGAATAATAATTATGTAGCAGAATATGAAGGGTTTGCTAACCTCTCCCACTTTCTAATCAAAACCACACTCAGCAGGTTCTATTGATTCATTGCAAGAGATTATTTTCATGTCTTTAACAGGGAAAAAATCCTTTTGAGGCACTACAGGGAAGAAAATCTAAGGAGTGTTTTTGCATGGGCATTTGTATTTGGTTGCATTTATCTTGTCAGCTATAATAAACCATTGATCACTAATAACCTGCGGTTGTTTGCACATAGAAGTTTTCCCCATGTAGTGCAAAACCGCAATGAGGCTTACAAGTACCACAGGAAATGATCGATAACAAGGTTTCATAAAGTTCTTAGCAATAAGAACCTGGAAGGCTTTTCTTTTGTGGAGGGGAATCAAAATGGTTGTGAAAATAAGCAGCCCTTTTGATTGCTAAACAAAGTGTCTTTTTTCCTCACTCCAGTATCTCATTCATCCCCTAGAAACAACAGAAGCAAGTATACGTCACCTTCACCACCCCTTTCCTCTGATTTTTCTCATGGTAGAACAAAAATTGAATTACTTCTCTTCCATCTCCTCTTTTATAAAGGCTCTCTCTGTGTGTATATATGTGTGTGTGTGTATTACACCAAGGCCTTTGACTGTGTGGACCACAACAAAATGTGGCAAGTAATTAAAGAGATGGGAATACCAGAACACCTTATATGTCTCATGAGAAATCTGTACATGAATCAAGAAGCAACAGTTAGGACAGAATATGGAATGACAGAGTGGTTTGGAATAGGAAAAAGAGTAAGACAAGGCTGCATTTTATCACCCTGCTTATTCAACTTATACACAGAGCACATAATGCGCAATGCAGGGATGGAGGAATCACAACAACTTGAGATATGCAGATGACACTACTTTAATGGCAGAAGGTGCAGAGGACTTAAAAAAGTTCCTGATTAGGTTGAAAGAAGAGAGTGCAAAAGCTGGCTTGAGACTCAATATCAAGAAAACCAAGATAATGGCAACAGGCCCTATCAGTCCCTGGAGAATAGATGGGGAAGAAGTAGAAGCAGTGACAGATTTTACTTTCCTAGGATCCAAGATTACTGCAGATGGTGATTGCAGCCATGGGAAGCAAGTTATGAGAAACCTGGGGAACATAGTGAAAAGTAGAGACATCACATTGAAAACAAAAATTTGTATAGTCAAAGTACAGTAATGGTATTTCTGGTGGCAATGTATAGTTGTGAGAGCTGAACCATTAGGAAAGTTGAGCGCAGAGGAATAGATGCCTTT
The DNA here is from genome assembly GCA_030440675.1 of Furcifer pardalis. Taxonomy (NCBI): domain Eukaryota; kingdom Metazoa; phylum Chordata; class Lepidosauria; order Squamata; family Chamaeleonidae; genus Furcifer; species Furcifer pardalis. Next base: position 279,958,949 of record CP126890.1, read on the forward strand.
GAGATGTGGTGTTGGAGGAGAGTTTTGAGAGTACCCTGGACAGCGAGGAGAACAAATAGGTCAATCTTAGAAGAAATCAACCCTGACTACTCCTTAGAAGATCAAATAGTAAAGATGAAGCTAAAGTACTTTGGATCCCAAATGAGAAGAGAGGATTCACTTGAGAAAGCCTTGAAGCTGGGAAAGGTGGAGTGCAAAAGAAGAAGGGGGCAGCCAAAAATGAGATGTCTAGATGGTATTGTGGATGCAGTGGGCACAGAGCTGGGCGGGCTGAGGAGGATGGTGTAGGACAGAAGTGCCTGGAGTACAATGGTCCATAGAGTCGCAAAGGGTTAGAATCGACTGTGTGACTGAACAACAACACAATAGTTCACAATACAGTGGAACCTTGGTTAACAAATGGCTTGGTTAACATAAAAAATTGCATAACGAAAGGAAATCCATAGAAAATAGTGGCTCAGTTTAAGGAATTTTTTCAGAATGGATTAATTGGTTTTCAATGGATTCCTATGGGAAATTTTATTCAATGCATTCCTATGGGACATTCAACTGCAGTGTCAAAGAATAAAAATGTCTGAACCTGGCACAATGTAAATCCTGTCAGGAAGAGAATTCCACAGTTGGGCACTACGTCTTTTCCATTTTTGTTACCTATTTGATATTTGGTGGTGGAATCATCAGGTTAATTCTGACATATGGAGACCTGTTTCAAGGTTTTCTAGGTAAAAACAACAGGTCACTCTCCCCCTTATCCATGGGAATATATTCTAAGTTCAGCTGTAGTTGACCATTCCCTTCTTCTGGGGGTGACCTGGGACTGTACAACTTCCCATGGCTACGTCGGCTATCTTCTGAGATGAAATTGAACTCCAAATCAATGAACTACCCAGCTAGCTCCTAGCAGTTTGAAGATATTCTCAGAAAAATATCTGGATATTTTGGTCTTTTTATGTGAAAAGTAATATTTATGGCACTTGGTCCGAAGTAATGAAAACTTTCAAAGATGAATTGGATAGAGAAACAAACTATACACTGGTGTACATCTTTCAAAAATGGCAGGATGCCTTCCCAGGAGAATAGCTACATCAAAATCTTGATACATATATGAACTAATAGCAACTTTGGAAAACTCTTCAGAGGCAGTCAGATGTACAATGCATTATGGTAATCCAAGCAGACTTTCCAATTATTACTATGATTAGAAAATCTCACATATTCTCCCTTTCTCATCTGACTGACACGAGAAAGAAGAAAAAAAGAGCCAGTGGTAATTAGGTGAAGCAGGGCACAAAATTTCCAAAGCTTGCCTGTAGAAGTCAAATATTTTGTAGTACAAGACAGAATGTTATACAATGCTGTGACAGAGGTTTCATTGGTCTCAACTATTTGAACAGTTGTTCTAAAAACCCAGAAACTGAAAATGTTCATTTATTGGACAAGAATTTCCAGAATCTCTGAGACAGTCAATGAAAAATGAAACATTTCATTCTAGCATTTTCATTATTGGATCACTTGCCTGTCACCATGTAGAGTTCCTTGAAAAGATCATCCTAGCTGCCATTTCAAATTTGCTTAATGATGCATTTGACACCTCAGTCTTCTTTATTCATCCAGCAAAATTTTGCATGCCTTAACTCCAGAAACCAAACTATGGGGTTATAAAATTCAAGCAATGAAACATTGTCTCCAAATTTCTACTAACAGAATGAAACTATTATCAGTTGCACCCAATAATTTAACTGATTTGCTTTGTTTTCTTTTTCCTTTGTTAAAAAAGACAACAGCAACCAAATCATTAATTTTCACCATAGGGAGAAGGTTTTTAGACTAGAACGCCAATATCTGTTCTATGGTTTTGTGATGTGATTAATTATCCTACAGTTTTGACTCCACAGAAATACAGCAGCACTGACACTCATAGTAGCATAGTTTTCATGAAAGAGAAAAATGCAGGATTTGTAGAGCTGCGCTAATATGCTAGTTAAAATCATTTGGGAAGAAGATTCAGTTTCTGAAATGCAAATTCCTCCTCACCTCTCATTCTATTTTCTTCTACCATGTTTTCCCTCACTTGCTGCACTAGTCTATTTTGTCTCCACTTCAGCACACCATAGATGAGGTAAAACACAGTGTGCAAGAGAGTTTAATTCATGCTTCATTCCCAAGTGCCCATGAAGGAGCCTGATGGAGATTATGCCCCTGGTGTGTGAGGGGAAGGAGATTTAAATCTTCACCACAACCATTTCTCTTTCTTACATCCCCACAGTCAAGCCCTTGATTTTCTAGTAGTGGTGAACAGGAATAGCAGCAATGCAGATATGTTACTTTCCATGTATAGAAAGTGTCAACAGGGAATGGGGGAAGCTAGCTACATATCTTGGAACATGGTGAGTGCATTTGTGAACAAATGGTTTCACTACTCCTTATCTTTCAGGGCTTTTCAAACATTGATCTCACTTCCAGAGCACTGAGACAACAAACCCTGCTCCCCTTGTGTCTCTTACGTTTTGTCGAACCAGTGCTTTTTCCCTATGTAAAGTTTGAGCACATGGACAACGAGCATGAATAGATGGTCTAATTCATTGCAAAATTGCATACAATCTTTCCAGCCCCATTTTGTTTCCTAATTCATGTAAAAAGCTTTGCAACACTTATTATGAGCATTGCACATTATATAAAGATATTTGTTGTTGTTCAGTCACACAGTTAATTCTGACCCTTTGCGACCACATGGACAATTGCCCGCCAGGCTCCTCTGTTCTCCACTATCTTCCTTAACCCACCCAGCTCTGTGCCCATTGTGTCTACAATACCATCTAGCCCAGTGGTGGGCATCACCAGGCTCGCACCACTTCACCAGAAACAGTAGCAGAAATTCTGGCTGGCTCCACCCATCCAAGTTTTGAAATAAAGTAGTCTTAATTCGGGTGCAATGCAGGGCTTTCCCCCTGGCCACGCCCACCATACCACACCCACAGTGTGGTGTTATTGTTATTGTTATTGTTATTGTTATTGTTATTGTTATTGTTATTGTTATTGTTATTGTTATTGTTATTGTTATTGTTATTGTTTTGGGAACCACCACTGATCTAGTCATCTTATTTTGGACAGCCCTCTTCTTTGTTTGCCCTCCACCTTTCCCAGGATCAAGGCTTTCTCAAGTGAATCCTTTCTTCTCATTTGATGTCCAAAGTACTTTAGCTTCATCTTTACTATTTGACCTTCTAGGGAGCAGTCAGGGTTGATTTCTTCTAAGATCGACCTGCTTGTTCTCCTTGCTGTCCAGGGCACAGTATAATCTCGCATAAAGAGCACCTTGTTTAGAGACTAACTCGCTTAAAGAGCAGAATTTTCTCTGAATGGTTGCCTCATTTAACAACTAAAACCAACCACAAACTCGCTTAACAAATACATTGGGGTTTGCAATTCCCCCGCCAGAAGTCACAATTGGTCACTTACAATGGAGTTTCACTTAAAGAGCAAACTCGCTTAAAAAGCAATCCCATGGAACACATTATGCTCTTTAAACGAGGTACCACTGTACTCTCAAAACTTTCCTCCAACACCACAAATGTGCAAATGCTGTTAGAAGCCAATACACCTTCTGTTTCATACTGAGCCTATATTTCTCAATATTACAGTTGTTTATTTATTGTGCAAGGCGTTAGATCTCATAGGGCTCATTCCTATCTAGCCAAGATAGGTGGGGACTGGCTGAGTGGACACTAATGTAGATGTAATTTTTCTTCCTCACTTTGTGATGAGAGCAAATATTGTCTAAATGCTTAAATGTTGGAGAGAACAAGGCAGGTCAGTCAAACAATGTGGGGTCAACTGCATGGTTTATCCTGAAGGGTTTCAGTAATGATTTCTTTGAAATTAAAGATTCAAAATAGTTAAACACTGTAATATCCTTATCAAAAGCAAACTATATTGCTCTTTTTTAAAATCTCAGTCATCATTAGTAGTTAGAGTGCCTAAATGTAATACAAACAGCTCAAGTGAGTTCTGCTGGTAGACACACACTGAATGGGGAAAGATAGAGTCCAGCTTATTTGCTAGTCTGATGATTACTACACAAAACATGTACTGATCAGGACTTAGTTTTGACAAACAACAAAGCCAAGAAGATGGCTTCATTTTGGCATTCCAGTTTTTAATTGGGACATGAAAGTAGTAGAAGAAAATTAATTGTTAGTTAATTTTATAATTACACACAAACATTATTATTACACACACCCCACACTATTTCTAAGCCAGTCCAAACAACATATAGAAGCCAGGGTTTGCAGTTGACTTACAAACTATGATTTGCTTAGATCACAATGTGTTTTACGTCTGTATCCTGAACCCTAACTTGGTCGATGGCTGTATTTTAAGCTGTCCATCCTGAAACATGAGCTAACAAAAATGTAAAAGAAGAAAAGGACAGAAATGGAGAAGCTGGAAGTCACAAATCCAGTTCTTCATGGATAATGTCACCCAATGTGTACATTGTTGTATGTTTGTATAGATTCTGCAACAAAATATGATTCAGAGATCAAGACTGTCCCATCCTAATGCATGGGAGTTAAGTAAAATGAGTAGTGTGACCATGTGAGCCTTCGATTGGTTAAGTAATTGTGCATCATCAAATTAATTCTGATTTATAACTCTTGCTGAGGTTTTCTAGGTACAGAGTCGTTAGACATGGTTCACTAGTGTCTTCTTCTGGGTCCCCATTGGGATTGTGTAGTTTACCCCGTTCCACACAAAGTTGGGCTTTTCTCCTGCAAAACATAATGGGAAACTGAAGTAACTTGTAGTTCTTCAGTCTCCTGCTCACTCAGCACCTAGACAGTTTTGTTTGGTAAAGGTAAAGGTCATCCTTGCTCAACAGCCAGTCATATCCAACTCTAGAGTTCAGTGGTCATCTCTGTTTATAGCCAAAGAGTCAGTGCTGTCTGTGTCTACAGATATTTCTGTGGACATGTGGCAGGCATGCCTCAACACCAGAGTGCGCGGAATGTATCAGTGCCTAAACTTATTATCCCATTTGTTCACCTGTTTAATCATTCTTGGAAAGCGCCATTGTCTTTAACTGTGGAGGAATATTTGGATAAAATGTCTTAAGATTTTCAATTTTCAGGCACAATCTATTATTCTGAAGCATTCAACAGAATGAGAGAGTGAGAATTCCTCTGGAGGTAAAGATTCAGAGAGACTTTGGGGGATGTCAGTTAATATTTGCATGCTGAATAGTTCAGCATGCCGCTCCAATTATCTGAGACTCGATCACTGTGTGTAATCATAATTTGTTCACCAAACTATCCAGGCCTGTCAGAGCAGTGCCTGAAATTAAGCCTCAGCTGCATGCACATGGCTTATGAAAAATTGAATGGCAGTCCATTTTCAGCAAACATGACAAACACAAAAGAAATTATGAATTAATTTTAAACCCTCCTAACAGAGCCTTATCAAGCAGAGGGGAGCTTTTGTCTTATTAAAGATTGGCATTCCAGGCTGATGTGCTTAATTAGTATCAAACATCTCCAAATAGCTATTGACTGACAGTCCAAATCAGTCAGTGCCCTCACTCCTAACCTGCTCCGAGTTACAACCATAACAATTGGTAACATGGGAGACTAAATAGATTGTGCCCACATGGCTGACAAAGTAGGCAAATGTCAATTTGACACATGCCTCAGACTACCACAAATACACAGCACAATTAATATTAAGCTAAATATAAACTACAGAGAAGCTGTCAAACAGAGATGGCTTTAGATCAGGGATTCTCAACCTGCAGCCTGTGGGCTAGATATGGCCCATGGCACCATTTCATGTGTCCCCCACCTCCTCCACCACACCAGGAAGTGCCATGTAGTGGAAGAAGGGGAAAATGGCCATTTGGCCCCCAAAGTTGTCTGAGGGAGTATGACCCAGCCTCTGGCTTTAAAAGGTTGAGAATTCCTGCTTTAGATGACTTTAAAAGCAAACTGGAATCAAATTAAATGATATTCTTAGCACATAATAGCTGAAATCTCATCGTTTGCCTGTAAGTTGCATTAGGATAGGCCGCTTGAATTTGCGAGTTCCATTGATTCATATTGGCCTACTCTAGTGGTGATTTACTACAATAAATGGAGTTGGCTCATAAAATCCCCACTGATTCAATGAACCTATTGTAGTGCAATTTATTATCCTAAGCAACATAATTTCAGTGATTTAGATTGGTTCCTCCCTGAAGCAGCAGCACAAGACATCTCTTTATCAATTCATTTTAGCATATGCTTCTCTCCAGTAATGGGCTCAAAAAATTTTTTTACTACCACACTGTGGGAGTGGTATGGTGGGCATGGCCACATTGCACTCAAATTAGGACTACTGTACTTTATTTCAAAACTTGGGTGGCCAGGGCCAGCCAGAATTTCTGCTACTGGTTATGGCGAACTGGTGTGAACCTGCTGATGCCCACCACTGCTTCTCTCCCCCTTCACACCATGCATTGAACCACATTTTGCTTTATGATTGGTCATGGAAAGGTAACATTACTCTAATTACAAGCCAGTTTGCTGAGGCAAGCATCTTTGAATAAACCCTGTTGCTCTGTGATGGGATGACAAATTTGTTACCACCACTCCATGACGTCATGACGTCATGGGCGTGGCCAATGTCATGACATCATGACGTCATGACGTCATGGGCGGAGCTGATGTCATGATGTCACGATGTCGTGGGCGGGGACTTAAAATAAAAAATAAAATAAATAAATACACACACACACACACCCTCAACCCACCCGCCCACCCACCCGCCCACCACACAAACCTGTAAATAGATTAAATAAATAAATAAATAAAATAAAAATTAAATAAAAATACAACCCCAAACACAAACCCCTCACTTACCCCTGGGAGGGCTCGGCAGGGGCGGATGGCCAGGGCAGGCTAGGCCTCAACTTGTCTGGGGGGGCTCAGTGACCCCAGGGGAGGTGCCCTCCTCTGAGGGCTGGTGCCGCCTGCCCATGCTGCCGAAGAAGTCATTGCCGCCGCCATCTCCGCTGCCATCTCTGCTGCCACCACCATTATCACCATCGTCGCCATTGCCACCGCCGTCATCGCCGCCGCCATCGCCGCTGTTGCCATCATCACCGCCGCTGCCATTGCTGCCGCCATTGCCGTTGCTGCCGTTGTTGCCACCGCTGCCATTGCCGCTGCTGCCGCCACCACTATCGCTGCGGTGGCGCCGAATTTTTTTAAAATTGGAGCCAAATTGGTTCTGATTTAATGCGCATGTGCAGAAACTCAATCTGACGTATTGCGCATGCGTCAGATTGAGTTTCTGCACATGTGCAATAAAATTGGAGCCATTTGGCTCTAATTTTACTGCGCATGCACAGAAACTCAATCTGATGCATGCGCAATGCGTCAGATTGAGTTTCTGCACATGCGCAGTAAATCGGAGCCATTTTGGCTCCAATTTTAATTTTTTTCTTTCGGTGAGGCTTCCGGAACTGGACGCCTCAAAAGTTGACTCCCCTCCCAGAGAACCCTCCGGGATTGTTACTACCCGTTCCAAGGAACCGGATGGAACCGGGGTCATCCCATCACTGCTGTTGCTCAAAGGAAAGCATGTTGATTATAGAAAACAGTCATTCCCCTTAAATATCACAGACCTGGAAAAGCCAGTGAGTCATCATGTCAACTCCATATTCAAGAGGTATTAAGAGTCGAGCAATGGTAGAAGGTCATGCATCCATTTCATCTTTGCAGACTTCTCAAAGGCATTAGACAGGACTCTGTTTTGAACACAGTCATGTGATGCTTAACACTGGCAGAGTGAAATGGGCCAGTATCAGTGATGGGATGTAACAGGTTCGCACCAGTTCACCAGAACCAGTAGTAACTTTTCCCAGTGTCCCGGAGAACCGGTAGCAGCTTTTGGGAGGAACCACATTCAGGGCTTACCTTTTCACTGGTTCCCCCACTGCACATGCATGCCAAGCACTTGGTGTGCATGCACGTCTACAGTGCTTGGCACGTATGCACGGCCACCTTGCTGTCCTCCCAAGTGGGGAGGAGGAAGAGAAGCTGCTAGCCTGAAGCTCCCTATAGCTGGCTCCCCAGGGTAAGTGACTCACCTTTGGATGTGGTGTGTCTGTGTGTATTTTAATGTGTATTTAATACTTTTACCTATATTGACGTACTACCACAGTTCCTAAAAAGGCCTGGTGGCCGGCAGGCCTGGTGGCCTGGCTTGGGGTTTTTAAGCAAAGTCTTGGAGTTACCTCATCAATAAGCTACACCTGTGCTGTTCCAATTGCTGTTCCAATTGGAGAACCCTTAAGGAGGCACAGCTGTTTTACATTTACATTAAAGCATATTATCCTAGAGAACTGGTACGATGACCATATCCATCTTGCAACATGATGCTGCCCATATGTGTGTGTGTGTGTGTGTGTGCTTATTTTTATTTTATTTTATTATTTTATTTTATTTTATTTTTTCTTTGGTCCCGCCCATGACATTATGACATCATGATATTTGCTCCGCCCACACTGTGATGACATCACGGTGGGATAGTAAAATTTTTGACATCCCACCACTGGCCAGTATAATGACTTTATGACTGTAAAATCATAAGAGCCCTGATGGTGCAATAGTTAAACTACAGTACTGTAGCCAATACGTTTTAAGTTTGATCCTGACAGGACTCAAGGTTGACTCAGCCTTCCATCCTTCCAAGGATGGTAAAATGGGTACCCAGTATGTTGGGGGCAAAATGCTAATTAAGCACCCCATAGTGCACTATGGAGTGGTACATAAGTGTAATTGTTCTTGCTAAAATAGGAATAATTCCCTCCAGATACCCATATTAGGTAAAAAGGAAAACTTGTATGCATTGTCCCAAAAATCCATTCAGCCTAGGACAAGATCAAACATAGGAAGCCTAGGCTTACATATGGAACAGTTCAGAGCTGGCTGTGTGCAGGTATTTTGCACACATGGCGGAGGTAGACCAACCATGACTTACCATTCTACTGAAACAAAGATTGACAAACCATTAAGCAAAGGAAATACACCAGGGAGTGTATACTTAGAGAAAACTCAAAAGGTCCTGGGGCTCATTCCCTCCCAGATAGCTTCCTATCAATCCACCCTAGCTGCTAAACCACGCAATAGTTAAGTACAGTGTTGCTTCATTTCTCTACCTAATTCCAAAAAAAATGTGTTATTGAACTTTCTTTTTATGTATTATTTGTTAATAAGCAATTGTACCCCCTATGGACACGCATGCACATGCGCACACATACACACACATATACTTTAAGAATATATCAAGAATGCATATCTGATTTTAAAGAAAAAAATAAACAGTAAAAAGAATGGCATATAAATCACTACACCATAATCTGCCCCTTCTTCAATTGTAGACATCTCTCTCTCTCTCTCTCATATACACATACTGTACAAGGAAATTCAAGACAAATAGGGAAAGTAAAATTACCTCTGTAGTCCTTAAAAGTGCATACAATGGAATTAGCAAAGGCAGCACTATTAATAATCTGTTATATTGCTCCATCAATTACTTGGCTCAGCAAGCCATTTAAAAAAGGACTCTCATAAATTCTATTTCCTGCAGTTGAGGGATGTTACCCATCCATTTGCAGGGAAGTTTTACTTTACAAGGATGTAAAATGAGGTTTGATCCAATAGTTATTAAATGGGAGGCAATGGAAGATACAAGTAGCTTTCTCATTTTGTTTCATACTGGAGGTAAATTAAAGCGCCCCCCCCCCAATCAAAGGCAACAGTTAATCTCAGCATTTTTAGTTTATTTTTGAAGACACCCACTCGCTTCAGATGTGAGGTGACAAAAATGTATTTCTCCAAAGCCAACATGACAGAGCCTCATTAGAATCCATGAGCATCTTTCCTTCCTTCCTGTTTTCCATTCTTCCTCATGTTAAGGCAGGAGATCTATGCGTCAAAATGCTTCCATACAGCAATCTGCTGAAGACTGTTCTCTTTTTTCCTGACCTGAAAATGGATAACAGAAGAAAGATATATATGTTTTAAAAATAGATGTTTCCAATAAAATTTCATGAAAGAAGACATTTAATGTAAACCTTTGCTGTGGCAAAGAATATACTTCCCTGAAGTGTGTGTTCTAATCTGTGAATAAGGGAGCTTTTGAGAATTACAGGAACTAGGAAAATTTGAAAAGTCTGGGAGTCCTTTTCCACTATCCCCAGACCTGTCACATGTTATGTCAGTAACTAGAAGGTTACTTTTGCTTTCTAAAAAAGTCATTTCTAGATTTTGCTCAGATGAGCTATAGGAGTACACACACCCTACTTTAGAGGAGATTTGCACCCTCAAAGACATCTGAGAAGTCTGTTTTCCTGGTTTTTAATAAAAACACGAGGAGGTGATAGGAACATAAAAACAGCCTTGGGGAGCTGGTAAATTATTTTCACCCCTTACTTTACAGTTTGGGCTCAGAACATTGAATGTTCAAGTACTGACAAGGACAAAAGTGTGAATAGACTTCTCCCTAAAACCTGAGTTCTGTTATACCTGACATTAATGCATTGAAAGCCACACCTCTGGTTCAGATGCCAGTAAATTTTAAAAAACAACAACTAATAAACTGATATGAATTAAAATCATTGTAGTTTAGGGTATTTTGAATAATCTCATCCATTCCTCTAGACCAGGGGTAGGCAATGTTTTCAGACCATGGGCTGGTCCTGCCCCCGACACACAGCTGCACAGGCCTCCAACACTTCCCATGGTGGAGGGAGGGAAGGGGGACCATTTTTGCCATGTTTTTTTTAAATTGCCACATTTTTGGCACTTCTGGTGGCAGTGGGGAGATTCCGGTGGTGCCTAGGTTCCCATCATGGGTTGGATTAATTGGTGCTGTGGGCTGGATTAGGCTCATGGGCCATAGGTTGGTAACCACTGCTCTAAACCATCTCTTGGTGCTATGATAACATATTGCGTCCAGATCTCAATATATTAAAACATTTGTTCTAAAGAAGAGAGCAATTAATATTTTCCTTTATTTATTTATTTATTTAATCACATTTTTACTCCCACTGTCTCGCCAAGGTGACTCAGGGTGGTTTACTCTTTAAAAAAAAAACACCACAGATAAAAACACTACAGAAAAATAGGATAAAAGACATTTAAATATTAAATTGTTAAAATTTAAAAATTTAAAATACCATCTCCAGTGCCACATCCCCAATTTTCTAAAACTAACACTAAAACAATGAAATTTGGGAGCCTGGGTGGCACCCATTTGAGCCGGCCTGGCATGGCTATCTCCCCAGCCAGCCCCCACACCCGTTGCACAAGCCAGATTTTGAGGTTTTTATGAAAGGACAAAAGCTCTGCCTGTAGATGAAGCTCAGTTGGCAGGAGGTTCCACAGGGGTGGAGCAGACACAGAGAAGGTCTTCCTTCTCATGCTAGAGAGGCGAGCCTCTCTAGCTGATGGCACAATTAGAGAGCCCCAGTCTGCTCTAGTGGGATGGGAAGATGTCCTGGGGGTGATGCAGTCCCTTAAGTATCCTGGTCCACTACCATGTAGGGCTTTAAAGGTCATCACCAGAACCTTGAATTGCACCTGGAGGCACACTGGTAGCCAATGCAGCTCCCGCAGCAGGGGTGAGGCATGGGCATAATGACGACACCCCATCACCACTTGGGCAGCCACATTTTGAACCAGTTGAAGCCTCCAAATGGTCATCAACGGCAGCCCCATGTAGAGCTCATTACAATAATCCAGTCTGGAGGTGACCAGTGTGTGAGTGACCATAAGTAAGGAGACCCAGTCCAGGAGTGGGTGTAACTGGTGAATGATGCAAAGTTGTATGAAAGCACTCCTGGCCACAACTGCCACCTGCTCGTTGAGCAGGAGTCATGAGTCCAGGAAAACCCCCAGATTACGCAATGGGTCTGTCTGAGGCAAAAAAAAAATCCGTACAGTACTAAAGATGGTAGCTCCAGTGATGACATGGGAACTCTAACCCACAGCCACTCAGTCTTGCCAGGATTCAGTTGTATCCCGTTGTCTCCCATCCAGTTCCCTACAGGCTCTAGGCACCTGGATAGGACTTCCACTGCATCACTTGAATCACCACGGGCTGAGATGTACAGCTGAATATCATTTGCATATTGATGATACATCACTCCGTGGGAATGGATGTTCTCCCCCAGCAGTTTCATGTAAATATTAAACAGGCACCGAGCCCTGCTGCACCCTATATTGGAGGAGCCTAGTGCTGGACCTCTCGCCCTCCAACAATACAGATTGATTCCAGCCCATCAGAAATGAGGAAAACCAGGACCGCACAGTGCCCTGAATCCTCAATCCTTGGAGCCGCTCCAGAAGGATACCATGGTTGATGTTATCAAAAGCTGCTGAAAGGTCAAGAAGAGCAAAATAAATAAATAAAAAGGACTGTTCATTTCTGTTAATGAGATGTGTTTTTAATATTTCAGCTTCCAGGTTCATATTAATGTTTCTTAAACTGGGATTTAGACAACAATTGATGTTACATCTAACAATCTCATATATGAGGGGGAAAGCGAAACATCCCAAAATTATCAGTGTTTGTCCCTGTCATTCTGATACTTAAAAAAAATCTTAGTAAAAGCAATTAACATTTTTTTTTCAAAACAGAACTACATTTGAGTCCATAATGCTAATTAGTCACCCCTTGACACATCTCAACATGGTAGTATGAATAATAACCCCTAAGATTTCAGTGAATGTTTGAGGGAAGATCTTTTCTAGTCTTGAGAGATTTTAATAATCCATTCATTTCATGAAATCCAACACTATTGCTTTCCACAGACCTGTTTGTTTAAATGTATGGCATCCACTGCTGTCCTAAAATGGTACTCAAGATGGATGGCTAACAACAACTTTCAAATTAAAAACACCAATGGAAATGTGTACACAGGTCAAAAGACATTTTCAAACAGATCAATAAAAATAAACAACCTATACATTTAATTTTAACAGAACATTAATACTGAAGTCCTATCTGAATTAAAAAGAGTGTTTTAAAAATGGCTTCTTCTTTTGTGTCCAAATCAAACTTTGCACTGTCAAAATGAAGCCACTTTCCTGACTTTGTCATTGGCCAAATGTAAAGATATTAGGGAGGAGGCCAGACCAGCAGTTCTCGGGAAAGGGTTCCAAACTCTGGAAGCAGCTGTTAAGAAAGTTTGGTTTCAGTGTCCACCAGTCAGGCGTCTAAGGTGGTGTGACAAAGAAATGATCATTAAACTTGGATAGACTTGTTAGGGAGAATATATTTCAAGTAGACTTGTGTCAAGTTATACTGATAATTGTGTGCTGTCAAGTCAATTCTAACTTAAAGTAACCCTTTCTAGCGTTTTCGTGGTAAGGAATACACAGAGGTAGTTTACATTTCCATTCTTCAGGGTCTGTGCAATTTACCTAAGACTACACAGGCTGGTTGCTTAGTGGTTAAGATGCTAAACTTGATGAGTAGAAGATTGGCAGGTCAGCAGTTCAAGACCTGAGTACTGCACGATGGAGTCAGTTCCCGTCTCTCTCTCAGCTTATGCCAACCTAGAAGTTCGAAAGCAAGTCATTGCAAGTAGATAAATAGGTACTACTTTGGTAGGAAGTAACAGTGTTTTATGCACTCTGGTGTCTAGTCATGCCTGTCACATGTCCATGGAAACATCTACAGATGCAGACAGCATTGTCTCTTTGGCTATAAACTAAGATGAGCACCAAATCCTAGAGTTGGATACATCTGGTTTTTGAGCAAGGGTGACCTTTACCTTTACCTTTACTATACAGGCTGACTCTTTTCCCAGGAGGCACAGTGGGGAATCAAACTCCCAACCTCTGGCTCCACAGCCAGATACCTAAGCCACTATCCAACCAGCATGGCAAGTTATAAAGGGGGCTTTGCAGATAATAACAGGCACTTTGGATTGCACCTGCAAATAGACTGGTAGTTGCAGAAGCAGATATAGCAAGTGAGTCACATGTTTCTTGTACCTAGGTCTGACTGACTGCCATCTCTTTGAATCTCTGGGTAATGATCTATATTTGGCGCTGCTTCTTTTTCCTGACACTTTGTACTTAATAGCACCCTGTCAAACAACCAGAGCATTGTCTGAATCTGTTTGAGTTGGAGAAATTGGTTGAACCCAGTCCTACAACTATAAACCTAAGAAAACATACAAATACCATTATCAACTTTCACTAGCAGTGTTTTTACAGGGTTAATTCAGGATCCTTTCTTTAGGTGTATCTCGAGACTCCGGATATTAGCTGAGTAGTGTTTTGTTCAAGTCCACCATTCAAGTATTAACCAGAAATGCCCTGCTTAGCTTCCAAAATGAGATAAAAACCGTATGCTCAACATGTATTTTATTTATTTATTTATTTAAATTTGTTTATCGCCCTCCTCCCCGAAGGGACCCAGGGAAATTCCCAACACAACAGCATAGACAACAATTTAAAACCAGTATATGTATATGTTAATAATCTGTTATAATTTGTCTTACACATTTAAAAGCTTCTTTTTTTAAAAAAATAGTATTTTATCAAAAAACAGCTTAATTATCAAAAATATAAAAGAAATCACACTCAAACCATCTCAATTAATGAAATAGCATAATCTAAAACAAAATACAGTAGCTGAATCCATAATAACAGAATATAAAAGGGAGAAAAGCCATCTGGAAGTATAATTAATTTTACTACAAAAGTTTTATAAAATTGTTATTCAAAAGACTTCAGATAAGGCCCGTTTTCAGGTCCATCCCTGGTAAGTCTGATTTAAATGGAGATGAGAAGGCAGGGAACTAAAATGAACATCTTAAAAAGTAGGAATGTGAAGAATAATTAAAAAAAATTACTTGTTCTTGATCAGACATGGTATCTCATCACATTAAGATGGTCGGCTGTGATATTGCTTGCATGTCTGAGAGCTCTCACTTCCAGCGTGAGAAGATAAAAAAGAGGAGTACAGTAGTGTGTTATTTTGGTCAAGGCTTCTCCAAGTTGTACAAAATGTCCCAACATAAATCCACTGTGTTTGCAGCTTGAGAAGCAAAGTGCACAAACAGGAAAGCAAAAGAATTGGATAATTGATCTAAAATTTATGAACAACCCATCCAATGCTTCTAATTTCTAACTGTCTCTGCAATTAACGTTGCTTTGTGCAATTTACATAACTTGTGCAGTGTTCTCACAAATGTAAGAACTCTTATCGTGGGTGCCAGAAAATATCTCCCCATCTCATAGGTAAGGAAGATAATTCCAGTTTCTTTGTCTCACATGTGAGAATTGGACAAGAAAGGATTTACATCCCAACTTGAAATACAGACAGGCTCATAGTTGGTGCTTTACATCAAGTCTGGGCAGAAGGAGTTGCTTGAACATAATGGCAAAGGTCTTTCTTGCATCCCCAGTCTAACACCTGGGAGTGTTTCTATTCCTCTTATAGTTGTTCAAGACCTTTCATTCAGGAACAGCTTTTCCTATGTATCTGTCTGAAGGTAGAAACTGGACATTAGATCTGGTTTAGTGAAGTCAAGGCAGTAAGAATGATAAATGTCTGAATTACTATTTTGTGTGCCCTACTTTTGGCTGTCAGTGGTATTTTCTTTCTCTATAATTAGCCAACTGGTGGAACAAGAAATGGGCTGAGCTAAAGCTTCTCTTCCTGATTTTGTTGAGGGAGGTTTTCTTGAAAAACTGCCTCCATTTTCCTCTGCCCACGGTGATACAATCCTGTCTGGAATACTGTAGCTCAGAACCCTCCAATCCATTTGTCTTGAATGAAGACGAAAGCCATATTATTTTGCAGGGGGGGGGGATGAGAATTATTCAGGTGCTTTGATGCAAAGGACAAAAGGGATGTGATATTGTATATACGTTGCCAAACAACTCTAGGTTTCTCTTCAAAATAAACCTGATGAATAACTGCTTGTTCTTTTTGTATGTGCTTGTGTCTGTTTGTATATATGAACAAAAACTATCATAATAAGCCATTTTATGACCTATGTAGAAACCTGAAATATAAAATTGGGATAGAGACTAATGCAGAGATATAAATAACTGTAGCAAAAATGCTTTTTCTTTCAACAATCTGGAAGTCTCTGAAGCCATTCAATGGTTATTTTTGGTTTTGAAAGACTAAGCAGTAAGAAGGTGGATTTTAGTATTATTTACTGTGTTGCAATTAAAGTGTTGATCATATAAGCATGCCTGGCGGGGGAAGTGCATTAATTTATTAAATGGCAGAAGAAAGAGTGAGAAATGGGCCTTGGTAAATTTAGGTGTAGCAGAACAGTAATGACTATTACTACAAAGTGGTCCATGGGGTAGCAAAGGGTTGGATTTGACTATGCGACTGAACAACAACAAATTATTTTTCTCCCATTTCTTTTCTAGAAAAGAGAGACAACCATCCAATAATACATGTTGTTCTTGCAGGCACAAAACATTTTAGGGCCATTCATCCATTAACCTGATTAGAATTAGTCATGCTCAGTACAAATGATTTACTCACTCTTTTGTACATACAGTACTCTTCTATGATCCTAACTAAACAGATATAAGGGCCTATTTACATGGCATTCAAGCTAGGGAGATCTTTACCTAAGGTGTGATGTAAAAAAGAAGAAATCCTAGTCACTCTAATCCCTTGGAGTGTTGTGATCCAGCCCTCCAACTCCAAAGAGGACCTGAATCAGGGGGCACTCCCTATGCCCAGCCCAATTCTGTACCCGAGGCCAAGGATTCCCTGAGCCAGGGGTCTCAGCCTGTGCCTGGCCCAAGTCTGTTTTCCCCGGCAGCTGACAAGTCAGATCCAGAGCCTGGCTCTGACAGTGATCAGCCCTCAGTCAGGGAGAGACCCAGGAAACAGCTATACCTGAGATGCAGGTGGGCTAGAGCGAAGCACCAAAGAAGGCCCCCAGCTGATTCCTATTAGCTGGGAGGCTTATATGCAAGCTTCTTGCAGCCTGCCAGCATCGGTACAACTCTTGTGCGAAGACCGACATCCTGCTTGACTCCAGACTGCCTGCCTAGACCCTGACTTGCCTGCCAAGTGTGATGACACCCCTGGACACCCTTTGGATTAGACTAGTGACTTGGACTACCAGTAAACAGACCTCGGCTTGCCTTTTGGACTTTGATATCTGGACTACCCTTGAACAAGACTCTCTGTGTAGTGCTGCTGTAAGGCAACCGTGCCTGCCCGAGTGGGTCAACACATGGAGTACCTTCTTCCTCTGCTCAAGCAACCCTTAGTATCAGAAGGTCGGGGACTGAAAGGGTATTGAGGCTATGACTTCCACGCATATATTCATCCTCTGCTCACATCATCAAGCTGGGCTGCATATGGCCGCTGTTGAAAGTTTTTCAGCTACATTTTGTGTCTTCCCAAGTGGAAAACATTCAGAGGTACAGGAGGGGAAAACTAAGATGGGAAGGTCTGAGACTATAGGACGTGGTAATGTTGGCAATGGCAGGAATGAAAGGAGCAAACAAACTGGCTCAGTGTCTCACAAGGCTGATCACTCCCACATATTGTTTCCCACTGCTTTAAGATTATACTGTTGAGCTTGTGTGATCTTAAAGTACTGACTTTCAGGCAGTGACTTACAAAGTGTAACATGCACCCTAGCTGTATAATTCACAGCATGTGAGTTGGAGTGATACACTGCTTATAAGGACAAACCATAATCCATGATGTCAAGGCAGAGAATTAGGGTCTGATACAAATAAGACCACCCTTTAGCCCAGTGCTTGGAGGTAACATGCTACAACTAATGTTATCTGTAGCATGCTTCTTTTTACAAAGACAAGAGCATAACAATATTAGTGTTATGATACAGATAGTAATGTCATAGGTAGCTTTATAAGCATATTAAGTATAAACATTGCTTTTCAGAGGTCATTTATACCGGCCATTTCTAGCCATTATAAATATGTTGGTTTTTTTTATAAATAAATAAATAAATAAATAAAATTAATTAATTAATTAATTAAATTTACATGTTTCCAAGATGTTTCCTGGGACAGGGCCTAATGTCTCACATTGCTGTTGGCCAGCAGTGTTTCCCCCCCAGAATCAGAAAATTGTATACACTCTGGCAACCATTAATCAGTGACTCACCTTACTGGGCTAAAAATGGTCTTCCCTGGTAAGTCCCTTTTTCGGGGAGGAAGTTATATCTGACCTTGGCTTCCAGATGTGTGTATCAGTGTAATGTTCTATTGCTTTGTATATACAGGGTCCTCAAATCCCGTTCACATATTAAATCCTTAAATTTGCCAAAATAAAAGAAAGAAAGTAACAATTTGGAATGTGTCAAGATATATCTTTTTCCCACCGCAACTGATGTTCTGGAACTTTAAAGAAAATGTCTTCTTAAAATATCTTGATTTTTTTAAATGATGGCATAGCGGTGGTTTAGTGTTTAAGATGCTGAGCTTGATGACCAGACGGTCCACAAGCTCCTGCTAACCTAGTAGTATGAAACCAAGAAATTGCAAAAATATAAATAGGTTCTACTTTGGCAGGAAAGGTAACAGTGTTCCAAGTGCTCCAGCCTGCCTTCCACATGACCATGGAAACATCTGAAAATGCAGACAGTGCTTGATCTTTGGTTGTAAATGGAGATGAACCCCACCCCTTATGACTGGTATTCGAACAAGGCAGACCTTTACCTTTACCTTTAGTGGTGGGTTAAAAGTTCTTAGTTTTACTTTTATTGTTTTGTGCTTTCTTCTTCTTCTTCTTCTTCTTCTTCTTCTTCTTCTTCTTCTTCTTCTTCTTCTTCTTCTTCTTCTTCTTCTTCTTCTTCTTCTTCTTCTTCTTCTTCTTCTTCTTCTTCTTCTTCTTCTTCTTCTTCTTCTTCTTCTTCTTCTTCTTCTTCTTCTTCTTCAGGTGCCATATCCATTCCAGACATTGGCTGTCATCATGTGGATAGTTTTCCTGATCTTAACTCCTCGGAACAGTTCTTCTGAGGACTGCCACACCAGTCTCTCAGATTCTTCAGCCATGAAGTCTATCTAGTCCAGGGCCTCTCTTCCCAGGGATCTTTCCTTGCAGAGAGAGTTGGAGAATTCTATATTTTATGTTATCCTCATGATATGGCCTAGGTATTGGAGCTTTCATTGCTTGATGGTCTTAAAGAGTTCTTGTTCATTATCCATTCTAACATTCTATGTTAGTCACATGATCAACCCATGATATCCTTAGCAGTGTATATCCACATTTCAAAGCTTTGATTCTCTTTTCAGATGCTTTAGTCAATGCACAAGCGTTGACTCCATATAGCAACACTTGTGCATTGAATACTGCATTTCAGCCTTTTTTGCAGAAAAAAATTATAAAACCTCTAGCCACAAGCAAGCAAACAAATAAAGAAATGTCTCACTTCTTGACTAATATAGCCTGTCCACTTGTGCAAAAGTATGGACAGGCTTTTCTATCCACAAGAAGAGTGGATTTTGGCAGGATGACTTATCACTGCATATTTGTTACATTTCAAATACAGCCGAACATTAGACTGCATGGCAGAGGAGTTCTGCTTACATTCGATACCCCAAGCTGCCAATCAAATGTGCTGTGAAGAACGAGTGAGATCACATATTTCAGGAAAAGATTTGAATGACAGGCCAGTCTATAAATTACACAGAAAATTTTCACATTGCAACCCAGCATCACACTGTCTTGCACTAGAGAGGATCATTACCTCTGGGGGAAGGAGGTTTGATCTTCACAGGTGCAAAGGTTTTCCAGCTATCAGGCTGACCAAAGTCTTGGACACTGGTGCAAGATGAAATTACAGGTCAGATTAGGGGATACAGGGAGGGAGAATAACAGATATTATTATGGGGAAAAACAATGCAGGAGAAGGCTAACAAGGCCAGATCACAAAACAAGAAAACCAGGAGTCTTTTGATTGCTTTATGACATAGGTGGCCTACAAAATACAGCAATGTATCACTTTTAGAATATAGGTTGTGCTACTTCTAGTTGGTGGCAGGTTAACCATTTTCAACAGAGGTCAGAAAGTTATTTTTTAAAAGCAAGAAGAAAGACATCTGACCAAAGTCACAGCTTGGGCCTCAGTTCCAACAGTCCTCTGGCCAGTATGGAGAACTGAAGTTGCAGTCTAAGAAGTTAACATCCCCAAAAATTTCCTATTACTATAATGACAAAACCACCCAAGTGGCAAGTACAATCCTTTTTAAAAAACTAATTTCCCCATTTCTCAACTATAATTAAAAAGCACTTGAATTTTACAAGATGCTACCCCATGGCACAAAACATTTCCCTCCATCTCCTGCATGACCTCAACACTCACAGCAAAGACCAAGTGAGTAGCATGAATTTACAGCATATAATGTTCCTGCTCTGCATGTTAGATCTATCAAACCAACTAAAAAGTTACCGTTATATCTAGGGGCAGTTCATGAGTCAAGTGAGAAGTACCTCTTTTCAAAATGTTGGGATGCTTGTTCACCTTTCTTGTACCATTATTCATTTAATACTTTAGTCATACAAAATCTAAATTGTGACAGTCCATCACCAGTACCTCCATCAAGGTGAGTGTGAGGAAGTCTTCGTTGTAGGGTTTTCTTTGTTGCTCAATGGTCCAATTTTTCTCATATTGAAACGCCAAATAAATTTAGCACTTTGCATGGTTCCTTCAGAAGTTTAACTGATAGTCAGATATACTGCCCCCAGGAATTTAACTAACCTGACCACCCTGAGGACTAATGGTCCTGAGTGCCAAAATCTGCAGGGAAAGATGATGGTTCCCAAATGGATTAAATCCCACTTGAATCCATCTTGATGGAAGGCAGCAGCTTCATCAATAATGGCCTGGGACTGATGAGGACTTTGCATGTCAAAAGGACTCAGGACCAGAAAGTGACTTGCTGCCCTGGATCAGTGTTACCAGGGGAGGGGGGGGTGTCATGCTGCAATGCAGAAGGCAGATGAAAGGGCGCTACATTATATTTTCAGGACAGTCTTCATGACTGATCATCATGAGGATCACCAATATTCGAATTTGGATATGGAAGAAGAAGAAGAAGAAGAAGAAGAAGAAGAAGAAGAAGAAGAAGAAGAAGAAGAAGAAGAAGAAGAAGAAGAAGAAGAAGAAGAAGAAGAAGAAGAAGAAGAAGAAGAAGAAGAAGAAGAAGAAGAAGAAATTTAGAATTATAATTCTAAATTATTTTTATTATAATTCTAAATAATTATCAGCCGTCTTTCCAGCAAAGCCCAGGAAATGCATCAGTAACCCCCTTTACTATTCTACTCTATCATTCAGCAGTATTGATATTTTGTAATGTTTACATAGTTGATAATTTGTGCAATATATTGTTGTTTGTTTATTGGTAGAGGACAGAAACTTAGGCATTACAGCATGGAAGAGGAGACCTCAGAGGAACAACATAGCAAAAAGTTGGCTCATTTCAAATATTAAAACTATATTAAGAAATTATATACTTTAGGGAAAAACCCAAAGCCCGTTCCAGAGACAGCTAGGTGTAACCTTGGTTTGAGATGACAACGAAGGTAGTTTTGGTCTGTTTTTCTAAAAATCACATGTGAAGAAAAGGGTTTTTGTGAAAAATGTATTGAGTAATATGTTACTTCTGTCCACCACATTGATCCCCTCTTGTTGTTTTTGCCATTAGTGTCAGGTTTCTATGTCTTATTGCCTGTAGACATGATGGAACATGAACCCTGCATGTTGCAATAACATCCATCTTTGTATTGAGTGCATACCAGCATATCATACTAAAGTACCTTCCTGTAGTAACCCTTCAGTTTCCTTCCTGTATTAAGCTCAGATATCTGAGTGCAGTTACAGATTTTGGAATGTGACATGCCATTGAATAATTGCTACCTGTGAACCATTCAGCATTTTTCTTCCAGATACCTACATTTTAAGGTGTCCTGAGTCTGGAAGGGGAAATGTTTTATGCATAGCTGCATAGGCTGTATTTTGCTTCTAGCACCTAGCATGCAAGGTCTAGCAATGTGAGGGGGACAGGAGGTAACACTTCCTGAGCAGCTAACATGTGAGCTTATGAATTTCACAATTTCTTTTAATGCTAATGTCAGACTAGGTGACTTGCATAATGAGCCGTGCCAAATTTACAATGAAGCATGTTTTATTCAGCATGATGACCTAGAAATTCTGCTATTATTTCTGAGACCTAATACAGAATTGCAAAAACTTTCAGTATTTTGGGAAAGTGACAATATAATATATATATTCATTATTAAAGTGATGCCAAGGAACAGTATGTACAAGACTCATTTCTCTTTTGTTATTATTATATTAAGAAGTTTTACTTTTACTCTTATAATTCATAACTAGTATATTGTTCTTAAAACTTGCAGGCAGATTATTACACTTGGAGGCATTGTTCACCATTATATCTGAAATGGTTTGTTTTGGAATCAGCAAATGGAAAGATCTTTTGGGGATATGGCTGTAACATATATGGTGGTAAAAAAAAGATCAGAAGTTCATTTTCCAGCATCATCAAAGAGTTTGACACTAATTCATTACCTATAATTTTAGCATGAATTTAAAAAGTCATTATTTTAATCATACCAACCTCAATGACATTAATGTTTCAATAATGACTAAGGGCTTGCATTGCTGTAATTCATTAGTTTATGAGAATAGTTTTGTAGGGTTGGGCATTTGAGGGTCATTTTCAGTAATTTTAATTGATGTTTTAATTTAGAATCTTTACTACCTTTATCAGAGCACTAAAATATCCTTAAAAGTTTAGCTTTTGAGTTCTCAGGACTCTTCATCTGTATGTATATTGCAGATCTTGGCATGGGGAAGGAATTGAAAGTCATCATTATAATCCACAGAGTCTGAATATAAAGTAAAGGTTCAAAATGGAGACTATAAACAAATTTTTAACTTAGTGTGGAATCAAAAATTAATCTCCATCATTCCTGATATGGTGACTGTTGAGAACCAAGCTGATTCTTTAAGTTTCTAGACTCTGTCTTGAGTCTTCAGTATCAGTCCTGCAGTTTGGAAATCTAGCCAGGATAATTTTTGGTCTTTTCTGTTTCTGTCCTACCTCCAGTTCTGCAATGCCTAGTCTGATAAAGTTCACATGTTTTTCCATACATGTACATTTGAGCTTTGGAGTCATGTTATAAGATCTGTTGTATATTGATTCATGAGATCCATCTTGAACATCAAGTGAGATGACTATGTCACCAACATTGCAGTTCTTGAGAAGGCACATGTAAATAGCATTGAAGCTTCCATCATAGGTCATCGTCTTAGATGGATAGGGCATGTCCATTGTATTGATGGTTCCAGGCTTCATTGCCAAATTCTATACCTCTTGTACAAGACTTAATGGTGCTCCTTTGGAGCACTATAAGGACCAGCTGAAACAAACCACAAAGGTGCCAGGTATAAACCCACAAACCTGGGAGGCAGTCGCTGTAGATCAACCACTTTGGCGCCATACCATCTCTTCTGGTACTGATCACTTTGAAGGAGAATGCCGCAGACATGAAGAGGCTAAGCAACAAGCACAAAAGCTTCATCAAACTCAACTACGCCCTCCACCATCTATTCCGTGTAATGTGTGTGGTTGCATGTTTCATTCTAGAATCAGTTTATTGAGTCACCAGAAACACATCCATCAACTGAGAAAATGACTTCCAGGGGGAAAAAAAAGGTATGCTCAGATACAAGTAGCAGCCAACGACAAGATTCCTCAGCATAGATTTCTTGAAAATTAGCTAAGGCTAAATGTTAACCACTAAAAACTGGGGACTTGAAGACTATCTGCTACATCTCTTATTCTTATCTTGTTCAGATGTCTCAACACAACTGTAGACTGACAAGGAATTTTCAAACCCTGTGATATTCTTCATCTCCAGCACAAGAATAACACAATGAACAGTTTGAATAACACAATGAGTCCTTCAATATTCCCTCAATTTATGGATTTTTTTAGCCTGGTTTTGTAAATTGATGTAAACAGTCAATTCCGACCCTTTGCGACCCCATGGACCATTGTCCGCCAGGTACTTCTGTCCTCCACCATCCTCCTCAACTCGCTCAGCTTTGTGCCCATTGTGTCTACAATACCATCTAGCCATCTCATTTTTGGCCGCCCCCTTCTTCTTTTGCTCTCCACCTTTCCCAGCATCAAGGCTTTCTCAAGCGAATCCTCTCTTCTCATTTGATGTCCAAAGCTTCATCTTTACTATTTGACCTTCCAAGGAGCAGTCAGGGTTGATTTCTTGTAAGATTGACCTATTGCTGTCCAGGGGACTCTCAAACTCTCCTCCAATACCACATCTCAAAGGCATCTATTCTTCTGCGCTCAGCTTTCTTTATGGTCCAGCTCTCACAACCATACATTGCCACCGGGAATACCATTGCTTTGACTAGACTAGACGAATTTTTGTTTGCAATGTGATGTCTCTGCCCTGCCAGCTATAAAATGTAGTACCATATTTTCAGATGAGCATTTTGCAGAAATCCAGAAAGCTCTCTGTTTTTTTAAAAAGCATCTTCTAGTGATAAAGTTTTTTTAAGTCTCATGTTTACTAAATGAATAAAAACAAAGGCAGTATTAATGTTCAACCCAGAATAATTTCTGATCCAAAATTTTATTATTATTATTATGTTAATTTTGTTTAGCTATGTAAATGCTTACTTGTTGCAAAACCTCCCCCCCCCTTATTTATTTTTTATTTATTTTAGATTTGTATCCCACTCTCCTCGGTAGCAACCAATTCAGAGCGGCTCACAGAGTCCCCTAATATTAAAGTGCAAACAAAAATACAATAACATACAGTATAACAAAACAGTTAAACACAGTAAATATCATATACTAGGTCAGTACACATTACACATCAATAGACATTAGAGTACAATAATGTAGTGCAACAGAGCAATAAGGTTCAATAAATATCATACAGTAGAAAAACATACATCATAGTAAAAAAACATTATAATGCAAAAACGTCCACCTGCGGCTATAGTCCAATTCCTCTTCCTGGCCAAAGGATGTTGGTCGGGAGTCCGGTAAAATGGAGGCACAGATTTTGTCAGCTGCTGCCTCCTGCAGCTGGTGTCCAGCCCCCGGAACAGCTGTGTCTCCTCTCCCTGGGCGAGAGAAGGCATCAGTTAGGGTGGCAGGGCCAGGAGAACACAAGGCGCAGCATCGTCGTTGTCATCTTTGAGCCTCCTGTGGCCATTGGAGGCTCCTTTTTCCTCCTGGCCGGTAGCAGGGCCAGGAGGGCACAGGGCACATCAGTATCTTCAAGCCTCCCATAGCCATGGGAGGCTCCTTTATTCTCCCGGCCTGTGGCAGGGACGGGAGGGCACAGGGCACATCAGTGTCAGCATCTTTGAGTCTCCCGCCACAGCAGGCTCCTTTATCCTCCCGGCTGGTGGCAGGGCTAGGAGGTGCAGTGGCATCAGCGTCTTCAAGCCTCCCGTGGCCATGGGAGGCTCCTTTATTCTCCCAGCTGGTGGCAGGGCTGGGAGGGCATGAGGCACAGTGGCATCAGCATCTTCGAGCCTCCTGTGGCCACAGGAGGCTCCTTTATCCTCCCAGCTGATGGCAGGGCCGGGAAGGCGCAGGACACATTTGCAAGAGGATGAGAACTTTTCTATCGCCTTAGGGTTTCTGAATATGTGATAAATATTTTCGTGCAAATAATGCAATTTATACCAAACTCAGATAGCTGGTGCTTTTCTGCATGAAAAATAGGAACATCAAATGTGTTGCTTGCATCTTTTTAAACCAGTCATTCAGCTTTTCTTGTTTGTTGTGCATGTGTGCTTTGTTCCAAATAGAAAAAAAACCCATCCCTTTGCTGGAGTAGCATTGGGGTGGGGTGGGGGGAAATTACCGAACTGTTGAAGGGAGAAAGTGCTCATTGTGTTATTCTTGTGTTGGAAATGAAGAATATCACGGGGTTCAAAAATTGTGTTGAAAACACGGAACGTGATAAGAATGAGAGATTTAGCAGATAGACTTCAAGTTGAGACTGCAGGTGGCTTAGTGGTTAAGACACTGAACTTGATGGCTAGAAAGTCAGCAAGTCAGCAGTTCGAGACCCAAGTACTGCATGACAGTGATCTCCTGTCTCTGTCCCAGCTCCTGCCAAACTAGCAGTTTGAAAGCAAGAAATTGTAAGTAGATTAACAGATACCACTTTGGTGGGAAGGTAAACAGCATTCCATCCACTCCAGTGTCTAGTCATGCCTGCCGCATGTCTACAGAAGCATCTGCAAATGCAGACATCATGGCTCTTTGGCTATAAACAGAGATGAGCACTGAACCCTAGAGTTGGATGTGACTGGCTTTCGAGCAAGGGTGCCATTTATCTTTACCTTTACCATTACCTTTACTTCAACTCTGCAGTTCTTAGTTTCAGAGAAGCACCATCTTTCTCCATCTGTAGGTTGGAGCTCGCAGGACTACGCCACAATCTTTGACAGCCAACTTATTTCCAAATGTTCTTTAGAGAAAGAGTTTAAAAAAACATGCTACCCTGGGACATATAATATTTCTAGTGCAATTTAAAAATTACTGTTTGATTTTAAATTTTCTTAAATATCCTATTTTTAAAAAAATGATTTTGCACAGCTTTGTAACCAGCGTTGGGATCCTGTGATATAGGACAGTTTATAAATGTTTAAATAAATAAAAACAAGTAAATAAATAATACTGAAGCAGACAGAGAATGGCCTACCCAGATCGAATCCTCTGTTCACCTCAGGGAAAAAATGGATCTGTCTGATCTAAAAAAAATGAGCAGGCTCATTTCATTATTTATATTTATCTACTTTGGGATTGGTATGTTGTCATTTTACATGGGTCTCAATGCAACTAACAGTGAAACTAGCTAAATAATAAAGCAGGATGATTAATGCAGCAGTAGCCCATTTGAATGCTAATGTTATTTTAAAAACAAATCTTTTTCCTTCATTTTTAAATAGTTGTCCCTTCAGCAGGATGACTTCCTACTCCTGCACATTTTCCACTTTCTGTGTTATGGCTGTACAGCTTCAGCTTTCTCCATTTTTCTTTGCAAATTATTCCTGTTAGATGCAGGCTAGATTGTCAGTTCATTATATTTACATTTTCATTATGCATCCTATTTGGATGATTTATACTCAGTCAATCTATCCTTCAGTTCAGTCCATCAATCAGTCCAGAATATGTGTTAGTCTAGACATGCTTGCTGTGTGAACCTTCCTCTGGATCACTTATTTTATGTCTTTTTCAATTCTGTGCTCAGTTCATTAGCTTCTGTTGCTACTTCACTAATCAAGAGTACTTCAATGCCTGTATACACAGAGCTTAAGGAAATTAGCAGCAACCAGTGAATTTTTGCTGTTCATCTGGATCCAAAACATTTAACGCTTATTTTAAGTACTAAATTCTGTGTGCATTTTGGGAATGTAGATGCAGTTATGACAGTAGGGCTATAGAGGGAGCAGAGCTTGGAATAATCTGTGAATGCCACTACCCCACTGAGGTTGGCTGAGCGAATCCCTCTTCAATCATGATCTCCATAAAGTTCAGACTTTGGGAACTGCTAGAATATGATTCTATTGGAATTGTGGTACAAGAAAGGAAAGGTCACCCCACCCCACCAGTTTGCTGAGACTGAGTGGACTCAACGAACCCCTTCCCAAGTCCTGATTCTACCTAATTTTGTGTCAGCAATTATTCTGAGTTCAAAGGATTTTTGTGGATAAACTCTTCTCAGGGAACACCCAAATGAAGCTCTTTCATGTCCCCAAGAGCTGGGAAAGAGACAGGTGCTCAATCTGTCATGCAGTGCCTGGGTCTCAAACTACCAACTTGGCAGCTTTTCAGCTAACAAGGTGAGCTTCTTAACCACTGAGCCACTACAGCCCCTGTTCACAGCCTATTAATGGCATTGGATTCTACACACAACCCTGGGACAATCAATAGCCTTTAGTCCAGGTTTGTAGTGTCATCTATTCACCATGGCCTAAGTCTCCTGAACACCTCTGGTGTTCCTTCTGGTGCTTTTGGCTCCAGCAGCTCTGGTATGTTGGAATGGAAGCTGAAGACCCAACCAACCCTTGAGGTCTCCAAGAGATGGGTGCTGGGGTTGAGGTTAGGTGCTCCAATGCTCCCCTCCCTTTGGCCACTGATATTTCCACCCAGATCCCAGTCTGCCTCTCTTGAGGTGCAGAAGATGGAGTAAAGCTCTTCCTCTGTTTCAGTGCACTATTTTTTCCTCAGACTTTTCTGAGGGCCTCAAGCTTGAGCTCTTACCTTCTTTCTCCTCCCCCTACTTCATAGTTGGCCCCTGCCAGTTAGCCCTGGTCTTGCCTCCTCATCCAGTTGGAATTGATCAATCCCTAGCTCATCTCCTCCCTTTGGGGCCTCCAATTCACTGTCTGTACTTTCTTAGGGCTCAGGTGCTGGAGATTCCAATCGTCCCATTAGGGGGTGTACAGTGAGTCCAAGTGGCATGTTAAGGAGCACCTGGAGCAACCCCCTCAGGGCAATTTAACTGCATTCCTTTTTCAGTATAAATTTGGTTATACTTTTTAAGTTATGGGGAGTAGCCTTATTAAATGATAGATGAGGAATAGTCAAGTCCTGTGCTGTGCTTCCTCCATTCACTTTATCTTTTAAGTTACTATAAATTGACCCATTTAGATATTTCTGAGTAACAGAAAAGTAAAGAGCAGAGCTCTTTGATTCTTTCAGTCTCACAGATGAGAACAAAAAAGTTAAAAACGGGTCTCCCCCCTTTCTGGATTGGATTATAAAAGATTTTTGCCTTTCAGGGCTGTTTTCAGACCTGCTTTCTTTTTTCCTCCCTAAGGGTAGGGACATTTACATCCTTAATAAGAGTTACCTTTTAAAACTTGTAAAAATAATAGCAACTAACTGGCCTTGAAATGACAAGTGCCACATCTTGTTTTTCAAAGTAAAAGTAAGTTTCTAGAGTCTGAGCAGGGAGACAAGCAGTGTAAGCTTTCCATAAGCGGCATATAAGTCTAATTTAATAATAATAATAATAATAATAATAATAATAATAATAATAATAATAATAATAATAATAATAATAATAATAATAATAATAATAATAATAAAACCACCTGAAGTTTTTTTTCCAGTAACAGTCCTAAATTCTAAATCTCCATTCAAATAGTCCAGGTGAAGCAACTCTTTTTTATGGAAAGTTTCATACCTGAGGGAAAACACTAGACAATATTACATTATAGCCAGAATACCTAATGGAATGTACAAGAGAGAAGGAATATTTCAAAATTATCCATAGAGTTGCACCCACATTTCTCCAGATTAAAAATTCAGGGTGTATTTGGAGGTCTTTGCTTTGGCAAAATGTATCTGAAGTTTAGATACCAAATTTTAGAGGAAAGCTTACTGATGACCTTTCATTGGAACATCTTAATCTCCTCCAGCCAGCACTATTGATGGTAAAAGATGGTATCTAAAGAGGGTGCTCTTCCACATAAAATGGTGTCAGCCCATTTGTCATCTTGGTATGCGTCAAAGTCAAGCTAAGTCTATAGGTACATTAAAGTCGTTCAGTCTCATCCACATGCTTTCAGATATGGTATGAAGGCAATTGAGATAGCAGATGCTCAGTTGCTCCCTTTCCTAGAAGCATGAAGGTCATGACACTGCAATAAACTCTCTGTTCAGGGCAAAAATCCATTTACCACCAGCAGTCCTCAGCTGGATTGCAGACGCAAGGCCAAAGAGACAATCTGCAACAGTACTATTCCACCTAGGTTAATTCCTTCACTAATCCTTGGAGAAAATTTAAGATGTAGCATTTCATGTAGAAAATGAGCCTAATTATTTCATACTGAGAAGAAAACATCAGCTGGAAAGCAGTACTTTAATAACTATCAACAGGACTGTGGAGAGAATGGAAGAAATGACTCAGAACCCATCTTCTTGGTCCATTTAGGGGGTATCTCAAATCTGAATGCATTGCATTGTGTTTTGATTTTGAGGCACATCTCCTTGCACATTGCTTCCCCCTGTTTTATGGAACCTGAGGTTAGGGAAGAAGGGGGACATCTTAATTCCTAAATTTATTTATTATTTAATATATGGGGAAAATATACTGTCCTATAGTGAAGTTATGCTCACATACCATTATGTGTCTTTGGCCTGTAGATGTTCTATCCCAAGGTGTGTTCCTACTGTCTGTAATGGGACAATGATTTGAAAGCATGTGGCTCCCAAGGAGGGAAGACAGAGGTGTCCTTGAAAAAGGTGGTTTAAGGCCAGTCTGGCCAGGTTATCCTGCTATGGTAATAGAGTAGATCATATTGCCGGCGACTCAACATTGAATGTCAGGCAGCAGTTAACTAACCTGACAATGCTGAGGACTAGCGACCTTTGGTGCTGAACTCCACAGGGAAGGGTGATGGTGGATTAAATCCCACTTGAATCCATCTTGATGGAGGGAAGCAACTTCATCTATACTGGCCTGGGGCTGATGAGAACTCTGTGTGCCAAAAGGAATGACTCACGGAACTGGATCAGTGGTAAAGGTGTCATGCTGTGATGCAGAAGGCAGATGAAAGGCCTCTGCATTATATTTTCAGGACAGCCGCCATTAGGATCACCAATATTCTGATTTGGATACAGAGAAAGAGGAGGAGGAGGCCACATTAGAGGACATTTGACCATGATGGTACTTTGACCATGCTGGTGCTTTGGACTTCAATTCCCACAGCCCTTTATTCTTGGTCTTGCTGGGAGTGTGGTGGCAATAAGTCAAAACATCTAGAGGGACAATAGCCTCCCTCCCTCCCTCATCTATTATATGATTCATGTAATAGTGATTAAAATTCAATAGTAAGTTAAAGTTAGAATAGGGCTACTGAATCAATGTAATTTACTGAAGACTTGACTCACCAAATCTCCATTGATTCAGGGGACTTACTTTAGTTGTAATTTATGAATGGATTTGAGCCATTTTGTAGTGATTATGCTTTCTTTCATGGAGCTGTTGTCCTCTCATTTGATTCATTTTGCAAAGCTTTCATGCCCAGGCAAATGATGTTTGAACATGCTTAGAGACCAAGATCCTGTTAGTGGCATGATTTCCAAGCTTCTTTAAAAATGCATTGCTACCTGCTCTAGATACCTGTCCTTCTAGATGAACTGATATGAGATTTGTTAAGTGCATAATGTGCAAGATCAGTTTTCCAGCCAGATGGTGCTCTCTGCTTAGTGTACAAGAGCAGATACTCTGGGTAGTTCCTTATATCAACCAATATGAATTATGCACATCCAGCCTTTCTGAGTGCTATGGTGCAGTATATAAGTGTAATTGCTGCTGATGTTTGTAAAGGTATGCTAATTAAGTGGTTTAGATGCTCCATGCCTAGCATTTATCTGCCATCCCATCAAGTCTTAGAGCTGGGTCAGTTCAGTTGCAATAAACAAACATACCATTGTTTTATATTGTCTATAATTTTATTTCTAACTTTAAGTAAGAAAGTATATCAGAAAACAAATAAAATAAACAAAACAAAACAAAATAAAAAACACTGTAGCACTTTAAAGACTAACTGCTTTATTTTTAATGTTAGCTAACAATAAAACTATAGCAGTTAGTCTTTAACGTGCTATTGTGTTTTTTTATTTTGTTTATTTTGTTTTGTTTTCTGATATGCCTGAACCTCAGACTAACACGGCTGCTA
The DNA here is from genome assembly GCA_030440675.1 of Furcifer pardalis. NCBI lineage: Eukaryota > Metazoa > Chordata > Lepidosauria > Squamata > Chamaeleonidae > Furcifer > Furcifer pardalis. The sequence continues at coordinate 279,990,729 of CP126890.1, forward strand.
TTCCCCTCCCCCCCCAAAAAAAAAAATACATAAGAAAGGACACTCACATCTTTTGTGTTACAGATTCTCTTTTAAAAACGATGTGGAATAGTGTGATAGAAAGATAAATATTTTGACTATTCATTTATTCACAAAAGATGTTTTCTTCCATTGCGGCAGCATATGCCAATTGACAGTGATTGTTAAACTATTATTTTCAATAAAGCGTGAATTAAAAACAATCTTGAATAAATAAATGTGAGCGCACACAATTTAACAAACTCAACTTTGCTTGGCTATGGAATTACAGTGGGGTTTACAAGTATCAAGTATCTTAATGTTCATAAGGGGCTAATCTCAGCCCTCAAGATGGTGATTCCAGGTGCTGAAGAAACATTTGGTCTGAAGATTATGGAGGTTCTTGTATAGCTAATCATGAATGCTAGCATTTGGTATGTTCTGTACTGGACCATTAGGAGAAAATACATTTTTTGACCAAAACTCTTCCTGTTTGGGAAGTCCTTTCAAGATGTGAAGAATTTTAGTCCTGTAAATAATGTTTTAAACATCTGCTGTCTACCATGTGGGTGTTTGCATAGCTAAACAAGTTGGAATTGTGAATATATCCATGATTAGGGGAATAAACATACAGTTCTACGTTGCTTAAAGAGCATAATGTGTTTCATAGGATTGCTCTTTAAGCAAATTTGCTCTTTAAGCGAAACACCATTGTAAGTGACCAATTGTAACTTCTGGCGGGTGGGGGAAAACCCCGATTTATTTGTTAAGCGAGTTTTTGGTTGGTTTTATTTGTTAAGCAAAGCGATCATTCAGAAAAAATTCTGCTCTTTGAGAGAGTTACTCTTTAAGTGAGGTGCTCTTTATGCGAGGTTTGACTGTACTTATTAAATAAAGGAGCAGCCAAACAGCAGCCAAACAGTTATGAGTTTGCTTCTGCCCAGGGCTCAAGGCTGACTCAGCCTTCCATCCTTCCAAGGTCAGTAAAATGAGTACCCAGCATGTTGGGGGTAAAATGCAAATTAACTTGTGAACCACCAAGAGAGTGCACTAAGCACTATTGCTTTGGTTTTGCTTTGCTTTGAATTACATGAGAGAAAGTTTGAAAGGCCAAGAGACATGTTGGCACATGACAAAGAGGAGGGCGCTGACATGCAAGGGGCTAGAATGGGCTGGACTATAACATGAATAAAAACATGTGTTTTTCTGGGTCCATGTTTTTCTTATGAAAAGGAAAACCCAGTGACAAAATTAAAGGGGGCAGGGAGGCAAAATATGGTGGTGCTTCCCTTCTTCTCCTCCACTCAGTGTTTGCCAACACATTGCAACAGACTAACACATCTTCTGCTTTGGAAAGGAAGATAGTTTGACATTAAAAGAAGACAGTTTATGACAGAAAGAATATGTAGTGTTCATTCATGTAAGGCTTTTGTACCTAATACATTTGATGGCCAGGATCCAGTGGGCTGCAAATAAAGATGGATAATATCTACAACAGTACTCTGTGCACTCCAAAAAATATACTCATAGAGAGGTGAGAAACTGTCTAGAATAAGTGTCTGAGTGTCACTGAGAGCTGAAGGGACAAGGGGGTTGTAAGATTCCATCACATCATTAGAGTCTACTATGCTATGTTTTCCTCTATTTTAAGCTCATGAATGTTTTAAGTTGTGCTGGTTTAATTATTGGTACCACCTTCAAAGTGAATTTTATGAAAGTGCAGGCAATTTGCAGATTGGTTGATGGATGGGTGGATGGATTTGATTGATGGATGGGTGGATGGATTTGATACACATAAACTGTCCCATTGGAGAACAAAAATTCCCAACTTTGGGTGGTTTATGAAGTTAAAATCAAGTATAATTCACATAGACCAAAAAAGAGATAAAAGCATAAAAACCATATCATTGATGGCTTCTTCTTCTTCTTCTTCTTCTTCTTCTTCTTCTTCTTCTTCTTCTTCTTCTTCTTCTTCTTCTTCTTCTTCTTCTTCTTCTTCTTCTTCTTCTTCTTCTTCTTCTTCTTCTTCTTCTTCTTCTTCTTCTTCTTCTTCTTCTTCTTCTTCTTCTTCTTCTTCTTCTTCTTCTTCTTCTTCTTCTTGTGCTGTATCTGATTCTGAATATTGGCTGTCATCATGGCGATGACCCATGAAGATTGTCCTAAGAATATAATGTAGTGGCCTTCCATTTGCCTTCACATTGGAGCGTGACACTTATACCACTGATCCAGTTTCGTGAGTCACTTTCTAGTCATGAGCTCTTTTGGCACACAATGTCCTTCCCAGCTCCAGGCAAGTATTGATGAAAGTGTTGCCTTCCATCAAGATGGATTTAAGCAGGATTTAGTCCACTGAAAGACCATCACCCTTCCGTATGAACTTTGACACCCAAGGCTGGTAGTTCTCAGGTTTGTCCAGTTACTTAACCACTGCCTGACGATCGGTGTTGAGTAGCTCACAGTATGGTCTATTCTATTACCATATCAGGATATGCTGGCCAGACTGATGACTATAGTAAATAAATAAAAGCTTTGGGTCCAGAACCAAAGAAATAAACTAACTTCTTGTTGTTCAATTGCACAGTCGATTCCAACCCTTTGCAACCCTATGGACCATTGCCCGCCAGGCACCTCTGTCTTCCACCATCTTCCTCAGCCAGCCCAGCTTTGTGCCCATTGCATCTAAAATACCATCTAGCCATATCATTTTTGGCTGCTCCCTTCTTCTTTTGCCCTCTACTTTTCCCAGCATCAAGGCTTTCTCAAGTGAATCCTCTCTTCTCATTTGGGATCCAAAGTACTTTAGCTTCATCTTTACTATTTGACCTTCTAAGGAGTAGTCAGGGTTGATTTCTTCTAAGATTGACCTATTTGTTCTCCTCGCTGTCCAGGGGACTCTCAAAACTTTCCTCCAACACTACATCTCAAAGGCATCTATTCTTCTGCGCTCAGCTTTCCTAATGGTCCAGCTCTCACAACCATACATTACTACCGGGAATATCATTGCTTTGACTATGCGAATTTTTGTTTGCAAGGTGATGCCTCTACTTTTAACTATGTTCCCCAGGTTTCTCATCACTTGCCTCCCAAGAATCAGTTGCCTTTTCATTTCATGGTTGCAATCACCATCTGCAGTGAGCTTTGGTCCTAAGAAAGTAAAATCTGTCACTGCTTCTACTTCTTCCCCATCTATTTTCCAGGGACTGATAGGGCCTGTTGCCATTATCTTGGTTTTCTTGATGTTGAGTCTCAAGCCAGCTTTTGCACTCTCTTCTTTCAACCTAAGCAGCAGCTTCTATAGGTCTTCCTCATTTTCTGCCATTAGGGTGGTATCATCTGCATATCTCAAGTTGTTGATGTTTCTCCCAGCAATTTTGATCCCAAATTGTGATGCCTCCATCCCTGCATTGTGCATTATGTGCTCTGTGTATAAGTTGAATAAGCAGGGTGACAAAAGGCAGCTTTGTCTTACTCCTTTTCCTATTCCAAACCACTCTGTCATTCCATATTCTGTCCTAACTTGCTTCTTGACTCTTGTACAGATTTCTCATGAGGTATATAAGGTGTTCTGGTATTCCCATCTCTTTAATTACTTGCCACATTTTATTGTGGACCACACAGTCAAAGGCCTTGGTGTAGTCAATGAAACAGAGGTAGACTTTTTTCTGATATTCCTTTGTTTTCTCTGTGATCCAACGTATGTTGGCAATGTGGTCTCTAGCCCCTTGCCTCTTCGGAACCCAGGCTGCACTGCTGGTAATTCTCTCTCCACATGCTGCTGAAGTCTATCCTGTATTATCTTGAGCATAACCTTGCTAGCATGTGGGATGAGTGCAATTGTTCGATAATTTGAATATTCTTTAACATTACCCTTTTTTGGGATTGGAACATATACTGATCTTTTCCAATCCTATGGCCATTGTTGTGTTTTCCAAATCTGCTGGCATACAGAATGCAATAATTTGATTCCATCATCTTGTAGTGCTTTGAAAAATTCTGCTGGGATACCATCATCTCCACTGGCTTTGTTGTTTGCAGTGCTTTTTAGGGCCTTTCTGACTTCACTCTCTAGGATGTCTGGCTCAAGTTCAATGTTCTCATCATTGTGATTATCAGGGGTGTTGAGTTCCTTTTTGTAAAGTTCCTTTGTGTACTCTTGCCATCTTTTCTTAATCTCTTCTGCATCAGCTAAATCCTTGCAGTTTTTGTCCCTAACTAGGGGACATATATCCTTGAATGTCTCTCTATATAAAGTTATTTTCAAGGATTTCTTAAATATTTCTAAAGAGGCAGCTTGTGGCAGATCCACTGGTAAGTTGCTCCAGAGAGTAGGTGCTGCCACTGAGAAGGTTCTTTTCCTGATTATAGCCATCTGTGCCATTTTCAGTGTTGGCATTTGCAGCTATGCATTTTGGGAAGACCAGGTGATGTGGCCAAGTAGACGTTCTGCCAAGTGAGAAGGTCCCAAACTGTTTAATTAATAAATTATGGTACTGTAATATTTGACTTGTATTTCATTTTCCCCATGTGAACTTTTCTGCATAGAAAGGAAAGGTAGTAGAGAAGTCAAAGTTCCACAAATATTTTGCATTGGAGTCTACACTGTCTGTAGACAAACATAAAGAAAAACAGCACTGTCAATCAGGTGTCTTTGTGTTGCCACTGTGACCCCTGGACTCAGTAAAAAGCTGCTAATTGCTCAGAGGGCAAAAACCAACATCTCCAGATTGTCTGTTGTCATTCTGTAATTCACACATTATGAAGAGAAATGGGGAGTATTAGATTGTTTATTGTTTATCTTGAAAATGAATCTTCCTTGCTTTTCTTGATGCAAGATCATTAGTTAAATTATCAACATTTTCTGGTCTTAGCATCAATCATTTTGGATTCTAGGAAACAGTAAGGAAAGGGGCAGGGAGAAAATATGGAAAGTGTAGAACAGTAGATTCCCCCAATTGCCTTTTTTAAGAAGGAAGAAAAATGATTGTCTTCATTGCCCTTTTAAAGTATCTCCCTCCCCCTCCTTAGGATACTGTTGTCTTAAGATACTAGCAGGGATTTCTCCTGGCAAATGGGAAAAATAAGGCATAAAATAATAATGAAACAGAATGCCCAATTCTTGAGGGTTTTATGTTCTATATGAATCACTCAGTTTATGACTTAGCATTTTTCCAGTCTTGGGAATGAGGTCTCCATAGAGAACTAGAAGGACATTAATAACATCATGAAGACAAAAGGAGAGGGAGCATGCTCCCCCAATCCATGTGTCATTTATTAAGCCACAGAGTAGTTAAGTGGTTCTGAACATCCCTATTTTGCATATTAACAATTCTTTTCAAAGCTGCATTTTATACAGTATGGTCATAGTTAAAATGGAAATATGTATGCCTTGTATCTGATGTCTTGTCATTATCCATTATCTAAACATATCTTGCACAGGTAAAGGAAATAAAGTTTGTAAAGCAGGTTATATATTATATTCATTTTTCAGTGGTTAAGTTAGGGTTAAATCTCTCTTGGAATTCAAGAATAAACATTCTGGTTTATACAAGGTAATTTGACCCAGACATAGGTGCTTGACTAGTAATCTCAAGTGTTTGTTTATAAGCATAGGAAATCCCAGGGTAAACTTGTTCAGAACAGACACAGACAAAGAACTGCAGCAGGCATGCAATTAACAAAGTATGTTCCTGGAACTTCAACTGTTCATACCTCTTTAAAAGGCAGTGTCCTGATTTCACAGATCACATTCAATCTTTTCTTCCCACTTATTGCTAATATTGAAATCGCTCAACAGCATCTCTGCTGCTTTGGTTTGTACCATCCTGTCTTTTATGGATCACAGATTTCTCATGTATTCTAATTTATGCTGGCATCCTGCAATTTAAGAATAGGGCACCAATTAATAAACACAGAACAGAATTATGCTCTCTAAAGATGTACTACTGCACATGGCTATTCAAAAGACAACCCCACTCATTTCTGTGAGACTTGTTCCCAGGTAAATATGCAAAGAATTTCAGCCTGAAGGGGACAATGGAATCAGTATATTATTTTATTTCTTAGTCATCAAAAATTGACAGGATTAGTCATCAAATCCCATGAAACAAGCTAGCTCAAGAATGCCTTTACCTAAGTAGTCTTTCTTAATGGTTTAAAGGAAAAGCTATTTCTTTTTCTTACATTCCCGTTTTCTTGAATCCATTAATTATGCCGATTATTTTACAGACAACTAATCTTCAGAATTAAAGACTGAAGCAAGAGGAACCAAGAGCTGTTCTAATTGGGTTGATGCATGGGCTAGCAGAATAATTGATTGACACTATGATCACTTAAGCACACAGTGAGCTAACAGAATCAGATTAATGAAAACATATGGTAATTACAACTGTGGAAAAACAAGTTAAAATCTATAATAGCGCCTAAGGATAAATAACAAAAAGTATGATCTAACAGCAATTAGAAATTTTTTTAAAAGGAAACTCATTTCTGAAAGATACCTTTTTGATTTATTGTAATTTTTAATTAAGGAAAAGTTTAGTATGAAAAATACAGAAGTAATAATGTTGTGAGGCTGAAGATCAAAATAATACAGTAAAACCTCACATAAAGAACGCCTCACATAGAGACTAAATCACTTAAAGAGCAGCATTTTCACTGAATGATCACCTCATAGAACAACCAAAACTCACTTAACAACTAAATCGAGGTTTGCAATCCTCCTGCCAGAAGTCATGATTGGTCACTTGTCATGGTGGTGGCAGTGCTTTTTCCAAGTGTTTTGCTTAAAGAGCAACTCACTTAAAGAGCAATCCCATGGAATCAGTGATGGGACGTTGCCGGTTACAACCGGTTCCACAGAACTGGTAGGAGCAATCCCGGAGGGTTCTCCGGGAAGGTACAGCCCACCCGGGATTCTTCTGTCCTTTTTTTGAGGTGTCCAGTTCGAATGCCTTACTGGCAGAATTTTTTTTTTTAAAAAAAAATTGGAGCCAAAATGGCTCCAATTTAGTGAGCATGTGCAGAAATCAATCTGCTGCATGTGTGCTGCAATTGCGAATCGCACGTGTGTCAGATTGAATTTCTGTGCATGTGCGCTAAGAGGCAGCCATTCACTGCCTAGTTTTGGGAGGAGCCGGACCTTTTCAGAGTGGCTGCAGCAGTGGCAGTGGACCCGGACCTCAGCGCCTGGAGGAGGAAGAAGTCGCAGTCAAGGGTGGCGCGCCTAGCCAGGCAGCCCTGGGCCTTGGTGGCCACAATTTTCAGTGGCCACAACCCTCAGCAGGTGGCCTCAATGGAGGCAGAGGCCACAGTTGGGGGGCTCGTTGGTCCCAGGGGAGCTCAGCGGCAGCAGCGGGCAGGCCTCAGAGAGTTGAGGCCCCAGTGCTCGTCTGCCCGAGCCGCCACACTGCTGTGCCACCACTTCCAAGGGTAAGTAAGTGAGGGGTTTGTGTTTGGGGTGGGTGGGTGGGTTTATTTCTGTTTGGGGTGGGTGGGAGGGAAGTTGTTTGGGTGGGTGGGTGGGTGTATTTTTATTTAATTTTTATTTAATTTATTTATTTATTTAATTTAATTTTATTAATGGGTTTATGTTGTGGTTGTTTGGTTGGGTGGGTGGGTTGAGGTGTGTGTGTGTGTTTTTTTTTTAATTTAAAATTTTTTTAAACATATTTGTCCCGCCCACAACATCACGACACCATGATGTTAGCTCCACCCCCACTGTGATGACATCATGGTGGGGTAGTAATATTTTTGTCATCCCATCACTGCCCTTTAAGCGAGGTACCACTGTATATGTATTAGGGACATGTTCACAGAACCATTACCAAACAATGAAATCTTCAGTACTTCTGATCAGAAGCAAACCAACCAGAAATGATTTTTTGCAGGATTCTTGGCAAACATTTCAATCCCTCCTCTCCCTCCTCAGTATTTTTTAGCCACTAAGTGTGCCTAAATCAGTGAGTTTAAATACTCTTAGGGGCGTTGTCCTCTAAATTAACTTCCCATCTCTCTGGACTTGTAGAATTTATTTGCTGTTACTAGTATAATACAAACAAGAAATTAGTAAGAATCAAGAAGGGTTTTATATGCTGTCTGGATAGCTCAGTCATTTAGATATAGGGCTGTTGAGACAGAAGCTGGGAGTTCGATTACCCACTGTGCTTTCTGGCAGAATAACCAGCCTGTGTTAAGTTTGGGCAATTTTTGCAGTCACAGGGCACCTCTAGGAGAAGGGATTAATAAGTGGCTTCTGTATAGGCTCTACATAGAAAACTGTGGAAGTGATCGCAATTGGCCTGATGGCACTCAATTATTATTGTTAGATGCATGTGTGAAACAGAATAATACTTCAACTGACTGCAAGAAATCAGTGCCTTCATTGTCAGACTTTATTTTACTAATTTATGTATTTACTTTGTTGTTGTTGTTCAGCTGAATAGTCAAATTTGACCCTTTGTGACCCCATGGACCAGGCACCCCTATCCTCCACCATCCTCTGCAGCCCACTCAGCTCTACGCCCATTGTGTCAACAATACCATCTAGCCATCTCATCCTCTGCCTTATCTCCTTCTCCTTGCCTTCAAACTTTCCCAGCATCAAGGCCTTCTTCAGTGAGTCTTCTTTTATCATTTGGTGGGCAAAGTACTTTAGCTTCATCTTCAATATTTGTCCTTCCAAGGACCAGTCAGGGTTGATTTCCTTAAGGATCAACATATTTGTTCTCTTTGCTGTCCAGGGCACTCTCAAAATCCTCCTCCAATACCACATTTCAAAGGCAGCTATTCTTCTGTGCTCAGCTTTCCTTGTGGTGCAGTTCTCACAACCATACATTACTACCAGGAATACCATTGCTTTGAATATGAGTACTTTGGTTGGCAGGGTGATGTCTCTGCTTTTTATTATGTTCCCTAGGTTTCTCATAGCTTGACTCCCAAGAGTTTTTACTATCTTTCCACAATGCCTGAGCATGTACACACAACATCATTTATAGTATTAGAATAATTGTATCCTTCCTCCTATGAGGCTCTTGTACACTTTCTAATTTACTATACAGTATATATAAAAAGGAAGAAAATATCATAATAATACTTTTATTTAGGTTGTCTACCATGCATTGATTCTACAGGTATCATAACAATTGTCTGTGCAATTCGCAGCTTGATTAATCGCACATCTCAGGGCAGATACAACAATAAGGAGGCCTTTTTGAAATAATGGCACTTTGATTTGAAGAAGGAATCACTAAGTATTCCATAGCTGTCCTTGGTGGAATATGGGTCTGTAATCTTGAATATTTCATGTGGCAGCAATTATTAATGCGATTCTGCATAAAGGAGCAGGCAAAGAGTGTTTTCTAAATAGTTGTTGAGTAAAATAATACAGTTGGATTTGTGCAATTGTATATGATTTTCAGCCTGCAGGAAACCCAGGCTTACTGCTATATAGGCAAACACAGTTTTAGTCTGTGAATGCTTCAAGTCATTGGGATACCTCTTCTGATGCTGAAACTCCTAGTGATCATTTTTTTGTGCCTAACATTCTGTACTTCTGCTAGTTTCTGTCTTCCAAACTCTAGTCATTTACTTCAGGAACTTGCATCTATCCATAGAATTTGTCCTCTTTTACAGAACTATTGGATTTGTAATGAAATTCTAATTTCAAAATATGCAGTAGAACATAAATATTGATGATGGAAGGATGAATATATAAACTTCTAATGCTAACAAGGGCTATATTACCCAACGATGGATCGGTATGTTCCATGACCATGTAGTTAAAGTTCACTTATGCCTACAAGGTGCTGCCAGCCCCATGCAGCATTCAAAAGGCATCTTTGTGGCTCTAAAGCTAACTTAAAATTTCATCACATCTAAAAAGGGTTCTTTGTGTTATTTTAAAGCCCTATTTCCATTCCGGGGGGGCCCCCCTCAAAAATGGTGGATTTTCAATAAGATTCTTGAAGTAACAGTCCCCTAAGTGCCTTCCCTAACTGGTATTTGACCCCAATACAATTAAGATATTATAAGTCAAACTACAACATGAAATGTTGGCGGTTCAAGAAAAAAATGGGAATTTATCTACATTTATGGTGGGATTGTACCTTAATAAAAGAAATTTGGGAAAGAGTATTCATAGAAATTGGACAAATCCTTTCAATACCTTTGCAATGGTGTCCTAGGGTAGCTCTGTTGATGGATTTTGGAAATTTAAAAATAAAGAGAGAAAAGAAAGATATGATTTGTAATTTGGTAACCGCATTGAGATTAATCATAGCTATGAAAATAGTTTCATGACATGGTCCAATGTGTGATGAACTTCAATATTAAAGTCAATGCCTTTGTGTTATTAGAACCCCAGATGCAATAGTGAACTAGTTGAACATGGACTATGATCTGGCTACAAATGAAGGTTCGCATGAGTTGCAACTCCAAGTATGCACCGTGTATGCATAAATTATTTAGTTTAATCCCCAATATATATAGTTAAAATAATCTCAGGTAAATAGGGTAGGAAATATGTCTGAGAACTTTCCAAACCAATGGCCATTCATAATAGAATGAGAGAAGAATATAGATCAGTGGTCTAACTTTACATAAGGCAACTTCTTCAGTTTACATGTGCTGGCTCTTACAGAGACCCCAGAAGAATGATTGCAGGTTCACCTATGTATACGCTTGTGCTACCCTACTGGGACAGAATATAAAAAGTATTGTGTTTAGGCCATGCCAAAGCATGGTCTAACGACCTTGTCTCCTCCAGATGTCATATATGCGCTGACATGCTGGTCTACAGATGACATAGCAATTCTTCCCAGTGACCTGACATTGAGGAGCCTTCAAGGTATGTTCATCAGCACCACTTTGAGTTCAAATGCCAGGTGGTCAGTGAGCTAAATGTGGAAAGCAGACCAGTCATGCCTGATTAGGTCTTCACCAATCAAATATTTCTCCTGTGAGTCTTTCCAAGAAAGCAACAGTTACCACAGCTGCTTAAGACTTCTTTGTATGAGGTGGCAACCCAAATTTTAGCACCACAGAAGATACACAAGTCCTCAAACCTAGATATTTTTAATGCAGGTACAAATCCCAGGATATGGCCAGAGCAATTTCAGCTTCTTTACTTTTTACTCTCTGAAGTTTGTTCTACCCCAAATAAATCCTGATGCTTTGGTATATTCTTATAAAAACCAAACCAAAGTAAAAAAATTACCCCTTTCTGAGATGTTCCCTTGAATACAAAATGTCAAGGGAAAGTCTTTTGTTGCAAGATAAGTAAGTATTCAAGGCTTGTATACTGATTTTTCACAATAGTACTTGATGCTGCATGAAATATCACTAAGTATTACTATTAAACATTCCTGCTAAATATATTTTTGTTCAACCCTTTCATTGCTATAATATCCTTTCACATGGTCCCTGAAGCCTGCAAATGCTTGTTTATAATATGAACTGTACCCTCTGCTGATCATGATTTGTTTGAGCTACATGTACACACCCACAATTTCTTATATTTCTTCATAAGTCTCTCCAGATTAATAATTATGTTAATTGCTCTTTTCTTGTTCCCTCCAATTTACCAAGCACTTCATGATATTAAAGTAAGCAGAAATGAATGCCTTATACTGGATGCAATTATACAAAGGCTCTATTAAGAGGGACTATTCCTTTCCCGAATGTGTAATACAATGATTGCTTTTATCAAAGATTGCAGGAGAAGCAAAGTTCCTGCAAGAATTATGCAATGTTCAGCATGGCTGAAGTTTGGCCCTCCGTATAGTCTAACTTTGCCTGATAAAGGTTGTTTTCATCTTGCTTGCCACCAAAGTGAAGCAATTAAAATTAATGGTGATATAGTTTAATGGGACAAAAGAATCACTGATCCCTGTGGATAAATGATTTCTCAATGCAATTTATTTTCCTCCTGTTTCTAGTTAAAATATGTAAATAAGCTTACAACACCCTGCAGTCATTTTCATTAGCTTTGTGTGTCACTGGAAATATGTTAGCATTGTTATGACAAATGACCTACATGCACTAAAGAAGTAACCTGTCAGTAATTGCAGAGTGGGATCTTGGGTAATTGTGACATCAGAAGCTAAGTATTTTGGCAAATAATTAAATATTATTTATTCTCCCAACTCATTAAACACCTATGAAATTCAGAGATGGGGATAAAGATGGATAAAGTGTTCCCATCCATCAATCTAGATATGCCCCTAAGACAGTGATGGTGAACCTTTTAGAGACCGAGTGTCAAGGAGGAGAAGGCAGTGCACAGGTAAGCACTGCACATGTGCACACACCCATGTGAAGTCACCAGCGCACCTCTGACAAAATCATATGGGTGGGGCCATATGCAGAGTATGTGCATGTGCACATATATGCACCGTTTGACACACACATTTGCACACACACATGCACCTCTGGCAGGATTTCAGCCTCCCCTCTCCCTTCATTGGTGGAGGGAGAGGACTGGGTGGCAAAGCGGTGCTGCCATTGGCACTGGTGGCCATAGGTTTGCCAATACTGCCCTAAGTGATACTACATTAAGGCCTCTTGTTCCAAAGCTACCATTAAGCCATGTTTCAGCATCTACTTCTGTTTCATTTTGGTAAGGAAAGTTCATCAGAGATTTACCATTGCCACCTATTGTGCACTACTGATACAAACTTGCCTGGGTGTCACTGCCATTGTCTCTTCCACCATTGTCATCTTCAGCTGCTGCTCCCCAGTACCGTAGCTGCCACCATCATTACCATTGGAGCTGTCCAATCTCTTCAGCTGATGACTGAATGCAGCTTCTGCCTCCCAATGTAGTTCTGATGTTAAAATGTGGAGCAAAAAAACCAAGGATGCTGCTTGGAACTAAAAAGGGACCTTGTAGTGAGGGTCCTTTTTGAGTTTTCCTTGGAGGCTCAGTGCCCACATCTTCGTAACTCATGATTCCTCCTGATGTACACACTTAGTGCCACACTTTGCATGGTGCAGAGGCACATGCAGAGATGCTGTCATAAATATTCCTGCAGGAGTCGGAGTCAGAAATTCAGCAGTTTTAAAATGTACATATTTATCAGATATATGGAGTGAGAGTTGTAGTACAGTAATACACCGGATAACAATTGGACTGGATATCGCTAGAATCAGATAACGATGCAAGATTTTTGGAAAAACCTTGTATCGGATAACACGATTTTTAGTGTTATCCGAGCCAATCGTGGGGGGGGGGGGGTTGGATTGGGTAGACCATCTACCCAATCCACCACCCCCCAGCGATGGATCACTGATACTGAACTAGGGTCGGGGGAAAGGCACGCGGGTGCCTGCCTTTCCCCCCGACCCTAGTTCAGCCTAAGCGATTGCTGGACAAAGCCTAGCGGCACCTGGGCTAGCTAGCCCAAGCACCGCTAGGCTTTGTCAACAGCCCATTTGGCCTGTGTTTGAAGCCTAGCGGCTTCGGACACAGCCCACATGGGCTGCGGAAGAAGGCTAGCCCGGCTGGGCTGGGCTAGCCTCCCGAAGTCCTTCCGCGCTGTGTCCGAAGCCTAGGGCTTTGGACACAGCCCGCAAGGGCTGCTTCTTCCGAACCCCTTGTGGGCTGTGTCCAAAGCCACTGGGCTTCAGACACAGAGCGGGCACCTCGCTAAGAGCCCAGTAAGATCTGGGTGAGAGGCGCCTCTCTCCGGGATCTCACCGGGCTCTTAGCGGCTCGCTAAGAGCCCATCGAGATCCGGGTGAGAGGCGCCTTCTCGCATGCGAGAAGGCGCATGAGAAACCACCTCTCACCCAGATCTTACCAGGCTCTTAGCGAGCCGCTAAGAGCCCGGTGAGATCCCGGAGAGAGGTGCCTCTCACCTGGATCTTACCGGGCTCTTAGCGAGCCACTAAGAGCCCGGTGAGATCCCGGAGAGAGGCACCTTCTCGCATGCGCGGTTTGTCCCTGACGTCAGGGCTTTTTTTTTTTTTAGGATTGTTTGATGCATGCATCAGACAACATTAAAAACCAGATAACGACATGACTTAACGTTATCCGGGGTATTACTGTAATTGCATCATTAACTCATACATATGTGGCTGTCTGATCACTTTATTTCCTTCAAGTCCATATTCATTTCTAAAAGAGGCAAAATACATATGTTCTGGTAGAAATTTCTTCACATTTCTATTATGGATTTTGACACATAAGAGTTAAGGTACAGGTTGCACATGATGTGCTCCTCAGTTGAAAGAAAAGAGGGCAGAAGATGATTCTTGAGGAGCGGGGAACCTCTAAACTTCATTCTGTTCTCAATAGGATTGTTTGGAGTGTAACAAGGAAACATGGGCTATAACAGTGGTGGCGAATCTTTTACGAGACCGAGTGCCCAAGGAGGTGGGGGAGATGGATGTCAGGCATCATGCATGCCTCTCAGAAAAGCCCCACATGGCCTTCCAACCCCCTGCTGGGCTTTCCTACACCCACGTCAGGCCTTCCCACCCTCACCGGGTCTTGCCATACTCCCATCGGGCCTTCTTACCCCCATTGGGCCTTCCCACATCCCCACTGGGGTCTTCCCACACCCTGCCAGTCCTTCCCAGACTGTGCTGGCCGTTTCTTCACCCTGCTGGGACTTCCTATTCCTCTGTCACACCTTCCTGCCCCCCGCCAGTATTTCCTACCACTATGTCAGGCCTCACCTACCCATGAGTGCTCCCCGCCTTACCTTTCCCAGCCACCGCCTTCAAGATTTCAGCCTCCCCTCTCACAGAGAGAGAGAGAGAGGTAGTTGGGAAGTGGTGCTGGCCGGGCTTCATGGGGCTTCCCCTCAATGGAACATTTAAGAGCAGCCATCCCCCCCCCCCAATCTGGTATTTGTATCAGTTATTATGTGTTTATTTGCTTTTATTGTTGAATGTTTTAAATTTTTTATGAATTTTATGAATTTTTAAGGCCTTTATATTATGATTCAAGATGTAAGCCGCCCAGAGTCGGGTTTACCCGATTGGGGCAGGATATCAAGTATGAACAATAAATAAATAAATAAATAAATAAACATGCCCCAGGAGAAAGGCTTTTTGCATGCTACTTCTAGCACGTATGCCATAGGTTCACCACCATGGGCTATAAAATAACCAGTCTTTGTTTCAAGTTGAATTGAGCCCTAATTGTCTTGTTCTTGGTGAAATCATTCTGAACTTCAAGTGGAAAAACTCACACTTATTATTCATATATTGTAGGTAGGAAGTGGAGGTGGAATGAAGATGGCCTGCCTTGGCAAAGTTATGAATACAGCACAATGGAACAAGAGGTTTCATGATTTGTTGCCCAGTCTCTTAGCCAAGCCATAATAATAATACTAATAATAATTCCTTGCAACGTAGTGGATATATTTATTGAAAAGTACATGGTTCTCCTGGAAGAGACTTTTGGAATGTTGATAATGGCCTCCATTATACTCTTTCTTTGTATTTCTACACTCTCACACCTATATTAAAGATAGTAGATTATTCCAGATCAGGGCGTCACTCTGGCAATGCTACTAGCTTGTAGGTTTTAAATATTGTTTGCAGCGAGCAAAGAAAGGTTGTTAGACTGATTTTCTGTTCAATTTTTCTTTGACTGCTGTAGGAGCATTATTTGGTCAGTAGATGGAGGAGTAGGTCACAAACTTGACAGTTTTCCCATGTGACATTTTTCTGATGACAGCTGCTCAGAATGATCATGTATAGAAGTGTATACATTTATTCCAGATTTTATTTCCCCACTCACTAGTATTTGATTTCTATTAGAGACTGTTTTCCACACAGATATCTATATCAACCCAACAAGAAATTATTACCAAACGAATGAATATTCAGTGTTGTTAAAATTTAGAAATGTTGAATATTTATCAACAAGAAAGACATTAAAATGCTGAAAAGCCACTTGCAGATCTTTTACCAAGCTCACTGTGGAAAAATGTTTATTTTAGTGCAGGACATTCTTCTCTCTGCTGATTGCTGTTGCTTTGTTCTTATAAATCCATCAAGTTTCTGACAGTATCAGTAGGTCAATTTGTATACGGACATGTTCCTTAGTATATTGCTGTGAACAGTGCACTAGATAGATGCTTTTTCAGACAGGGGTTGTGTGATTAGATCTTAAAGTAATGTACATGAAAAGGCTCTTATGCTAATCTCTAACATGAAATCAAGAGCTAGCAAGTCCATTTAGTAATTAAGAGCCAAACACATCAATTAGTATCTACTAAAACTCAGCTTCTGTTCTGGTTTAATTATGTGTTGTCCATGTATCTAATTTTCTTTTAAAATAAGAATGCTTGTGTTATCTATTTTGAAGTCACATATAGTTGTGCTATCATTTACCCTAGGATAAAAGCTCCTGCACTCATCTCCGCCTTTGATTTGTTTACATATCCAGTGGGAATATGTTTGAAGCTGAGGTTTTTATATCTAGTAGTGTAAATCTCAACCTCTTTCTATTTAGTGTTATTTTGCAAAATCAGAAATGTTGTGCACAAACTGTTTCAGAAAAAAATCAGAGGGCTCATATCTATGATGGTGTTTCAGTTTTTATTGAGAAACAATATGATCTAAATTTTATGCCACTGAAATTTTCAGGAAGTCTTTGTATAGGTAAAGATTGCTATACAGTAAAACCTCGCATAAAGAACGCCTTGCTTAGAGACTAACTTGCTTAAAGAACAGAATTTTATCTGAATCGTTGCCTCGCTTAACAACTAAAACAAACCAAAACCTTGCTTAACAACTAAGTCAGGGCTCAGAATCTTCCCCTGCCAGAAGTCACAATTGGTCACTTACAATGGTGTTTTGCTTAAAGAGCAAACTCGCTTAGAGAGCAATCCCATGAAATGCATTATGCTCTTTAAGCGTGGTACCTCTGTATTGGGGTAGGGATAATGGGATAGCTTAGTGGATATGGAGCTAGAAGATGGGAGTTCAATTCACCACTGTGCCTCACTGAGAAGGGCTGGACTCAATGAGCCATGGGGTGCCTTCCAGCTCCCCGTTGACAATAAAATCTTAGATGTAACTATTCAGTGCTTACACCAGGGTTTATCAAGCTTTTCAAACCAAGGGCTGGGTCACACTCCCTCAGGCAGCTAAGCAGGCCAGGTGGCCATTTTGTCCCAACAGCTTCAAAGGGGTGGCCATTTTGTTTCTCTCTGGAAGGAGGGAGGGAGGTGTCAACCTTCAAAATAGGCTTCAGACCTCCCCCTCCTCTCCCCAACTGACACTAATAAGATCAGTTGTCTGCTTTTGGAAAGGATGAGAAAGGCTTTTAAACAAGGCTAGTCCTTCCTTGTGGGGTTGGAGGTTATCCTTGACGCTGGGGTCCTGGAATGGCAGGTTGGGTGAGACAAGGCTAGAAGCTCAAAAATCCCCATGAAATGGTACCATGGAGCAGATCTGGACCATGGACCATAGGCTGAGAACTCCTAGCTTACACCATAGAATAGTAGAACTGTAGAGTTGGAATGGACCCAAAAGATCTTCTAGTCCAACTCTTGAAAGTGCAGGAAATTTGTAGCAAAATGGTCATCCAACCTCTATTTCAAAGCTTCCAATAAAAGAGTGTCTACCCTCTTCCAAGGCTGTTTATTTCCGTGATGAACATCTGTTACCAACAGGAAGTTATTTCTAATATTTTGTCAAAACATCTCGTATTCTGAATCCACAGTTTCATGTCCTACCGTCTGAAGCAGAAGAAGACAGCCGTGCTCCATCTTCTAAATGAAGTCCTTAAAATATTAGATCACTATCAAATCATATGTCTATCATTGTTTCTGCTATCAAAACCCACCCTCCATTTGCCATTCTTCATATAGCTTGTTTTTCAGACCACTATCATCGTTGGACACATTCTAAGTTGGCAAATCCTTTTGGGCTGTGGTGCTGAGAACCAGGCACACAATACTCAGTAATGCAAATGAGGTTCACATGAAGTAGAATAGGATGGCACTGTTACTTTCTTTCACTCTTCATTATTGTGTTCATTGGGTCTGTGTTGAGACTAAGAGTTGCATTTATTTGTTAATCCTGGAGGACTGTCAGTTGAGTATCTACTGAACTATAAGGACCATTGTCTTAATCAATATAAGACTACATCTAGATAATATGCATAGAAACATATAAATTACTCTCAACGTTTGACCACATTAGTCAATGCAGGAAGAAAAAACAAAACGTTTTTTCCCATTGAGGTCCATGATAATACTCTCATTGACTGCCTTGAGCCTGGACTCTTGCCCTCTTGCTTGTTATTCATGAAAAATGGCTTATAATGAAATGAAAGCTTTATGCCTCCTTATTAAGTTTTTGACATTAAAAAATGTTTGTGGAGCTCTTTTGGAGCACAAATCAATACAGGCTAGTCAATAAAGTTGAAATGAACTGGCTCATTCTGATTTCTTACATTGGATTTTGGCATCTCCGTGCTTTTGTGCATACTTGCATTTTAAATCATGGCCCCCCACAGAGTCAGAAGTATCCACTTGGAAATCATCTGCAGAATATATCATTTGTTTCGATCTCTAGTGTATAATTTGTCTTACTACTTATTCCCAACAGAAACATACTTGCATAAACATATATACTATCACAAAAGCAAAACAGATAATAGATAAAAAGTACAGTGGAAGATGCATGAAACAGCCAACCAGACTGATACAAAATAAAACAAGCATTAGAATAATTTATTTCCATAGATGACTGGTAGCATTTCCACTTGCATTTTCTCCTTTTCATATACCTTGCTTACTTGAAAGTTGATACCGCATGTCCTCTATACTTGATGAGCAAAGGGCTGGCCAAGTTAACTAAGTAGGTTATGGGTAAGTGGTATCTACACAGATAGCTGAAACAGTGAAATACTGCTTCTATGCATGAAATGATCATCTATAGCAGTGGTGGTGAACCTATGGCACATATGCTAGAAGTGGTATGCAGAAGCCTTTCTCCTGGCATGCATGCCATCAAGGAGAAGTCCTGCCCTGTACAGCCTACCCAGCATCATTTCCCCATCACCCCTCTCTCTCTTTCTCAAAGGAGAGGGGAGGCTGAAATCTTGGTTGGAAGACTGAGTCTGGGAGAGGTAAAGTGGGGAGCACCCGTGGGGGAGAAAGCCTCACAGAGGAGTAGAAAGGCCTGGTGGAGGGGTGGGAAAGACGAGCAGGGGTAGGATGACCCAGCAGAGGGGTAGGAAGGCCTGGTGGGGTGTGGGAAGGCCCAGTGGGAGGTGGGAAGGCCCAGCAGGGGGTACGAAGGCCCGACGGGGGGGTGGGAAGGGCCAATGGTGTGTAAGGAGACCCAGCAGGGATGGGAAGGCCAGCAGGGTAGGAAGGCCACACAGGGCTTTTCCAGAGACCGGGAGGCCTTTCCAGCAGCTGTGTGGTGATTTACCAGAGCCTGGGATGCCTTTCCACAGGTCCTGGCCTGGCAGCAGGGCTTACTGGGGGGCAGCACAAAGCTTGGGGGTGTGGGAGTGGTGTGCATTCACATGCCCATGTGCAGCTTGAAGCATGCCGGTGATGTCATATTGGTGCACATTCACCCACGTGACATCACTGGCATGCTTGATGCTGGCCGCCCATCTCCCTGCCTCCGTGGGCACTCAGTCTCTAAAAGGTTCACCACCACTGATCTATAGTCACTCATTGGGATTTCGTATTAACTTGTATTATTCTCAGACAGAAGGGAGGAAATTTCATTCAGCACAAGGATTAATGATCCATGCCCAGTATCAGATTTGTGATTCAATTGCTTCCACAACTTTTTTTTTACAATTGCTCAGCTGTATAACTTTTACTCCTTTAATGTTATGTTAAATTTATATTTAAGTGATAGCTGATTGGTATATCATCATTCTAGAAGTGGCTGCAACATTGTTTGATAAATCAAGGGTTTGCAACCTATGGCCTGTGGGCCGGCCGACAGCAGCAAACCATTCAGCTCTTGGCGAGGACCCAGAAAGCAATGTTTACACCAGGGGAATCATGTGTCCTGCCCACTCAGCTGATGGAGGGGTGTGGTCTGGCCCATGATGGGAAAAAATTGAGATCCCCTGTGATAAATGATGGTGGCGGTGGTATTTTTACTTAGGATTATTTTGCATTTTAATGAGTTTCTCTTCCTAAATTCTATAGGAAGCGTTGGATTTAAGGCAGGAGCACAGAATCATTTCCTCCTATGTTTGAAACATTTGTTAATGAATAATACTTAGAAGCTGACACTAAAACTATACTCTATATCTAGGAACATTAATCTTTACAGGCAGTAATATAATTAATATTTATACAGAACTGGAAATTTGCTTCGTTATTGAAGCCCCTTCTCATTCCTTCCAGATGCATTGCATTCTGGAGCTGAGACAGGTATGATAAATATTAACTAGCCAACTGGAATCATGCCCAATTAAATGTCTCATGAGATGCCTGGTGGATGGATTATGCCCATGTTTAGGAACTGATAAATTATCATACTTTTTTGTATGTGCATGAAAGTTTCCACCTAAATATATACTCGTTTATAAATAGATTTTTCTCTCAAAATGGACATCTTGTAAACATGTTTTTTTCAGAATATGTAATTTTTTGTCTCTGAAAACTCAAACCTGAAGCCCATGTAGGCATTTTCCATGACTTTAACATAATGTTCTATAATATTGAGTTTTGTTTTATGTGATGTGATATTATTTATTTATTTATTTACCGCCCATGTAGGCAATTTCCCACTCCGGTTGTTGTATAACATTTAAAATGTTACTAATTGAGCAACAAACAATAACTCTACCCACACAGTCTCCGCTGGTGGCATCTGAGGCAAACAATAAACTAAATTTGAACTAGATTACTAACTGGCAATGGGGATAATGTCACCAAACACTTCTTTAAAGAGTAATGTCTTTTAAAGAATGATAAATGAATTATAAATCAATTCCTTGAGTATTTGTAATTATGGCACTTTGTGGTCTGGATTCATAAGGTAATGCTAATACAGTCATATGGAAGGTTGACCCTGTCAACTAGAATTGATGGTCTTTAGTCCTTTTGCCCTCTAAGTTTCTGTGACTGCCACTAGCAGCTGTCACCTTGGAAGTGAGGCAGATGTTATCTCCAATTAGCTCTGCTTGCAAGAATTTATGGCAAGAGCAAGGTGGAGTGCAGTCCTCAATCATAGTGAAGACAGCTGCCACGGTGGAATTAGTGGCATCTATAATCCATTACTTTGCCTAGAACCCTTTTCTGAGTTCTGTTCCTTAAAGCCATGATTATAATGAATGTTTCATGCATGGACTGGGAAGGATACACTCTTTATTGGGTGGATGCCTTTGTGTCACCCTTGTACATGTCACATTTTGGATGCTTCAGGCTTCAGAAAGACAGGCAATATTTGAAATCCTCAAGGAATCAGGAGATGATTTCAACAAAAATCTGGGATAACTTGTTTATGATGTATTCAAGGCATTTGTATTCTGCGACTGGCTTTCGAGCAAGGGAGACCTTTACCTAAGAAATATATATACATTTTCTTTTTTCTTTTTTAAGGTTGTCACACACCTTGAGACTCTGTGTTGAAACAACTGTCAATTGCTACAAGAGTTTTTGTTCCTCAAGAGTCAAATGATCTTATATACCTTTGTTTCTGGTTTTGACTAGGAGAGATGAGAGAATATAACTTAAAACCTACTCAAAATCAACAGTGTGGTAGGTGCTTGGAAGTGTGAGGCCAAAGGGATAGATACATAAATGAGACATAATTAACCTTAATAATTTTCAAAAATAAAATTAGCATGATAAGCTTTTACTGAATTAAATAGTAACTTAATATGACTTACTATAGTCTAAACTGCTTGAGAGTAGGTCTCCTTGAGTATCTTTCACAGTCCTTTTAGCATATAAAGCATTTTTTCCTACCATCACATGATGGATCTTACAGGGTTAAATAAAAATTGTTGGAGACTTAAATTTGGTATCCCTAGAGTTCCTCAAACAGCAATTTGAACATTTCCCATGGAGGAGTCTTCAGTCCAGCCATAAATGTCTTTTGTAACACTATCAGCTATCTTTCAATATGAAGAGTTCTGTAAGTATTCCTTGCAGCTAATCTGCATAGGCCATGGTTCAACATATGTGAGCTGTTGAAAAGGAGTGTAAGACAGTGTGTGTTTGTTTTGCAGAAATGGAGTCCATAAAATCCGATGCAGGATCCTATATATTTCTGAGGTATCCATTTCAGCCAATCATTCCTCCAAATTAAAAAACCATCACTTGTAATTTGACTCAATTACCAATTTTATAGGTGACAATTAACTTTATTGGTAATTGATTCCTCGTGAATGAAATACTAAGAGGGTAACATGCACATAGTTTTATATTTAAAATGCTGGAGAAATGAATATAATTTTTATGTTTATGCCAATGTGATGATTATTTTAACTCCATGGTTTATGTTAAAAGCATTATTATTTTTTGCTTGTGCAGCTATTTAGTGACTGGCACTTTAACTTCAAAATGGAAAAAAATTCTACTTTTAAAAGATTATTGGGGTGGTGGTGGACAGGATAGGGAGAATTATGGAAAGAGAGAGAAAGCAAATAAGCAAGATGGAAACCATTTAAAAGATTCCAAGGTACATAATGTTAGTATGAGGGCAGAGATCTGGGAAAAAACCCACACTCATTTCTGATTTAATTCTTTTGATCTGCATTCTCATCCTATTGGTCAGAATCCTGTTGTGCAGTTCTATGCGACATAACTCAGATGATGTCATTGTGTCAATTTGGGTGGGGGGATTAAAAGCTTCATATTCAGACCCCACCCTAGTTCTAGAGAACCTTTTCATCCCAGGAAAGGCTTTGGAAACTACAAAACTGGGATGACTCTTTAATGTCCACATATCAAGGTCAGTTTATTAAGTTCCTGTCAAGAGAAGGGTAAAGGTTTCCCTTGCTCAAAAGCCAGTTGTATCTGACTCTAGGGATCTGTGGTCATCTGTTTATAGTCAAAGAGCCAGGGTTGTTTGCTTCTTCAGATGTTTCTGTGGTCATGTGGCAGGCTTGACTAGACACTGGAGTGGGTGGAATGCTGTTTATATTCCCACCCAAGTGGTCCCTATTTATCTACTTGTAATTTCTTGCTTTTGAACTGCTAGGTTGGCAGGAGCTGGGACAGAGATGGGAGCTCACTCTGTCATGCAACACTCGAGACTCAAACTGCTGATCTGCTGCCCTTCTAGTCATTAAGTTCAGTGTCTTAATTACTGAGCCACTGCAGGCAAGAGAAAAGTGGTGTTTTGTTATTGTTCAGTTGCACAGTCGATTCTGACCCTTTGTGAACCTATGGACCATTGTCCTCCAGGCACCTCTGTCCTCCACCATCCTCCTCACCCATTGCATTTACAATATCATCCAGCCATCTCATTTTGGTCCACCCCTTTTTCTTTTGTCCTCCACCTTTCCCAGCATCAAGGCTTTCTCAAGTGAATCCTCTCTTCTCATTTGATGTCCAAAGTACTTTAACTTCATCTTTACTATGTGACCTTCCAAGGAACAGTCAGGGTTGATTTCTTCTAAGATTGACCTATTTGTTCTCCTCGCTGTCCAGGGTATTCTTGAAACTCCTCCAGCACCACATTTCAAAGGCATCTTTTCTTCTGTGCTCAGCTTTCCTTATGGTCCAGCTCTTACAACCATACATTACCACCAGGAATACCATTGCCTTGACTATGCAAATTTTTGTTTGCAAGGTGATGTCTCTACTTTTCGCTATGTTCCCCAGGATTCTCATAGCTTATCTCCCCAGAATCAGTCACCTTTTTATTTCATGGCTGCAATCACCATCTGAAGTGATCTTTGATCCTAGAAAAGTAAAATCTGTCACTGCTTCTACTTCTTCCCCATCTATTTTCCAGGGATTGATAGGGCCTGTTGCCATTATCTTGGTTTTCTTGATGCTGAGTCTTCAACCAGATTTTGCGCTTTCCTCTTTCAACCTAAGCAGGATTTTCTTTAGGTCTTCCTCACTTTCTGCCATTAGGGTAGTATCATCTGCATATCTCAAATTTTTGATGTTTCTCCCAGCAATTTTGACCCCAACTTGTGATTTGTCCATTTCTGCATTGTGCATTATGTGCTCTGTGTATAAGTTGAATATGCAGGGTGATAAAACGCAGCCTTGTTTACTCCTTTTCCTATTCCAAACCACTCCATCATTCTGTATTCTGTCCTAATTGTTGCTTCTTGACTAATGCTAACAATAAGGCATCATATGATTAAACAGCCTAATATTAAAAATACTGCAACTGCAGATAAATACTTTCAATATTTGATAATACTCAGAAGAAGAATTCATTTTTTCTGATGTCTGTTTAACCATACTATTGGAGGTAGCCAGTCTGTTTTTGTATCAAGCACCTTAGCAATCTAGGAAGGTAGTAAAAATCTGCACCCTGAAGAAGATGAGACATGAGAAATGGCCTTTGATATGTGAATAGGACCTTTAGTTCATTCATGATCTTGGTTTCATCTGTCAACTGCTGGAAGCTTTGTACCTTACTTATATTGGAAAACAAAAGCTGTAAGAGGATAATCACTTTTGTTGCTACCAGTTTTTCTTTTTTCCCGTGTGTCATAGAAAATCCGATTTTTAATGTGCTTTTCTCTAATCTCTGTTTCACCCCTCAAAATGGAGATTTTCATACGTAGGAGTCTCTGTATAAGACATTCCAAGCTTACCCTGAAGTATGTAAATTAATCACTATTGGCTAGATGTCCCCCACGTGGGAAGGCTGATACCAGGATAATAAAAACACTGTCCAGGGAAACCTCTTTCACCGTAGACCAGCTGTGGAAGGGCCTCACAGAATGTAATTGTGAGTCAAATAGAGCCTGAGGGCCTAAGTAACCAGTTACATTTTCTTTATTTTAGTATTTACATTGAATGACTACAATTGCAATTTTGAACCCTTATGCTACAATCATTTCCTTTAATTTCTTAATAAACCTAATTAACCAAAGACCCTTTATGTCTGTTGAATTGGGATTGGGGTTGACTGGGCCACACATAGAGGCCACATCTGTGGTACCAAATATTTCCTTCCCTACACTCTCACTAGCCTGTGCCAAGCGGAGCCCAGGGGAATTCATAGGGGAGTTGCCCCAAGAGGAGGGGGCAGACGCTGCTGGTAAGAAGGCAAATTGGTGATGGGTAGTAGGAAGGCATGTTAAACCCCCAGAAGGAGGGTATTTAACATGACACCATGGAAAAGAGAAAACAAACAGCCAAGCTAGTTTTGGTTCTGCAAGAACTTTTGTACAAGCAGAAAAGAAGGGGCATGCAGAGATTACTCAGAAGAAGTTTTGACATTTACTAATGGTCACTTCATGCATTATATCATCTGCTCACAATTAGCAAGAAGCCTGGTTTGCATCACAGTAGCGATTACTCTTACATATGGCTCTGTAGTGCTTAGACTATGTAACTAGGATTTTGGCCTCAGCATGCTGGGTACTCCTTTTACTGACTATGGTAAGGTAGAAGGCTAAGTCAATCCTGAACAGGATAAATGCTTTACAGGCCGGATTACGTAGCAGTCAGAACAAACTGCATAAAGCAGCCAAGTGTTGAATGAGATATTGGTACACTTTTGCCAAAAACACGTATCTGCTTCTAGGTATATACCATGCTGATACAAGGAAGCTCCACTTAATTGTATTGCCTGTGCAGTAACTGTAGTTGAAATGCAACTATACTAGTACAAATTAATAACTGGTTGATTGACTGGTTTTTGATTGGTTGATTATTGTAAGGATGATGTTTTGCTCAAGTTCTAAAAAGTTCTACAAAGAGAGATTGTTTTTTTCCCCCAAACTATAATAGCCTCCCCAATTGCTTCCCCTTCTCACACTTATTTCCAGGGGATTTGTTCCAAGATTGCCTGTGATCACCTGAAAAGATCTCAATAGACTACAATGTATATAGTGGCCTCTGTTAGCCTGTACTGGTAATGCAACTTCAAAATACATATACAGTACATTTTATTTGTTCCTGGGATTTTTCATCGAATATTGGTTGTGAATAATTGAAACTGTGGATACCAAATCCACAGATTGGAGGTCTACTCTTTCATGTCTTTAATAGGCCACAACTATCCACTTGGGTTCCATTTTTTTGGAAAGAGTTTTCTGAGTCCACACAAAAAGCTGTGTTGGCCACATTTGTCTCATGGCCTGCACATTCTAGCCCATACTTGTGATTTGTGCCAACCCATGGAATAAAAGGACCTTATTACCCATGAAGACTGTCACTTCCTGATACTGTTTCCAAAGTGCTAGACTCTAACTATACTTCTTTGTTTGGTGACCGATTTTTGCCAACCTGCCTGAATTTCAACAAATCACAAATGGAAGCAGAAATCTACCCCAGAGAATAAAAGTTTAATAATTCAACAGTCTGTAGAGCAATAGGTTTTAAATAATGTTATCCAGCCAAAACACTAATTACTACAAGTGAAGGAATTGCAGTGGAAGACTTTCAGTGGTTTGTCATTCCATTGTGACAGTGTTATAATGCTTGTTTGCTCTTGCCATATAAAATCCTGATTTCAAATTGATTAACAAAAACAAACCAACAAAATCCCTATTAGAGGCAAGGGGACTAACATTGGAATTCAATGTTTAGAGAGAATATACAATAACACAGCCTCTGTGGTAGGCAGCACTATAAAAATGTGTTTTTGTGGCACAGGAGAAAATAGAGACCATTAATTTTGAGAAATACTTAGTACCTCCAGCTCAGACTACGAGGAAGCTTTTGGAATATATGAAATATACAGTTTCCATTACCTCTTTCCTGGAGCTGCATAATTTTAAAAATATGAAAATAAATGATACAATTAAGGCTACACAATTGATTCAGTTTGCTGTAAAGGTATTTAGGAATGATTTCACAACCAGCAGTTGCACTGATAAATATTCAGTGTAATAATAATTTCATGACAGAAATTATTATTAAACTGAATATTATTATTCACTGAATATTTACTGAATATTCAGTGTGTATAATATGCACACACTTATACACATA
The DNA here is from genome assembly GCA_030440675.1 of Furcifer pardalis. Classification (NCBI taxonomy): domain Eukaryota; kingdom Metazoa; phylum Chordata; class Lepidosauria; order Squamata; family Chamaeleonidae; genus Furcifer; species Furcifer pardalis. Next base: position 280,017,809 of record CP126890.1, read on the forward strand.
CAAATGCCTTGACAGATTTTTTTTTTTTTGGGGGGGAGAAAGAAATAATATAAGTGCAATGCATAGATGCAATGCACAGATGTCCGACTGCCCTGAAAGCCCTGTTCGGATCCTTCAATAACCCGGTGCCTTTGGGGGGAGGGAGCTGGTTCCTTCACCTCCCTCCCCCCCAAAGGCACTGGGTGATTCCAGGATCTGAATGGGGCTTTCGGGGCAGTCAGGCACAGCCTTCACCTGCTCCGAAAGCCCCACAGTGTCTTCCCAGCCCTCTGATCTGGCTGGGAAGGCACTGCAGGGTGAACTGAGCCCATGACGAAGAGCAGAAAGGCTTTCCCACTCTTTGGACTGGGCTCTCCTTCACACCTGGACTTCAGCCCCCAGTGCCTTCCCAGCCCTCTGATCTAGCTGAGAAGGCACTAGAGTGGTGGTGTTGGTGGTGGTGGTGAAATAAGCCCAGGACAAAGAGTGGAAAGACTTCACACACACACTGTGGCTTCCCAGCACTCCAGTCTGGCTGGGATGGTGCAGGTGGTGGTGGTGAAATGAGCCGAGGACGAAGAGTGGTTCAGCTTTGTCCTGGGCTCATTTTTTCCTATGCATTCCTATGGGGATGCATCAAGTTACGGAAAAAAAATGAGTTATGAAAAAGGCCATGGAACAGATTTTTAAAAAACAAAACAAAAAAAACTTGGGGTTTTACTGTATTAAATGAGATGAGCTGGTATGAGATGAAGCCGTAAGGAACAAAAAAAAATTCTTTGATATCCAGCTGCCTAAATTACATATTATGATTCTGGGGAAGTAGTATTAAAGCAATACTAATATTTTAGGGAAATAAAGTTTTGGTGAGGCTTCACTTTGCTCTGCAGCATTGAGGAAACAGGTGGAAAGATGGAAGAGATGAGGAATGGGAAATGAAGTGTGAGGTGCTATGGAGCAGAAAAGAAGGGCATATGATCTCAGGTTTCTGTTCTTTGCACAAGTACTTGTACCTCTAGCAAAAAGCAACATCAACCCATGATAGGTGAGTAAAAAAACACAGGGCAACATAAAAGATATTCAGCTTAGAAAGCAAAGCCCCACTATGGAAGTCTCTGTTGATGCATCAAAGCAGGAGGTAGCAGTATCTTTATCTCTCAGTTTGAGAAACTTACTTTTTAGGTTGCAGCTTCCAAACTTTCTCTGACAAAGTGTAATTGATCCATGAAAGCTAACATTAAAATACAGCAGTTAGTCTTTAAAGTACCACAATATTTTTTTCCTTTTTGTTTTGTTTACTCTCTAATATGCTCAAAACTTATCTGTCTGTAATGATTACTGATTGTGAAATCATGAGAGGTGCAATAAAAAAGTAATTATTTTCATTCTCAGCTTCATCTTCTCATGTTTTAAAAACATTTTTCCAAAGAGAAGCTCTCTTCCGTAAAACAAAGCATAAATGTTCACATGCAAAAGTTTTTGTATCTTGAATACACCACCAAACTATGACTGGGAAGGAGGCAATATTGAAGACACACTGAGAAATGTCCATTTGAACAAAACCTCTGAGGAACATCAAGAGAAGCTAAAATAATTGGGTGAGACCCAAAAAAATGCTCACAGGTTTTGTGTATGGACAACATATGTCAAATACCATCTGTGACACGTAGTCTGTTTCCATATCCTCCCTATGTAGCATTTTGCCAAGCAGAGATATGAGAGTTCCTGCAGGATTGTAGGGAATTTTATTTTATTTTATTTTTCTGGCGAGAACATTCCAAATTGCCACTTCTTGATTCAACATGCAAAAGAGAGTACAGTCACTTTTCAACATTTGACCTTCGCAAATTTTGTGGTGCAGTTTCCTGAACAAGCAATGCATTCAAATTGTATATGCTATGTATGAGACAATGCACACAAAATTGTGTCTATTAGTGGGGATGATATGCATGCAAAATACTGTTTTATTAAGGAAAATTGTTTGTAGTGCCAATTTGTGTGCTCCACTGCCTGTATGGTCACTTCTAAAACTTCTAGGCACAATGTATATGATATATGTATTAACATAAGGAACTCTTTAATGTTGAAAAATGTCCGCTTGCTATAGCACAAGTATCTTGCTGATTAGCTTGGCATTTTTGTGATTGGTCACTACTGGGTAAGCATGTCCTTCATTTTCAAGCTTGATTGTTCAGATTCAAATCTCTAGAAAATTTCTGATATCTTATCTAAATTATCTGCTTTGACCCATAGTGTTTGGGAAGGTTTCCAATCAATGAAGAAGGAAGCCATGTATTTGTGTATACCTTCAGATAATGGGAGAATTCAATCCAGACCTGATCTCAGAAGATGAGGAATGTCAAGTGCCTTGTAAGATTTTAGAAACAGTTGCAAAAATATATGGAAACTTACTTTATTATAGAGGGCCACAATTGCTCTTTCTGTATTATTGTATTATCTTCTAGAAATGTGTGAAGAATCCCATCTGGCAGCCATTTTGTGAAATCCATCCTCTTTTCAGACTGTCTGTATGCTAGATACAATTTGCACTTCTTCATCCACATGATTACAAACATCTGGAAATGTGTCGCCAAACATATCCAAAAACTAAGCAGAAGGGAGCAGTTACTTTATTTCAGAAAAGTTACTTTTTAGGTTTCAGCTTCCAAACGTCCTCTGTCTGTCATGGTCATTGATGACTATAGCAAACATGTTTTATTGAATGAGGAAAATACAGGCCTGCAGAAAATTTACAATTGCCCACCAAAATGCAAAGTTTTAGAAAAAAATAGTTTCCTCCTCCATAAAACCCTACACCAATTGGATGCAGAACAGACAATAAGGAAGTGTAAGAATTAAGGTGAGCTCCTCTTCCTTGGTGACTTCAAATGTCTGACATTGCAGAATAGCACTGGAAAGGGATTCCCATTAGCTAATCTGGTGGCACAAACAACAGGCTAATCTTATCTTCATACTTTTCCCTTTTCTTGATCAAGTAAAGTGTGTGTGTGTGTGTGTGTGTGTTTGTTTTTGCTTAAGCCTTTTGCATAATCTCTGCTTCAAGCTTGAAGGACCCCAAGCAGGTCTACAGTGGCTTATTAATGTCACTTTTTGACTTGTAGCTGTACACTCATACAGAGATATTGCTGTACTTCCTGCAAAGTACTGACGGGCAGGGCCAACTGGGAGATGTAAAGTGTGGCTGTCAGTGAAAGTTAATTTCTGTCTTATCTGTCATGTCTAAGCTAATTTATCTAATTCTAAAGCATTCATTTACAACAGGAGTTTTAAACCTTTTAAAGCTAGGGGCTGGGTCAGACAGCTTTGGGGCCAGATAGTCATTTTGCCATTCCTCCACCACATGGCACTTCCTGGTGTGGTGGAGGCAGTGAGTTGGCACATGAAATGGTGCTGTGGGCCACATCCGGACCATGGGGCACAGGTTGAGAATCCCTAATTTATACAAAGATAGGAGACAAATTATTCAGCAGACCAGCTATGGCAGTGGTGCCCAAACTTTTTTCTTGCGATCCATTCACGCCCCTGACGCACAGCTGCGGGGGGCAGAGGCAGGCTGCTCCAACTGCTGACAGTTTTGATGTCAGCAGTGGTGGCGACGGAGGCAGAGACTGTGCTTTTTCCAGGTTGCTCCGAGCAGCCTCTCACTCGATCCTTTCCCCTCAGCAGCCTGGGCTGAAGCGGATCGCTGCCTTGGGGGAAATTTTGGAGCCTCCTGCAAGTCAAAATTAGCAGCGCTAAGAGAGCCCCCTGGCATGCTCAGGATGACGTCATCCCGAGCGCACCAGGGGGCTCTTTTAGTACAGTGAATTTTGACTAGCAGGAGGCTCTGAAAAATTTCCCCAAGCAGCGATCCGCTTCAGCCCAGGCTGCTGAGGGGAAAGGATTGAGTGAGAGGCCTGGAAAATGCACAGTCGCTGCCTCCGTCACCACCACTGCTGACGTCAGGTGGTGGTGGTGGGTCGGGTGGGGGTCCGCGGTGAAGCCCGGGTGCTCACCACGGGCCACATTAATTATATGCAAGGGACCAAATATGCCCATGGGCCAGAATTTGGGCACCCCTGAGCTATGGCATGTTGCAGCCCCCCCCCCCCCCGGAACTTCATTAGAGGATTAACAGGGTTCCTTCAATGAGTTGTTTTGGAAAAACAAGGGCCCCTGGGATAGATTTATAATTTAAAATGAGTAACGTGCAAAGATAGGAAAAGGGCTAAAGTGTGAATGAATGTAACAGGTCAGTATTCTGAAGATGAAAAGACTATAAAAATACATCTTATCAGTCTTGTTTTGAAGTGTATGAATAGCAGGTGAGACCTGAAAAATGAAGTCTGATATCAACTTATTACTGAATACATAGTCACAGACAAATATTAAATCTTATAAGCATGGGGGGATTGTCATTCTTTCAACAAGTTTCCATCTCTCTCTTTGTAATATCTAAGAGCCACTGAAGATGATTCCTTGCCAATAGTTGCTTATTTTTCAATCAGTGAGGGATTGGCAAGGAAATGGCATTTGGTATGACTATTGGAAAGAAAACTACTGATTCTAATAGAGGTTAGGCGCCTACTGTAGGAATGTAAACATTGTTGGTTAAATTTCCGTTCTTATCAGTTTAGACTGCCTTGACTCAAGGAGATTCCTTAACTAGGCATTTTCAAGCTCTATAATACTTCATCTTCAGAGAAGGATTTTTTTTAAAAAATCAGGTCTTTATAATTTGCTCCAAATGTCCATGGGCAAAAACTTTTACAAGGAGAAGCAATGTAGGGGTGGGAGAGAGGAAAGGGAGAGAAAATGAACACAAAACAAATTGGTTAATTGATTAAAAAGATACTCCCCCTCAAAAAAATTATCAATGTGATAAAACAACAGCCAATAATATTTTGAACATATTGAATAAACTGCATTAAAGTGATCTACAGTTTTGCTTAATGTCGTTGTTATGGTGTAAAAATGTTTGAATTCTCTTTTTTAGTCAAGGGCTACACAAAATACTTTGTTGCATGTGGTTTCTGAACTTCTAAATATATACACAGTTCCATAGTCACAAGAAATATGAAGAACAGTTAGATAATTTTTAAATCTCTGTCAGGCAGTAAGCTATCTGTGCTGTATGTCCTCTAAATGCACACATATTGCAGTAATATAAAAGGTACTTATTGTCTCATATCAACTTCTCTTCTCAGATAATAAATTGCACAGGCTGAGAAAGTTTGAGAGCAACTTCATGCCCTTTTCTATCCAACTTCTTTTTTATCTTGTTAACTTTTAATGTGTAGTTTAGGTATCCAACTGTGGAGCCAAAGATTGGGAGTTAATTCCCTGTTGTGGCTCCTGGAAGAAAGTCCAGCCCAGTATGATCTTGGGCAAACTGCACAATCTCAGGCCAACTCCAGAAGAGAAATGGCCAACCATTTCTGAGTGCTCTCCATATAGGAAACTTTTGCAAGGGTCACCATAAATTAGAATTGACTTGACAGCATGCAATTAATAATTTATTTAAATTTTAAATGATTACTAGTGGATAAACACAAAGTGATACATGAATTTCAAACTTCCTGTTGTTTAGTACTGAGTCATTCTTGAATTGTCCTTTTCGCTGAGCATGAATGTAATAGTTTGATATTAAGTCAAATACAATTGTTCCACAGGATTGCTCTTTAAGCGAGTTTGCTCTATAAGAGAAACACCATTCTAAGTGACCAATTATGACTTCTGGTGTGTGGGGAGGGATTGTGAATTCCGATTTATTTGTTAAGCAAGTTTTTGGTTGGTTTTATTTGTTAAGCAAAGAGAACATTCAGAGAAAATTCTGCTCTTTAAGTGAGTTATCCTTTAAGTGAGGTGCTCTTTATGCGAGGTTTGACTGTAATTTATTCTTGGAGTCATATAACAGCTTAATAGAGGGGGTTTGTATAGATCAGTGGTTCCCAAACCTTATTTTTAGGCCATGTGATACCTTAGGCATCTCTAAAATCCTGATACCACCCCAACCCCCAGTGACATATAATTCTTATTAATCAAAAAGTGAACTCCTATTCACGTGGAAGAAGCCTAAAAGGCCATTAAATGTTAATAATTTATTCTCAAATTGCCCACCCCACCCCCCAAAAAATCAAATTGCCATCCTGTGGGTCATGTTCCTCACATTGGGAACCATGAGCATAGAGAATGTCCCATGTTTAATTGTAAGCATAGGACTGTGGGAAGCTATGGTCTAATGCACTGAAAGACAGACTGCTATACATTATAGATGTAGTTGGTGTGCAGATTTTTAAAGAGTTTCCATAGTTTTATGCAGCATAGATCTGCTATAATATCATGTGGTCGCTGACTATTTGGGATCATATGGTTTGGAACTATACAGGCATGATGTGTGACTGCCTAGAATCTCAAACAGTTTGTGGCAACATGGTGAAGAAGAGAAACACATTCAATATTATTATTGTTGTTGTTTTAAATGACAGCCAGGAACCAGAGAGGAAAGGAAAGGGACTACAAGCAGATGAAAAAAATGGAAGGAATGGAATGTTTTTTTCCCTGACATTATCCATTTTGCTTTCTTCCTCTAAGGAAAAATCAACTTTGTCACCTAAAAATGAATGCCACAAAACTTTGCTGCAGTTCTGGTTCAATGGCTATCATTTCTGGATTATGCAGTGTCATACAGACAAATAAAGTTAAACTGGCCAAGAATCAGGTTCAGATTGGACAGTTATCTGTTGTGACAGTTGTCCAACATCATGTGGACTCCAGAAATGCTGTCTTTACCAAAGTGAAATGGATCTGGTGTTTTATCTAATGCATCTTGATTTGCTCTGCCATGAACCAAGTATGTTCATGCTCTAAGACATTTGACTTTTCAACTACAGTATGTCCATTTCTTTTACCTAATTATGTTTAATCATTTTCTCATCAACTTACAATTTCATGAAAGAGCAATGAACTATGAGTCTGCACTGATGTTTTTCAGTACCATGTATCTGTGCATATGTATGTACAGAGCTTTCTTGTGATGAAGAACCAAGCACAAACATAATTGGTTTTTAATTGGTTCTAAATTGTAATTAGAAGTGAACTTAGTCATAATGTATATACAGTATATATACAGTATATTTTAATCACAGCAAAAGGAAACAGGGCTGCTCTGACATTTAGTAGTGATTCATTGGTTGTGTGGAGTTCTAGCAAAAGAAAAAGAAGGAAAAAATATCAGTAGTACTGCACATTTTGTCCAATAAGGTTGCATAATGTAGATAGACATGAATAGACTTGTGCTGGTAACAGTTGGGTATTTACAACTGATAGCTATGTAAGTCACAAATTAACATTTGTTTGTTTGTTTGTTTCCTTACAATTTAGCAACCAAAACAACTTGGCTTGTAAACATGTAAGGTTAAGGAAAAACTTTAGGAAATATGTTCTAGAAAATAGCTGATCTCTATTTTATTTTATTTACCTACACCTTACCATCAATAAATATATGGTGATGATCTCTTTTGATCAGGCCTTAACTGTATTTGATCTACTTTGCTTTAAGAAAGATTTAAGAAAGATTTCGACAATGATATTCAGAGGAGGACTACCAAGATGGTAAAGGTTTTGGAAAGTGTGTCCTAAGAAGAATGGTTGATAAACTTGTCAGTTTTTATTATAGAATAAAAGTAAAGGTCGCCCTTGCTTGAAAGTCAGTCTGACTCTAGGATGCAGTCCTCATCTATGTTTACAGCCAAAGAACAGCGCTGTCTGCTTCTGCAAAGGTTTCTGTGGTCACATGGCAGGCATGACTAGACACCAGAGCATACAGAACACTGCTTACATTCTCACTGAAGTGATCCCTATTTATCTACTTGCAATTTCTAGATTTCAGACTGCTAGGTTGGCAGTAGCTGGGACAGAAATGGGAACTCACTCTGTTATGAAGCACTCAGGCCTCGAACTGCTGGCCTTCCAGTTATCAAGTGCAGTGTCTTAACCACTAAGCCTCCACAGTCCCCTATCATAAAGTAGAGAAAACTAAAGTTATATGATAGCCATTTTCAAATATCTGAAAGTTTGTACTATTAAAGCAATGAATGCCTCTTTGTAGCAGAGTAGGGTCCCAATCTGTCTAAAGGAGGCAATAATCAGACCATTATTGAAAAAGCCTTCCCTGAACCCCAATCTATCCATTAGTTTAAAATATCCTATTTCTGGGCAAAGTAATGGAGCATATAGGGGTTTCTCAACGCCAAATACAGTTTTTTATAATGTGCTATGCAGTGATGGGATGTAACAGGTTTGCCAGTTTGCCAGAACCGGTATTAACTTTCCCCAGTGGCCCAGAGAACCGGTAGCAGCTTTTGGGGGAAACCACCTTCAGGGCTTACCTTTTCACTGTGCATGTGTGCCAAGCACTTGGTGTGCATGCACGTCTACAGTGCTTGGTGCATACGCATGGCCTCCTTGCTGTCCTCCCAAGCGGGGAGGAGGAAGAGAAGCTGCTAGCCTGAAGCTCCCTATAGCCTGCTCCCCAGGGTAAGTGACTCACCTTTGGATATGGTGGGTCTGTGTGTATTTTAATCTGTATTTAATACCTTTACCTATATTGACGTACTACCACAGTTCCTAAAAAGGCCTGGGGGCCTGGCTTGGGGTTTTTACGTAAAGTCTTGGAGTTACCTCATCAATAAGCTACACCTGTGCTGTTCCAATTGCTGTTCCAATAGGAGAACCCTTAAGGAGGTAAAGCTGTTTTACATTAACATTAAGGCATATTATCCTAGAGAACTGGTTAGGCAAAGACTTAGTACCTAACTTCTTTAACTGTTGAAAAGTTGAAAAGTGCCAAAATGAAGCCATCTTGTGGTGAGTTCATTCTGTAGTTCCTTCCATCTGACCTAGTGTAAGAAAGATTAGCCAGAATAAGCTTTAAGCTCTGGTTTAAAAGCTCTGGTTGATTTGTGTTTGGGGTGGGTGAGTGGGTGTATGTTAATGTATTTTTTATTTTATTTATTTACGGGTTTGTGTTGTGGGTGGGTGTGTGGGTTGAGGGGTGTGTGTGTGCTTATTTATTTATTTATTTTTCTTTGGCTCCGTCCACAACATAATGATCTCATGACGTTGGCTCAACCTATGACGTCATGATGTCAGCTCTGCCCACACTGTGATGACATCACAGTGGGGTAGTAAAATTTTTGACATCCCACCACTGGTGCTATGCTTTGTATAGATTGGTTTATCAGTTTTGCTTGCTTCTACATTCAGGCTTTTTAAATCTTATGTTACTCTTATAGTAAATATAAATATTAAATAGAATTCATGAACTCTTATAAAATCTTACCCAAATTATTTAGTTAGTTGTACCATCAACTAAGAACCCTCTTATAGTGATCCTAATAGGGCTTTGGTGATGAGTGTTGTTGCTAGTCTACCAAGGGCTATACGCTTTGGGACTTTACTACCTGTTGGACTTTCTTCTCCTGATGATTTTTGCCTGACATTACTATGCCTCCATGTCACATGGTTTGAAGGTTGCCACCTCTAGAGTGGCCAGGAAAAATAGGGGTATCTCAGTGGTGGGCCTTGCCCTTTGGAATGCTCTCTCTTCATATCCTATGCTGCCATCTTGGATGTTTATATATTTGCATGTTTGCTTTGTACTTCTTTTGTATTTGTATGTATTTAATGTAAAACTGTCCACCCTCCACCCCCAAAGTACAATCTTGAAATAATAGTAAACATCTATTCATAATCATGAATCACAGAGCCAACATACCTCATCATTAATTTAACCCTGACTTTCTCTTTTCTTATTGTCACTGTCAAACTGTCACGGTAGAAGATGGATGTCAACATAAGCATCATTTACACTTCTCTTTGTGGGTTCCTTGATTTGAACATTGTGATGCCAAGAACTCTTGTTCTTCTGCCATTCAGATTGCTCTCTCAGAGGTCTAATTCTATTCATTAGTTTCCATCAGAATGAGAATTACTATTTCTCCCTACATTTAGACATTTTTAAAATTACAGACAGCAAACCAGTGGCATCCTCAAGATACCCTCTCTCTTTATGCAGTGGGATCATAGCTTGGTGTGTTGGTTTTATTCTTCCATTCAGTTCTGCTGCCTCTTTAGTTGAAGTCCCAATGCATCTTGTCTCACCCTCTCTCTTTCTAGTATACTTGAAAAAGTTCTTGCTTGGGATCTGCAGTGACCTTGCGTTGTGTGCCATTTGTGCATCATTAAAAGGTTGTAATGAAGTTCTGCTGCACACAGATTGTAAAAGGTCAAGCAGAAAGTTGGGAGCCAATGAGGTTGGAAAGAAAAATTGTGCTGGTAGCAGAGGTTGAGGGATTCATTATATTGGTGCTGTGGGGTTTTCTGCAGAGTAATAACTGGGTTAGCAATAGAATGTAAATCTTCTCAGCCATTTAGATCGAGTCTGCTTCTTCTTGATTTGTGAGGATATATATATATATATATATGTTTTACGAGAGTGCAGGAAAAGTCATTATACTGCTTAGGAAAGCCCCTGTAAGTGGTTAACACCTTGTAGGCAAAAGAGACACAAGACAAACAAGAGGATTGTTGTATGGTCAAAAGGATTAGCATTGTTTGATGAACAGAATTATTTCCTGTGTTAACTCAAAATTTCTATCATTATATTATGCATTTTAAATGTTCATTTGTTTCCCCCCCTAAAATATGCAACATCCTAAAAGCACAATACAATATGAAGGGCAGCTTTCAAAAGACATAAGAACTAGTTAGTTATGTGCTATCAAGTTGGAAGTGACTGATAGCAACCCTACTACGGCTTTCAAAGTAAGAAATGTATTTAAGGAATGGTTTTGCCAGTTTACCACACACCCAGTGAATTTTAAGACTAAGTGGGGATTTGAAACCTGATCTTCAGAGCTCTACTCCATTGATCTGTTCATTACACCACACTGGGTATTTAAGAACTACTGAACCAAAATATTGATGTATATATCTGTTGCAAACTATGTTTTAGACATGTATAGAGGACAGATTTTGAGTGTTTAGTGAAGCCCACACTTAATCTTAACTGGACAAATTAATTTTAAAATGTTAAAATTTAACACCAGGAATGATGAAGCTATCCTGACGTAACTCATCAATGTTGTAGTTCCTTCTTTTTTTCAAGAGATGAATATGTTTCCAATACGTAAGCCCATCCATGCTATGGTTGCATCTGGGTTACAGTACTCTGATGTGTTGTTCATTCTAGCACATTTGAGAACAGTCCATAAATTTTGCTGATTTTTTATGATGGTAATTGTGATATGTCTCAATAATGTAGGAACTGGAACTAGTTCAGAAGAGGGCAACATGGATAAAAAAAGACTGGGAACTAAGCTCGACAAGGAATGACTGAAAGAACTGGGCATGTTTAGCCTTGAGAACAGTTGGTGGAGAAGGGATATGATATGACTTTTCAAATACAGTCAAACCTCGCATAAAGAGTGCCTCGCTTAAATAGTAACTTGCTTAAAGAGCAGAATTTTCTCTGAATGTTCGCTTCGCTTAACAAATAAAACCAATCAAAAACTCGCTTAACAAATAAATCGGGGTTCGCAATCCCTCCCCCCATTGGTCACTTACAATGGTGTTTCACTTAAAGAGCAAACTTGCTTAAAGAGCAATCCTGTGGAACACATTACTGTATGCTCTTTAAGCAAGGTACAACTGTACAGTACTTGAAAGATAGCTGTAAAGAGGAGAGGCAAAATCTGTTCTCAATCATGTCAAAGAGCAGGACATGTAATAATGGACTTAAGTCACAGGAAACCAGATAGAGACTGTATATCAGGAAAAACATCTTACATGTTGGAACAATGTGACTATGGAACAAGTTACCTTGGGAAGGGTGAGTGTTTCAATGCTAGAGACATTCAAGAAAAAAAATAGGCAACCATCTCTCAGATATATTTTTGATTCCTGGATTGAGCAGCGGTTTAGACTCTATGGCTTCAGAGGCTCCTTCCAACTCAATTATTCAATAATTCTATGAATATCAATCATCTTCAATGAATTTATTCTCATTAGTAGCTGCTTTACCCAGGGAAGTTTGCTGATTGTGTTATTTTTTTTAGTAGTCTAAGAAAGGTATCATCTGCTCTTCGACTTGTAAGGATCACATGGCTCTTGTTGTCATTGTCATTGTCATTGTTGTTTTGGCACTATAAAGGATACCAGAAAAAGGTTGTCCCATGACACACCGAGACAACATGGACTCTTTACATCAGCCAAGCAGGACTACAAAATGAAGGCAACATCGAGAACAGGGTTTCCCAACATAAGGCCCATGCTCCACAGGTCAATTTCAATTCACAGAAGCCTAAGTCAGTAACTTGGCTGATCAGTACTTTGGGAAATTGACTTAGGCTTCTGGGAATTGAAGTCCAAAAACCAAAGGTTGGGAAACACTGATCTAGAATAATATTTTTAATTTGGCCCCAACTGGGCCTCCCTAGTGAGTAGACTAAATTTTAATCCTAGTTCCTTGATGGAGGCCTCACCAGGTCTTTGTGTTGCTCTGTTCTACAGCAAAATAGGAAATCTGCAGTTTCAAAATAAGAATAAGATGATGCAGATTACCAGGCAATGTGGAGTGATATCCAACCAAAAGCTACCCAGAGTATAATTTGAAAACCACAATTGCAATGCACCCTGTGTTTTTTTTTCTACCTCGCTTCTAAAAAACAGATATGGTACAGCCACATGTCATGGATTCTTGGGACTCTCATTTATAATTTTTCTATCCATAAAATATCAGTGCATGATCTAAGGAAGTGGATGGGACTCACTAAAGCTGATGGTTTGAAATTTTTTAGTGGTTTAATAAAAGTATAACCTGCTCCTGTATAAGTAAGCATCTAGAAGACTCTGTTGTGTTTGATCGCTCCAATGGACTGCTGTCCATTTTATAGTCAAATAACTATAGAAGGAGAAACATGAAACCTTCAGATCTCATTTTCTGACCGTCAAAAATCATGTGTGATATTGTGTAAGAATAGAATAGGTATGCTAAGGGTCTGTGATATGGAAGTACAATAAAACCTCGGCTTATTAATGGTTTGGTTAATGTAAAAATCGCATAACAAAAGGAAATCCAGAGAAAATAGTAGCTCAGTTGATGGATTTTTTTTTTTTTTTTGCAGTATGAACCTCGTGAGGTTTTTAGAACACCCTTCCAATGCTTCCCATAGCAGCATGAGGTTTTTCGGAGCATTTCCACTCCATTTTGGGGATTTTTTTGATCACATTTTGTCCCTCCCTGTACCACCAGGAAGTGCCAAAAAATTCCCCCTTCCCCTCAGTAGCTGATCATTGCAATTGCCAGAGCTAGCCAGTAAAGGGCACTGTCAGAAATGTGTCAAATATGCATTGAAATGCATTGAAAACCTTCTGGAGCTCAGGAAAAATTGAGGGGGCATATATTTCTCTTTAAAAACTCTTTTTAAAGTACACTTTGGAAATTTATGGCATGTTTTCACCACTTTAGAAAGATTTTTGAACGGAAAAAATAAAGTTTTTTGGCTTTTTTCCTGAGCTGCAGAATGCATTACGTATTTGGTTTTCAATGCATTCCTGTGGGAAACTGCATTTCAGTTAAAGTAATTTTTGCTGTACTAAATGTCCCAGAGACTGCATTAATTATGTTAACTGAGGTATCACTGTATTATACTTGGATTACAAAAAAGAAAAAGATGAAACTGCCTTAAAAGTGGCTCTCACATTTTCAATAAATGAAAGACAGATACAGAAAATTAGCTTCAGTATATTTTCTGAATCACAACCATTTACAGAGATGTTTACAGCAGTGTGCTTGGCACCAAACCACCAATTCACAGGAAACAAATGTGTGATTTATGAATTAATCTCACTAATTAATCTCCCAACATTTTTGTATCTCTTCATGAGATAATGTTTACATCATACATCTTTCATTTAGTGTGGTTGTGATAAGATGTTTTATGGTACATTATCATGGGTTCAACTTACTTGTTTCCAGTCTTTGAGGAAAGTGTGAGCAGGAAAATAAACAGCATTTCACAGAAATCATTAGTAAGATTTTTAAACTATGGGTTCATAATTAAATTAGAATTCTGAGTGAAAGCAGTTGGATTGCATTTAATTATTTCCACTGCTCAATTGTAAAACTAAAAATACCGGCCATGATTATAGTCATTTGAACACAGTTTTGGCAGATGATGCCAACCCCAGCAATTGTTGGTCTCAGATTTGGCCCTATACTTTGGAGATTTGTTTCATGGAGTCAGGACGCTGCTGGTCAGACTGCTATGATCTGTTTGGGGAATTAATCCTAATTTACTGCAGATCATCTAGAGATCAACCAGTAGATTAAAATTTATTCGTGTTTCACTTTGGCTTTGAAATCTCTTTTTAATACTGTCCTAGATCAAACCTAGTATGAGTAAAGGAAAACAGCTTGTTGAATGACTTCTATTGGTTTTTCCTGCTATGCAAATAGTGGCAGATTTGCTGTTTTGGTCTCTAGGCTTGCTCTCAGTTGAAGCATTACTTATCCAACAACCACTGACAATGCTAGCTAGGGGATTCTGGTAGGTATACTTTGAAAAAAACAAGTTTTCCAAGCTGTTACCCAGGAGGGCAGCTGAATACATCACAAGAACTCCAGGAGAACTCCAACAACCAAGTATTCTGTTTAACTTTGTATAGATATTTTAGAGATACAATTATAATAACAGTCATTTGTGGAGGTTTAATATTTGGAAGACCTTTTCACTGAATATTTTTTAATCCTACATTAATCTTCTCTAAAAAAAAAAAAAGAAGATGAAATTTACAGTAGCTATACTTGTCTAAATATGACCCCCCCACCCCCCGGAAGCTTAAAATGTTTAACTCAGCTCCTTATTAGCCTGCAGGGAGGGTGGGATGGATAGAGTACAGATGATCAAACAGTCATTCCCTCCAAAAGTATGATGGAGATAAAATTTAAATAATGCATTCATTGTTGGGCAATGGTAAATAACCTAACTCCCTAAAGGTACTGGAAGTGGAAGTACACTTGCACAGATGGACTGGATGTGCAAGTGTACCTTGTTAACATCTTCTAATTTGCAGCAGTCCATTGCAGTCCCAGTGTTAAATCCTGCATGTCTCCTTTCATAGGTGCCGCAGGAGGTGGCTCCATGATCACAGTGTGTGGGTCACTTCATGGCAAGCTGGGATCCACGTTAAACAAATTCAAGCCAGTGGCATTTTCCCTGGAGACACATCCATCAAATGTTAAAATGATTTCCAGGAAAAATATATCTTTGGATACGAGTAGCAGCCAACGATGATGACACAAGTTGAAATGAGAAGCTAACCACAAAAAAGATTGAAAGCCTATTGATTTCAAAGAGTTTACTTTAAGGAGGGCCAGCACTAGATTTGCCTTATGAGATTGCAAACATATTTTGGTTCAACCTTTCTTTCTAGGATAGTCACACATACTGATTTGCAAAGCACAAGTATCTTTCTGAAGAATTAATAGGTGCTATGTCTGTATTTGAAGGACTGTTAGGATCATATCTGGTTTAAGTGGGCCTTTGTCAGAAAACATCTAGTTACATGAAGTTAATTCTACTTTAGGTCTACTTTATGTTTAAAAAGCAATTACAGCATGTGCATCTCTTATTGTGTACCTATAATTGCTTTAGTTGTTTTGATAGTTAAGAGGTTGGTCTCACCAAAAGTTGGCAGAGGAATGTCATGTGGTTCAGTTGCTACTTTACACCAGGAATCCTCAACCTATGGCCCACAGCCCACAGTACCAAATAATCCAGCTCACATACTCACTCCAGCTACGCCTTACAACATCCGCCCTGCTATGGAGCATTGTTAGGGACACACCAAGCCAAGTGGAGGAGACAAGTATTGAGGTGGCGGTGGCGGAAATGGCAGCAAAAACAGGTACATTTCTTTCACTCATGTAATGCAGCTCCTCCAGGCTGGCAAGCAGGGAAGCTGTGTGTGTGTGTGTGTGTGTGTGTGTGTGTGTGTGTGTGTGTGTGTGTGTGTGTGTGTGTGTGTGTGTGTGTGTGTGTGTGTGTGTGTGTGTGTGTGTGTGTGTGTTGGGGTGTGTGGTGGGCTCAGGGTGGCCACTGCACCTACCAAAGGTAGTGGAGAGACCACCAGTCTGGCCCCTCAACAGTCTGAGGAAGTGTGCCCTGTCCCCTGGCTTTAAAAGGTTGAGGACCCCTGCTTTACACTCTGCTTCATGTTATATCTTGTGCTCTGTTTTTCTAAAGACAAGTCAAACAAGAGGGAAGTGCATTTTGTAACATGAATGCTTGTAGCATTCAGTTGTTGCTTTTTAAAAAGGTAATAAAAGTAATCATCCAGTTACTTTAGATAAGTGATAGAATGAAGTTGTTTTTTTATATATAAATGAGCTTTATTTGTTTAGAAAAATGGAGTAATTTCAAATGGGTGTTCAACAGTGGATATAAATAGCAGGGGGAAAATCAGGGCAAAAAAAGCTGTGTTGTTGAGCTTGCTTGTCTGTCATCTTGCTTGACCACACCCTTCTCCCTTTGACCCCCTGACTTTGGTGTATAAAAACCATGCGTGTAAGTTTCACTCTTTGTCTGAAGAAGTGGATTTGATCCACGAAAGCTAACAATAAAAATATAACAGTTAGTCTTTAAAGTGCTACAGTGTTATTGTTTTTTATTTTATTTTAATTTTATTTTGTTTATTTTGTTTTGTTTTCTGATATTTCCTTGAAAAGTATCTTCATTGAAACTTCCACATCATCAGAGATTTTCTAGCTTCTGAGTCTTCCTCTTCCTCCCTCTTCATTTTTCTGCAGAAGACACTGCCACTTTATGCATACCTTAGTGGCCTTTTAGATGAACACTGCTGGAAAGGTATCATTCTGTGTAGGCTTTGGAATCATCTTGCACAGTTTATCATTGTGTCCTGAGAAGATGACTTTGAAATATCAAAAAACAAAAACCCCTCATAAGATTTCATGCACGGTTCCTCAGGGAGGAAAAAATATTGCACATATAAATCTTGCTGAGAAGCTAAAGTGTGGATCCACCCCATATTCATTTTCTCTCAGACCATGAGAAAATCCATGTTTCACTTCATTGGTTCAGCCTGAGATTGTTAAAAATCTATACTAGTCAATAAAAATTTTAAATTGTTTGAGAATCACTGCTTACAATGTTATAAATATTTTATTTGGAATTAATCCAATTAATGGCCATAGAGTTTACTTCTGAGTAGATATGTACAGGATTGCAGAACTAATCTACATATGAGAGAAATAATAATTCTGACAACTTGAGTGCATTAAGATGATACCTACACCTGCCTTTTGCCATGGATATAATCTTCAAAAAAATACATTTTTTCTTTGGGTAGTTCAAGGGATGAAATGTTTCTTCTACAACATCCAGTTTTATGAATGGGCAGAGAATTGGTTAAAATAAAATAAAGTCTGCTATCTGGTTGCAGAGTGAAACATTGTAGAGCATCAGAATATTTTAAATTAGTTAATGCGAACAATCTATTCCAGAGCTTAGAGAAGTTACTTTGGATGAACTTTCTGTCTTTGCCAGCCCAGTTTGGTACTTCTGAATGTTTTAATTAAAAGCCTGAATCTAATTGGTAATCCCAACTAGAGTAGACCATTGTATTAATGAAATTTACCTTTATGTTGACTTACAATTCTGAAATTAATTTAATAGGTCTTCTCCAGCTGAGACTAGTGATTAGATTTAGGCTTTAGAAAGTAACTTTTGCAGGCCCAGCTGTTACTGCCGTAATTTTTAAAAAAATGATGTTTCTGTTGCACAACTGATCATAAGGGTGTTTTTAGTTTCTACAGTAACATCTATGGTCACTCCACTAACTCTAAATATAATAGAAGACTGTAAAGACCTCCCCCCAACCTTGCCTAATAATGCTCACTGTCAACTGTGCTTTTGCATCTCCCCACTCATTCCACACCTCTCAGCTCATGATGACTAAACCAATTAAAAATGGAGTTAACAGTTCTTAATTACTACATTGCATTGATGTGCTGTGATATGTGCCATGTAGATGGTGACTAAGGAGCTAGCTCTAAAAATAAATATGTACAGATTTTTCCTTCAGATTTTTCTTATGGTGTAAAAACAGTTGGGATACAAGCAATTATCCCCATATCCATAAGACCATAAACCAGAAGTAGGTGGGATCAAGGGAAATTTTTCTGGAGGAACTACAGAGGCTGCAGAAATGGCTTTAGAGAGTTTAGGCAGCTCATGGGCCATGTGATTCCATCCCTGCTATCTGCTTTCTGTATTCAGGGAGTAATGGTGAATATAAGTATAGTTTTGAAGCCTATGGTGATAATTTAAGTACATACTATAGAGACATTGTTATGTTTCAGATGGTAGACATACCCAGACAATGTAGGTTTGAGTTTCCAAATGTTGGATCCATAAAACTTGTGAGTTACAACTACGGGGATTGCTGAGAATTGGCCACACTGTCTGAGATTTCTAGAGCTAAAGTCCATTAACATTTGAGGCCCACATTTCGTGGGCCACTAGTGCAGAACAAGACTGGGGAACATATAGCCTGATGAGATATGCAGATAATCAGCATCTGGAGTGATCTCCATATGATGTGACAGTGACATGATACACTTTGATCCCCAACCTAGATGTTTGGAGTAAGCAGAGATAGTATGGAAGCTGAAGTGCCTTGCCCATGTGTAAGCATCTGAAGTGCTAATTCAGTGCTAGGCTCTGGCTTTTACAGGAGAAATGGTGTGTAGACTGCTATGAAATCCAAGTCATCTGGCCATTCATTGGTATGGGGTTTAGTATCACACTGTTCTTACCATACACAGTAAATTTCTTAACTTTCCTAAGCCTGGAACTTCTGATGGAGGGAGGAAAAGACTTTTCTTTTGACCTTGAAGAGTTAGCCTGTTAGGCCCCAAACTAAGATGATTCCAGGGCTTCAAGAATGCTTAGCTGGAGACAACATTAACATCAAGGAATTAGCGCATGTAATGCAAAGTGACGTACTAATAAAATGGCTTTCAACCGTAAATGTATTGCAGCTGCTGTTCCAGTGACAAGATATCTATCCCATCACTCAAATTTCCACACTTATCACACAAAGGACCATGTTTACAACGAAGGCCTGGAGCTATCAAAGAGAAAACACTGAGAAAAGAGAGAGCCTCATTTGCAGTGCTTGAGGCACCTTCAGAAAGATAGCACTTGCTTCTTCCCTTGACTGACAGATCTCAGGGAGGCAGCCCTAGTCATTTTTATTAAAAATGTATAAACAATGATTATACAGCTGTTCACTTAACAGGCGCCCAGTTATTTAAAACTCTCTGAAAAGCTCAAAAGTCATTTAAGGCTTGCAAACTTGGCATTGAGATGACCCAGAACATAACTGTACAGATTAGTTTTGTGGATAGTCAGACAGACAGACACAGATACAAAACACAATTTATATCTTTATAATTTGCAAGAGAACAGCCTTCATGGGTTGGAGTCTTCTTTTTATTCTTCTTTCATATCCAGATCAAACTCTGGAGTGCCAAAACAAATCCATTTTCTTGGCTTTGTCATTGGCCAAAATTAAATCTTCATCGGTACATGTTTCTGGAAGTAATCAACATACTAGCAAATTAGCCAGATTCTGTATCTCTCCACATTCACACAGTGTGTTCTTTGTTGTCTGTCAGCAGCCCCCACTTGAGCATGTTGGTCTTACATTTAGGTACACCAACTTTCATCCTATTCAGGGTTCTCTGGTGACATAGGGAAGGTTGAGTTCCTCAGCCATATAAGTTGGGGTGGGGAGGAGAGACAGATTTCCCTGGTAAAACATAATAATAATAATAATAATAATAATAATAATAATAATAATAATAATAATAATAATAATAATAATAATAATAATAATAATAATAATAATAATAATAATAAGGCACCCTCAAGTCAATTCTGACTTATAGGAACCCTTTTCTTCAAGGTTTTCTAGGTCAAGAGTGCCCAAACTATGGCTCGAAGGACAGGGCTGGCCGGTGTTACATCTCCATCTGACCAATAGACCAGATTGCTGCCGACACTGGAAGTGACTTGCTGCCACTAGAAGTGCCAAAAACACACTGAAAACACGCTGAAAAAAATTGAAAATGGCACAAAAATGGTAAGACTGCGTTCCCTCCTCCATTGGAAGCAGTGGAGGTGGCAAAAAATGCCCAGAAATGTGGCACAAATTTATGCACCACTGCCGCAACCGCCGGGAGGAACCATGTGCTCAGCTGTTTGAGGGGGCATGGTCAGGCCCCTGGCGAGAAAAGTTTGGGCACCCCTGTTCTAGGTAGATGATACACAGAAGTAGTTTCTACTGGGAGATCCCTGGGCCTATGCAGCTTGCTCATGACTATATAGGCTGGCTCTTTTCCTGGGAAACAGAGTGGAGAATCAAACTCCCAACCAGATACCTAAACCACTAACCTAACCAGCCACTTGTCAATGTGAGAGATGAAAGGCCTCAATCGTAGTCTGCTGGCACCCTGATTAAAATCTGCAGTCTCTTAAACAGAGCAGAGTCATTTGTTACAGAACACTGAACTTTCCAAACTTGGAACCATGAGTAACTCCAGTTGCTTATGTGGATCGTTTAAATGTGATTTTGAAACAAAACCTTTCAGCAATTTCTGCTAATCCAATTAAAGCAGAGCCCATTTGGTATCGCATTTTTTTTAACAAACATGGATGTAACACATTCATAATCCCAGCACTTGAGATAGGATTGTAGTACCGTAATTTAAAAAGGAGCTGTGGTGGTTAAGAAGCTCACCTTGTTAGCTGGAAGCCTGGCAAGTTGGCAGTTCAAGACCTGGGTACTGCATGATGGATTGAGTGAGCGTCTCTGTCCCAGATGTTGGGGACATGAAAGGAGCTTCATTTGGGTGTTCCCTGAGTGGAGTTTCTTCCGCAAAAATCCTTTCAGCTCAGAATAATTTCTGACACTAAATTATTATTATAGTAATTTAAAATGACATACAATGGACAGTCCTGTTGTTCATCATGTCAGATAAATAGGAACCACTTTGGTGTGAAGGTAAACAGCATTCTGTGCAAACCGGTGTCTAGGTATGCCTGCCACATGTCCTCGGAGACGTCCGCAGACACAGACAGTGCTGGCTCTTCGGCTATGAAACAGAGATGAGCATTGAACCCTAGAGTCAGATATGACTGGCTTTTGAGCAAGGGTGACCTTTACCTTTACCTTTTTTTAATATAATTTATATAGTAATTATATAATTACTATATAATGGCCTAGCCATTATAGCCTATTGACCATGAACGATTAAAATAAGGAGAATTTAGGCTTGCAGGAATTGTGCCCCCATCTGAACTGATTTATACCCTGCATTCAAATGGAATTGCAAATTCACTTTTATTGATCTTGAAACCAAATTTGGCCATTCCACAATGATTCAGCCTTCCTAAAAATGGTGTTAAACAGGCCAATTCAGGCTTCAGCTGATGTTAGTGCACAACCCTTTCCATAATGACATAAACAAAACATTTCATATAATCAGGGTGATGATGAAGTACTATTGTGTAAGGAACAAAAAAGTTGTTACTTGGAAGAATTTATTTTACTTTATTTATTATATTTATACCCCACCCATCTAGGAGATTTTCCTACTGTGAGCAGGTAACAACAGAAAACTCACACATTAAAAACAGCCACACATTTGAAAAAAAAAATTTAAATATACCCAAGAACAAAAAACCTTTAAAAAACTATTGGAAAAAAATGAATGTGTATGAATGCATTTTGATTTTTTAGAGAGATCTTTTGATGTCCCTTCAACCCCTTTCAGAGGTTATTGTGCTCATAAATTGTTTCTTCCTGCCTGTTATTTACTATAGTTAATAACTAATTCTCACAGTTGAATAACATCAGAAACCACTTCACACCATCCATCTCTCTCTGGATTTTGCCTTGACTTGTATGCTTTTGCAGATGAAATTAGTAAAACTGCCTCAAAATTGGCACTTTTCTATAGCCTCTCAGCTTTCTGCAGATGAAATGAGTGACAATTGCAGATTAAATACAGGGAGAGGCTGTGTGGCTGGCTTTAGTTCATGTTCACTTCAAGCAAATCACACACAAAAAAAACCCCTTACTTTTGGCAATTATTGACATTTACTCAGAAACATATTCACTGTTCTTCAAGATGTCGTATTTCTTGATGCCACTTTGTGGTTGCTTCTTGGCTTCCACTTTCTTTGTGCTCATTTCCTTCTGCTGGTTCATCCACTTGGTTTTGATGCCTTGTATTGTTGATTACATTTGATGCTGGTGGTATCATGAATGCCTATAAACAAAACATCTAGCTAGCCAGAGTCATTTGGATTAAATGCCACTATTGGTAAGTGAAGCCACAAATAGTGAGGGCAAAGAATAAAAAATGGAAACACTATTAATTTCAAGAGCTCTGCCCAACACCAGTACAAATGTTCCACGTATATTTTGCTATCACAACTGGTGCATCACATGTGTTAATGCAAGGGAAATATCAAACTTGAAGATAACAGAGCATACAGCTACTTCACCTGCAAGAAACTTACAAATATAAGTTATTCTGAATCCTTGTACCAGATGTTTTATAATTTTTTTGCCATGAAGTTTCACTCCCATGTCTGATGAATGGGACCTGATCTACAAACGCTAACATTAAAATACAGCAGTTAGTATTTAAAGTGCCACAAGGTTTTTAGCTTTTTGTTTTGTGTTTATGCATATAAATTAATATCCTACTGCCTAAATCAGGGTTTCTCAACTTTGGGCTCCCAGTTATTCTTGGATATCTTTTACCAGAAGCCCAAGTCAGAACACCTGCTAATCAGGGGTTCTGGGAACTGAAGTCCACGTTTGAGAACTTATGGCTTAAATGCATAGTGGAAGGGAAATGGGGTAAATGTCCCCCCTCCAAACAGCTTCCCCATTGCATGACTGATCTCCTAATCCTGTGATGGTGAACCTTGAACAGCTGTTCTTGAACTTCAATTCCCAGAAGCCCTAGTCAGCACCCCTGCTAATCAGGGCTTATGGGATTTGAAGTTCAAGAATAGCTGGAGTGCCAAGGTTCACCATCACTGTTAAGAACAAACATATGACAAGGAGCCTGCTGGAGCAGGTTGACACTTACACAACCCCCTTTCACTTCACTTTTTGGCAATAGGGTATGAATCAGAGTACTGTACTGTTATTACACTTTGCTGACAGTGTTATTGTCTTATATTGTATCAATTTACAGCTCCTATTGACCATTTCTTAAGTCCATGTGTGCAGTAGTATCCACACAAAATGCAGTCATTTGTGTATTCTCTGAGAACACTTTGTATAATGTCAGAACTTTGAAAAATTTACATTTCTAGGCAACAATTTGGCAGCCCACGCTGTTACTTCCCACTTTCTCAAGCTTTATTTAATTTGAAGCTGCATCCAAATGCAAATATTAGTTGTGGACTGGATAATTATCAACCTCCCAGAAGGCATGTAGGAGAAGTGTAATCTTTTCACTATCTGCTGCAACCTTTAAAAAGAGCCTCCTCTAAAGCTGTTCTGTTTTCAAGGTGAGACATTTCCATGGTTATATGGCAGGCATGACTAGACTCCGGAGTGCACAGAGCAATGTTTACCTTTCCACTGAAGTGGTCCCTATTTATCTACTTGAAATTCCTTGCTTTTGAACTACTAGGTTGGCAGGAGCTGGAACAGAGGCGGGAGCTCACTCTGTTGTGCAGTACTTGGGTCTTGAACTGTTGACCTGCTGATCTTCCAGTCATCAAGTTCAGTGTCTTCACCACTAAACCACCTCAGTCCCCATATGTTATCATTAACTGTGTGTAAATACATCAGTCTCACCTTTTTTTCACCCTCTCTCAAAGGCTCATATTGTTCACATTTACTGTTAGTCAAATGAGCTGCACAGTCTCAGGCCTGAATTATATACTATAGTTGGAAGAATAGGGATAGATGCTATTTAGCTAAATGGAGAACCTCCGCTGAGGATCAGGTTCTTCCATATCTGAAAGTGGAATGAATACTCAACACTAGATATAGCTCATATAGCACCATGGAGTGAATTTTGTTTCTAAATCAAGTATGTTAGGGATTTTAATTTTCCCTAAAATAAATCTTGTGTCAGAAATTACTCTGGATTGAAAGGATTTTTGCTGGAGAAACTTTGCTCAGGGGACGTCCGAATGAGGCTTCTTTCATGTCCCCAAGATCCGTCATGCAGCACTCAGGTATCAAACCCCGACCTTCCAGTCTCCAAGCTCAGCATCTTAACCACTAAGCCACTGCAGTGCTGCTTACTTTTCCAAAATGAGCATTTGGGAAGCATAATTTCAGTTTACCTCAGATGTATGACTTGGAGTTGGCCTTCACTTCATTATCAACAATCTCTTTCTTTAAAAATGAGACAGCTTTTCAAGATAGATTTGAAGAGGTATGGTCTGTGAAGACAAAAGTTTTAATTCCTGTCAACTGAAGCTGTAGGTTGCCAAGAACAAAGCCAAAATTCTGCTACTATATCCCATTACTTATGGAAACTTATCTGGTTTTCATTTGCCAATCTATTAAATAAGGTGATGAGCCTTTCCCATCCCACATATGAGTGTTTATTTCCATTTGGTGAGGAAGGCTATCATGAAAACTTCAAAAGTCAGTGTGTGTGGTGAGCATATATGTTTGTGTGCAGGGAGTTTAACTAAAATCTGGGCACAATATGCTTTCCATTTGCACAACCTCTTCTAGATACACGTCAACAAATATCCTAGACCTCACACTTTGCTTGGTCAGTAGAGGAGATATAAAGAATTTTCACCAGCTCCCTTGAAGATAATTTGCAGAGGAATAATTTGAGTATATTTGCTTAATTGGTCCTATTAGTATAAAATATGTTTGTACGGATGAATTACCACCATTCTGTCTTCATCAACTCCTTACACCAGCTGGAGGGTGGGTGGGGAATGAAAGTTTGATATATTATTCTTGCAGTTAAGAACTACACGCTGTAAAATTTGAGCTCATCTATATTTGGAAACATAGAGCCTTTCGGAAAAGGAAGGTCTTGAGTAGTGGAGGGATAAATTAGGCTAGTGCTATGGCTTCAAGGACTGCATTATGGGCTTAGCAGTTCCAGAGGTTTATGGATTTAAAGTTTCTTTCCAAACATGTATGAATGTAACAGAGCAGCTCAAAAGGTCACTCTGTGGCCAAAGGCTGTTCAGACCTTCATTTAGTAGATTTTAGTAGATTTTATCTAGATCTCCTGCTAGGTGAGAGCCTTGTTGGGGCATGGGGGCTTGAGCAGTCTAACTAGGCAGTGTTGCCCACCTCTTGCAAATTATGTTAGGCCGGGACTAAAAGTCACCAAAGCATCCTCTATCAGATCCCTTGGGCAAGGTGAAAGTGGAGGGCTCACTTCATGGTCCGCCTAGCCAGCGGGTAACGTGATATCCAAATGGCTAAAAAACTGCATGCAAATAGACTTGATTTCTCAGGTCCATTTGCATGTGTGGAATGTTGTCACAGAGATGTTTACCAATGTGTGGATGCCTCACTGAATAAAGACTCCAAGGTATCCAAGGTAAGTGCCCTGATACCATTTTGCAACAGGTACGGAATCAGATTTAAGGTGATAGCAACAGTAGACAAGTTGAATGTTTACAAAACATCTGTGTGAGCCATGCATTCAAGAGAAGTTACAAATTAATCTCCCAAAAGCAGAAGGAAACATTGGACATTACTGTGACCTTTGTGGAGATCTTGGAGAAAGCAGAACAGGAACAAAGTGTTAGGATTCTCTGGAAAACCAGACCTTCAGCTTAACATCTGGAGTTGGAGGAGAGCAGCACAACATTTTATCTGAGAGTGTACAAATTGTATGCTGGTGGCTAGGCACCAAAGGCTGGTTGATATAGAGAATCCAGACCCAGTCCATCATGACTATTGTGGTGACAGATATTTCTCATTGACAAATGAGAAGATTCCTAACAAATGATTTCTCACTTTAGGAGCAACAGGACTTTATTCATTAGAATTTCAACTTCTGTTGAAAGTGGAAATGTGATGTGGTTTTGTTTTTGAAATATTTTATACGAACAAAGTATAATGCTTGGACTGTTGGTGCAGTGGTTAAATTGCTGTACTGCAACCAGAAGGTTGTGAGTTCCAACCTAAAAACTGGGCACAATATGCTTTCCATTTGCGTATTGGGCTCAAGATTGAGTCAGTGTTCCATCCTTCCAGGGTCGGTAAAGTGAGCACCTAGCATGTTGGGGGCAAAATGCTAATTAAGTTGTGAACTGCCCAGAAAGTGCTTTGCTGTTTTCTGCTGCTTTCTGCTGTTAGATAATAGAAGATGATGGGATTTGTTTTGCTTGAAACTTTGGCTGACATCAAGGCATAGGAAAATGGCTCATGGGCACGGTGGCAAGGTTGTAGCTGCCTCTATGGCTTGCATCCAGCTACAGGCATGAAAACTACCTCCTTCAGCACTGGAGTGGACAGCCACTAAAGATGAAGATACCATAGGTAAACATCTCCCTTGCTTGAAAGCCAGTCATATCTGATTTTAGGGTGTGGTACTCATCTCTGTTTACAGTCAAAGAGCCAGCACTGTCTGCATCTGCAGACATTTTTATGGGCACATAACAGGGATGACCAGACACTGGAGCACACAGAATGCTATTACCTTTCCTGCCAAAGTGGTGCCTATTTAACTATTCACAATTTCTTGCTTTCAAACGGCTAGATTGGCAGGAGCTGGGACAGACGACGGGAGCTCACTCAGTTATACAGCACTTGGGGCTCGTACAGCTGACCTGCCAACCTTCCTTTCTCACCCTCATTGACTTGGCAAGCCACAGCCTTTTCTTTTCCCAAAATGAAATTGAATAGAAGGCCAGTTCCATTTCTGGGTAGGATTACCTTTTGGGAGCTCAAAACAGGGCCAGAGCCACAATATAGCTTTTGATTGGCCAGGAAGCAACCCAAGGTATGTAACCATTTTTTAGATCATGGAGGATACAAGCACTCTCATGGATGTCCATTCATCACCTGCATGCCACTTTCCACCACCTCTGCTTTAGTAGACATCAGACATCTTGTTTCTGATGATGCCTTAGTGCTGCTGTGCTAATCAGAGGTTTGGTGATGATATAGAACCATACAAGCTTCTGTTCTTTGAATTCTGATGAAGCAAGACAGTCACTGATGTATTAGAAGTGTTATTGTATCAATATCCTTCTCTAACAATTTTCCAGTGATGTGGCCTGTTAGACTTAATTCATTATGTTGGCAACATTAAAAGGGAAAAGTGAAGGGGGAGTAAAATAAAAATGTGGCACTTTAAAGACTAACAGATGTGCTTCTTGAGAGAATAACTACCTGGAGATCGCAAGGTCTGAACAGATGAACTTGGAAAAACCAAAGCATAATGTCATGTGTATTAGACTCCCCATGTGTTATGTTGCCTTATTTTTAGCTATGGTTAAATATCACTGGTCTAACTCTAACTGGAGGAAGTCCATTCCCATGGTCTTCCCATTCCTGTGGGCTTCCTTTGATTCTGTCAGTCCTGTGACTGGTTTTCCTTCCAATTTTAAATTGTGTGCAGAAAGGAAAGCCTCTACAGGAAACATCTACCCAATTACGCTGGACAAGTAATTAGATTATAGTCATTGTGATTTGTTGGCAGAAAGGTGAGACATGAAATTAATGAATAAATACAAGTACTGTATTTTTTGACATTGTGTATTTGGCAATGTTCTGCACAAAGGCTTCTTGAGTTTAAATTCTAAGCAAAAAAAAAAGTGCCACTTATAATTGAGGTTCAGCTTTTAGAGCATGCAAATCTCCCGTCAATCAAGATTTGTACGCGGCAAAACCTGATTAATCTCAGAACAGCAAGTGGAATCTTTGGTATGTTGGTAATCTTCTAGGAACAGATGATTATGATTTTCATTCAGGCCGTGAAAACATTTCCATAACCTCTCCTTTGAATTCTATAAGCAAGTTTTCTCTTCTCTTCTTTTTTTTTCATATTCAGATCAAATGAGTTAAACCACTCATCCCATTCTGTATGAAAGAGTAATCTTCTATATAATATTTGAAGGCATGTAAAACACATTTTATTGATTTCAATGCTTTTATTTAGATTAACAGCTTAGTTTGTAGTCTACTTTAGCTAATATTTGTGTATTGCTATTGTACTAAAATATAACCAAAGTGGCTTACAATAAATGATAAAATGGCATAAAATAAGTGAATGAGATAATAATTTGTTGAAAGAGATAGTCCTGTTGGAATTGAAATTCTTGGTGAATATTCATTTAGTCTCCTTGTGATACAGTGCACTTTGCCCTCACAATGTGTAAGCTGATGAAGATCGTTCATTGTCCAGCTGAAAGAAATGCAATATTACAAGCCCATGAATATATAATGAGATATATAACAGCTGGAAGGATGTAGAACTGGAAAATTCATGCAAAGCCAATTTATTTGATGAGAAACATGTCTACCAGAAAATATATATGCAGAAATATACTGTATTGGGAAGCTTGTCTGCAAGTATTCTTATTTTTTTTTGAAAAAACAAACAAGAAAACCAAACATCAAAGGTAAGGTAAAGGTAAAGATCGCCTTTGCTCAAAAGCCAGTCATAGCTGACTCTACGGTTCAGTGCTCATCTCTGTTTATAGCCAAAGAGCCAGCACTGCCTGCATCTACAGACATTTCTGTGGACATGTGGCAGACATGACTACACACAGAACACTGTTTACTTTCTCACCAAAGTGGTTCCTATTTATCTACTTGCTATTTCTTGCTTTTGAACTGCTAGGTTGGCAGGAGCTGGGACAGAGACAGATGCTCACTCCGTCATGCAGTACCTGGGTCTCCAACTGCTGACCTTCCAGTGGTCAAGTTCAGCTTCTTAACCACTGAGCCCTCTAAACAACAAAACCCACCTCTAAATGAGGAACAAATCTTGAAGTGGACTGAATCTGTGAAGATTTATGCCTAATTAAACCTGCTTGTCTTCAGAGTTCCATAAGACTCTATCAGTTTTGATGCAGCAATCTAGCATGGCTGCTCCCCCATCTCCTGGAAATAATTATGAGGGTTGTCCTATAATTTATATGTTTTTTTCCTTTGTTTAAACAAAAATGACAGTTTGAAATGGATTACAAATGAGACTTAAGAAAAAAGATACTGTATCTCTCTTTTTAAAAAACCAATAGCATTCCAAACCCAAGGCAGCTTCTTTGATGAAATTAATAATGGCTGAGACTCCATCCTGAATTCATGCAATGACTTCTATTATAAGGGGAAAATGAAAAAGCTGCTATTACTGGCATAGTCAATAGATTGCACCTTGGCGTATACTGTACTTCCTGCATTTTTAATATAAATTCATAGTGCGCTAGTCCCAGGCTCTAATGCAAAAGAAGTTAAGTGTAGTGCAATAAAACAGATAACCTGACTTTAAGAGCCTCTGTTCAAAATAAATTTTGCCAGTCCTTATTTACACAATCCTGTTCATGTTTAAAGAAGCACTCTTCTCTATTTTTTTAAAAAAATCTAATATCCTGATCCCATATGCTTTTAATTACAAGGTAGGTCACTTTCATACATAGTTTAAAATACAGAGTACAGTTTATTCTGTGTAGTGGAACTGCCCTAAGTTCTATGGGGCAGTATATAGGTGTGATTGTTTTGTTTTGCTCTTGCTCTCAGAAGTATAGGATACTCTTTAGCAGTTGGATTTTTTTTCATATGATTTTTTTAATTCATTGTTGTTTTTTATTTTAATTATGCCTGTACACCACCCAGAGTAATTTGCTAGTAGTCAGTGGTTACGTGTACACATACACAACACACATCAACCAACCAACCAATCAATTCTTCCTTCTTTTGCTTCACTGATAAACAATTTTTTGGATATTTCTTCCAAGCAGAAACATACTTCCATGTTCTACAATTTTACTTCCAATAGAAATTTTGGTGACAGTGTTAGGTGGAGATGCCCTTTTTCTAAGAGGACCTTGTGGAGTTTCATAATTTTCCATGATGCAAAACAGCATATTGCTTTAGGGAAAAGACAAGACAATGCCCATCTGCAAGACCACCAGTTGTAATGTAGAGTGCTTCATCACTATCTAAAGATTGCAGGGTAAGGTGGGAAGAAGTTCATAATCCGGTGTGTAAAACAGAAAGCTTTGACCACCAAGGTAGGAGAGTAGCTGGAGGAAAGGGATACCAATTGCTGACTTCAGTATTTGCCATCTGAAAGCAGTTGCTTCATCTTGCCAAAAGAACTTAAAGTTCCTTAGCATTCTGGAATACTTCCACATGTGCAATTGTAGAGACTTTGGATTTTCTTCTGGAAAGGAAAAACTTTTGGGGTATCCAGCCATATCTAAAAGTGTTTAATGGTGCAGAGAACAAACAAGCCTTTCTGTATTCAGTTACTTGGTTACCCTGTCATAACAAGAATAATGTAATATTTGGATATGAATTTCTCCAAGTGAAGAAATCAGAATGACTGTATACTGAGTTGTGCAGCTCTTTGTGCAAATGATAATGTCTCTGGTGGTTTCTTAACTCAGGGTAACAATGCTGTCCTATCTACCTAACTACTATCTGGCCTGGGACAATTTACCTAAAAGGTTGTGCCCTTTGTGCAGTTACACCAGAGGATTTCAGTAACTGGAGTATCAGCTTGCATTAATAT
The DNA here is from genome assembly GCA_030440675.1 of Furcifer pardalis. Lineage (NCBI taxonomy): Eukaryota > Metazoa > Chordata > Lepidosauria > Squamata > Chamaeleonidae > Furcifer > Furcifer pardalis. The sequence goes on from CP126890.1 coordinate 280,048,644, forward strand.
ACAGTCACAGTTTCTTGTCTCTTCTGTATTCTGGTGGATATTTTCAAATATCTCCATGTCATGCCTTGCTTGTAGCTCTTAAGCTAGGAGTTTCCGCTGTAAGCCAAACGTGAGCAAAACATAGCTGGAAATCATTTGTTGATTTCATTTATATCAGTAGAGAGTTCTTGCAAGAAATTGCAAGTTGATACAGAGGAGCCACTTCAGTGGGAAGGTAAACAACATTCCATGTACTCCTGTGTTGAGGCATTCCTGCCACATGTCCACAGAAACATCTGCAGATGCAGACACAGCGGTGGGAATCAGCAGGTTTGCATCAGTTTGCCAGAACCAGTAGCAGAAATAATGGCTGGCCCTGCCCATCCAAGTTTTGAAATAAAGTAGTCCTAATTCGGGTGCAACACAAGGCTTCCCCGCTGGCCACACCCACCATACCACACCCACAGTGTGGTAGTAAATATTTTTGGAGCCCACCACTGCGCAGACAGCGCTGGCTCTTTGGCTATAAACAGAGATGACCACTGAATCTTAGAGTCAGATATGATTGGCTTTCGAGCAACGACAACCTGTACCTTTGTACCTTGCTCCAGGTCTTAGGATCCTTCCCAAAAAAAAGGGGGAGGGGAGACAACAGCAGGGAAAAAAAATAAGAAAAAGCAGAGCTTGAAAAAGTTACTTTTGAAGTACAGCTCTCATTATCCCTTGTCCAATTGGCTGAGTTATTTTGGCCACTGCAGTTTTTTACTATTTTTAAAAAAGCAACAGACACCATATTTAAGCTGTGACAAGACATCTTTCCAAGATGACTAATGTCTTGTATGCTTACTGTAAGCAATTCACTATTATCTCATCAGTATTGCAGTATATAATAACTTGAAAGCATTCATTAGGCAGCTTATCATTATTCTTGTTGAAAATTACATCAGAAGGTGAAAAAGAGACCCTGCAATAATAGCTAATAGTTAGACAGCAATATTTTTCTATGTATAATAATAATAATAAAGGCAGAGAGTAAGTGATCTGACATTAATTTTTAGGTCCATCAAGGGATGGCACTGACTTCTTTAGCAAAAGTTGCAATGGTAGCAGCTTTAAGAAGAGCTGAACCAGAGCATGACTTTAAAGACAAAGTAATCATGAAATTACTGCTACAAATACTAAGGGGAAGTTATGAAGGTACACACATGGTCATCCTAATATTAAGAATAATAAACTAAATATGGCAAATCAGGTCAAAGCAATACCAGCTAATAAATGGTCTAAAAAAGAAACTCTGAAGGGAATACAGTAAATGAAAAAGTGTTTGAAAGAGACAGAGCAGCTGCTACTGAGAAGCATAATTTTTACAAGATAAAAGCTGCCAGCAATATTTTCCTCAATGGTCAAATAATCAGTGATTCTTTTTTTTTAAATGAAGATGAGTAGAAGAGTTTATAAATTAATTCTGTTCTACAGAGAAAGAAGATTGGCTTCATTATTCCTTTGCTTCTTTCAGAATTGGGATTTCTCCCTTTGATACTCATTTTATTTCTTCTTTCATTTAATATGATGTTCTTCATCTGTGCAATGGGCCTGACCATGCCCCTGGACAGCTGAGTGGGCCAGACCATGCCCTGCAGAAGCCGGTGCATTTACGGCTGTCATAAATGTGCCCACTTCTGTGTTTACGACAGCCATGGACACATTTGCACATGCATGGGTGCGTTTTACACCTGACATAAATGTGCCCGCTTCCACGTGTGGCAGAGGTGGCAATGGGCCAGATGGAATGGTGGCCCACGGCCTGTGGGCCGTAGGTTGGGAACCCCTGTTCAAGACTGATGGGGATTATAAAACAGTCATACAATACAATGGAGAGTGGATATACCAACAGCAATTACATTTATATACCGCCCCATAGCACTTAGTGCACTCTCTTGGCTGTTCAAAGGGTAATTAGCATTAGTAAAAAGCCATAATTTGGGTTTTAAGCTTGTCTATCCCAAAACTTAGAAATGTGAAAGAGGAATTGCAAATTTGTTCTCCTTGCCTCAAAAGAGGTAGAGGTATTTTGTAGCACACCTGGAAAAAGAAGAAAATGAGGATGAGGACATTTTTTTATACAGTGGAACCTCAGTTAAGAAAAGGCTCAGTTACATAAAAATCACATAACAAAAGGAAATCCATAGAAAATAGTGGCTTGGTTTACAATTTTTTCCCCCAGAATGGATTAATCGAATTTCGGTTAATGTATTTTGGTTTTGAATGCATTCCTATGGGAAATTGCATTCAATGCATTCCTATGGGAAATTTGGCTACAATAATTTTCACTGTAAGAAACATCCTGGAGAACGGGTTAATTACGTTAACCAGGGTTCCACTGTACAATAAGCAAGACTGTGCGAAAATGCTTTAAAACAAATTCAAAACAGTTGTGGAGGACATTTTCTTCCATGGCTTTATAAGCATTAGAAGCAATGGAGCTAGCCTTTGCAGCTGCTTGAACAATTATTGACTCATTTCTCTGTTTCCCTGGTGTCTGTGATTTGCTTTTCAAAAGGAAATTGTAAAAGCTCTTTGTAGGTGGTAGTACACTGATTTTTTAATTAGGTCAGAATTCAAACCAAAATACAATGGCATGAAAAGTATCATAAACATTTTAAAAAATCTTTCTAAGAAGGCACATTGAAAAAGCAGAGACTACATTTCCAAAAGATACTGTATTAAATTTTAAAAGCAATATAACTTTGAGCAGTCTTTAGCCTTACTTACTTGGTTACTTGGTTGATCCATGTTTCACAGGCCAGGTTGAAGTGGAGGATCAAAACATTGTTTCTGATCCCATGCCAGTCTTATCCAGGGCCTTGGGAACTTTGCTCTGAACTGGTCTTCCCATCTGGTTGCTGGTCTTCCTAGTGGTCGCTTTATGTCAAATAGTATCCATTCTGTGATAGCTTTCGTCCTGCCACCTTTGAATCAGCACACATGCCTGGCCCACCAATGCCTTCCAAACTCAACCAACATTGATGCTTGTTTTGCACCTGATCCTATACACAGTTCTTCATTTGATATTCAGTCAACCCATTGTATGGGTAGCATCCTTTGCTCGATTGCTCTTTTTGTTACATCAAAAAAAATTGATGTCAGCTTTTCTAGATGCCCATGTTTCCATGCTGTATAATAAAGCAAGCAAAATGGTGGTGTTGACAAGTTCAGACTGTAATTTTTCTCATTTTTGCTTCATTAAGCATATCCTTTAAAAACTGCCCATGCTGCTTGCCTTCTTCTCAAAATTTTTTTTGTTAGGTCATGCCATAGATCATTGATGGCAAACCTTTTAGAGATCAAGTGCCCAAACTGCAATCCAAAACCCACTTATTTATCACAAAGTGCCAACACAGCAACAGGGGAGGAAGGAAACACTCCCACTGGGGTGCTGGGCAGAGGGGCGGGGCAAACTCTGTCCTGGGGTGACTGCATAGGTGTTCATAGAGAGGGCTCTGAGTGCCACCTCTGGCACGTGTGCCATACTTTTGCCACCATGACCTTAGGTTAAGTTCTTCACCAAGATATACATATGAATCAACTTCTATTCTCTTGTTTCCACATCTCATACCTTTGGCATTTGTGGAGGCATTCCATATATATTTTGTTTTTGACATATTGAACTTCAGGATGACCTTTTGATTTTCTGTGTCTAACTCTTGGAGCATGTTCTGTGCTTCTTCTACTGATTCTGATATTAATACAATATCATCAGTTATTCTAATTGCTCACCTTGTCATGCCAGCATAAACCTACGTAGGGAAATCAATGATGATTTTCTGTTGTTGCTTTGCTACTATATGATATGACCAGCATGTGAATTATGTTTTGCAATGTTGAGGTTCTGGAATCATGATCCAGTTATCTTTTCTGGAAATTATGTGTACAGCTATCATCAACCTGAGTCTAGAGTTCTAGCAGCTTAGAGCACAAGGAATATTTTTGAAATATTGCTAAAAAAAATTATTTCTCCAAGAGATTATAATAGAAACTAGATCATTAAAATATTTGAATATTATAGAATATTGTAATCACCAAAAGAGTGAGCTGCAGGATTTCTAATGTCTTCTTCATATTTATACATTCCAACATAAACATGTTCAGCTATCAAAATATTATTGAACTGTGACCTTGCTCTGCTTCAGCTTAGTAATTGTTTTGGCATTACTGTAGTAAACTCATTCAAGCACCTTCATTTTCAGGGCTACTTTGTCTATAACCCCTTAAGTATTTTAACACTCATACACACTACATATCAGACCTTGACACACTGTGCTCTTGTCTTATTAGTTGTTACATGATGGATGATAGAGACAGAATTTTGTTAAACAGTTGCAGTTCACTGCTACAAATCACATTATTGTATTTAGGGTACCTAAGTAGTGTAGTGGATAAAATGATGGACGAGGACTCAGGAGAAATGGTTATGATCCCCTGCTTGGCCAAAGAAACGCATCAAAGGTGATTGGAAATAGTAAAAATGTTCCTTAAACATCTCTCTTATCTTGAAAAGCTTATTTGTTGTTGTTATGAACTGTCAATTTGGAACTCACTTATAGCGTCCCTTCATGGTAAATTGGATATTTAAGGACCAGTTTTATCAGTTCCAGATTCCTAATGAGCTTTCATGGGGGAATGGGGTTTTAAACCCTAGCCTCCTGAATCCTAATCTGACACTCTGCCCACTACACTATATTGGGTGTCCCTAGAAACCTTATTATGGTCTTGGTAAGTCAAATGAAACTTACACAAACAACTAACTGATAGGATTCTTGTTGAGTATACAGAGAGAATTGTAGCAATCCACTTACTCCCAAGTAAGACTCAGACTTCCTCCAGCCTCATGGCGATGGGATTGCACCTGATCCTACTTCCCTGGTCCAGTTCAGACCCAGCAGTTCAGGCTATTCCTTTAAATTTGCCCTGTCACTCCTGACTGAAATCTAGGTAGTGAGCAAAGTGTGCCCATGAAATTAGTGTAGATTCAGGTAATGTGAGCCAAGTAAACACTCCAGGCCTCTTCAGGCATTTTAGAAGTATATTGAAATCAAAGCAAAGTACAGAATAAAACTCATCAGAAGCTTAGAAAACATTTCAAAATAAAGAAAGAGAGAAAGCTGGTTATTCAAGGGATAGCCCATGACCTCCCTTCTTTTTCAAGACTCTACATTTTTGCAGTTAAGATCCAAGAGAGTGTGTTCGGCCCCCACCTTTCTCTGGGCTATATCTTCTCCCTCCAGGTGTACCTCCTAGCTGTTCCCCAAGGGATTCCAACAGAATTATATGTCAATCACATATTGTTTTGTTTCTCCCCACTCACAAGGCCAACATTGTTTACATTCAAAACCTGGTATTAAGGGACTCCTCCACATTAAAATCTCCATCTTGGTTGAAGCTAAAGCACAGGGTATAATTCATTTCATTACAAGAATTGCATAAATATCTCTATCTGAAGGCACTGAGGAACGTTAAGATAGCTGCTGTCAACCTTTTCCCACCAAAACTTGTTATCTAAGATAAACAGCAATTATGTACTACACAAAATAATGGGTGCAAAAACCAGACCTATTTTCCTAAACAGAACTACAATATTAACAGCTTTTTCGTTTAGAAACAAAAGCTGTATTATCTATCTTCTATGCTGATGAATGCACAAATTTTAGAGTCATAGCTTTAAAGCAGGTAGTGCCATTTTCTTTAAAAAAAAATTATATAAAACTTTGACTGGTATTGACCATTTGTAGCAGGGGCTTTGGTGGCTCAGTGGTTAAGAAGCTTGCTTTGTTAGCTGGAAGGCTGGCAAGTCGGCATTTCAAGACCCGGATACTGCATGTCCCAGCTCTTGGGGACATGAAATGAGCCTCATTTGGGCATTCCCTGAGTGGAGTTTCTTCAACAAAAATTCTTTCAACCCAGAATAATTTCTGACTTGGAATTATTATTATAATGCCAACTGTAGCAAAAGGAAAATACAGTGCATATGAATTCAGTTTGGAATTTATTTGTTCCAGGACTCATACTAATTCTAAATGCCAGTGTCTTAATAGTAATTCCACTTAAGATTCTATTACACATTGAGTCATTTGTGGAATATTTGAATCCCATTAAGTCAATGATTCAACTGTAGTTGAGTTTAGCAGTAGGATACTGGGAAGAGGAAATAGGTAAATGATTTAGGTCACTGGAGCTGAGAGAGAGTGGTAAAATAGAAAAGGAGAAATTATGAATGAGAGACACAATGCAGGGGAGTTTAGAGCAGCTTAAACAAGCCCATGCTTTATTTTAATGTTAAATTTCCTGGATCAAATCCACTTCATCAGACTTTTTAAGGTTGTGTACTTGAACTTAAGCTCAGAGGATACACAAAGATCTCTTATAGGAATCATAATTTTTATACTTGTTTCTGAAACTATGCCAGACAGATGTTGCACAGCCACTTACTCAAAAGATGAGAAGAAATGATATATAGCTCATCACCAACCACTAAATCCAGCTGTGTGGTTTTGAATACAGGCCTTTTGGTAGTATTGTGATTTTGTTTTTAATTAAACCATAGAGCATGTTATCAGCGCAGCTCTAGAGAAATAGGCAGGAAAGGAGATTTGATTCTGTATCATATCAGGCTCCTGGGCTGTTTTTCTGGTTACAGTATCAGACACCTGTCTTGGTCCCTGACTGGCTACTCTGATACAATTTCACTGTCCCTTGTTATGTACCACCAAGTCAGAACCAACTGATAGTGACCCAGATGGTTTTTAATCTTTTAATTTGTTTTTTAAGAGGTTTTTAACTGTTTATTGTATGCCGGTTGTGATCCGCCCTGAGTCTCTTGTGCGAGTAGGGCGGAATATAAATTTAATTTAATTAAATAGATAAATAAATAAATAAATCACTGAGCATATGGAGCTTCCCGAGTTAGGTGTTTGAATGGAAAAATTAATCTTAAAAGATGTAAAATCTTTAACGAAGTTCTAATTTTATTATTACTAATTTTTATTTCATCACAGTCCATCAGAGAACATTCAGCAACCCTTTCATACAACAGATACTGTATAACAAGGGATTAAAAATACTTCTACTGGAAATATAACAGTTTAACAAAAAAATCTCTGAACTGAATACAACATGGCAGACATAACCTGCATACATGCATCCCAGTTTAAAGCATCACAAAACTATTCAGACTTTGTGTCCATGGAGTCTTCTCCTGAGCACTTTTTCATAGTTTTTGTTGCACTGGTTGTTCAAAGCATTAAATGGCAGCAGATCTAGAAGGGCAGGATGATATGCCCCATGTTACATCTGTATAGCTGTATTATACATTCATAACAATTTTCAGGCTGTTGAGAGGAGGATAATCTTTTGGGAGATTTTGGTTATTCCTTACCATAGTTAACTGAGAATGAGATAAAAGGCAAAATGATAATTGCAGCAGAGAAAGCATGAAAGACTAGATCACATCTGAGAATTAACAACCTTCTATTCTTGTGTATAATTTTAAAAAATTATTATAGAAGAATTTATGTAGGATAAGGAAGCTTTACTGATAGTTATGATGTGTAGTTACTACACTATACCAATGGGTTAGTGCAGGGCTTCTCAACCTGTAGCCTGTGGACCGGATGTTGCCCATATCACCATTTCATGTGGCCCACCACCACCTCCACCATACCAGGAAGTGTCATGTGGTCAAGGAAGGGCAAAATGGCTGTCCAGCCCCCAAAGCTGTCTGAGGGAGCGTGACCCGGCCCCCAGCTTTAAAAGGTTGAGAACTCCTGGGTTAGTAGCAAAGGACAATCACTCTAGGTCAGGGATGGGCAACTTTGATGCTCCAGATGTTCTTGGACTTCAATACCCAGAAGCCCTGATCAGCAGGTGTACTGCTCTAAATTGTAAAAGCCTTCTGTTTATAGCCAGTCTTAATGCTTCCAAGATTGTTGCCATGCCAACATAATCTGTTCTGTAATCTTTTACGTGAGCATGATGTTTCTTCATATTTGATATCAATTGATCTCTTTGCTCAAGTTCCCAAAGAAATGATTAGCCCTCTCATATCATCAATTCCGTCAGATGAGTTTCTCCTACTCTACTTGTAGTACCGTATATACTCGAGTATAAGCCAACCCGAATATAAGCCGAGGTACCTAATTTTTGCCGGAGAAACTAGGAAAATAGATTGAGCCGAGTATAAGCCGAGGGCAGAAAATGCAGGAGCTGCTAGTGAGTTTCCATAATCACTTTTATATGAAAATAAATAAGTTAATGGAGACATCAGCTTTTAGAATGTTTACGGCAATGTGAAGGTACAGTATATTTTTTACTGTATTTGAATTAGCACCACCCAACCACATTGCCAACATACGTTGGATCATGGAAAAATCAAAGGAATATCAGAAAGTCTACTTCTGTTTCATTGACTACACTAAGGCCTTTGACTGTGTGGACCACTACAAAATGTGGCAAGTAATTAAAGAGATGGGAATACCAGAACACCTTATATGCCTCATGAGAAACCTGTACATGAATCAAGAAGCAACAGTTAGGACAGAATATGGAATTACAGACTGGTTTGGAATAGAAAAAGGAGTAAGACAAGGCTGCATTTTGTCACCCTGTTTATTCAACTTATACTCAGAGCACATAATGCGCAATGCAGGGATGGGGGAATCACAATTTGGGATCAAAATTGCTGGGAGAAACATCAACAAATTGAGATATGCAGATGATACCACCCTACTGGCAGAAAGTGAAGAGGACCTAAAAAAGTTCCTGATTAGGTTGAAAGAAGAAAGTGCAAAAGCTGGCTTGAGACTCAATATAAAGAAAACCAAGATAATGGCAACAGGCCCTATCCGTCACTGGAAAATAGATGGGGAAGAAGTAGAAGCAGTGACAGATTTTACTTTCTTAGGACCAAATCTTACTGCAGATGGTGACTGCAGCCATGATATATAAAAAGGTGACTGATTCTTGAGAGGCAAGCGATGAGAAACCTGGGGAACATAGTGAAACGTGGCTGAGAACATCACCCCCTCCTCTGGGCCCACAACAACGGCATGAGGCGAAGACTCCATGGCCTAGCAGTGGCTGAGAACATCACCCCCTCCTCTGGGCCCACAACAACGGCCTGAGGGGAGTTAGTCTGTGTTCTGGTTTGGTTGAATTTTGTATTTTGTGAGGTTATATTTTATAATGTTTATTGTACTGTTGCTGTTTTGACTGTAAGCTGCCCTGAGTCACCTCGGCGAGTGGGTGGCAATATAAATCTGAATAAATAAATAAATAAAAGTAGAGACATCACATTTCAAACAAAAATTTGTATAGTCAAAGCAATGGTATTCCCGGTGGCAATGTATGGTTCTGAGAGCTGGACCATTAGGAAAGCTGAGCGCAGAAGAATAGATGCCTTTGATGTGGTGTTGGAGGAGAGTTTTGAGAGTCCCCTGGACAGCGAGGAGAACAAATAGGTCAATCTTAGAAGAAATAAAACCTGACTGTTCCTTAGAAGGTCAAATAGTAAAGATGAAGCTAAAGTACTTTGGACATCAAATGAGAAGAGAGGATTCGCTTGAGAAAGCCTTGATGCTGGGAAGGGTGGAGGACAAAAGAAGAAGGGGGCAGCATTGTAGAGACAATGGGCACAGAACTGAGCGAGTTGAGGAGGATGGTGAAGGACAGAAGTGCCTGGCAGACAGTGGTCCATGGCGTCACAAAGGGTCAGAATCGACTGTGCGACTGAACAACAACAACAAAACCAGTGGGGGCACTGCAGGATAAAGAGGTAAATGGATCAATAGAGCTAAGGCAGAAAACATCACTCTAGCCTGGGGTGCCCAAACTTTTCGTGCCGTGGGCCGGTCACATGCTTCAGGGAGCTAGTCACTATGGCCCAGGGGTCGGATGCAGTCCCTGATGCCAGTTAATCCACCCCCCGAAGCCCTCATTGCTCTTGGAAAAGCCATATGGTTGCATTGTACTTCCGCTTTTGAGAGCAACAAGGGCTTCTTGGGCCAGATGAATTAGCATCAGGGGCTGCATTCGGCCCCTGGGCCATAATTTGGGCACCCCTGCTCTAGCCTCTTGCTCTCAAGGCAAGCAAACGTAGCTTCCCCTTTCTGGTTTGGCTGTCCAATGGAGCAGCAGGTATGGGCAAGTGAACCCAGACAGCAGCAAGAAAGGGTTTTTTTCTCCACAGCGGTTTGAAAGTACCTCCTCCATGGTTTTGGTTGGTCAGCAAACTCTCCCAGCTAGAGACGCTCTGAACTACAGACGGGAGAGAGGGGTGTCTCTCAAAAGGTACAACAAGAGCAGCAAGGGGTTTTACCCCCTCCACAGCAATTTGAATATGCCTGCCTCTTCTGTGCTTGTCAGTCAGCAAACTTTTCCAGAGAGAAGCTCTGACTGACAAGCACAGAAGAGGCAGGCATATTCAAATTGCCATGTGTGGGCAGGGGGACCCTTGCTGCTTTTGTTATGAGAGACTCTTCCGTGCTTCCAGCAAACTATCCCAGATAGAGAGATGCTCCAACAACAGAATGGATAAACAAGAGCAGCAAGGGTATGGTTTTTTTTTTCTCCATGGCAATTTGAATGTGCCTGCCTTCCATTGTTGTTTCAATCCCGTTACTATACACCCACAAGAGGAGGGAGAAAGGGATGCATGTCTCAATCTGGAAGCATCAGGAAAGTTCTCTGTGCCAGTTTGAGGTGCGTCTGCTTCCCCGATCTTCTTTTTCATTGGCACAGCTCAATCTGGGGGTGTCTTGGGACCCCTGCAGTGGGTGCCTCGAGCATAAGCTGAGTCACCCTTTTAAACCTCATTTTTATGTTAAAAAATTCAGCTTATATTCAGGTATATATGGTAATCTTTTCCATCTACCTAGGTTTATACAAATGTCTTGTCACATCATACTATAAACCACTGTTTCCCAAACTATGTTCTACGGAACATTGGTGGATTTCAATTTTCAGAAGCCTATGTCAGTACATTGGCTAATCAGTGCTTTTGGGGAAGTGACATAGGCTTCTGGGAATTGAAGTCCACCAGTGTTCCACAGAACATAATTTGGAAATGCTGCTGTAAACTGTGAACCTTGCACACCTTATCAAAAGCTGCTGGGATAGCAATGAGAAAGTTTGAAGCTGTGTTGTCTGCTCTCCCATTGGTTGTGCCCCTTGAGACTGCATACTGGCAAGTTCTTGATCTCTGGCATCTCCTATGTCAACTATTTTATCACTAAGGTCAGACTACGATGAGGCTAGCATTTGTCTAGGACAGGAGTTCTCAACCTTTAAAGCTGGGGGCCAGGTCACACTGCCTCAGACAGCTTTGGGGGCTGGAAGGCCATTTTGCCTTCCCTCCACCACATGGCACTTCCTGGTGTGGTGAAGGTGGGGAGACACATGAAATGGTGTCATGGACTGCATCCGGCCCACGGGCCACAGGTTGAGAATCCTTGGTCTACGGCAAAAGACAATCTTCAAAGAGTCTGGCAGTGGATGTTTTCATTGACTCTGTGGGTTGTCTCTTTGCTGTTTTCCCCCCCTGAAAATCTATCAGCACTTTGGCATTAAATCTCCCCTCAAATCTAATTGTGTGGAATATCTTCCTGAAGTAAAAATGAGAAGTAAGACTGCAGTGGAAAAAGTGGTAGACTATGTGATCAGGGTCATGTGATTGCCTACTTTCTGTTCCACATTACCGAGATATCGAGGACAGAGGAAACCCTGATTATGTTTGTTACCCAGTATTGTCGCAAAGGGTCAGAATCAACTGTGCGACTGAACAACAACAAAAATTGTGAAAGGAGGTGGATATTGTAGGAGGAGGGCTGGCAGTACATCTTCTATGCATGGACCCTGCTTAACATAGACAGTATGAATCTAAGAAACTGCCTCATCTTTGACAAAGCTCACAGACTGATTTTTCAGGGCATGTTGTTCTTATGTTGCTTCATTTTTTTTTCTTTGCTGCCTAGCATGATGAGAAAACCTGTCTTAAATACAGTAATACCCCGGATAATGTTATGACTTGGTTCCAGAAGTCATGCCGTTATCCAGTTTTTAGCATTGTCCGACGTATTCAACGCTAAAAAAAAAAAAAAGCCCTGACGTTAGGGAGAAACCGCTTGGTTTGTCCCTCAAGTCAAACTGACCCTAGGCTAGCAATTGCTAGCTTGACTTCGTTTTTCCATGCAAGTTTTTTCCAAAATGCAAGTTTTTTCCAAAAAACTTGCATCGTTATCTGATTCTAGCGTTATCCGATGCAATCGTTATCCGGGGTATTACTGTACATGTACTGATATTCCATATTCACTTGATTCAAATTAAATAAATCTTCCTTGTATTTTTAGTATGGCAGTGTGAGGGCCTTCTTACCTCTTTATTTTCTGTTTGTTTGCTCAAAAGGACTCTTAAGTAACATAAGAAAGATTAAATTTATACCCTTTCTGCTGGCAGTATAAATCTACACTGCTTATCTTTTTTTAATAATAAATAAATAAGATGAAACAGCTGTAATTGTGGGTGGTAGATTTTCTCCCTTTTTTCTCCCTTTAATGTGGCAGAAAAATTGTATAGATGAAATTAATAAATAACTTTTCACAATTTTATGAGGTTGTATGCTTTCACATGCACCAAATGTTTATGGTGTCAGCTGAGTTCTTAAGACTACAGGTGCAGAGAAGAGGTAGAAATAACTTTCCTCAAAATTATGCCTTGCCAATAGATAACCCATTTCTTCTTTCAATCATTAGTATATCTCCTTTCAGATACAGTTGTTAAGAAATGAAAGGTCTATTCAGATGCAAAGCAGGGAGAAAGTGAAGGTAGAAATAGACATTTTTTATAAAAGAGAATGGAAGATGCATTGTGTATGCAGACACATAGAGGGAGGAAAACCAACCCTGTACTGGAGATATAGAATAGAAGTTGTCATCTCTGTGTTGGTTAGCTGATTGGGCAGCCTTGGAGTTGTCCACAAGCTGTCAGGCCATGGAATTCAACATTAATGGGCAGTAATCTGACGAATGAACAGTAAAAGTGGAGTCTGATCTCTCTGACAATGGAAAATCAATAGTCTATTAGATTCATAAGGAAGGCTGAAAAGGAATGGAGAGGTGACTGGAACCTCATATTGCTGGAGCTGCATTAATTATACCACAGTCCTGAGATGGAGGGCTGTCTAGAGAATCGAACTAGTGATGAGATTCCATCTTGAAGTCAATATAGCAACCAAAACATAAAGAACATTGACAGACAATTAAACCTCGTTATCAGTTTAGGTTCTTCCCTAAAATGAAGCCTCATATGCCAACTATAAACAAACTGAAATAGAGCAGCTGTAAATCCTGTATGGCAGAATTGCCAATTAAACATACTACTGACCTGAACAGGGACAGTAGACATTCTGAAAATCAAGGCTTAATCTGTATCCAGTGATTAGGGGCACCAGGTTATATGCAACAGAAACAGAATTTACTGTCTCAGAATTTTTAATAGAGTTTCTTTGTTTGTTTTTTCCCCAAAGCATTTTTGATCTTGAGAAATGATGGAAAGGGTGTTTCTGTATTATTTATGAGCCATCAACAGCCAGCAAACCAAGTACACCCTCATATTTGTGGAGATGTGTACACACACACACACACACACACACACACACACACACACACACGTGTATATATATATATATATATATATATATATATATATATATATATATATATATATATATATATATATATAATTTTTCACCAAGCTCAAACAAACCACAAATAATTCCAGCCTAACATAAATATAATTTGTATGTCCAAATAGCAGTGGAATCAGTAGCCTAAATATAACAGGTAGTCCTAAGTATATTAGATCTGTTGAATCAATAGTTAAATAATGAGTCAACACCTAAGCAAATCCAATTGTTTTACTGTAGTTAGGGATATCAATTCAATTTAAATCAATACTTCTCAGCACAGACTAACTGCTAATGGAAAGATCAGCCTTTAAAACTTGATAGTATCTGGCCATCATTAACAGCAAGATCAGTCTTTATTGATGGACCAGTAAACCCCTGTGTTCCCTACTCAGGTGGAAATGAGACAGGAAGAGGAAAACAAAGAACCAGCCTTTCATGATACACAGCTATAGATATATAGATGCCTCACTAAAGTCACCACTACATGGCAAAGGTGATTTGAGTTTTCACAGAAGTTACATCTTCCTCTCATTTCCTCTACGATTTAAACACCCCCACATTATGGCTGAGATTCTCTTGCTTACCATATGAGTTAATCTAGGAATGCCCCATTTAATTAGCATAGAATTGGTGAGTCAAATCCTCTGCAAATTCCATTGATTCCAATGAGCCTAGTCTAGTTGTATCTTACTGTGCAAAGTAAGTCAAAGCTAGAGTAGGCCCAAATGAATCAATTGAACTTGTAAAGGAGTTGACTCATTAAATCCCCACTTATTCAGTTGTGACTTAATATGGTGACTTAATAAATCTAAATAAATAAATAATATGGTGAGTATAGGCTTTCAACCTCTCTTCTCATCCACACACTCACATCTCTCAATCTCACAAATACGGTATTCATGCATGGACACATTTTAAGTAAACTCTTAGTTTGCTAGGAAGTCCCACCTTCTTCAAACAATTATGGGTATTTCATTGAAATGAAGAGACAGAATTTAGCCAAGTGTCTCCCAACTGTTGTATTTCATCTGTGAGACATCAGAAATTTATTCCAGGCTATTAACAAGTAATCTGGCTAGCAAAGCAATGGTCTTGGAAGTTATACTAGTAACTAATTCTAATAACAATGTGTTGTCAAGCCAGTTTTGACTTAGTAATATTTGATCAGTTTCCTCCTGGATGCTTGCATAATAATCATGTGCCATCAAGTCAATTCAAAGTTATGGTGACCTTTCCAGGTTTTCTAGATAGAGGATATACATAGATCATTCACCATTATATCTTCTTGAGGGGATTCAGTGGGACTGTGCAGCTTTCTCAAGGACACCAATACTGGTTCTTCTTGAAGGAGGCACTGTGGGAGTTTGAACTCTCAAATTCTGCCTTTGCAGCCAGATATCTAAACCACTGAGCAAGCCAGCCAGCTAAAAAGCTTTCTATTTCATCTTCTGTAGTTGAATCATACACTTGAATTATGGTTACGGTATGTTGACAGGTTTTATCAGAACTTGCACTATAGCCTTTAACTCTGTGCACCACTTCTTGTCTCAGTATTAGAGCCATACCGTTTCTTCTGAGTTTGTCATTTCCTGAGTAAAAGACTTTGTAGTTGCTTGATTGAAAATGCCCCATTCCAGTCCACTTTAGTTCACTGACATCAAGCCCTGTAATAATTAAACATTCAATTTCTTGCTTTAATTTTCTCTCTAAATTTATCTCTAATTTTCACCTATTACTGTTTGTTCTAGGTCAGGGATCCTCAATCTATGGCCCACAGACTTGATCTGGCCAGTGCTCTTGCTCTAGCCACTGCCACCATCACCACTGTCTCAATCCTTGTCTCCTCTGCTTGGCTTGGCATGTCCCTCATGGTGCTCCATAGCAGGGCAGATGTTGTAAGGCATACAACATCCACCCTGCTATGGAGCACCATTAGGGACATGTCAAGCCAAGCGGGGAGACAAGGATTGAGAAGGGTGGAAGTGGCCATGGGGACATTTCTGGTGGATGTGGGAGTGTTTCTGGCAGCTGTGAGGGTGTTTCTGATGGATGCAGGGGTGTTTCTGGTGGCCACAGGTGTGTTTCTTACACCCACACAATGTAGCAAGCCAGTAAGCAGGGGAGCAGTGGGAATTGGGGGGGGGGCTTTTTTTTGGGGGGGGGTCATGTCAGGGTGGCATTGGTAGGGGGACCACCAGTCTGGCCCCTCAACAGTCTGAGGGAATGTGACCCAGCCCCCATCTTTAAAAGGTTGAGGACCCCTGTTATAGATGATCTCTATTGGCCACTGGTATTGGTGAACCACTTTTGATCTTCAGTACTGAACTATTGAGAGTTGCTATTCATTCTGAAGGTTTCTGGGAACCTTCAATTAAAAACCTCAACTTTTGGGAAATGTCATCTACATAATTAAATTTGAGAGGTTGTTGTTATTGTTGAGGTGAAGTGATTAAAAAGTTATATCCCCAAAATCACAAGGACTACAGGCATATTGGCTGGAGAATTTTGGATGTTACAGTAAAAAAAGAGAGTATTTTTTCTAGCTCTGGGAAAGATGTGTCGGAATGAGGAATAATTTTTCAGTGCATGTGCCATAATTTGTGGGGAAAGCTTTCCTAGCTGTAATCTGTATTTGAATGAGTCTCTGCTGCATGTATAAAATAGACTGAGAGCTTGCCATAGTCTTTCTCATCTTTTCTGCTCCCTTTCTGAAAGCTCCTTTCTTTCTCCATCTTTACATGACTATTTATTATTAGAATGATGTATGCAGAATGAGCAAACATAGGCAAGGAATATTTGTGGAAGAGTTTTAATGCTGCATTCTTGGAGCTGTAAATTCATTCACAGATGGTTTCCCTTAGCTACAGTATCTTCCTTATTTGAAGTTATTAAATACAATTCCACTGGGTATTGTAGGTTATTGGGGTTTATCTGCACCTACAGTTTCCCTTTCCTCATATTATGAACCTTGCTGCTTTGGCACTATGTCATCTATTCTGTGACTCACTTCCATTACTGTCTCTTCTTAAAGCCATCTTGCATTTGGAAGGAAGGGGATAATAGTTAAATTTTACTGTGTGTTTACTTCAGACTTGTGCTCCTCATAAAGACAGGCCACAGAGGGAAGTCGGGAGATATAAAGTTGTTTGTTCTGATCTGACTCCATTCCTTGCACAATTTGTCATTTCATGTTGACCTGAGACACACTTCAGATGAACCAATAAAAGCCTATGTTATTTCTTCTAAGTCTCCAGGGATACCGACTCATGACCCAAAGAGAGCTTCTCTGCCTCTCAATAACTACAGAGTTAGAGAGGATTTGAGCAGGCACAGCTTCTCCCACTAGATTGACAGTTGTCTTTCTGCCTTGTAGCTATGAAAAACTGGGAAGGTCTAGTTTCATATATAACTTGTTGGTGGCATTTGTTTATTTGTGATGTGTAAGTAGCCACCCTGCCTTCACTCCCAGTTTATAACACTTAACATAAGCATAACATAAACACTCAATGTTATAGTTCCAGGCAGATTGCATGTTTATTGCTTCCCACCTATGTACCTCCCAACTCATCAGTGTGAATGTAGGACAGTCCAAGTGAGGACAGCCTTGAAATGGCAGTAGTCTCAAGAAATGTATTGCTCAACAAAAATTTGCAGACCTCAGAATTCTTTAGCTATTCAGATACTGTCCTATTAAGTTAGGTCAGCATCAGTTAAGGAAATAAACCCAAAGGATGCACACGTAAGAATAGTCAAAAACACAATGTTCAGAGAGGGACCAGCTAGTTGCCTGTTGGAAATTCACAAGCAAGGTGTGAGGGCAACAGTACCTTCCATTTGTATTTCTCAAGATGTTGGTTATGAAGAAATCAAATTATTATCAAGATTCTAATTAAGATTGTCTGTCTTGGCTGATTGTTTTCCAACCTTGTTGAAAGACCTCAATTCTATCTTTTTTATCCAGTTTTTTTTTTTGCAACTTGCACAAAATATAATTTACACAAAAGACCTCCTTCCATGTAAAACTACTCTTTCCCCTTTCTGAAGCTAATCATACACACATAGTTAGTACTATAGGATAAACTGGTTTATCAGAAATAATACTTTCAATGGTACTACCTTTTCTAGTTTGTACAACAAGGCAGTATTGTGTGCAGTATTTTTAAATACTGAACATTTTATACAGATTAACAAAAAAAAATTGGAAAAAGGAACAATTTTTATAAAGGCCAACAGTCCCCTACACAAAAAATAAAAGCTGAACATCTTAAATTAGATGTACTGAGCAGAAAAAAATTATGATAGCCAAACCTTGGATAAAGAGTGCCTCGCTTAAAGAGCAGAATTTTCTCTTAATGTTTGCTTCAATTAACAAATAAATCAGGGATCACAATCCCTCCCCCAACCAGAAGTCAAAATTGGTCACTTAGAATGGTGTTTCACTTAAAGAGCAAACTCGCTTAAAGAGCAATCTTGTGGAACACATTATGCTCGTTAAGCGAGGTACAACTGTATTTTCCTTTTGTTGTGAAAGGGCTAATCAAGTTTTAGACTCCTACCAACAAGGAAGATTCAGTAAAACCTCACATAAAGAACACCTCACTTAGAGACTAACTTGCATAAAGAGCAGAATTTTCTCTGAATGGTCGCCCTCGCTTAACAACTAAAAACAACCAAAAACTCGCTTAACAACTAAATTGGGGTTCACAATCCCCCCACCACAAGTCACAATTGGCCACTTACAATGGCAGCGGTGGCGCTTTTTCCAGTTGTTTCACTTAAAGAGCAACTCGCTTAAAGAGCTATCCCATGGAACACATTATGGTCTTTAAGCGAGGTACCCACTGTATAGGAATATATTGCTTCTGATACTAGGTAAAGGTTGTCCTTGCTTGAAAGCCAGTTGTATCCAACTTTAGGGTTCATTTATAGCCAAAGAACAAGCACTGTCTGCATCTGTAGACATTTCCATGGGCATATGGCAGGCATAACTAGACACTGGAGTACAGGGAACAATGTTTACCTTCCTACCTATTTGTCTACTTGCATTTTCTTGATTTCAAACTCCTAGGTTGTCAAGAGTTGGCGCAGACAATGAGAGCTCATTTCATTTCATTCATTTATTCAATTTGTATGCCACCCTACTCAGTAAAAAACAACTCAGGGTGGCTCACAAGAACAAAACAATCAACAATATAGTACAATATAATACAGTGAAATATAATGATAGAAAACAACAATGCAATGGGATGAGCAATACAATCAAGCAATACAAAGTAGCAAAACAATTGAGCAATACAATATAGTAATACTGTACAAGCAAACAATACGATGATACAATCAAGCAATACAATGTAGCAATAAATCAAACAATACAATGTAGCAATACAATTAATCAAGTATCATACATACATACAGCATCCGTCCCCCACCTGCAGCTGCCAGCAATTTCTCCCCTCCAGGCGTTGGTGGCAGAGCCCAGAGGGCAGGTGGGAGCCTCATCTCACTGCCCATGGCCAGTGACCTTTTATCAGCCTCTGGGCATTGGTGGTAGGGCCCGGAGGATGGGTGGGAGCTCCATCTCACTGCCACAGCTGCCAGCAATTTCTCCTCCTCTGGACGTCGGTGGTGGAGCCCGAAGGGCAGGCAGGAGCTAACTCCATCATGCCACAGGCAAGTCTCAAGCTGCTGACCTTCCATCCTTTTGGACATCATACTCAGTGTCTTAACTGCTAAGCCATCATGGCCTGATTTACTGCAGTCCAAATGAGTGGCTATCCTATACATTCACATCTCTTTTATTTCAGGAAAATACAGCTTAATGTGGATCTAACCATTATGATTATAATAGTATATTCAGCTTGCTTCAAACCTAAATGAGTTATTTGTGTTCAGTTATGGGATGGATTTTTGCCTGGTTGTAGATTATGATATTTGTTGCATGGATGCAGTGGTCTTACATACATCATCTTTTCAGCATTGCAGAAATATGTCAGCAGATAACACGAATACTTACATTTTGGCTATATTCCCAGTGTAACTCTTCAGTTCAAAAGAGATCAAGGAAAAAATTTTAAGAGAAGAAAAGCTTTCCTGAGGGGTTTTCCCCCTTAAATAATAACTTCCAGATTTTTTGCCAATTTGCATATATGGTAATAAATTCTGCCTCATTAGCCTTATCTGAATACATGTGGTGTTGAATATAGCACACTGCATTCTGCATTAGACAAGGAGATGCTTCTGTTGAGCTAAATCTTCAGCTAAAGTTAACATTCTTTTAGGTGATACCTAGTTCAGTTCAATTTATTAGTGTTCTCTTATGTATGCGGCGTTCTTGCAGGTTGGCAGCAGTCCATGTCCATTCTTGAGAGAAATTTCTTCTTCTTCTGACCTTGAATTTGACTTCAGAATAATGTATCTGAAAAGACTGAGGGCAAATAATACCATGAGAATAATATACTTGAAACTGCAAATAAAGTCTAATGCCTTTATTACAACATCTTTAAAAGCTTATAAAATTTCATGGGCAAGCAGTGAGTGTGTGTGTGCATATGTGTGTGTGTTGGAGGAACTTCCCTTTCCCCTGTGATAGCTCTTTATCTGAAACATTAGGTTGTACTTATTTCCTTCCTGAAGCAAGCTTAATGCATTCTCTTTGTTTCCCACTCCTTCCACTGTGAGATATCTATCTATCTATCTATCTATCTATCTATCTATCTATCTATCTATCTATCTATCTATCTATCTATCTATCTATCTATCTATCCATCCATCCATCCATCCATCCATCCATCCATCCATCCATCCATCCATCCATCCATCCATCCATCCATCCATCCATCCATCCATCCATCTATCTATCTATCTATCTATCTATCTATCTATCTATCTATCTATCTATCTATCTATCTATCTATCTATCTATCTATCTATCTATCTATCTATCTATCTATCTATCTATCTATCTATCGGAACCTTATTGGAAACTTGCAAATGTCTGAATGTTGTGCACCTAGGAGAAAAACCTAAATTTGAAGGTTTTGTGACTTAGCTAAGCAAAATTCCAAGAAAGTGTCACAGGAGAAATAGGACACTTGGGTGGATCTTGGCTTAGCTAAGCCTCAGAACTTTTCCCCTAGTGCATGTCGTTCAGAATTTGCAAGGTTCCAGTAAAGTAGGCAAAGCTTGCAGAATGGAGATTTATGGTATATGTAGTTCAGAAAACCAAAAATCCCTGCCCTATTAATTAGGTCTCCAGGAATAATAATTCAACTTTTAAATAAGTCACAGAACCCTCTGACTGTGATTTATTTAAAATATTTCAAGTGGATTTCCAGTTATTCCAATGTTATTCTCCCCCATATTCTTTTATTGCATAGATTCAGTATTTTGTGGGCTGTGGTGGCTTGGTGGTTAAGAAGCTTGCCTTGTTAGCTGGAAGGCCAGCAAGTCAGCAGTTTGAGACCCGGGCACTACATGTTGGTTTGAGTGGCTGGCTCTGTCCCAGCTCTTGCCAACCTAGCAGTTTGAAAGCAAGAAATTGCAAGTAGATAAATAGAGTCCACTTTGGTGGAAAAAATCTTGGGGACATGAAAGGAGCCTCATTCAGGCATCCCCTGAGCGGAGTTTCTCCAGGAAAATCCTTTCAACCCAGAATAATTTCTGCCACAATATTATTATTAGTAGTAGTATTTTGTGAATGTTGAATTCTAATTTAGCTGTAGAATGAGTGACGGTGCTTCTTTACAGGGCTTAAATAAATTTTCAGCTTCTCAAGAAATACTAGTCTTGTGTCTTTCTCTTTCCCTATCTCCATCTTGTTCCCTTGGCTTGGTTTCTTTGAGCACTCCCCACCTGTGTTTCCTGTTGAAGGGAGTGACACATGAGTGGCTACTTTAGAACTAGATGTGCTGGACAGAGTTGATGGACTGATGATTCTGGACATCTGGACAGCTCCAGGTTGGGGTATACTGTTAAAAAGGAAGCATGTTATTGTGGAATGTAGAATTTACTTTAACAAAATTATCTCCTATGCTGGTCAGCAGGTCTACTGACCTGGGCTTCTGGTAATTGAAGTCCAAAAACAGCTGGAGTGCCAAGGTTCACCACCACTGCTGTAGTCTATTACTGAATACTGGTTCCATAAACTGATTGTGTGCTGATTTTGAAAATATCTTTTCTGAAGTTCTAAGCCTAAGGCATTGCTACAGATAATGGAAAATGATCTTGAATTATGAAAATGTGGTAGAGGAGGTTGTAAGAGGGGTACTCGGAATTGGATGCTGTACTGATGGAAACTGAATGGCTTGGAGATTACTGAACGTTTGTGTAATGGGAGGAAAGCTTCAAACATTTATGATTATTTGAAATACAATATCAGACATCACTGAAACAGGTACAAAAGAAAATTGCTTTGATGAGTGCCAGAGCCAGTAAAACTATTAGGGGGAGAGGTTTTTCCTGGGGGAATGATAAGAAACAGTATGTATTTTTGCATTTCTAACTCTTCTTTAAATAGAGTAAAAAGCAAGAAATTGCAAGTAGATAAACTTCCCGCTTCAGCAGGAAAGGTAACAGCATGTTGTGTGCTCTGGCATCTAGTCATGCCTGCCACATGACCATGGAAACATCTGTAGACTCAGACTAGCTCTTTGGCCTTAAACGGAGATGAGCACCACCTCCTGGAATCAGACATGACTGGCTTTTGAGCAAGGGAGACCTATATATATAATTAAATTATTGCAAAGCTTTTACTAC
Source organism: Furcifer pardalis (assembly GCA_030440675.1). Lineage (NCBI taxonomy): Eukaryota > Metazoa > Chordata > Lepidosauria > Squamata > Chamaeleonidae > Furcifer > Furcifer pardalis. The sequence continues at coordinate 280,071,112 of CP126890.1, forward strand.
ATTAGGCAAGTCATCCTTGTGTAATATAACCCTGCCCCTGAGCTATCTAACATAATACAACAGTAATAAACACAGTTGTAATAACATAAAGTAGCTAACAGCTGATATTTCAGTGAGTCAGTTATCTTGCCTTAGAACCAAATCCTTTCAATACCTGGTGTCCTAGGGTACATTTCTAATTTGGTAACCGCGTTGAGATTAATCATAGCTAGAAAATGGAAATCAGATAATAAAATAGAATAGAAGAATGGTACAATGAAATATGGAATGTGACAATAAATGACAAATTAACACTAGAATTAAATGTTTAAAAAAGGAACTTTAAAGAAATCAAATTTTAAGGAAATATGGGGAAAGTTTCTTGACTATGTATTGACAAAAGGAAAAGGAAAGAAACCAGGCCAAGAACAAATGTCATTTTGGAAAGAGGGATAAACTATAAATTATAGAGATCATAGAATAAAGAAAATGAAAGAATCATAAGTATTTTTCTGCTGGGTGAAGGGAGCACATAGTATTTTTGTATATTGTATAGTGTTTTTGTTGTTTATTTGGCTGTTTATTGTCTTATTGTTCTTTTTTTCTGTAATGTCCATTTATCTTTATAATAAAAATATTTATTTATTTATTTTAAAAAAGAGGGCTGAGGAGAACCAAAGTTTGGGAATCTGATTCCTCACTGTTCCTCCTGGGAGGAGACTATAGCCTTGAGCAAGCTGCCTAAGGACATGGTAAACCACTTCTGAATACTCTGTACCTAGAAGACGCCTACCCTTCTGTTGAGTCAGCATTGACTTGATGGCATGTAATTGTTGCTATTAAAGATGAATGACCCAATATATGCTGCAGCATCAATAGAATTCTCAGTCAGCGGTAACCTGCAATAATTGGATGTGTTTTTAGGGCTTATTTGAAGTCCCATAATGATTGAGGAGGCAAGATTATAGATGGGACAAAAGTGTTTGTTCAAAATTATCTACTATTCAAAATCTGTGCTCTGAATGCAATTGCAATTCTGTACATAGCTCAAGTTGGTTGAGAAGTTGTGTTCTTGTCATGTGCTGTCAAGTTGTGTGTGATTGGCAACCCATGAATGAGCTATCTCCAAAATGTCCTTTCCTCCACAACCCTCTTCAGTTCTTGCAAACTCAAGTCTATGGTTCCTATCATTTTGGTCCTTTTCTTTTCCTGCTGCCTTCAATCTTTCTCAGCATTGTTGTCCCCTCTCCAAAAGAATCCTGCCTTCTCACAATGTGCCCAAGGCAGGACAACCTCATTTTCATCATTTTATGCCTCCAGAAATAGTACAAGCTTGACTTTCTTTAGGACCAACTCTTTCAGGCAGGTCAGAGTATCCACAAAGCTCTCATCCAATACCATATTTCAAATGAGTCATTTTTTAAAAATCATGTCAGCTTTCCCATCCACAAAGAAAATGCCCCCATATCTTGTGCCTATACCAACTGCCAGGGGAAGAAGAAGCCAGGGCAGGATGAGGAACTTGCCGCCCCTCCCCTTGTGCCTATACCAACTGCCAGGAGGAGAAGATGCTAGGGCAGGATGAGAACCTTGCCGCCCCTCCCCCTGTGCCTATACCAACTGCCAGGGGAAGAAGAAGCCAGGGCAGGATGAGGACATTGCTGCCCCTCCCCTTGTGCCTATACCAACTGCCAGGGGAAGAAGAAGCCTGGGCAGGATGAGGACCTTGCTGCCCCTCCCCCTGTGCCCACCCCATCATATTGTATTGTAATGTAATGTATTGTCTGTAAGCCGCCCTGAGTCGCCACGGCGAGTGGGCGGCAATATAAATTTGAACTAATAAATAATAAATAAATAAATAAATCTTAGGCAGTTACTCTCAGTTGAGTGTCCACACACGATGACTATCCATTGCATTGCCAAATTACAGATATAATTACTTTCAAAATACTGCTGGTTGCACATAATTCCTTTGCCACAAAACACAGGTATATATTTTCCATTTTTGAGACAGGAAAAGCAATACAAGAACTGTTCACAAAGAAATGCTCTTCGAACAAACTAATTTCTGCTTCTTCGAATTGAGTCTTGTTTGAATGGAATCCAGAGATAACTTCAGAGAAAAGTAAATGATATTCTTTATTTTTACTTTTCAACTGTGTCTTCCTTTCAGGACTAAACTGCTGTCAGTCACATCATGGGTTAGATCAGGGGTGCCCAAACTATGGCATGGGGCCCAGATCTGGCCCCCACACCATAGTGACCAGACCCCTGAACCATGTGACTGGCCCACAGCAAAAAAAGCTTGGGCACCCCTGGGTTAGATGTTTGCTAGTTTGCTAGTCTATCATACTGAGTGTATGATTTCTTTGATGTCAGTTACATTAGCATTTTGCTAAATATGCTGAAAACCCAATAATCTAGCATGAATTGAGGTCAGCATACTAGTGAGCTATTGTGCAGTATGTCTGCTTTCCTATTAAGATCTAAGCATTGGAGAGGGATTCAAAGATGTAGAAGGGATAAGTAGAGAGACTCTGTCCCCTGTTGGCACAAGATTTTGTTGCCAAGTTCTGTCCATTGTTAAAGCTTGTAATAGTTTACACAGAAGCTACAAACCTGAACAACTTTTATGGTGAGCAAAACTGCATACAGACGTACATGTCTACATTAGTAGAAGGACATCATAATATGCATGGTTTTCATACTAATGTTTTAAAACACTCAAATTTCATGAGAAGCATAGGGAACATGAGAAATCCAGGGCTTATGCAGGTGGTGAATTTATCCTCAAAATGTACCGGATTCACCACTGAAGCTATAGAATTTGTTAAATATCTCACCATCCATGCCACATTTATCTTCCCTTAGTTAATCTTCTTCTTTTGCTTCTGCTGTAACTGAATCCAAATACTGCATTGGCAATCCCCATGGCAATCTGCCATGAAGACTGTCCTGATAATATAATGCAGTAGGCTTTCATCTGCCTTCCACATCACAGCATGACTCCCATACCACTGATTCAGTTTCACTTTCTTGTCCTGACCCCTTTTGGCATGCAACGTCCTCATCAGCCCCTGGCCAGTATTGATAAAGCTGCTGCTCTCCATCAAGATGGATTCAAGTGGGATTTAATCCACTTGGGGACCATCACCCTTCCCTGTGGACTTTGGCACCCAAGGCTGTTAGTCCTCAGAGTTGTCCAGTTAGTTAACCACCACCTGACACTTGGCATTGAGTCACTGGCAATATGGTCTACTCTATTACCATAGCAGGTTAACCTGGTCAATTAATACAAGGACATCATTTGTGGCTTTCAATTTTTTTTTAGTTCACCCTTTTAGCATGGTCCACTTTTTTAACCTGCTTGCTTTGTAAGAAAAGGTTTAGTCTGTTGGTTCTTCCCAGTGGAAGTTCCTTTTCTGTGGCCAGTCTCCTGGTTGAAAACTTTCAGTTAGCTTTTTGCTCATGTATCACCCAAATGCCACTCAGTTCTTGGTATGGATGCTCCCCTTGGATTCAGCATTGTGTGGTAATGGATTGGGATCAGGAAAATAGAGATAGTGTGCATGAACAGCTTTATGAATCAGAACTTATTTTTTTATTATAATTTTTTATTAAATTTCAAATAAGAATACAAATAAAACATACCGTACAATACTAAAGGAAGAAAGAAAAAAAAGAAATACAAAACATATAATTATTTCCACATTTATACTCATTTACCTCTATTACCTATAATTTTACCACTTTTTCTAATTATTCAATGTAATATCCAGTATTCATTCTAGTAACAAACACAAAGTACCCACCTCAATGTTATATACAATGTCCAAGAGGTTGTAATGTATCACAGCATTCTTTCAGTGTTTCCACAAGCACATTTGATCTAGTGCTGGCTTCATGCCCTTATCCCTACTCATTGTAGATTCCACAAATAATCGCCAAATTTTCCAAAATCCATTTTCTTGAACTATGCCTTTTTAAATATTCAATTCTCATGTTAATTTATCATTTAAGGCAAGTTCCCACATTTCTTTATACCAATCCTCAATTTTTAAGACAACATCGTTTTTCCAATTCCTGGCAATACCTGCCTGATGTTAACCATACAGATATTAACTCTTTTTTTTTTATCTCATCCACTTTTATATTGTCAACATCAGTCAGAAATACTATACTTGACCCCAGCTCAAGTCGCATCTCCATAATTCTTGAGATTTCCTCTTCAATTTCCCCCCAAAAATCTTTTACCACATTACAACTCCACCACATATGTTCCCATTACATGCTTTTATCTATCTGATGTAACCTAACTGGGGTCAAGTACCATCTCCATAACAATTTATAATTATGCAGACATAGTTCTCAGAATTCTTCTTTTCCACTTTTTCTTCCACGCTGATTCAGTAATTTTAACATTCAGGTCTTGCTCCCAAATACTTTTTAAAATTTCTTGTGTTCTACCTTCTTTATTTAAAATCCTATAAATCTTACTAACCATGCCCTTAATTCCCAATTCCCCCTTTCTTATTTTTAATATCAATTCTTCAAATTCCATTTTTCCCCTTTCCAAACTCCCTTCATTTAAATATTTACTATTCCATTTTTTTACAGATATAATTTGAAACCAATTCAATTTCATCTTCGTAAACATCTCCAACTTTTTCTCTCTATCTTTACAGGCCCCAAGCAAGTCTTTCAACATTGTCACACCATTTTTAGTAAGAACTTCCTTCAGCCTACTATCAATTTTTTAAGGAAAATTTTTAATATCGTCCATTTCTGTAATCGGAGATGTATCTGGTGCCAATTCCTTCTTCACCTTCTTCCATACATGAAAAATTACCTTTATCATTTTATTTTTGATAACCATTTTCTTTACATCCTTATCTAAAAAAATTGATTTACCTACTTGGGACAACTCTCTTCTCTCTATTTTTCCCCAAATTGTATCCTCTTTCATTAAAATCTTCAGTACATTATTTATCTGAAAAGCTCTATAATAACTCATAACATTCGGTAACCCTAAACCTTCTTCTTTCTGAGATAAATACCATAAATGTTTTGGTAGTCTTGATCTGCGTCCTTCATTACAATAATTATTTAACATATTTTGATACTCTTTAATTTCCTTATCCTTAAATTGGATTGGCAGGGTATCAAACAAAAAAATTAATCTCGGTAACAACATCATTTTACATAAAGCAACCCTGCCAAACCAAGATAAATTCAATTTTTTATATTGTATTTTATATTTTATATTTATATTGTAATATTTTATCCTTAATCTCCTTTTTTAAAATCATAGTTTAACCTCTTAAGGTCATCTAATTTACCTGAGATATTTATCCCCAAATATTTCAAGAACTTCTGATGCTTCATATATTTGGTGGTCACCCTTGCTCTCGTAAGCCCTTGTATCCAACTCTAGGGTTCAGTGCTCATCTCTGTTTATAGCCAAAGAGCTAGTGTTGTCTGCATCTGTAGGTGTTTCCATGGACATGTGGCAGGCATAACTAGACAGTGGAGTGCATGGAACGCTGTTTAATATTCCCACCAAAGTGGTACTTACATATCTACTTGCAATTTCTTGCTTTCAAAATGCTAGGATGGCAAAAGCTTGGACAGAGATAGGTGCTCACTCCATCATGCAACACTCAGGTCTTGAACTGCTGGCCTGCCGACCTTCCAGTCATCAAGTTCAGCTTCTTAACAACTAAGTTATGGCAGTCCCTATATTTGGTGGTGCTCTAAACATTTGCCATAGCATTAATTTTTTCCCTTTGTAACTGAACCTCTCAATAAGTTAAGCTTTCCAAACTAACCTTCAAATCTCCTACAGAGACTTCAGAGGTATAGCCTAAACAAGCAGCTATTAATTTTATGTGAGGCTCAGAACCTTTGAGAGCTGTAGACCCAGGGGTGACTGCCTATCATTCCACCACCAGCCTCTGTCAGGAGAGAATGAAAAGGAGAGAAAGGAAAGCCAAATGGTAAATGCTATTTCTACTTTACAACTAACGAAGGCAAGGAGGTAAACTTCAGTTCCCCAGGTAGCTGCTAGAGTAGAGTAGAGCATCAATCAGCCTTGTAAAAATAAACTGATTGACGCTGAAACCTGTTGGCTGACTAATAAGAGAACTAGCAGTTCAGAACCTTAAGGACATTTTGAGAAGTACCAGAGAATTAATCCCAGCTTTTCTCATTGTAAAATAAATTCAACCAACCCTGAAGTTTGCCCCACAGGTTAACTGAAAAGTCAGGCAGCCCAAGGCTATTTTACCAGATGCAGAACCATGGCAAAGAAAATAAAATAATCTATCCATTTTATTCTTGCACATTTCCCAAAATCCTGTTTTTTAAGATGGTTTTCATGGTTGGGAAGGGATGAGGATGTGGGATTTCATTTATGATGCTATCCTAACATCTCTAGCTGCACAGTTTCCATTAATATACTTTAACAATATCTCAAAATATGATTTTCTATATTGGTGACCATTGAAAAAAATGTAAAAATTAAAATTGTCATTTCTCTAGTGAAGGTTCTCCATTCACAGATTCACCCAGATAGTGTACCAACATGAGTGCTACATGCAAAGTATATGCATATAATTTTATGAAATATGAAATCTCTGCATGTAATAATGTGCAGCTGGGCCAAATAAAGTGGTTCTCTCCACCTTGGATGAACTGAAATGGATGCTTCAGGGTGGACTTCTCCCACCCTGAACAATCCATTCCAATTCAAGCCTCAAGAGGTTTCTGCTAGAGTAAATTCTGACTCCTTCTGCAAGTTCTTCCATCACTAGACATGAAGTTAATGATGGTAGAGGTAGGATTAACTCTCTAGTGCAGTCAAACCTCGTATAAAGAGTGCCTCACTTAAAGAGTGCCTCACTTAAAGAGCAGAATTTTCTGTGAATGTTCGCTTCGCTTAACAAATAAAATCAACCAAAAACTCGCTTAATAAATAAATCGAGGTTCACCATCCCCCCCCCCCACAACTGGTCACTTACAATGGTGTTTCACTTAAAGAGCAAACTCGCTTAAAGAGCAATCCTGTGGAACGCATTATGCTCTTTAAGTGAGGTATAGCTGTAATTGTTTAACATTGAGACTTCTTCATCATTAAGATTAGCCCAACATTGAATTCCAGTTCAGACTTCTAGAATGTAAACTAATGAAACACATAAGGAGTTTCTTTTATGTGAAGAGTGACAGTCAGAAAGAGGAATACTCTATGCATGGTGGTTGTCCATACAATTCTGTACCATGGGCAGTACCTCTTTATTTTTCTTTGGACCACTGGTCTCCACATGGCAGAAATAGGCAGAGATATGGGTCAGGGCTTGAGTGTCCTTCTATCTCATTTGATTTTTTGTATATTTTGCTACTATAGGTCTTTTCCTTGTTGGCCTTTTGCACCAAATCTCTTTATTTCCACATGCCCTTTACATTTCCATTTTCAGGGCAATCCTATACATCTCAGAGGTAATCCTTGTTGAGATCCATGAAGTCAACTTCAAGGGAGCAGTGGTTATATGTTTCCATTCATCTCATTTGCCTCTCTTTATAAATAATGACTTGATCAGAGACTGTGCCCATTCATAGAGTAAGGCTCTGGAACAGTACAAAGGGGTTATTTTCTCAATCTTTTCGAGCTTGAAGAAGCAATTCCTTCCATCTTTCCACCTCTCCATTGATAATCCTGCACTCTTGCTCATTAATAATCTTTCCAAGGAAAAGATGTGTGTGTGTGTGTGTGTGTGTGTGTGTAATGGAATTTGTAATACAGCCATGACTATTACGCACCAAATTTGTCCTTCAAGTTTTCCGATGACTTTGTTTGAATCCATTATGAGGGGACAGATCCCCGAAAGCAATGCAAAAAGTCTGTACTTTTTTGTGTTCCTCACATGGATGTCCATTAATGCTCATAAAAGAAAGAAAAGGACAACATTTCACCAGCTCAGTGCATGACCTCAATATTATTATGAGAGAACAGTTTTGCTCCTTCAGCTCCAAGGGATACACAAGAAGAAAGGCAACATGCCATGAGGGCAAAGGCCTCAAGAGGTTTCACTTAACTTAATGAGAATCAGAACTAATAAACCTGTGCAATAGGTACAGAAAGAAACTGAGATTAGACAGGTAACTTGGAATTAAAAACACCTTCTAAAATTAAATTGAGGGAATGAGATGCTAAAAGGTCTGTGGGTTACCATGCAGGAGACTCCACAAACTGAAGATCAGTCATTTTGTGGTTTGGCTCACCTTACCCCAAAGACTGTAAACCAGCATTTAAATGTGAAACAGATTGGGTCTATATTCAAGAACAGAGAAATGAGGAGTGTGCCCCCTTCCCCCCCCCCTCATGCTGCCAGATAACTCAGTGTTATCTGACAAAGCTGGTGGTAATAGGCTTAGGAAAGATAAAGGGAGTACATCCTTCATTTGTAGAGCTCATGATCAAAACACATGGCAGTGGACTTTGTCTTAGTCTCGTCTGAAGACTGCATAAAACTATCCCCCCTTCCTTACATCATGCCATGTTCTGCCATCCCTTGTTAAATGAATTTGGGAGTCCTTGAATTTGATGCACTGAACACCTGAATCGTTATTGGTTACATTTTGAGTCTTGCCAAGTCAAGACTTCTCAGGTATATTTTCACTTGCATCAGTGAGAGTTCCTGGTTTTTTGTGGGAATGCTCTTCTTGCTCTCATTTCTCTTGTCTCTCCCCTTCAATCTTTTCCTATTCTTTTGCACAAGGGACTACCAAATTCTGCACAGCTCATAATGTTTCCGGTGAATCTTGCACAAGAGAAATGTCATTTTGCACAGGTGTTGCTTCTGGGGAAGGGGAAACCAAGTTATGTGAGATTTCATGAAATTTTTTACAAGAAAAGGGTCCTTGTAGAAAGAAATCTTGTTCTTTGAAGAAGGGGTTGTTTTCCCCTCAGCTTCTTGTCAATAATGAGTAGTATTCTGCAGGCTGCAGACCTCATGGAAGCCATGACATCCATGGGGCTATCTCAACATGTAATTGCTCCCATCAATTTTGCCAGTCATACATTGGACTTGATTTTCTCAATGGCACAGAGAGGCGAGATTGCTCTCACTCGTCATGGTCAACATCTATGTAAGACCACTGGGGGAGATCATCAGGCAATTTGGAATCTGCTTTCATCAGTACACTAATGAAAGCAGTAGATGCTGTTCTCATCCTGGAGATTTTCCTGGGAGCAGTTACAGAATGGATGGAGGATAATAAGCTGAGACTGAATTTGGATAAAATGGAGGTTGTGCTGCTTAGGGGTAACTGGTCTCAGGTTGAAGGACTCTCCATTACTTTGAGGAGTGTGGCTCTTCCTTGAAGGGATCCTTTAAAAGATCCTTCCTTTAAGTAATCTGGGTGTGCTGTTTGACCTGGCTCTGTCCATGGAGAACCAGATATCATCCATGGTCAAGTCAACTGTCCATTGTATGTGGTACATTCCCCAGCTTTACCCACTCCTTGACAGGAAATGCCCGGCAATGCTGACCTTTGCACTGGTAATCTCCAAGATCAATTACTGCAACACTCTTTACTTGGGGCTGCCCTTGAGGCTGGTACAGAGACTTCAGTGGTACAAAATGAAGGTGCTAGACTGGTTATAGGTATTGTTTATTTTGACCATATCACTCCAGTCATAGCTTGCATTGGTTGCCCATTGCGTTCTGTGTCAGGTTCAAGGTTTTGATGCCATCATACAAAACACTTGATGGTTTAGGACCATGTTATCTGCAGAAGCTCCTCTTCCTAAGAAACTGTACCTTGTCCAAGTGTCTTAAATCATAGCAATAACTTATACCACCCCATAACACTAGCGCACTCTCTGGGTAGTTCACAAGGTAATTAGCATTTTTTTCTCAACATGCTGGGTACTCATTTTATGAAACTCAGAAGGAAGTCAATCTTGATGCTCATAAGGATTGAACTCACAAACTTTAGCTGCAGTAATACAGTTTAGCCACAGTGCCATGAGGGCCCTAATGGATTGTCATGCCCAAAGAAGTTTTAAAAGGTTGTGACCAGGTCAAGATCTTTTTTCTTCTGTGGCTCCCTCATTATGGAACAAGTTGCCAGTGGAAATTAGATCTGCTTCCATGCTAATGGCTTTTCAAAAACAACAAAAATGTTCCTATTCCAACAAGCTTTTCTCTTGTTAGTAAATTGATTATACTACCTTTGCAGAAATTCTCATTAGATTTAGTGAGCTGTGAAAACTAAAATACTGGTATACGGTATTGGTTATGTTTTTTTTATTTTTGGATGTCATCTAGGTAGGTATTTTATTTTTGTCATGTGACTTTAGTTAGTTGGTAATTTATTGATTGATGTAATTTGTTTTCTATCTGTATTCTCTGCTTATGTAATGTTGTGAGCCAGCCAATGTGGTGCTTGCGCCAATTGGGTGGTATACAAATAATATAAATAATAATACATTCTTTTGTGAGATACTACTTGTTAAATTCTAACAATAATTTTGAATGTACATCTACGTATATGAATTAGCATATGCCAATTTAGTTGAAACCCTTTTAAACTCCTTCTAAATTTTTGGTGATCTTTTGTTCCCTCCCTGCTTTCTTACAATGAGTAAGCAACTGGTATGATTGCAGCTACAGCTCAGAGCAGAGAGTACACTCAAAGTTTGATGGTATTTTAAGAATGGGTCTGAGTATTTCATACCACCTATGGATAATATAATCAAGTTGATCCAATCCTCTTTGGCTCCAACTTGGCTCCAACTTGAGTCATTTGAATTTCTATATTGGACATTACATAGATTTTGGATGAGTTCCATTCTTATGGGTGCTTCTTTCCTTTTAGTCAGTCTCATAGGAAACGTTGTAGCCAGAAAAGTAGTCAACAACAACACCAAAAAACGTTTATACAATCTTTGAGAATTATCATGCACATACATGCATCTAAGCACACACACAGTCATTTTGTTAAAGAAGAAATAAAAGATGTCTAGCATGGAAAATTAGAGGTAAATGAGAAAAAATATATTACAATTTTATGGAAGATAGATCTAGCTTTTCTCTAGATGAACAGGAATTTTCATAAAATTATTTATAGCTTGTTACCACCCTCACTCTCTACCTGAACTGGCTGTGGAACCAAAAGGAGCCTAGTTATGCAGGAGGAGAAAAAGAAGTGTAATGAATCATGAAATGAGTCCATTTTGTTCAATAAGGCCTACTTTCATTTTTCTTTACACATGGGAAAATAGTCATTCACACCAAAAGTGGCATACAGACTCATTGCTTTGAGAAAAACCAAAAGCAGGTGAACTGAGGTGATCAAGACTACTTTATATCTCAAAAGAATAACAAAGTTTGGTTAAATAATATGCCTGTTGGATACTTGTTTATTTATTTTAAAGGATGATGGAGAACAATGGAAATTTGAAGCCAGGGAGGTTGACTAGTCAGGTTGACCCTGACTATATTGTTTAACAATGGTGCCCCGAGCCCTTCTGAAGGACAAGTAAAACTAAAGCTAAAATTTAACCACAAATGAGAGGCTGCGATGGCTCAGTGGTTAAGAAGCTCACCTTGTTAGCTGGAAGGCCAGCAAGTCGGCAGTTCAAGACCCGGGTACTGCATGATGGTTTGAGCACCCGTCTCTGTCCCAGCTCCTGCAAGTAGATAAATAGGACCCATTTTGGTGGGAAAAGACATGAAATGAGCTGCATTCGGGGGTCCTCTGAGCAGAGTTTCTCCAGCAAAAATCCCTTCAACCCAGAATAATTTCTGGCATGAAATTATTATCATGCCACAAATGAACAACTATTTTGAAAGTTCTGCCAAGAAGCCAATGAGAACATGTAGGATAAGAGATTCAGAAGTGGACAATCATCTTATGTATCTCCTTTGATTTGGATTCCTGCATTGAGAGAGTCTTGAGAATCCCCTGGATTGTGAGGAGATTGAATCAGTCAATCCTGAAGGAAATCAACTCTGACTGCTCATTGGAAGGACAAATGCTGAAGCTGAAGCTCAAGTACTATGGCCACCAAATGTGAAAAGAGGACTCATTGGAGAAGCCCCTGATGTGAGGAAAGATCGAAGGCAAAAGGAAAAGGGAGGTGGGCAGAGGATGAGGTGGGTGGATGGAATAATTGACATGGTGGGTGTAGATCTGGTTGGGTTGCAGAGGACAGCAGATGACAGAGGGAGCCTGGCGTGCCGTGGTCCATGGGGTTGCAAAGGGTTGGATTTGACTGTGTGACTGAACAACAATTGAGTTGGGTTAGACTTGATGGTCAAAAAGGCACCTTCCAACTCAGTGTTTCTATGATTCTATGCAGTGATGGGCAGAAACAGGTTCGCACCAGTTCGCCAGAACCGGTAGTAACTTTTCCCAGTGTCCCGGAGAACCGGTATGGGCTTTTTTGGGGGGAACCACCTCGGGGCTTACCTTTTTGCCAGTTCCCCCACTGTGCATGCTCGCCAAGTGCTTGGTGTGCATGCATGCCTACAGTGCTTGGTGTGCATGTGTGGCCTCCTTGCTGTCCTCCTAAACAGGGAGGAGGAAGAGAAGCTGCTAGCCTGAAGCTCCCTATAGCCTGCTCCCCAGGATAAGTGACTCACCTTTGGGTGTGGGGTGTGGGTGTGTATTTTAATGTGTATTTTTATGTGTTTTATGTGTATTTGATTTGTATTTTTATGTCTATTTAATGTGTATTTATTTTAATATGTATTTAATGTGTTTTATGTGTATTTTTATATCTATTTAATTTGTATTTTTATGTGTACTTATTTTTATGGTTTTTTTATGTTGGCTCCACCCACATCATTGGCTCTGCCCATGACATCATGACATTGGCTCCACCCATGAAATCATGATATTGGCTCCGCCCATGATGTTGGCTCCGCCCACAGTGTGGTAGTAAATTTTTTTGCTGCCCACCACTGATTATATGCCTTTATATCTTACAAGACTTGCCCTGTCAGGCTGATAATTTTTGTTTCCAGTCAGTTGACTTTAATTTCCCATTCTAATTAAAGACTGGCATAGATGTTCTAACACTTAGTCAAACTTTCTGTTGTGGTGAAAATAGGTGGCAAATTTGTGACCAAATTTGTTTTGGATTTCTAAGGGACAGGGAGATACTTTTATGTAGAACTGAACTCAGTTGCCTAACCCCAGTTAAATTCTTCGGGATTCCATGAAATGTTACTTCATCATGGTGATGTGTTCTTCTGAGGTACATCATGCGATAGGAAGAATTTCTTTTCAGAATTTACCTCAGAAATGATGCTATTTCAAGATATAGTTTAGCTTACATGATATTTTGAGGAATTAAAATGGTGGTTGGTAGTAAAAAGAAGCAAAGCACTGTGCCTTTTCTTGTGTTTTAGCTTCAAGTAGCTTGTAATGCCAACAGTACCAAACCCTAAATTTTGCTAATTACATAATATCAAATTTCCAGCCAAGAAATCAAGCTGGGGCATTTCAAAGCAAGACAACTGTGATTCTACAAGGTGTTACTGGAACTGCAGTCAGCAATACCTGAGTCATCTTATCAAATGCAGTTTCAAGCCTGAACTGTTTCTTTTCCTGCTTAATTGGCCCTTTCCATATTTGAAGAGAACCTAGGCTGTTAGTCATTTTCATTATGAAAGGGCAATTTCATGTTCTGTCAAAATTCTAAGAATATCTGCACTTATTCCCAAAAGTTGTTAAGTCTGCCATCATGCCTGTTGCCCACTTAATGCAGGGTTTCTTCATGCTTCCCTGTCTGAATTTTGTGGAAATAGAAAATTTAGATGAAAGAGTTCCAAGTCCCTTTACTATAATTATGTGGTTGAATAACCTTACTTACCATTGTCCCCTGCACTAACTCCAACTGATTTAGGATTGCACACGTTTGGTGAAAAGATGAAGGATGAGTGAGAATGGTTTGTTATTCTTCAGGGAGAAAAGTTGTGCATCATAGATTTTTTTTTCTTGTGGTGGGGAATGCTTGTATAGTATTCAGTGCAGAGGGCTGGTTTTGTATAAATGGTTCAAGATCTGCAATGGCCTGCTGGATTTTCTTTTGTTTGCTGTACAGGATGCTGATTAGGTGATTTAGTAGTTTCTTGGAAAGAATGTTGCGTAATGTGGTGGGCTCAAAAAAGTTTTACTACCACACTGTGGACGTGGTATGCTAGCCACAATTTCTGCTACTGGTTCTGGCAAACTGGTATGAACCTGTTGATGCCCACCACTGTGCATAATCTCTCACCATACTCAGTGGGGTATGTTGACCATAGAGAGCTTTTCACTGTAAGTCCATTGGGGATGTAGCCTTGTTTTTTGCATTCCGTGAGGAATGATGTCTGGATTGTACCTGTGCAAGTTTTCTCATGAGGTTGATGGATTTCCAGTCCATTCGGCTAAATATAGTGCCCTTCATAGTTGATTTTTTAAAAAAATAGTAGCCGTGTTAGTCTGTGTTTCAAGCATTTGTTTTGTTTTGATGTGCTTGAAATAGAGACTAACATGGCTACTATTTTTAAAAATCAACTATGGAAATCCATCAACCTCATGAAGAAACTTGCACAGGTACAAACAGGCATCATCTTCCTCGCCAAATGCAAACAACAAGACTACATCACCAATGGACTTACTGTGAAAAACCCTCTACAATCAACATACTCCATGTAGTATGGTGAGAGATTATGCAACACTCTTTCCAAGAAACTACTAAATCACCTAATCAGCATCCTGTACAGCAAACAAAAGAAAATCTAGAAGGACCACGTATACAAAACCAGCCCTCTGCGCTGGATACTATACTGTACAAGCATTCCTTACCACAATAATAGTTTGTTATTGTTGCTTTTTGTAAGAACATTTTAAAACTCACACATTTCTTCATAAATTGGATGGAAGGAATCCATTCATTAAACCCCTACTGGTCTAATGCACCTAGAGAGGATACCAGTGAAAGTCAAAAAGGATTCAACCACAGCTGCAATTTGAAAAACAAGTATGACGACATGGAATACAAAGCAAGAACTATGTTCTGGCAACAGTGCATGCAGATGGCAATGCCACATGCTGACCCAATTTGAATATTGTTAAGCACCATTGAGAAACACTGGATGCAGCCCAACATTGAGTCAGCCATGGCCATGCTTGATGTTTTCTAGGTTGACTGATGGCTCTCTTCAAGGGATTCAGATGGATGTCTTTCCCATTACTCCCTGTAGATGCCTGGGAATAAATCTAGTGGGGGTTTTGTTGTTGTAATTTTCTGCAGATAAATTGTGCCACTGAACTACAGCTTTTGCATACTGTCGTACCTATACATTTTCACAAGTCCAAAGGCAATTTATTCCAGACTCCATGCAGATGGCCAGCTCAAAAACACAAGTAGAAGGCACCTGTATACCAGAGCTGCTAAATGTTGCAAAGACTATGTGAAGGGTTTCTGGAGATTCTGTCATGAAAACTGTTTAGTTCCTGCAAAGTTAGGGAAATGTCAACAATAATAAATGTAAGTAACATAGCAAATAATTCCCCATGAATCACAAAGTACTGTAAAGCTTAGAGATTTGGTTCATTAACACCTAGCTGCATTTTCACTAACCTCAATTTTTCCATTGGACAATGTACATACTTGGCTGGTGGAAATATTTATTATCTGTCAACATAGGTGGCAGATCAGTGATGGGAAAGGAGCACTATCTAGGATGCTAGCTGTGAGGAAAGAAGAGAATGTACTTGATTAACTATAGAACCTTCTTCTTCAGGAATTCCAGATACAGTATTGAGTCCTCACTCAACAGATAGTCAGACTAAAGATGGTACTATCCCATTTGAACTATAAAGGCTAGGGGTTGCTTTCAAACCACCAGACATCATTTGTTAAGGTGAGCATCTTCTGTAGGTTATATAAACATAAGCTGCAGCTCATTCATGATGCACTTAGCCCACTTAAGTTTCCTGTAGTAGTTTTTACTTGGTGGTATTGTATATATAAGGGCTGTAGAAGTCATCAAGCTTGGAGTTAGGCTTTTGATTAAAATTATCAGGAGTTCATCTCCCTTTAGCTGGCATGTCCTCTTGCAAGAGTGATATACCACTCCCTCCTACCCTTCCTGTTGTGGATTATCCATCTGTGATCTGTTTGTATGCTAACAGTTATCTTTGGATGCTCAGCATTACTCTTTATTTTCCATTCCTCACCCCACCAGCCAACTTATCATAACTGATAAAATATAATAACTGAATTCCCTGTTAACATTGGGGCTCTTCTCTGAAAAAAACTGGGCTTTTTATTTTGATTGCAGTACAACTTTCTGTTTTGTTTTTACTTGTTTTGGGAATGGAGCAATTAAATGACTGAGAGGCCCAGCTGCATAATATTGACTAGCAGTGGCAAGTCCTTCAACTTAATGCAGGGGACCTTCAACGTAATACTGTTTTTACTGCTTGGACCCAAGTCTTGGCAGAATTTATCCTTCATTCCCAAGCATTACCAAATTTAAAACCCTATTACTGACTGAGGTTTCCTGTTACACTAAATATATATATGGAGGTAATTTCCCACTGGGTAATTGGATATGCTTACCTAATCACTTATACACTTAAATTATCATTTGGTCATTGCCAAAACTAGTGTATTCATCAATGGGGATATGAAGATGATGACCTTTCCACAGATTTGTAGGTTGCCTGGAGCGCTACACTTGGCTGCAGCAAAAATGTCTTTTAATTTTTTCTCTGCTCATTTGGGTAGGTAAAGGGGTGAAAAAGAAAAGATTTTCTACTACTTTAATGCTGCATGAGGGAAACCTATTGAGCAGTGTTTACTGACTTGGAAATGCTAGGATTATTGAAGAACAGGAAGTGGGGAAATGTTTCAGCAAGACCATCTTCAGAAAGAGGGACTGAGAGATTTAAAATGACTATTAATGGTTATAATGGTTATTCCATAGGACAATGATGAATTAGTAGTTGACATGGAGCTTGATGGCTGGAAAGTCGGAAAGTCCACAGTTCAAGACCCAAATGCTACATGATGGATTCAGTGCCTGTTGTCTGTCCCAACTTCTGCCAACCTAGCAGTTTGAAAGCAAGAAATTACAAGTAGATAAGTAGGTACTGTTTTAGCAGGAAAGGTAAAGGCATTTTGTGTGCTCCAGCATCTAGTTATGACTGCCACTAGACAATGGAAATGTCTACAGATGCAGACAGTGGTGGATCTTTGGCTCTAAACAGATATGAGCACTACCCTCCACCAACACGGCCACAGCTGTTTCAAGGCCAGCCCTTCCCAGCCCAGGAAGGGATAAGAATGGCCAGACCCCACGGCTGGACCAAGACCTCCACCGACGTGGCCACAGCTGTTTTGAGGCTAGCCCTTCCCAGTCTGGGACTCCCATGCTCATGCTTGCCTGGCCCAGTCCGGGGAGAGCAGGAGCAGCTGTGTGGGTCTTCTTCCCTCTGACTGAGGAGGAGGGGAGCAGCAACTGTGTGGCCCGGCTCGCCATGTCAATGTCGTCGCCAACACCAATACGGATGTTCCCTCAGCCAGCTTGGTTGAAGGGGGAAGGAGTAGCAGGGTTGAAGGGGAAAGGAGTAGCAGGCCTTAGTGATTGGGGGTTGAGTTGTGAGGTTTTTGTGTACTTTTTTGAAGTGTTTAAGTATTTTTTGAAAATTTTTTTAATTTTTTTTTATGATGTCTTGATACAGTATTTTGTAACTGTGACAGGGGATTTCTTGAAATATCATCTTGTAATGTTTTTGATGTCTGATATTTTGTGATATGTGTAGGTGTGAGATATTGTTTCATTGTGAGCCACCCTGAGTCGCTAAAAGTGAGTGGGGCAGCATACAAGTCGAACAATACAATACAATATACAATAAAGTACCCCCTAGAGATGGACACAACTGGCTTTCAAACAAGGGAGACCTTTACCCTTTACCTTTTATGTTTATTCCCCTACTCCATCTTCATACATAGTGGGCAAAATGCTAGCTAAGTATGAAATTGAAAATTAAAATTGAACTAATCACACATTCCCAAATACCACCAAAGGTTCTCTGCTTATGGGGTAATTTTTCATCATTCCTCTTTGTCTGCTCATATCCTTTGCCCTCACTCCCATCTGTCCCCACCAGCCCTTACTTATATTATGAGGTAGCCAAACATGTGTTGGTCAACCCTGTGGTGTTATTGTTCTTACTTTTTGATTTCTGAACACTTGGGCTAATCCAGAAGAATGCAGTGGCTAGATAGATGCAGTTCAACGATAGGAAACAGAAGTGACTAGCAGTACACCAGCACTAACTAGGCAAATGGGAAGAAATGAAGAGGAAAGAGGACCCATCTAATTCTAAACTCTCTCTGCCATGTTCATGGAGGCAGGGCAGAGAGGAAAGTCATTTCCCCTGTTTCCTTTCCCTTTTCCTTCCCTTCTTCAATGTTGTCTCACACTGAAATAAAACAAATTAATTCATGCCAAACACAGAGCTGATTTACTGTTGGTTTAGGCTCTTTCTTTGGTACTCAAATGATCAATATCTTCCTCCATGACAAACCCATGGATTTTCTGCACAAAAAAAAATGATGAGGTGTAACTATGGGAGTTTTTCTAGGTGCTGGTAACTTCTAGGTTGGATGTTAGATTTCTCTTGTTCGAGTAGCTATCTGACACAAGCCTGCTGAACTTCTGAGGGGTAGTGGAGGCTTGCTTTTCCAGGTACAGAGGATAGGGCCTGAAGTAATGGATTGAAATCACAAGAAATGGCATTCTGACTTTAAATTAGGAAGAATAGTGAGAGCTGTTCTAGAGTGGAATGGACTGCCTCTTAGGGCAGTAGGCTCTGAGGCATTGGGGTGTTTAAATAGAGGTTGGACGGCCACCTTTCAGGGAGGACATTTTGTATGAAATTTCTGCTTTGGTGAAGGGCTGGATTCCATGACCCACAGTCCCTTCCAGCCTTAGTTTTTTATAATTCTGTGATTCCATGGCTATCTGAATTCAACACTTGGAACTAGTTGGCATCTTCTGCCATGTCTGAGGGCAGCAGGCTAATTCTGGATGTAAGAACAGGTTGAAGTTTTCCACTGCAGACATCTAGCATGTGGTACCAGTGGCTGTTTGTTTGTTTGTTTATAGTAGATTTATATACCGCACCAATCAAAAGACTCTGTGCAGAATGGTACTGACAGAGCTGGATGTCGTGTGCTCCTCTTTCTTTACTTAAAATACATCATGCTACAGAAAAACTAAAATTGGAGTCCAATCGTGTGCTTGGTGGCAAGGCTGAAGGCTTCCCCCCCTCGCTTTCCTAATTTAATCTTAACTCCAGCAACTGTATTTATGCAAGCTGAAATGTAGTGACCATACTTCATTTCCTTTGGTGTAAATTAGAACAACTCCTCTGAAGTCAATGAAATGGTTCGAGATTTATGCTGGTGTCATTAAAGGCACAGCTGGCCCATTATGATTTCATTATGGTGATCCATTTGGTGCTGCAGGAGACCCAATTAAGAGCTATCACCACTTATAGGCTGAAAAGACAAATGTTTCTAAGATATACCAGGCTGTTCAAAGGGATATAGTAGCCTAGAAAGTGATAAAAGTTCACATTGCCTTTTGCTGTGATTTCTAAACTCTGTTGGCCAGGTCTACTAAGAAAATCAGAAAAGATGCACCTGCTGAATTCTGTACAATTTTTAAAGCGATTGAAGTCACTCCTGGGGAGTCATTGTAGCTCAACAATGAAGCTCTATAGGCCGATGTCCCTCATTCAATCCAGTTGAAATACAAAAGGTCAAGTAGCAATAAGGATGGAAAATAATACTGTATTTGACAGTGTTGACAAAAGTTGTGTTTATGTACCCTCAAGACATCTTGTGAGATGAAATGCAGATTTAGACAGATTGGTTTATCCAAAACAGTGCACTGGTTTCAGATGTGCATTTTGGGTAAAATGAATGAACATTTTGCTATAGGGAATTAAAAATAACAAACCTCACCACGTGACATGAAACAGAAGTGGAAAGAAAATATAGGTGGGATTTGAGAATACACAGTGAGATTGAAATATTTTTATAATGCTTTATAATACAAGGGTAGGTTGACTTGTGACCCTCCAGATAGTGAATATGATCTCTCATCATAGACCAAGCTGGCCGAGTCAGCTGTGACTTGGGAATCTAGCAACATCTGAAACTCTTCTTGGGCCTGAGGTGAAAAGTGAAGTAAAATTCTCTTTCTCTCTCCCTTTCCCCTCTCTTTCTCTTTTCCCCCAAGAGCTTCTCCTGCATGAGTAGATGTATTGAATTAGAGGAATAGTCTAATAATTTATGAATCTAATCCATTGTAGATGAATGCAGCTTTATCTGTGCGATGCAGTAAGGCATCTGGCCATCCTACCTCTCCCTCTTCTGTGACAAATCATTTTCTGACAGATATTTATCTTCAGCCATGGAGCTTATTGAGTGATCTTGAGGCTGTCACACTCTCCCTCAGAGTAATCTATTCACTGGGCTGCAAAGATAACATGAGGATAGGGGAAAGGAATTGTAATATCTTGAGCTCCTTGAAAGAAAGATGAGACAAGTGGTTAAGACACTGAACTCACTGACTGGAAGGTCAGAGTTCAATTCTCGAGTACTGCATGACAGAGTGAGCTCCCGTCTCTGTCCCATTTCCTGCCAACCTAGCATTTCAAAAGCAAGAAATTGCAAGTAGATAAATAGGGCCACTTCGGTGGGAAGGTAAACAGCATTCCGTGCACTCCAGTGTTGAGGCATGCCTCCCACATATCCACGGAAATGTTTGCAGATGTAGACAGCACTGGCTCTTTGGCTATAAACAGAGATGAGCACTGAACCCTAGAGTTAGATATGTCTGGCTTTCAAGCAAGGACAACCTTTACCTAAATAAATAAATAATAAAGAATAAGAGCTTATGGTCACTATTATTGAGTTTCTTTATTTCCACTAACATTTTCCTAATTAGGGTTTCCAACTCTCCCCTGCCCTAGAGTTTAAATGTTTCCAATAAGATGACAGGGAGATGCAACATGGACCTCTCCATGCAAGTAATAGCTACACCTAATGAATTTGGACAGTTTTTATTTAGATTTCTTTTACAACTATTTAAAGTTTACCAGCATTCAGGGATTGTCAGGATCTGAGGCAGTTTCAGCACTCTTTCTGCTAGGAAATTCACTCTGGCACTTGAAGAAGGAGACCCACAGCTTGCTAAAGCTGCTATGACCCTCGTGAACTCCTCCTAGGGGCCCTGGGATAACTGCTATACAAGAATTGGCTCTTGCCCCTAAAAGCTGCCTCAGCAATGAAGATTACTGGACTTGCTGTTGTGCTTTGTAGGGATGCCTTTCTGTTTTTGCTCCAGCCCTAAATGCTACCCTGCTTGAGTTGCTTCCTTGGTTGTCTGACTTCTGGCCTACCTAGATCAGGGGATTCTCAACCTGTAGCCCATGGGCCAGATGCTTCCCACAGCACCATTTCACATGGTCAACCACCTCCTTCACCACACCATGTGGTGGAGGAGGGCAAAATGGTTGTCCGCACCCCAAAGCTGCCTGAGGGAATGTGACCCAGCCTCTGGCTTAAAAAGATTGAGAACTCCTGACCTAGACTATTTATTGTCTACTGAACTAGCCTTGTTCCTCTGTTTTCTCCTGGCTTGGACTTGGAATTGGAATTATGATGTGGGTAAGGTTTACCATTTGAGCTTTAGCTTTGTTGCCTGGAGTTCTTGTACCTGTGCTACTAGCTGGGCCCCAACTTCCCAGTTAAGGCATTTTCAAGCCTTGTTTATATGAGCTGAAATGAAAGACATTTTGTAAGGAACCTTTGAGATGGCTTCTTCAGAATTCTTCCATCTGGGTCTGGAGTCATCTACCATTTTTCTTCTTCTTCCAAAAGCTCCTGTAAGAGATGGTGTGCATTTCTGTGATATATTTTTTACCAGTGGTATTCTTGCATTTGGCAGAGATACGTGCTCAACTTCAGTGCAGACCATTAAAGCCAAAAGTTTTCAGTAGAGAGCTCTGCAGAGATATCTCCATTGAAGCTTTTCAGTTTAGTGAACCAAAAGCCATCAACTGTCCTGTCAACATGCCTCACAGTGGGGCAGTGGTTGAAATAGGTCATAGCCACAACAATTATGACAATCTGAAGAAAGAAGATGCTTTGGCCCTTATAAGATATGAAATGTTCTCCTGTTGTAATCAAGCTGTGCTCTGTCATGTGGTAAAATGACTGACTGAAATAAAAAGTGACAAGAACATTTGTGAAATACTATGCTATCATCACACAGGAGAGTTGCAGTCAGTGGCAAACCCAATGAATAATCCAAGAAGGGCAGGGAATCACAAACAGTGTTTCATTAATATATGGATCTGTGCTTGATTACACCCAAGCTTTGAACAGCAAGATGTCCAAACTTACACTCTTATTGGTCATATTTATCGTGATTGTTTTCATTCATGCTTCCATTGTATAGGGAGAGATTGACTAGATCGCTCACACAACCACACGACCATGCCCACAGAGTAGTCCATGCCCACAAAGTAGGCCACACCCACAAAGCAGGCCACGCCTGCAGTGTGGTAATAAATTTTTTTTGGAGCCCACCACTGGATGAGATAGGCTTCCCAGATATCATTACAAACACTTGCTACCCCTTTTGGTGCTCTAGTATATTGGCTTCTGTGATTGTCTGTTTTGCAGCTCCACTTGAAGTTCCTCTTTACTGTCATTGCTGCTTAGAATTCTTGGTGCTCTGAGACTAGAATCATAGAACCATGGAGTAATGGAGTTGGAAGGCTCCCTCGGTGGCTTAGTGGTTAAGACTCCTTTTTTCTCTCATGTATTTTATCTTGAATTTCTTACTCAACCATAAAAATTCAAAAGTGTTCTGGTTTTCTGCATTTTACGACATTTAGAAATTAATGGCTGTTATTTATTCTTTGGTCACCTGCTTGATCCCCAGTATTTATTTACATTTCACTTTCTTTTCCTATAGTAGCCTGGCTGTATGTGTTGCCATTCAGTCCACATTCTCAAAATCTAGTTTTAAAGTGGTTTTTTTTTTTTTTTTTGCATACTACTTTTATCATCCTTAGGAAGCTATTCTGGGACATCTCTGTTCCAATGTTTATTGCATAGCTATGTTCTTGTGATTTGTGTAAACAAGTAAAAGGAAACAGAATGCCTATTATCTTATTGATGTTGAAGTTTTGGCACAGTCCATTCCAGTGGCTGCTGCTCATTAGACTCTCCCCCCCCCCCGATGTATTTTAGTGTAGTGAGTTGTAATGTTCATCTCATTACATCTGGTGGAAATGACTGGAAACATTTAGATGCTGTCTTAAAAGAAGTCATGGCCAGAGCTCTGGAAGGTACATTAAAAACAACACTTCTGCTCTGCCAGGTTGTACTCGTCATGTGAGCAATTTGTTGCATTTGTGCATTAGGAATGCATTCTGTTGTCATTGTCAACAGTCAACAAAGGTACAAGCAAATACTCTCTAATGGCCAAGTTTTTGCACCTTGGAAATATTTGAAAAGAAAAAGAATATATCAAAAAACACTTTCCTAGCCACTTAGAATTGATAGGAAAATAACATAAAATGTGGAAAAAAATTCCTGTCAAAAAGGTTTCTAAAATATTTTAAAATGTTCTTTAGAAGTAACTAGGGATTACTCCTCAGAATTACTCCTCCTAGCTATATTATTTGTTATCAATATGACTTTCCTGTAATTACATTGTGTGATAAGTGAGTGAAACTCTGGTCATATTTTTGGTTTATCTAGTGTGGTCTTATCTGTCTAGCCAGGTTATCATGCTATAGTGATAGAGTAGACCAACCGCCAACTACTCAACACCAAGTGTCAGGGTATGGTCCCCAATTAGATTAAATCCCACTTGAATCCATCTTAATGGAGGGCAGCAGCTTCATCAATAGATCTTTCCATTTAAAACATTGACAAGAATAGGATGTATATAAAAAGTCTAATATCTGTCCTTTTTTAGTCTTACATGCGTTCATTCACAAATAGGTCTGTTTCCACTTCCAGATTCATCTGCATTTACTTCAAAGGAAGAAACTAGTGTGAAGCTGTATGCATATTACTTGAGTTTTATGAGAAAATACATATGCATGCATACCATTTATTATAAAACATGCATCTTTATGAGCATTTTGATGCATTTCTAAGCCATATACAATAGAACCCTGCATAACGAAAAAACTCCATTCCATGGAGTGCTTCGTTATGTGATTTCCCCCCCCCCATTATGCAAAGCACTATTGGTGATAACCCACATAACAAAAAAAGTTCGTTAACCAGGGTTCCCATTGAGCAGATATACCCCGGCTTCTGAAGACCCCACATAATGAACATTTTTTTTCATTATGTATTGCCCTTGCATAATGAACATTTCCTTATGCACATTTTTCATTATACGAAGCGGGGTTCCATTGTACTTTAAAGCAAAACTCAGAGGAGAGCAAAATCGGAATTATAAAGGAATAACAGTGTTCATGAGGAAAGAATGAGGCAAAGTTTGTTCCCTTCCTCCCATGCCCTGGGATTAAAAAAAAATTCTGGGCAGGGAAAACTAAAGAGAAATGGTGTTAGAGCACTAATCTCCCCTTTGGCTGATCATAGATTCTATCTCCACCCCTCACCCCAAATAAACTATTAGTGGCAAGGAAGATCTAAGCATATATTTTTTTCTGCCTGAGACAAAGCATGCCCCCCCTCCCCATGTCAAAGTGTAGAGTACTTAAAGGGAATTGGGTATATTGAGACAAAAAAATCCCATAAAAACACTTTTCCTCCCTGGCAGTAAGCAAGCAATAACAACTCATTAAATGCCTATTTGGTGCCCTTTAATGCTCCTGAAAATCTGCTGCCTGAGGCAGCTGTTGCACTGTGATTAATTGTGGAGCCATCCTGAGTTAAAACATAAAAATAGGCATATTAACCTCAGAGCAGGCTAACTGGCCTTCAGTTCTAAACAGCCGACTACCTCTTCTGTTCCAAAGGATTCATTTGCCATTTGCTGTGTTACAGTGATGGGATATTCTGGTTTAAGAATATGATGTTGTGTTTCAATACAGCCCAAAAGATGCAAGCTCCAATGATGAATGGTTGGACAAGGGATTTGGGGAGGTTGACTGAAAAGAAGGCCAGTAGCAAAAGCTCTGGGAAGTTTGTTAACAAAACTAGTTCAAATTTTCCCATCACTTCAGACAGTGAGAGAGGGACAGTTCACATGGGAACGTTCTGTACCTCATTGCAATATTGCATGCTCCTTATGCAGAGGGCCATAGGATCAATCCACAGCATCCCAAATTAGGGAAAGGAAGGGCACTTGCCTGAAATCCTAGAAAGCCACTACTAGTCAGAATTAATAATACTGTATTAATAATATTGGGTTTACTCAATATAAGGCAGCTGTCTCAGTTTAAAAAACCATAAAGCACCCATTAGAGCATCCATATATCTTTATCTTGAGTTGTGCTGTGAGTCTGGCCAGGCTATCCTGCTATGGTAATAGAGTAGACCAGGGGTGCCCAAACTATGGCCTGTAGGCTGCATCCGGCCCATGCCACCCTCACTGCTCACGGAAGTGGAAGTAAAATGCATGTGCATGGGTGGATAATGTGCATAACGCTGTTGTAAATGACCCAAGGTTGTAGTAAATGCATTTACGACAGCCACGGGTCATTTACAGCAGCATTATGAGCATGCACATCTGCATGCATTTACAGCAGCATTATGCACGCACAGAGACACACATGCACATTTTACTTCCGCTTCTGATGGGAGGAACCATGTAACCAGCACACTCAACCACATGACCAGCCCACAGCCCAAAAAGTTTGGGCATGTCTGGTGTAGACCATACAGCCAGTGACTCAGTGCCGAGTGTCAGGCAGCGATTAACTAACCTGACTAACTCAGAGGACTAACAACCTTGGGTACCGAAAACCACAGGGAAGGGTGATGGTCCCCAAGTGGATTAAATCCCACTTGATGGAGGGCAGCAGCTTCATCCATCCTGGGTTGGGGCTAATGAGAACTCTGCATGCCAAAAAGGCTCAGGACCAGAAAGTGACCGCAGAACTGGATCAGTGATATGGGTGTCATGCTGCAGTGCAGGAGGCACATGAAAGGCCTATGCAGTTGCATGATATTCTCAGGATAGTCAAGGATGAGCACCATGATGATTGTCAATCGGATTCAGATACGGCAGAAGAAGAAGAGTTGTGCTGAAGGACTACTAGTAAAAGAGGGTGGCCACTACCAGGAAGAGAACTCCATGCCTGGTGTGTTCCACCTTAACCCATAAATAGATGTGGGGTTGGTTGTCCTTTTTGTTGTTGTTGTTCAGTCGCACAGTCAAGGCTGAGGAGAGAACTTTTCAATCCCAGCCTTAAAAATAAACTGTTACTCATAGTGTGCTTTCCTCTGGATGCCTCACATATCTCTCCAATTATAGAATTCTGTGCCATAGGAAGACTTCCTACATTAGGGCAGAAGATATAAAGACTGTTCATAGGCTGTTAATTCAGCCATGTTGGAGTTCTGCTCTTTTGACATTTCTCTGCAATATGATTTGCTAGACAACATGAGCAGGATTAGTTTATGACCTTGCGTAGAAAATTGGCTGGCCACTGTGTGTAGAGCATGGCAAACTAGATAGGGCTTAGGTATGATTCATTATGGATCTTCTGCTTGCCTCTTAGCAGTTTTTCCTCTCTAGAAATTGTCCTTTCTTCAGTGTAAATGCAAAGTGAATTAGAGGAATTATAACGTGTTCTCATAAAGCATTCTCTTCTATGTTGGCAGGTTATATAAAAATACAGAAAGGTACAACCTGTTCTTATGTAATGAATCACTGCACAGAGCCCACCAAACCTTCTGCCACTATCTTTAGAAAGAAGTGGAAGTTCATAATTATCTCTAAATGGCATGCCTGTTTCTTGGAATAGTAGCCGTGTTTCTGTTACTCATGGAGGGGAAAATTAAGATAGATAGTAGGTGGCAGCAGTATTAATATTAAAAGTATGTCAATGATTACTTGAGAATCAGCTTAGTTAGGAATTTAGGCTTTGATCTGGAAGAAAGATGGTGAATTTTTATTGTCACCTTTCAGTCTGAGTACTTCTTAACTATAGGCATATAAATGGTTGTTTAAAGGTATATAATAAACTTGAATAAAATTTTAACATTGAGTCTAGCAAAGTTTTAAAGTGGAAGAATAGCAAATTTACTCTTCGTGAACTGTTTGCATGCCCTTTGTGTAATGATATGCTGGACCAAATTTGGAGACTTCATTCTAGCGTATAATGAAGAATGGGACATTATTATGAATATAATGTTGATTATGATTATTCTCTCCACTTATATACTGCCCCATAGTGTAATGATTCTCCAGGAAGTTCACAAAGTAATTACACAGGTCTGCAAAAAAATAAAAAAATAAAAAAATAAAAATCAGCTGCATAGGATATTTTTGGTAAATTTTATGTTTTCTAGTGTGTTGAATTCAAAAATGACCTCAATTTTCCTCCATCGCGTATAGTGTTGTTGTTGTTTTTTTGCAAAATATGAGGGTTTTGCATTAAAAAAACATAAGAGCGATGAGAAAATCACTATTTTATTACAATGAACTAAACATTTCTTATAATTAAATAACATTTTTTTTCATAATATATACTTAACATTCCGTATTTACTCTTTTTTGTCTCTGAAACCTTTTCTTCTTCTCTTTTATGCTCCTCTCAACACGCTTTTGCTTTCCATTTTCTGTTTCCCGTTTGAGTATCCAACAGTAGTCGGCTAGCATATTGACATTCCATCTTCCTTAGTAGTGTCTCTCAATATCACAGACATCCTGGTGAAATCTTTCACCTTGCTCTTCACTGTAGGCTCCCAAGTTTTGAGGAAAATAGTCGACATGGGAGTGTAAGAAATGAACTTTTAGGCTCATCATGCATCCTTGAGCTTTATATGCATTCAACATGTGTTGTACAATGGTATTGTAGTGAGGGTTTTTAGTATTCCTTAAAAATATGTGAACTACGTCTTTGAAAGAGTCCTACGCTTCCTTTTATTTTTCTTCCATTGTTTCTAAAAAGAGGGGATTGGATAACAGTTTTCTTATGTCGTGGCCAGTAAAAACTCCCTCTTTCAACTTGACTTCAGACAGTTTTGGGAACTTGGAACACAGATATCTAAAACATATCTTCTTTTTATTTCTTGTATTAAAGTCTTTCACATCTACCAAATAGAAATAGCAGTTGGTAGTGTGGTTTTGTTGTTCATGCCACATCATAGGAATGCCAAAACGGAATGAGGTTTTCTTACCTTTAAACCACAAACAAAGATCATCTTTGCACCTTCTACACACCGTATGAGAAGCCCATGCTTTGTCTTGATCCACAAGTTTCAACTTGAAGTAAGCAAAATACACTTTCTTCACAAAATCACTTATGTTTCTTTGTTGACTTTTAATAGTACGTACTGTATATTCACCACAAACAAAACAAAAACTAAAAACAAGCACAGTCACATTTGAATGCAGGATGTAAACTGAGTGTGGCTCATACAGCAACCAAGATCCTGAACTTATTTAGCATGTTGAAACATGATCACGTCTGACAGTAGGCATGTTTATACTCATTTATAATACCCTAGAGAACATGTCGAAATATGCTCAACCAAGCCAGAAAGATTCCTGGATATGTTCACCTTTTGCTACAAACAAAATAAACCTGTTGGGACAAGATCATCTGAGCTTCCTCACACCACTAAATCTACACTACACCCAGTGGTGGGCTCAAAAAAAATTATTACCACACTGTGGGCATGGTATGGTAGGCGTGGCAAGGGGGAAATCCCTGCATTGCACCCAAATTAGGACTAAGGTCAAACCTCGCATAAAGAGCGCCTCGCTTAGAGAGTAACTCGATTAAAGAGCAGAATTTTCTCTGAATGTTCGCGTCGCTTAACAAATAAAGGTAAAGGCTTCCCTAGCTCGAAAGCCAGCCGTATCCGACTCTAGGGGTCAGTACTCATCTCTGTTTCTAAACCAAAGAGCCAGACGTTTCCATGGTCATGTGGCAGGCATGACTAGACACCAGAGCACACGGAACACTGTTACCTTCCCACCGAAGTGGTCCCTGTTTATCTACTTGCAATTTATTGCTTTCGAACTGCTAGGTTGGCAGGAGCTGGGACAGAGATGGGAGCTCATTCCGTCCTGCAGTACTCGGGAATCGAACTGCTGACCTTTCGCCTCCCAGTCAGCATCTTAGTGACTTGAGCCACTGCAGTTAACAAATAAAACCAACCAAAAACTCGCTAAACAAATTAATCGGGGTTTGCAATTCGCCCCCCCCCCCAATTGATCATTTACAATGGTGTTTTGCTTAAAGAGCAAACTCGCTTAAAGAACAATCATGTGGAAAGCATTATGCTTTTTTACTGGGGTACAACTGTACTTTATTTCAAATCTTGGATGGGTGTGGCCAGCCAGAATTTCTGCTACTGGTTCTGGTGAACTGGTGCAAACCTGCTGATGCCCACCACTAACTATGCCTGCCCCTGACCCCACCTCCACCACCCACCATTCCTCTTATTTTCTCTTTGCATTATTCTTGATTCTAGCTCTAATAAATATTAAATGAAAGTAAGAAATAATCTTTTGATAGGGTTTTTTGAATCAAGAATAGGATATCAATTTTTGGGTTAAAGGCAAACTTCACGCTAAATTAAATTAAAAACACAAGTTTTGCAAGAAAACTTAATGCAATGGAATTTTTTTAGTATTTTTCTCGGTTTCACTAAGTAAAAATCTATGAGAAACAGTAAAAAATCCTATGCAGCTTTTTGGTTGCAGACCTGTGTTATGCAAGGAAATTTTCCCCAGCCCAAGCTGAGTATTCATTTTACCAAACTCAGATGGGTGAAAGTCTATGTCAAACTTGAGTCCATCAGGAGCATACTCAGATTGTAGAAGAATTTGGCTGCAGTTGAAACACTGCACCACAGGTGCTCCATTCTTCTTCTTTCATGTCCAAGTCAAGCCCTGGACTTCCAAAATGAAGCCACTTTCTTGGCTTTGTCATTGGCCAAACTTAAGTCATTATTGGTGCAGGTTTCTGGCAGTAATTGGCAGACCAGTAAATGAGCTGGATTCTGGCATATCAGAAAACAAAACAAAACAAACAAAATAAAAAACACTAGCACTTTAAAGACTAACTCTATATTTTTATTGTTAGTTTTCATGGATCAAATCCACTTCTTCAGACAAAGAATGAAACTTACAGGCATGGTTTTTATACACCAAATTCAGGGTGTCAAAGGGAGAAGAGATGTGGTCAAGCAAGATGACAAACAAGTAAGCTGGATTCTGTATCTCCCACATTCACAGATGTGGGGCGAAGCAGACTCACATATGTATACAAAAAACAAATAGGAAGGATTAAAGTTTTTTTGAAAAAGGAGCAGGATATGTCCATATAAAGATAATAGAGAGACATTTTTAAAGTCATAATTCCAGGGCAACCAAGGCTTTTCTGCAATGTACCCATTGATCTCCAACATTTGTGTTCAAACACATGCAAGTTTTTTATTGTCCCGTCTAATCTCATCCTCCTGTGAGAGGGAATTAAAGTATTTCTCTGTTGATGATGGCTTCACTTTGTAATGAAAACCTTTTTTTTTGTCCTTTAGCTGTCTTGCCTGCTTCCCAACAATCATCTTGTTTAAACTGGTAAAATGAGAGATTACTTGTTTTCCTGCTGCACTGTAGAAACCACAAACACAGAGGAAATACTGTTTGCTTCTACTGCTTTATGACTTCAACTTGAGTGTGTATCCTCTGGGTAAATGTTCTAGTTTTTCATTAAAATCTCTTCCTATTGATCGGTGGAGTGGAATTTCAAAACTTTAATATATTCTGTTCTCACCCCAAAAAAAAAAATCTTCCATGCTTTCAGAAAACTCAGAACTGAAGAGGTTTTAAAAAACACCAGGATAAAAAGCTTCTAAAATCTGGTCTTTTAAAAATAAAACTTCAAAAATAATATTAAGCATTAATTTAAAAACTTAGTTTTCACATTGAAGGCAGATGTTACTGTGGCATTTGCAACAACACCCCCTGCTATGTTGAGGAAAATGTATCACAGAACATGGTGTCACATAATATTATGCAGTGAGAATGAGGGATAGCACACAGATGCAATGGATACATAAGATGTATGGATGGGTAAGCACGTATGGGCCGGGTAGGGACTTACGGGCCAACCTGTAGTCTGCACTATTTCTTAAGACTTTGGGAAATTATTGTTGAAAGGTTGATTCAATTGCTTCACAAAAAGCCAGTTGACCACTACTGGCTAAATGTTTTCAACATACACCTGTCACCGCCCAGGTAGTTTTAACTAACCAGGAGGGGCATGGATCTAATGCACAAGCAGTGGCATGGGCAGATCCAAGGAGCCTGTCCACTTCCTCAGAGACAACTAGATTGAACTGATCTGAGATAACATGGCTAGATTGCGATCCAGTCAACCCCAGCCCTAAATTTTCTATGCTAAGATTAAGCTTTGAATGAATCCGATTGATTTTCTCCATCAGATAATCAGATAATTACCCAGTGACCCTGTTCCGGGTGACTAGGTCCCTCCTTGATAGAGGGGACCAGGCACCCGGAACAGGGTCACTGGGTAATTATCTGCAGGGGCAATAAGGGTGGTGAAGTATTGACATTTCACCACCTCTATCACCACAAGATAGGCTCTAATAGTGGCTCTAGCAAGTGTTTGGTTGGACTCACTCTGGGTCTTCTCTCAGCAGCACTCTTGGCATCTCTTTGCCCACTTGAGCTCCCTCAATTCCTCCATGAGCCATGGGGCTGAGTGAAGCCCATGAGTGTGGAGAGGCCGTAGTGGCTTGATTATGTCCAAGGCCGTTGTCACCCCCTCATTCCAGAGGTCAACAAGAGCCTCAGGCAAATCGTTGCCGATCAAGAGGAAAACACCCCAGTTCCCTTTGGAGTCCATCTGGATCCATCAGTTGCCGGGGCAGGCCAATTTAACTGGCCCTGCCTCCCTGCTGTGAAGCATCACCCCCAGAAAGTCTAGAGTCACCAGATAGTGATCTAACCATGGCACAGGAGTTATGTCTAGTTGCTGTAATTTCAGATTACTCTGCCACTGCTCTGACAAGAAAACTAGATCCGGTTTGTAGCCACTGCTCCTAGTTATAACTTCTTTTCCAGTCTACCAAGACCTTTGGGGGAACATGGAAATCATTCCAACTCAAACTTGCATAAAGGCTGCTGTGTTGTGCTTTTTTGCTGGAGGCTGTAAGGGTCTGAATGAGGGACAATGGACTACAACTGAATTCTGGCAGGACTGAGTGGCTGTGGGTTAGGGGCCCCATACTATCCTGGGAGCTACCATCTTTGGAGATGGATGGGGCTTTTTTCCTGCAGACAGACCTGGTGCATAATTTTGGGGTCCTCCTGGACCCACAACTCCTGCTCAATGAGCAGTAGGCAGTCGTGGCTAGGAGGGCTTTTGCACAACTTCATGTCATTTGCCAATTATTCCTGCTCCTGGAACATGACTCCTTACTTACACATGCTCTGGTCTACTCCAGACTGAATTATTGTAATGTGCTCTACATGGGGCTGCCCTTGATGACCATTTGGAGGCTGCACTTCGTTCAAAATGCAGCAGCCCATGTAGTGATGGGGTGTGGGCGTTATGCCCATGCCTCACCCATGCTACGGGAGCTCCATTGGTTGCCAGTGTGCCTCTGGGTGCAATTCAAGGTGCTGGTGATGACCTTTAAAGCCCTACGTGGTAGTGGGCCAGGAGACTTCACCACCCCTAGGTTATCTGTCCTTCCCACTAGAGCAGACTGGAGGGGCTCTTTAAAAGTACTATCTGCTCGCCTCTCTAGCACTAGAAGTAGAGCCTTTTTGGTATCTGCTCTGGCCCTATGGAACCTCCTGCCAGTTGAACTGCATCTCCAGACAGAGCTGCTGCCCTTCAGGAAAGAGCTGAAAACCTGGCTGGCAGAGCAGGAGTGAAGAGGGAACACCCCCCCCCCCACTGGCTTATTTAGAGGAGGATCACTCATGCTTTTAATAGTTTTTAACTAGATTTTTAATTGGTGTGGGTGGGAGGAATTTTAGGAATTTTAAGGTTTTCTATATGTTTAAGCATTGGGGATTTTATGTATCTGAAATGAATGTTGTATGCCCGCCCAGAGTCACACGTCGATTGGGACAGCTATACAAATTGGATAAAATAAATAAACAAACCTTGGGTGCCTGAAAATTTTCCTTGTTGAATATAACATAAAATGAAATGATTGATTTAATACCATGAATATTATTTTTTTTTAAAAAAAAGTCTGAATTGGAGGAAGGAGATATTTTTCTCATTCCAGAAACTGTGCAGATCTTCTCATGAACAGGCCAACACAGACAGGAGAACTGCTACATTTTGAATCCAGCTATTTTTGGCTATTCTAAGAGTGCCTGTAAATTTCTGTTTGAGTGAAATGGGGAAAATGAACATGAAATAGATGTGGCTTGTATGGAGAAGTCATCACTGTCTGAAGAAGGAGGGGTGAGATATAAGAAGCAATCTGTCGTCCAAATCCAGATTGGAACTTCTGCACATGCAAAGCTTTATAGTAAGGCATAGGTTTCTGGTGTCACATGTGACTTCTGCAGAGAGTTAAAAACAGCATTTTAACAAGTGAAATGTTCTTAAGTTTAAATGTTAACAGCAATGAGATAATGTAGCAATTTATTTGTCTTTAAATTGGACTTGAGAAGTTTTTCAAAGAGAAGACACCTTCAAAAAACAAGAAGGCTGCAGCCATACTTTATTATGATTATGCTTTGTTAAAAGGGGGGAAAAGACACATGACCATTTTGCAATTGCATAGCAATTAGACTTATATATCACTACATAGTGCTTCACAAGTTAATTAGTGTTTTGGCCCAAACATGATAGTTACTCATTTTACTGACCTTGGAAGGATGGAAGGCTGAATCAACTTCGAGTCATGCTCAGGACTGAACTCACAACTTTTTGGGTGCAGTTTAACCACTGTACCAGCAGGGCACTTGGTGTAACCTCCTCCTCACAGCATATATGGGACAGCCTCTAATCCCATGACTCTGCACTGGATCCCATTAAGAAGACATTTCTTTCTCTTTTTCTATCTAAGACCCAAATGCTTCACTGCTGTCTACTCTCTACCACCTTGGACAACAGAGCTTGCATTCTTATTACCTTTACCCATTGAATTCAATAAAACAGATTATCTTTAATATAAGGTAGTAAACAGCTGTTCACAGTGATGGCACATCACTGTTAAATAAATGCTGCATAGCAGGAAAAAGATAGTGAAAGATGGACAGTGGAATGTGAAACCACAGGATATCATTCAGCAAAGAGCCTGTAAATTTTAGTTGAGTGCTAACCATAACAAAAAGGTTGATCCATTTGAAATATAGTGTTGGAGGAGAACTGGCAAAAAATACAAGTAGGTGCTAAAGGAAATCAAGTCTGAACTGTCTCTGGGAGCATAAAGGATGAAGCCGAGGCCATCCAGCTTTGTCCACATTCATAAGAAGAAAAGACTGGCTGAAAAAGACAATAATATTGGGGAAAATCAATGGCAGCTGGAAAAGAAAAAGACCAAATGTGAGACAGATTGGCTCCCTAAATCAATGGTGGCCAACCTTGGTATTCCAGATGTTCTTGGGCTTCAGTTCCCAGCAGCCCAAATTAACACACCAGCTGATCAGGGCTTCTGGGAACCGAAGTTCAAGAACACCTGGAGTGCCAAGGTTGGCCACCACTGCCCTAAATGAACCACAGGTTTGAATTTGCTAGAGGTGAGCAGGGCTGTTGAGGACAGATCATTTTGGAGGTCACTCGTTCATAGAGTTGCCATGAATCAGAGGTGACTTGACAGCACATAC
The DNA here is from genome assembly GCA_030440675.1 of Furcifer pardalis. NCBI lineage: Eukaryota > Metazoa > Chordata > Lepidosauria > Squamata > Chamaeleonidae > Furcifer > Furcifer pardalis. The sequence goes on from CP126890.1 coordinate 280,106,166, forward strand.
CAAGAGATATGGGGTTGGGATTCATGTTAAACATTTTTTTAAAATACAAGTTCTCTTGGGCTGTTTGATTAGGAAGAGTCTAAAAAACTTTTCTGAGCTAAAATGAACTTTCTTAAAGGAGCCTAGGATGGTGTTATGGAAGCTTCCTGGATGTACTCCTTTGGTCTTCTGAAAATACATTTGTAGGGCAAGTTTCCATAATAATCAGCCAAATCACTGCATACTGGGGAAGAGAAGGAAGTCTTGTATGACTATATCAGTATTCATCTTTAAGAGCAACTCAAACCCACTAATTTTCACATTAAAATATACATCTTGAATTCTCCCCCCTAAAAAAACACCCTCAAATTTTGGTGAGAAAGAAAACCATCCCTTTCTGTACCTTTGTATGTGTGTGTTTTTCCCTCCCTCAAAGCAAAAGCATTTCTCCTCTAGGGTGGAGTTTGCATCTCTTGTTTCGAAAGATGTTTGACAGCTCCTCCCGGGAGAGGATCTCCGACTTTTAAAATTTTTATTAGGCAGCAATATTTGGATTTTTTTAAGGCAAGACTGTTGTCTTTGAGGCTGTGCATTTGAGAGTATAAATTTTTCAAGCCCTAGCAACAACAAAGGATGAGTCTTTTCGATTTGTTGCACATTGTTTGTCAGAGTGAGGACAAGGGAGGTTTTTGTGAGGCAGAAACAAAGACAGGAAGCGTGCTATCAAACTTTTCCAGAATGTGTCTGGAAAAAGTTTGTGAGTGCATCCATATTGATGGCTCTTAGGTACAAAACTGCAGAGTTCTTTTTAAAATTAAAAGTCACATAAGTGGACCACATTAAGTGTGAACATGGGTACAATATTTAATGGTTGTCAGATGAGGTCCATCTCATGGCAGAAGCCCAGTATTGTCTATCCCAAAGATTTGCACCAGACTTTGTTGGGGGCAAAGAAGGTGGAAAGGTACTTTCAAGAGGAATATCTTCCTCTTTCATCATCTCACTTTTTCTAAGTCTTATATAGATGCAAATCAACCCTGAAATCAACCCTGACTGCTCCTTAGAAGGTCAAATAGTAAAGATGAAGCTAAAGTACTTTGGACATCAAATGAGAAGAGAGGATTCACTTGAGAAAGCCTTGATGCTGGGAAAGGTGGAGGGCAAAAGAAAAAGGGGGCGGCCAAAAATGATATGGCTAGATGGTATTGTAGAGACAATGGGCACAGACTGAGTGAGTTGAGGAGGATGATGGAGGACAGAAGTGCCTGGCGGACAGTGGTCCTTGGGGTCGCAAAGGGTCGGAATCAACTGTGCAACTGAACAACAAAATATAGATGCAAGTCCAAATTGGGCTTTTTCTATAAACAATATGGTTTATGTTGAATATATGTTAGGGACCTCCACAAGAAGAAAAGTGACAATGAAGGAATCTGTGGTAACTTATATATCTTCTTCAGAGCTAAACCTTAGGGGAGGGCAATGGGGACTTTGACCAAGGCACTGGAAGTTAGATGGTGCAGGAGAAGCCAATAGAGGATCATGAACCTGCCCACCTTCAGCACTTCTTCTGTCTCCAGCCACTCCTCCCCAGACAAAAGGAAATGCAGAGGGTGCCAACAATGTATGCATATTTTAAGAAAGGAAAAAACTGTATTAAAATTGTAATACTGTACTCAATATATACCGATAACAACAGATGAATATATGTCATGTGTGACTTCTGCAATTACAAGAGTGATCAAAGTGGTTACTATCAGCATCCAGACACTTCTGATTATATTGAGCTACTCCTTGAGCAACATTGACCCAAGTATTCGCTTGTATTGCTGCACATGCCATTTTGATTCCTTCTTGAAGTAACACCAGTGTAGATGTAAATCCTTAAAGTTCCCCCATAGGTAGAAGTCAAGGGGCATTAAGTCAGGAAAACATGGGGGAAATGCAACCACCCATTTTCAAAATGATCTTGCGTTTCTCAAATGATAACCATGCTTTCACCATTTTCTTTGATTGTCCTGCCATTCACATGGTCACACTAACATTCATTTTTTTGAGTGGGTGTCATACTACACACTGCTACTATAATTCAATTCAACTTCAGAAAGTACAACATGGATAACATCTCTTAAAATGTGTATACATTTTTGGTACCTTATGTATAAAGCAGGTAGGTTCAGTGCACAAGTCACATGGATGTTGCATATCTGCATCCAGGTGCTTCTCTGTTTTCATCTATTGTTTCTCCACAAACACCAGTCTGACATGACTTAACCAATAAGGCACCAAAATCCAAGATGCCAAAATAGATAGCAACATCTCTGCTTTCATTGTTTGCCTCTGTGCAAAACAAAACAAAAACAGTCCCTTAAATACTGTACACATATATCAGAAAATCTAAGACTAGTTTTGATATCTCCACATTAACAAAAATGTGTTGCTCTTAGTATTACAAAAAATTTCCCTCCAGGCAAACAATGCCTTCAAACCACCATGACTAAGCAATCAGGGTAGAAAATGAAGCCCTCCTAGCCTTCCAGTGGCCAATCTAGAAGCAAACATGAACTAACTGGCAACATGTGGTGTGAGGCAAGCTCCTGGTAACATAAACAGACATTATTTACCTATTAAATGTATTCTGGCAGTTACTTGTGCTAATATCATCATATGGTCCGAAATTCGGGAGCACTTCGGTGGGAAGGTAAACAACATTCTGTGCACTACAGTGTCTAGTCATACATGACCACAGAAACTTCTGCAGAAGCAGACAGTGCTGGCTCTTTGGCTTTGAAACCGAGATGAGCACTGAACCCTAGAGTCAGATACAGCTGGCTTTCAAGCAAGGGAAAGCTTTACTTTTACCTTTAAATAGTCCATTTAACTGCATCACCATTGGTAAATGACTTAACAGGGTCTTATCTGCTAAAAGACGCTCCTGTGACCGGCCGGGTGAAGGGGGAAAAGGACCACACCTGCGGGGGCCCGGGAGGCTTTAAGACCATGCTGCTGCCAGCCATGAGCGGAGTCTTCCAAGCCGGGGAATCTCCCGGGGTTGGGAAAATGCATGGAATTTGCTGGGTGGCCAAAGATCACCACCCAGCTGGCCTTGGATCCCACCCTCCTGGGGCTGGGGAAGGAGCTCTTTGCCCAGTGCCTACTCGGATGGAAGTGACCAAAACTGTCTATTTGGAGAGAAGTGACTATATCTGTCTGCTCAGAGGGAAGTGATTGTTTTGCACTGCAATTTGTTTTATATGTACAGATGATATTAATGTATTTGCTGCTATTCTGCTGCTTTGCAATTATAATTACCTGCCTGGAGGGAAGTGATTGTTTGTAATTGTTTCTATGATATACACTGATAATATTGATGTATTTGTTGTTATTTTTCTGTTTTGTTGTATCATATTGTATTTTCTATTATATTTAATTTCAAATTTATTGTGATTATGTAATATACTGTTGATTATAATGTTGAATGTCATATCTGTGAGTTTTATGTGCCGCCCTGAGTTGGTTGCACCGAGTAGGGCGGCATATAAATTGAATTAATAATAATAATAATAATAATAATAATAATAATAATAATAATAATAATAATAATAATAATAATAATAATAATAATAATAATAATAATAATAATAATAATAATAATAATAATAAAAGGAAGTATCTCCCATTTCAGCTGAATATCTAGCTGGCTTCCTTACTTTTTGGACAGATAAACAGTAAAATTAAGATGTAATCATTCAATCAAGCTAGTTTTGAATGTAAATGAGACCTCATTTTTATTATTAATTGCATTTTAATTATAGACTTTCTGTATCCCGAAGAATTACTGCAGCAGCTAAAAAAAGTATAAATCTGATTCAAATCTTTTTAACAGCAATAGAAGTTAGTCTGTGCAAGCATATCCAGACAAAAGGAAAACCAACCAACCAAAATAAACCAAAAACAAACAAGCACAGTGACGCCTTAAAAAGTAATTGTTATATTTTCATACAAGCTTTTGCAGATGTTACTTTGTCTGGATCTATCCTTTAAACATAAACCTGTTTCTTCTCAGTTAGTAGCATTCTGTTTTCAGTGAAATATCTCCTAGGTCGGTGGTGGCAAACCTATGGCACGCGTGCCAGAGGTGGTACTCAGAGCTCTCTCTGTGGGCACCCGTGCAGTCACCCCAGCACAGAGTTCACCCTGCTCCTCTGCTCAGCAGTGCAATGGGAGCAGTGGTAGGCTCAAAAAAATTTACTACCACACTGTGGGCATGGTATGGTGGGTGTGGCCAGGGGAAAGCCCTGCGTTGCACCCGAATTAAGGTTACTTTATTTCAAAACTTGGATGGGCAGACCCAGCCAGAATTTCTGCTACTGGTTCTGGCAAACTGGTGCAAACTTGCTGATGCCCACCACTGGATGGGAGCATTTCCTTCCTCACCTGTTGCTGTGCTGGCACTTTGCGATAAATAAGTGGGTTTTGGGTTGCAGTTTGGGCACTCAGTCTCCAAAAGGATCACCATCATTCTCCAGGGTTCTTTTGTCAGTTCCTCAGCACTTGTGTTTATTCTTCTACTTTGTCCTAAAAACTGTCCCATAGCAACCTATGAAACAGTGATGGGCAGCCAAAATTTTTACTACAACACAGTGGGTGGAGCCAAAGCCATGGGTGGAGCCAACATCGTGGGTGGAGCCAACATCATGACATCATGGGCTGAGCCAATGATATGGGCGGAGCCAAAGTAAAAATAAAATAAAAATACAGTACAAGCTGGCTGGAGGTTCCTGACACCCCCACCCAACCCAATCGTAAAGCAGGGAGCCCAGGCGGGCTGCCTCCTTTAAGATTGAGCTGGCTGGGGGTGTCAGGCTGAGTACTGGAGGCACGCATGCATCAATTGGTATTTTAACACATGCACACTCACCAGCAGCCATTTTGGGTTGCAGAGTCAGGCAGCCGGTGAGGCGACTGAACCAGTAGCCTCAAAAAAAAAAAAAAAAGGTAACCACCCTGGGTGGTCTCCCAGGAAGATTACTACCCCCCCTCCAGGAGACCACCCGGGATTGTTACTACCGGTTCTACAGAGCCAGGGTGAACCGGCCCATGCCCACCACTGCTATTAACACCATTCACAGAATAACACCCGTCCTTTGGGCTTGCATTCTCACCAAGCAAACCCTTGCTGATATATCACAGTAAGCACGCATAACAGAGAGCAGGGCTACTTTGAAGATCCGCTACTGCAGTTCATCATTGTGGCCCTTTTCCTGAGATGATGGATTTTCCTATCAGAAGCCTGGCTGACAAGGAGAAATGTGCTTCAAAATAGACTTCACTGAACCATGTTTTCAAAATACTAAACCTACTGGGATCGTGGTGATGACAAGCTCTCAGAGTTTAAGGTAGCATTAAGATTTCAAGATGTTCAGGACACAGGAGAAATCTGAAGTGTCATTCAACTAAAATGTCTTCACAATTTCTTTTGATATATATATTTAAAATGGCAGCATCCACATTTCAGATAAACATATGACCCATTCTGTACATCCTGAAGGGGTTATGATTCGCATTTTCAAGCAGCACTTTGCCATCAGAGTTGTAACTTTTGATTTTCACACCCATAGCTTTGCTGTGCTGTTAGCAAAATCTGACTCATGTGGGACTGGACATATTGAGGGGAAAGAACAGAATAATTTATGGACACGGAAGAGCCAAAACAACTCTTATGATGTATCTTTTGTTTCTTTCAGACTATATCTCCAAAAATTTTCCACCAGGTAGAATCATGGGAGCCGCAGCCCAAAAACATTAATTTATTTATTAGTTCAAATTTATATTGCTGCCCACTCACCGTAGCAACTCAGGGAGGCTTACAAACAATACATTATATTAAAATACAATATGTTGATGGGGGCTCAGGGGGAGGGCGGCGAAGTCCTCAACCTGCCCTGGCTTCTTCTTCCCCAGCCATTGGTGTGGGCTCATTACTTTAAAGAGGAATTTTTAACTCACAGCTTGATAATAAAGAGGCAGACACATGTTTATGGTGGCAAACCTTTTAGAGAACAAGTGCCTAAACTCAACAGGGTACCATCTGTTTCACAGAGGGGCGGGGTGAACTCTATGCTGGGGAGAGGGTGGAAGTGCTCCCATTGTGTTGCTTGGCAGAGGGCAGGGTGAATTCTGTGCTGGGGTGCGGGCCATAGCTTCGCCACCACTGATATAAGGCATTGGGCCACTTTTACTAATTTAAATCTCCTGACCTGCAAAGGGGCTGGTAATGCTATTCCTGATACCAGAACATGAGACTCAATGTCCCCTCTGTACCCGATGGGCACATCCCTTACTCAGGCCAGCTGAGTCAAGGAAGCATCTGCACTGTTCTTTCCAACTCAGTTTGTATGAGCTGATGTTGGTCCTACTGCACTAGCATCTCATGGCATATTTTGTTTTGTACTCATGATGTATGATAGATGCCTAGAGTCATTTTGGAGAACTTGGAAAAAATTTGAAGATATTTTTCATGCACAACTAACTCTCACAAATTGTGCATGCACTTAGGTTTTACTTTGTACAAAGACTCTCTGAGGGATTCATCCCTAGCACTGAACTACCTGTCTAAACATGACCTATTTAACAAACCACACCCCTAAGCCAAAATCCCCATAAGCTAGAGTGGGATAGGTGGAAAAACAGTCCATCTTCCATTTACCAATCCAAAAGATGAGCTAAAAAATTGCAATCCAGGCCCAACAGATGACCAGACACCCTAGCTACAGGGAGGGAGGTTGGACCGTTGCAAATCACAAAAGAGGCCTAAGCCACAAGCCCTGGTGGTTAAACTGTAGTGCTGCAGACAAAATGTTGTGAGTTTGATACTGATGGGGATCAAGGTTGACCCAGCCTTCTTCTGAGCTCAATAAAATGAGCACTCACCATGTTGGGGGCAAAATCTTAATGAACTTGTAAATAACCTAGAGAGTGCACTAAGTGCTATGGGGTGGTAGGTATATAAGTGTAATTGCCATAGCTATTGCTAAATTAGGGCAGGGCTGGTTTAAAATTAACCATTCAGGCCCCACCCATTAAAGCCTGTGATCCTAGATGACAGAGCATCTTTCAGCTTGAAGCCACCTTGTCAGAAGAAAGGTAAAGTCCCTTCTTCTGTCAGGCTGCTTTGCAGCTGCTGGTGTAAGGTGATCATTCTCTCCTCTATGTCGACATATTCCACCTTTACAATAGTCTTTCAAGAAGAAAGTTATTGCTCCTTGTAGTGCCTGGGAGTGGCAAAGTTCATGGAAACCCCAAAGAACCATGGAATGGATAGTCTCACTGCATATGAGACTCTGAAGAAATAGCTTCTCAAAGAACTACTCATCCCCTTCAACAGGTTGTTTTAAGAATGAGATGTAGGAGAAACATACAAGATTAGAAGCAGTATTTCCTATCTCAAAGGAGTGGGAAATTACTTTTCCAGCTACATTTTGGCTATGCACTCTCCAGATTTCAGTGTAGTGGCAATTTCCATGGCACCAGGAGAAGTTCTCTGTTGGGTGCAAAAATGGGCATGTGTCCAATGTGTTATTTATTTATTTATTTATTTATTTATTTGTTTGTTTGTTTATATTATCATCCTGCTCATCTTGGATGTTCTCCCACTCTGGGCGGCATACAACAACTAGAAAACCCCATACAATACAGATCAAACATACTACAATATTCAAAGACATTAATAATAACCCATAAACAATAAAACTATAAACCATAGGCAATAATAATAGTAACTATCTCATGACAGACTATGGTGAGCACAGGTATATAATTACTTAAACCTATTGATCAGCAAGTTGGGAGGAGATCTTTAAATGCCTCTTTTAAAAGAAATGATTTAAAGAGAAACTTTATCAGATTGTTCTCTTGATAATAACCAGTTATCAAACTATGTAAAGAGTATTTTGGAAGTGTCAGTTTTTGGGACACAGCTCCCAGAATCATAGAGACAGTATTCTTCTCCAATTCATGGCAGCAGCCCTGCTCTCCTTGAACTCTGTGTGACTTGCTTTGAAGAAAACATCAAGCCTTCTTTAGAGAACTCAGCCCTTTAAGCAATTCCTTCTTCCTAAAAGATTCATGATCTGCTTTTGATTTTTTTAAAACTCAAAAGTTAGTATTTGTTTGCAAATCTGGGCATTTGGGAAATAGGGAAGTTTATCTTTGTGTTTATTGGTAATACTTTAATGCCAGAAATGACTGAGCAAAACTCGTGGACAAATTCCTTTATTTTAATTTTTTAAATGTATATATACATACAAGTGAAATGTAAAGAAAAATAAGTGTGTGGATATACCGGGGGCGGCGGCATTTTTTGCAGTGGGCTTCACCTTGCCCCCTGGACAGTTGAGCGGGCCTAAACACACCCTTCCCCCGAATCAGCTGTCATAAATGCGCCCACTACCACATTTACAACAGCCATGGGCACATTTACGCATGTGCAGGGACATTTTACAGCTGATTTAAATGTGTGTGCTTCCACTTCTGGTGCAGCAGTGGCAGCAGCAGCGACAGAATGGATGGAATGGTGCTGCTGGCCAGGTCCGGCCTGAGGGCCATAGGTTGTAAATCCCTGGTATACACGATAACAGTAATTTTCTCCAGAAAGTAGGACATGAAGGCTACTACTTTTGAGGGGGCCCCTATCTTCTATGAGTTCTAAATAAAGGTGCCTTACTGAGGTAAGAATTACTTTTGGGATAACTGTTTGCATGATTCAGGTTTTAGAATCCACTATTTTGCAGCAGCAGCAAAAATAATTTCACAGACTGATTATTTGCAACTCAATGACAGGGTTGCAAAAATTATTCATTGGAAACTTTGCAGGAAGTTTGGATCTGAATGCAGTAAAAATGATTTGGAACATCAGGTTGAGAAAGTTTTAGAAAATGAGAGAGTCAAGCAGTCATTTTTATTCAGGTGAAAATTTAAAAATGGAATAGATTTGCACAAACACATCCTTCTTCCCCATGTGATGACTCTATGGAGTATTAGGAAATTCTTCAGTATCCTCTGTAGTGAAGAGAAAAATGTTGCAACTTGTTATCTTATTGTACAATATACAATAAGAAAAGATTTATACCCATAGTTCATTCTCCAACAGTTGCAGACCATTGTTGTAGCAACAGAATTTTCCATCATGGCATTAGTGACCCTCCTTAAGTCGAAATGCTAATGGAGAAGTGATATGTAAATCTAATGTATCCAATTTTTCTCATCCTCCTTGACATCATAATCCATCAGACCACAAGTCATTTGCCAAGGAAAGGACAGTCCATTAATATTCAACATCTATTTGGACAGAATAAAACAACATCAGTATAAAAACTGATGTTTCATAACATAACAAATGAGAAAATAAGTGCAGCTCAAAAAAATTGCCAATCCACCCTCCAGGGTCATGTTTACGTCAGGTGTTCTGAATTTTTTAATATATTTGTTTTACAGGCAGCCTGTAAAGTTACTAGGTTGGAGGAGAAGCCAGTTTACAGCTAGGTGACTTTCAAAATGACAGAAATTAGTAAATGAGAACACAACAACTCCTGGGACACAGGATGGGTTGAAAAGGTACAACACATCTGGTCATGAAATTACCGTATAATTCAATTTTGCAATTAAATTAAAGAGAGGTCTTTCATCTTTCCCTTACAGTCTTTGTCCATATGCAGTAATTAATGTAAGTTCAATGAAGATTCTAGTATATAGCTGTGGTATATAGCTCAGTGGTTTAGTCATCTGGCTGCAGAGCTACAGTTTGAGAGTTCAGTTCCCCACAATGCCTCATTGACAGAGCCTAGACTGAATGATCCACAGCTCCACAATTCTTGGTGTCATTATTGTTGTTGATCTCCACGTAGAGATATAAATCTCAAGGTGGCTAGTGCTCAAAGAGAAATTATAATTTTGTGTCTCTCTCAAGCCTGGGCAGGGGATGTGGTGACTTGGTGGTTAAGACACTGAGCTTGACAACTGGAAGGTCAGAAGGTCAGCAGTTTGAGACCTCAGTGTTGCTTGTCATCTGTCCCAGCTCCTGCCAACCTAGCAGTCTGAAAGCAAGAAATTGCAAATAGATAAAGAGGTACCACTTTGGTGAGAAGGTAAACAGAATTCCGTGCACTCTTGTGTCTAGTCATGCCTGCCATATAACCATGGAAATGTCTACAGACACAGACAGTGCTGCCATTTTGGCTGTAAACGGAGATGAGCACCATTGCTAGAGTTGTAAACGACTGGCTTTTGAGCAAGGGAGAGCTTTAACTTTAAAGCCTTGGCAACCTGTTTAAAAACTGCTTGCTGCCAGACACCTGGCCTGAGGAAAGAGGAACAGCTGGGGAGGGCTTGTTGCTGATTCATGAGATGATGGTCCCTTTGCCACAGTTGCCAATGTACGTGTTAGTCTTTTACATTTTATTGCACTGTTACATTTTATTGTATTGTTATATTTTATTGCATTGTTATTTTTATTGCATTGTTACATTTTATTTTATTGTTATATTTTATTGTACTGTAGTGTTTGATATGTTGTGATTTTTGTGAGCCGCCCTGAGTCGGCATATGCTGAGTGGGCGGCATACAAATCAATAAATCAAATCAAACTTTCATCACCCTTTCCAAGCTAATGTCAGTGGTTATCAACTGTACCCAAAGTTGTTTATATGTGTATTTCAGTTATGATATTGGATTGGAAGAAGTAGAGAAAGACAGCAAACTAGATAAACAAGTGCTGTACAGTTGTACCTCGCTTAAAGAGCATAATGTGTTCCACAGGATTGCTCTTTAAGCGAGTTTGCTCTTTAAGCGAAACACCATTGTAAATTACCAATTGTGGTGGGGATTGCGAACCCCGATTTATTTGTTAAGCAAGTTTTTGGTTGTTTTTATTTGTTAAGCGAAGCGAACATTCAGAGAAAATTCTGCTCTTTAAGCGAGTTACTCTTTAAGTGAGATGCTCTTTATGTGAGGTTTGACTGTAATGTTAAAATATCAGCAGGGCGCATGGCATAGCAGAATAGTGAAAAACAGAAATGTGTGAAAGACAAAAGTGAAGACCTATATCTGACTCTGGGCTAGTGAAGAATAAGAATAAGATGGTGATGGTGATTCTGTGCTATAAATTTCTTCATTCCCTCCTGTTATATGTGTGATATATACTTAGCCTCCCTAGATAGAATGGGAAAAAACCATCACCAGCCCTCTGCATCCACCTAGCAATCTCTCAGCTAGCAACTTATCTGCTGTGGTTAGATTGATAAACCTCACTGGGAAACACCTTTATATAACCTTTTACCAGCTCTTTGCAGGCAGCTGTATTGTCAGTCTGCTACAGAAATCCATTCTGCATTCTATGACATCTGACGAAGCCTATTACAGTTACTGCATTTCAACTGATTGCTAGCTGCCAATGGACCTAAGAACCTTGTGAAAGAAAGAATATAGCAAAAAGTCCCCAGAGATGCCAATATACTTTGATCGAAAGCAACTATTTCCAATTCTTTGTGGGACACATACATTACGAGATTTGCCGACTTGGTACTTTATTCAGTAGAGACAGATTTGTGGTTCCTTTTTTGTCTTTCTTTTTCAAATGTAGGTATCCTTTAAACTCCTAATACCTGTAATGCCTTACATGCCAGTCTACCTTTAACCTTCCAAATCTTGACTGTCCCAGTTTTTAAGCTATTAAAATGTAGATTAACTCAACTTCAGACAGATTTATTCCAGATCACTCCTTCAAATCCATTAGGATTACCTGCTCTGGACCTCATTTCCTAGACTATAGGGGTTCATTAAGGATGGTTTGAAATGTGTCAGAGAGGAAAAAGGGCAGTAGGAATAGCATTTTGAAAATAATCCATACAATAGCACCTGATAAAGAACAATAGCTTTGAATTCAAGGCACTTTACAGTGTTTTTGCATGATCCTTTCATTTACAAAATCAGTACATCCTTTTAAGGGTCTTTTATAAGCCATTGGAGTGCTCTATTTGCAACAGCATCAGTAAAAATAGTCTTGAAATACTCATAATTTATTCCCTAAATTGTAAAAACCAGTAATTTCCTTTCAGGAGTGTTTTGTGATTTCTACTTGAGTTTGTGGTATATTATAAACCATTTCAAAATGCAATTAGCCTGGGAGTGAATATAAAGTTTTCTCTCTTTTTTTCTCATGTAAAAAATTAAGATTGGAAAAAGGAGATGGTTAGAATTAAATGTTTTAATAATTGTGTTACTTCTTGCTTTGCTAATTGGCTCTGGCACTCTTCAAGATGCACAAAGTCAGATCTGGGTGTGCAGTGTAATAACAAACTAATGTTTTGCCTGAGTACAGCTTATGAATGAAGACCTATGTCCAGTAAAATCTCTTAAGTGAATCCTTAGATTATGGCCCTAGATGGCAACTTCATGGTTATAGTTAAAGTTGGGAGGTGGTAAATTAGTAATGGTTTGGTCTGACGAAGTAGATTTGATCCACAAAATCTAAAATTAAAATAAATCAGTGAGTCTTTACCCAGCTAGGTGAGAGCCTTCTTGGGACAGAGGGGCTTGAGGGGGTCTAACTACGCCATCTCTTTTTAATGTTCAGCTAGGACTAAAATTCACCAAAACATCCTCCATCGGATCTCTTGGGTAAGGTGAAAGCAGAGGGCACACATCCGTCATGTTCTGCCTAGCCAGTGGGTGACATAATAACAAAATGGCTAAGAAAATGCACACAAATGGACTTGATTTCTCAAGTCCATTTGCAGGTGTGGAATATCATAGCAGAGATGTGTACCAATGTGCAGACTCCTTGCTGAATAATGACTTAAAGGTATCCAAGTTAGTCTTTAAAGTGCCATGTTTTGTGTCTTTTTGTTTTGTTTTGTTTACTCTCTATATACGGTACTTGAAACAAAGACTAACATGGCTACCATTTTAAAAAAAAATAGAAATGGGTTGTTTGTCTTGAACTCTGTCCAGCAGAACCAAAACACCTCATATATAAATGCTCAAGTGGTTGGCTAAATCTTTTACTTTTTTTGGAGGATAGATCCTAAAATCTTCCAGCCTGCATGGAAAATGACCATCTTGGCTGGTGAATTATGGGAGGTATAGTCCTAAAAAGTAAAATTTCCAACAAAAGTAATGCCCAGCTCTTGTCCCATGTAGTTGTTTTTCAGTCGCACAGTCGACTCCGACCCTTCACGACCCCATGGACCACTGTCTGCCAGGCACTCCTGTCCTCCACCATCCCCCTCAACTCGCTCAGCTCTGTGCCCATTGTGTCCACAATACCACCTAGCCATCTCATTTTTGGCTGCCACCTTCTTCTTTTGCCCTCAATCTTTCCAAGCATCAAGGCTTTCTCAAGTGAGTCTTCCCTTCTCATTTGATGTCCAAAGTACTTTAGCTTCATCTTTACTATTTGACCTTCTAAGGCGTAGTCAGGGTTAATTTCTTCTAAGATTGACCTATTTGTTATCCTCGCTGTCCAGGGGACTCTCAAAACTTTCCTCCAACACCACATCTCAAAGGCATCTATTCTTCTGCACTCAGCTTTCCTAAAGGTCCAGCTCTCACAACCATACATTGCCACAGGGAATGGCATTGCTTTGACTATACAAATTTTTGTTTGCAATGTGATGTCTCTACTTTGCACTATGTTCCCCAGGTTTCTCATCGCTTGCCTCCCAAGAATCAGTTACCTTTTTATTTCATGGCTGCAATCCTCATCTGCAGTGAGCTTTGATCCTAAGAAAGTAAAATCTGTCACTGCTTCTACTTCTTCCCCATCTATTTTCCAGGGACTGATAGGGCCTGTTGCCATGATCTTTGTTTTCTTTATATTGAGTCTCAAGCTAGCTTTTTCACTTTCTTCTTTCAACCTAATCAGGAGCTTCTTTAGGTCCTCCTTATTTTCTGCCATTAGGGTGGTATCATCTGCATATCTCAAGTTTTTGATGTTTCTCCCAGCAATTTTGATCCCAAATTGTGATTCCCCTATCCCTGCATTGTGCATTATGTGCTCAGTGTATAAGTTGAATAACTAGGGTGACAAAATGCAACCTTGTCTTACTCCTTTTCCTATTCCAAACCACTCAGTCATTCTATATTCTGTCCTAACTGTTGCTTCTTGATTCATGTATAGATTTCTCATGAGGCATATAAGGTGTTCTGGTATTCCCATCTCTTTAATTACTTGCCACATTTTGTTGTGGTCTACACAGTCAAAGGCCTTAGTGTAATCAATCCCGCCCTCCTTCCGGGCCCACCACGTCCACCCCCGGGACTCTCTCCATCTGTCCCGGGGGACTCTGCCCTAGCCAGAGCTTAAAAGCCGCTATGGCAGCAGGACTTTTTCGAGCAGCCATGGCCACCAGAAACACCTGTGGCCGGGCAGACTGGCTTGTCACTTGTGCAGGATTTAACAACTGTTTTTTGTTTAGTTTTCGGCTTTTGTAATTTTTGTGTAAACTGGACTGATATTTGGAATTTTTGATTGTTGCTTGATATTGTTACTTACTGAATTTTGAGGCTGCCAACCTACCAGGTTGAAAGCAAGAAATTGCAAGTAGATAAATAGGGACCACATTGGTGGGAAGGTAACAGCGGTCCATGCGCTCTGGTGTCTAGTCATGCCTGCCACATGACCATGGAAACGTCTGCAGAAGCAGACAGCGCTGACTTTGATTTATTTCTTAGGAATTCCTGATGTTTTGTAATTGCAGTTGTTATTGGAGATATATATACTGTATATGTGATATTTGTAATTTATTATGTGATATCTGTAATTTTTTTTATGCTATAGAATGTGCTTTGTAACTGTTTCTTCTGTAAGCCATACAGAGTCACTGTGCGAGTGGGGCTGCATATAAGTCGAAGTACAAATACAAATACAAACAGAAGTAGACTTGTTTCTGATATTCCTTTGCTTTTTCCATGATCCAATGTATGTTGGAAATGTGGTCTCTAGTTCCTCTGCCTCTTCTGAAACCCGCCTGCACTTCTGATAATTCTCTCTCCACGTGCTGTTGCAGTCTGTCCTGTATTATCTTGAGCATCACCTTGCTAGCATGTGGGATGAGCGCAAATGTTCAATAATTTGAACATTCTTTGGCATTACCCTTTTTGGGGAGTGGAACGTATACTGATCTTTTCCAGTCCTGTGGCCATTGTTGTGTTTTCCACATCTGCTGGCATATAGAATTCAATAATTTGATTCCATCATCTTTTAGGGCTTTGAAAAGTTCAACTTGGATACCATCATCTCCACTGGCTTTGTTGTTTGCAGTGCTTTTTAGGGCCTTTCTGACTTCACTCTCTAGGATGTCTGGCTCATGTTCAATGTTCTCATCCTTGTGATTATCAGGGGTGTTGAGGTCCTTTTTGTAGAGTTCCTCTGTGTACTCTTTCCATCTTTTCTTAATCTCTTCTGCATCAGCTAACTCCTTGCCATCTTTGTCCTTTATCATGATCATTTTTGCTTTAAACATTCCCTTGATTTCCCCATTTTTTTAAAAAAAAAGATCTCTAGTCCTACCCCTGATATTGTTTTGCTCTATTTCTTTGCACTGTTCATTCAGGTAGGTTTCCTTATCTCTCCTTGCCTTTCTTTGAAATTCTGTATTCAAGTGATTGTATTTAATCCTTTCTCCTTTGCCTTTTGCATTCCTTCCATCCTCTGCTATTTTAAGAGCCTCATCGGACAACCACTTTGCTTTCTAACGCTTCTTTTCTTTTGGTATGGTTTTCCTTGCTGCCTCCTGCATGATGTCCCACATCTCTGTCCATAATTCTTCTGGCACTCTGTCTATCTGGTCCAAGCCATTAAATCTGTTCCACACCTCCACTGTAGGGTTTTTGCTTAAGAAGGTTCAGGATGTGTGTCAGGGTTTTGTCAGAGGTTCAGAATTGTGTGTCAGAGAGGGAGGGAGGGAGGGAGGGAGGGAGGGAGAAAGGTATTGCAGGGAGAGAGAGAGTTAGGAAAAGATGAATCGACAAAGCTTCATGACCCATTGGGTTGTTCTCTTTTTCTTTTGCAGAGCTTGCATCTGAGTTGTAATATAAGCTTCTTTGAGTTGTAACATCACTCTGTTCATCTTAGTCTTTCCCTTCTTGTCAAAATTAGCTTTTGTGAAATAAGAGACTACTCTTTTATTTGGGATCCTTTGTAGCCCTCTGATTGCTGGAATGAAATATGTATATTCAACCTCTCCTGCCTGAAGAAAACATTAGAGTAAAACAAAAGAAAAGTGGGTGAGTGGGTGGGAGGGAGGGATTGAATTCATTTTTGAAATATTCTTGAAATTTATAAATATTCATAAATATATACATAAGTATAAATATTTATAAATTATCTTTCTACCCAAAAGATCCCTGCTCTAGTGACATATAACTTAAGAGAGAAAAGAAAAACATATCGAATGAATACAGGGCAAGCCGTCTAATTGTTCACAGCCTTACAATTACTAAAGAAAACAATTTTGGGGTTCAGACCACAGTGAAGTATGCAGTTTAAAGGATGCATGCCAAGTAAGAACATATTTAAATGCCAGATAATTGGCAGTAAAGCTATTTAATTGTGTTACCGATCTACAGCCATGGTTCTGAAGACTCATAAATGAGGAACTTGCATTAAAGTCATTTGGTATCCCCCTTGTGATTGATAGAGTCTCATTCATAAACAGAAGGAACTAGTTGAGTAGTATGATAATCCTTTATAAAAAGAAGCCATGGGTTTGTCGTTATATAAACCTTAGTGTAAATACAAACAATGAGAGCCATGAAAAGGTATCGCCTCACTCATGCATTTGTACTTATTTTACATGAATCTGCTGCAACCCAAGCCTCTCATGTTCAAACAGAGGAAGAGTTCAATCTAGTTTACCCAGGGTATGAGATGAGAAGAGAGGATTCACTTGAGAAAGCCTTGATGGTGGGAAATGTGGAGGGCAAAAGAAGAAGGGGGCTGCCAAAAACAAGATGGCTAGATGGTAATTGTAGATGCAATGGGCACAGAGCTGGGCGGGTTGAGGACGATGGTGGAGGACAGGGGTGCCTGGAGGGCAATGTTCCATGGGGTCGCAAAGGGTCAGAATCGACTGTGTGACTGAACAACAAATGGGAGCTGCACAATAGTGCAGCCGTGTTATTGTGCAAGAAAGCTAATCAACATTCTGGTATTCCCATCTCTTTAATTACTTGCCACATTATGTTGTGGTCCACACAGTCAAAGGCCTTGGTGTAATCAATGAAACAGAAGTAGACTTGTTTCTGATATTCCTTTGTTTTTTCCATGATCCAACGTATGTTGGCAATGTGGTCTCTAGTCCCCTTGCCTCTTCTGAGCCCCGCCTGAACTTCTTGTAATTCTCTCTCCATATGCTGTTGCAGTCTATCCTGTATTATCTTGAGCATCACCTTGCTAGCATGTGCGATGAGTGCAATTGTTCAATAATTTGAACATTGTTTGTCATTACCCTTTTGGGGGATTGGAACGTATACTGTTCTTTTCCAGTTCTGTGGCCATTGTTGTGTTTCCCAAACCTGCTGGTATATAGCATGTTATAATTTGATTCCATCATCTTTTAGGGCTTTGAAAAGTTCAACTTGTATACCATCATCTCCACTGGCTTTGTTGTTTGCAGTGCTATTTAGGGCCTTTCTGATTTCACTCTCTAGGATGTCTGGCTCATGCAATGTTCTCATCCTTGTGAGGGGTGTTGAGGTCCTTTTTGTAGAGTTCCTCTGTGTACTCTTTCCAGCTTTTCTTAATCTCTTTTGCATCAGCTGTCTCCTTGCCATCTTTGTCCTTTATCATGATCATTTTTGCTTTAAACATTCCCTTGATTTCCCCATTTTTTAAAAAAGATCTCTAGTCCTACCACTGATAATGTTTTGCTCTATTTCTTTGCACTGTTCATTCTTTGAAATTCTGTATTCAAGTGATTGTATTTACCAGTAATCCTTTCTCCTTTGTCTTTTGCCTTCCTTCTGTCCTCTGCTATTTTAAGAGCCTCATCGGACAACTACTTAGCTTTCTTATGCTTCTTTTCTTTTGGTATTGTTTTTCTTGCTGCCTCCTGCACGATGCCCCACATCTCTTCTGGCACTCTGTCTATCTGGTCCAAGCCATTAAATCTGTTCCATACTTCCACTGTGTAATCCTCAGGGATGTTTTCTAGGTGATATCTGTCTGGCCTAATTGTTTTTCTTATTTTCTTTAGTCTAAGCCTGAATTTTGCGATCAGTAGGTTGTGATCTGAACCACAACCTGCTCCTGGTCTTGTTTTTGCTGACTTTATGGAGGTTCTCCTTCTTTGGCTGCAGAGTATGTAATCAAATGGTTTTGATGTTGGCCATCTGGTGATATCCATGTGTAAAGGCTCCTTTTGTGTTGCTGGAAGAGAGTGTTTGCTATGACCAGTGCATTATCTTGGGAGAACTCTATCAGTTTTTGGCCTGCTTCATTCTGTGCTCCAAAACCAAACTTGCCTGTTATTCCATTTATTTTTTTACTTCCTACTTTGGCATTCCAGTCTCCTATGATAATGTCCATCATTTCTTTGTGTCTGTTCTATGAGGTGTTCTAGGTCCTCATAGAACTGGTCAATTGTGGCTTCATCTGCACTAGTGGTTGGTGCGTATATTTGGATTACAGTGATATTGTAATGTAATGTATTGTCTGTAAGCCGCCCTGAGTCGCCACTGCGAGTGGGCGGCAATATAAATTTGAACTAATAAATAAATAAATAAATAAATAAATAAATAAATAAATAAATAATATTGAATGGCTTGCTTTCTATTCTGACTGATATCATTCTATCATTTTTGAGATTATATCCCATTACTGGTTTTCTCACCCTTTTATTGACAATTATGGCTACTCCATTTTTTCTGTGGTTTTCTTGTCCACAGTAGTAGATATGATGGTTTCCAGAGCTGAATTCTCCCATCCCTGTCCATTTTAACTCGCTGATTCCCAAGATGTCAATGCTTATTCTTTCCATTTCCTTTTTTTACCACTTCCAGTTTTCCCTGGTTCATAGATCTCACATTCCATGTCCCTATACAGTATTGTTCCTTACAACACTGTATTTCTCCTCCCCCTTTCCTGTCCCCCCCCTTCTTCTGATCTGATATGCTAAGCATCCTACTTCATCTAAATTGCCCCATTTGTTTTGCCTTTTGTTTTGGTCCATAGGGTTCTCTTGGCAAAATTCCTGACGTTGGTTTGCTGGTTTCTACATCAGTATTATTATTATTATTATTATTATTATTATTATTATTATTATTATTATTATTATTATTATTATTATTATTATTATTATTATTATTATTATTATTATTATTATTATTATTATTATATTTGAATTTCTATACCGCCCTACTTGGCAGAGCCAACTCAGGGCGGTTTACACACATGTATAGTTACAGTCACAACATATCAATAAGTCAATAGTCAATATCGAATGAAAACAGTCAATAAATAGTCAATATCAGTATCACAGAACATCAGCACATAAACATCATTACAGTAAAAGTAATTCAATAAACAGTAACAAAAAAAATTCAATAACATCCTCTTGGAATGAGCTCCCATCTCTGTCCCAGCTCCTGCCAACCTAGCAGTTCGAAAGCAAGAAATTGCAAGTAGATAAATAGGGACCACATCGGTGGGAAGGTAACAGCGTTCCATGCGCTCCGGTGTCTAGTCATGCCTGCCACATGACCATGGAAATGTCTGCAGAAGCAGACAGCGCTGGCTCTTTGGCTTAAAAACAGAGATGAGCACTGACCCCTAGAGTCGGATACGACTGGCTTTCGAGCAAGGGAAACCTTTACCTTTACCTATTCTCTCATCATACATGTTTAAAGATAGCTAACCTTAAAATCTTGAGATTTTAAAAGGATTGTAATAATAGAAAAATACTGCTCTTGCTTATCTTGAAAGAGAATGGTTGGTCCCACTGATTTTTTTTAAATTTGGAAAGAGTCCAAAGCTGCAGGGACTGAAATATTGGTACTCTAAAAAAGGACTATCAAAAAAGGAAAAGCCAAAAGGATAAGACTAAGAATGCTTGGTACAGGTTTGCCAAGAGGATAAAACACCTCTCCCCAACACTGCTAAAAAAAATACAAAAAATCCCTTTTATTTATATTGTATTTAATATTACACCTTTCTTTAGTCTGGCATTAATTTACCCATAGTGAATTACTAAGGATTTGATACCTCAGAATCTGCACTTTGTGGTTGCCACCTCTTTCTGTTACAGTACTCTACAGCCTATAATTGTCAAGTTCTTGCCTGCAGGTTGAGTCCACATAAAAGTGGGAGTTTCTCCTTTTCAGAAATATTGCTCTCTCCATGGGGAGAGTGATGGTGAAATATGAAAAATTAGTCATTCATTTCTGAGAATGTTGATAACAACTGGATAGGCAATGACACAGTAGTTCTATAATCCCCTCCATGCTAAGAATGGCTGTACCTATTACATTTCAAATGGGAGACAATTTATTTTTTGTTCTTCCTTGAAAATATTTCCTAAATACAGTACTTGAATAAGGACTCACATTTTGGTGCCCGATCTACCCTTTGCTATTTTGGAAACATTCTAACATGATCTTTTCTAGATGCCTGCAAATAGTTCTGTATTTCTGGATCTCTGAAGAAAAACAACAACCCAATTCCCTCAATTGGCAAATGCAAATAGATTTGAGTCATGGTGGAAGGTTACATTCAGGCAGAAATATTCCCAGTCCAGACAACAAATGAAAAAAAAAAAAAGATGGGGGGAGGAAATGGATATTATGAAATTTGGCTCTTACATCACTGCACAATGGGTTACACCAATGGAAGCTTCATAGTCTGTACTAGAAAGATTAAAAACATGGGAAACAGCTGGTACAACCTGGTGATCTTACAGAATCTTGCTGGTTGGAGTATATACAAAAGTGGTCTTGTGCTTCATCAGGTGTAGGAGGGTTGAATTCCTACCTAGTAGGGCGTTACAGAAATTGAAATATCATCATCATCATCATCATCATCATCATCATCATCATCATCATCATCATCATCATCATCATCATCATCTTGTTCTGTGACATCAACATATTTATTTATGTATTTATACACACATGTAGCCCTGATTTCAGGTAATATTTACACATTTTCCTGAAATATACATATCTACAATGGAAATGATTTCACTTAAAGGAGAAAGAGTAATTGACAGGTTTACTCATCTTCAGCTGGTGAAAACAACAATTTCATGTCACATTTTCCCTCTGGCCTCTCTAATATTGATTCTTGCTTTGATACTGAACAAGTCCTGAACCATCATTCACATCAACCTGTAGCGGGACAGTAAGGCACAATGTCATATCATAATGGGAAGTAATTGGTCTTCTTCTTTCTTGTCTCAATCAAACCTTGGAATGACAAAATGAAGCCACTTCCTTGGCTTTGTCATTGGCCAAACTTACGTCTTCATCAATGCATGCTTTCAGAAGTAATTGGCAGACCACTGTTATATGTGAGAAGAAAAGAATGCCTAGCAGCATCCTTGTGTATTCTATAGCATGTATGGAGTACTGTATAATGAAAAATGTGTTGTGTATCTGGAGACCAAGAAGAGGCACAATTCATACCAAATCTTGTCATGACTCTTCCTCAACATCTTCTAATGGCTGTTGGCTCAAACTCTGTGATATGATACCTTTAACCAGATTAAACAAAACAAAAAAAGTAGGATAGTGTGTTTTATTCATTTCATTTCAACTCTATTGTGTTTCCACAAATGACCACAGAATACTAATGAGTTATTATAGCTTCTTTGGAAAGGGACTAATTCCCCACAACTCTGCAGTTGTTCTTGCTATCTGAAAGCCTTGGTGTGACAGCAGATCAATTGCAGTGCTTGCTCCTTTCAGCCTAAAGAACTCTACACAAGAAATGTTCTTGACTGAATCGACAGATTGTAATAACTTGCGGTGGTGGGCAGGGGAGCCTCTTAAATTTCTTTCCCATTCACTCAGTTTGGCTGATTTGCTTAGGCATTCGATCGTTCGGCCCTTCAGTTGTTGTCACCAGAGGATGGTGTAAAAGAAAAAGCTTGATGTGCAATTAACTCACACTTCTGTCACTCATTGAAACTGACAACTCATGTCAAGATTTCCATTTAATATTATTGTTCTCCTCCTCCTCCGGCATTGCTACTCTCCAGGACTCTCACCTATTGAACAAAGTGAATGATTACCTTTCCACATTTTACGCACTCTCCTGGCACCCACACATATCACAAATTAAGTCCATGTTTCAAATGGCATCATTCCCTTTAAAAGTCAGAGCTATGTAAGATACCTTTTTTTGATGTTAAGCACTAAATAGGTAGAGAGTCGGAGTGTTTGCTTAATGGATGAACAATGGAGAAGGTCCCACTTTCAAATCTGTGGCATCTCTGATGAGACATTTTCAGTTGTGTGCTGTAGGGATAAAAAGAGCCCACCTTTTTACTCTTAGCAAAGAGGATGGAAAGTGTTTTATGCTGGTATTGATGAGAAATCTCATATCTGAGAAAGTATTTTTCGTGTGCATTATGCACAAAGGTTGTAAATGTATAACAGACCTTTCTGTGTTGTACAGGCTTTTAAATTAAACCACCATTAAAAGCTTGTCCCTTTCAGCCAGTCATTCTATGCTCATTGTTATTTGTGTATACTTTTCATCACAAAGAGGAAAGACATTCCTTTTGGAAAGAGATGTTTTCTACAAACTTCAGAAATGGGAAAGGGAGACATTCTTGTCACATTTTTTTGCACTAGAAAATCCAAATCAGTCATTTCTTGATAGGTTCTCCCAATAAGTTGAGACAGCTAGCCTTATAGAGAATAAGAAATCTTGTGAGATTTCATCACATCTTAGTCAAGATCCAAATAACTACTGTAGCTCAAAGTAAGCCTTCTATGCTGGAAGAACACATGAATTAGCTCATTGTTGGTTTTAGCACTGTCTCTCCATCTGTTATCACCACACTGATTATTATCTGCTGAATCTCATAAAAATACTTTTTAAATAATTTTCTCTGGTCTTATGGCTCACTAAGATGATAGAGTAGTCACACTGAGCCATTGTGGTAAATTTTGGACAGCAGATATTCATCATTAAGCAGACTTCCTCAAGCAATCAAAGCTCTACAACAAGCCAACTATGTTGATTCATATCTGTGTATGTACAGTACATTCATACATGCATCTCTTAATAATGTATTGTTCATGAGAAAATCCATTCCTATGGCACTCACAGAAGCCCTGTATGCTTTCCAGATTGCAAAACTGCCAGTCAGGGATTGTGTGGAAGATGCATCCATATGATGTTACAGTCCATGTTTATTCAACAGGATATTGTCCCCTTCAGTGCTTCCAGTGGTGGTTTTGCTACAGCACAGTTTCTGGATAAGTGAGATATCAATAAAGTCCATATGCTGAAATAGCAACTGTGGGTTAATGGTTACCACACTGAGTTCAAAGCAAGAAATTGCAAGTAGATAAATCGGTACTGTTTAGGTGGGAAGGAACCAACATTCCATGCACTCTGGCATCTAGTCATGCTTGCCACATGACGATGGAAATATCTGTAGCACTGGCTTTTTGGTTGTAAATGGAGATGAGCACCATTTCTGAGAATGTTGATAACAACTGCATGACTTGCTTTCAAGCAGGGTGACCTTTACCTTTACTGTATATCTGTGTTTCCCATTGTGGTGCCAAGGCCCCACAGGGGGACTTCAATTCTCAGAAGCCTAAGTCAGTACAATGGCTGATCTGTGCTTTGGGGAATTGACTTAGGCTTCTGGTAACTGAACTAAAGAAAAGTTGGGAAACACTGCTATAT
Source organism: Furcifer pardalis (assembly GCA_030440675.1). Classification (NCBI taxonomy): domain Eukaryota; kingdom Metazoa; phylum Chordata; class Lepidosauria; order Squamata; family Chamaeleonidae; genus Furcifer; species Furcifer pardalis. The sequence goes on from CP126890.1 coordinate 280,130,062, forward strand.
ATGATAACACTTCTGAATCTCTCTATGTTTTGCTCTGGTCTACTGCCTCCTGGGGTACATGTATTATATGATTACAGCGTGTATACTCTTATGCTCAGGGATAACTTTGAAGGCAACATCTTTTTACATATACTTCCATCCTGTCCTTCAATTGTCTGTTTGTACAACTTGTAGGGCTGAACCACCTTTAAGGAGGAAAAGATTCTTGGGAGTGGGGAGGTAGTGTCATTGTTTTATTGGGATCTTCTTTGCCTTGCATTACATTGCTTTTGAAAGTCAATTTAACTAAAATTCATAACAAAAGTTGGGGGACATTGCACAAAGCACTTTGTTTTCTTAGTAACTGTGATTTTGGTTGCACAAAGGAGCAGGCTGTAGTAGAGGAGTCTGCAGCAGCAAATAAGTGACACTTTGAAATAGGGCTGATTCTCCCTGAAATTTTGAAAAGTTAGATGAGCTTTCTGAGTTGAAACTGTAGCTTACCTATAATTGTAGTAAGACGATAACTCTAAAAGCAACATCTTGTTACCAATATTCCAGTGCCATTCCCCAGACATTTCAAAAAGCTATATTAACAGCTTGAATGCTTTGAGATTTTTTTAAAAAAAGAATATCCAGTTCTTGCAGAGCCCTCTGAAGGTACGATAGCAAAACAGATGTGTGTACATTTGCTTTTCTGAAAGCTTCCTTCTCCTCTTTTTCTTCACAAATAAGTCTATTACCGGTATATACATTTACTCACATAGACTCCTCAACAACCTGATGGGGTAAAGAGGAATCAAAGAGAAATGTTCTACTCATGTAGAACATTTCTGTAATAATAATTATGTGCCCATAAGTTGGTTCCAACTAACAATGACCCTTCCCAGGCTATTATTTCTATAAAATACTCAAAAGTAGTTTGCTAACCCCTTTTTTCTCCTGGGAGCACTCTGGGATTATGCAGATACATAGAGGAATGTCCAACCCCTGGCTCTTCAGCCAGGTGCTCCAATCAACTCGGGTTGTAGGTTGTAGAACAGGGGTGACAAAACTATGGCCCATGACACCAAATCATCTGGCCTGCGCTACTCGCATTGCTCCCAGAAGCAGAAGTAAAACATGTCCACACATGCACAAAATGCTGTTGTCGCAAACACATTTATGACAGCCATGGGTAAATTTACAGCAGCGTTTTGCATATGTGTGGGTGTGTTTTACTTCCGCTTCTGGTAGGAGGAATCACATGACCGGCCTGCTGAACAGCCCATAGCCTGAAAAGTTTGGGCACTCCTGTTGTGGAATCTTGGCAGCTGTATTTCAAAAAGAAAAAAAAATCCCCAAGCCCTATTACTTCATGCAGACAGCTACTGGCATCAGTGGCAGGGCAAGAGTAAAGAAAAAGCAAAAAGCTGTCTCATTCTCCCTCCTACCATACATAAGATCAGATAAAGTATTGTCTGCTCTGCTCCATTGTTAAACAGCCAGATGACTGTTCAGAGAGCTGCATTGTGCATCAATAGTTTGGACGCTTTCTATATTTTAGAAAAGGAATATACAGTTTGGGAAGAGCAACTTAACAACTCTGCAGTATGACACCTGTTTGTATGTTTACTTTTTATCTCTTTCCCCTCCTTTTTAGAAATAGATAATCCTATTATATGAAATCATTCATGTAGAATACATAGGAAGCAAAAGTAGGACTTATCTGTCCTGTGCCCTGTGGGTAGCATACAACACAATAAAATCCAATTACAACTGCAGGGAAGGTGTTTGAGCTCTTAATAGTCTGGGCAGACCTGGAGATGAATGTCTGCACCAACAATGTCTATTTTTCACAAGTCCCTTTTGTTGTTGTTGTTGCTGCTGCTGCTGCTGCTGCTGCTGCCGCTAGCTCTCTGCCTTGCCATCTACCTTGTCAGTATTACAGACATTTCCAGCTGCTCTCTTCCCTGACCTTGGTGTCTGCTTCTTTTTTGCTATGTGATGGATGGACAAACAGACCTTGGAAAAGGGAAAGATGGCCATGCTGGTTGGTCTTGCTAGTGACTGCAGGCTTCAAAAGTAACTTTTCCAGTCTGTGGAGAAGCATATCTCCATTTTTAAAGAACTGTAGGACAAGCATTAAGTTGGTTTCTTACTTTGAAGTATTTTTTTAATTTTTCTTGCAATAAAAATCAATTTGACCTTTCCTGACTCCATATTGCTCTGCCATAATGTTTGTATCTATGATTTACAGGAGTTATTCATTTATTCCCCACAGCTATCTGCCCTGCAGTATCCAACATGGCTAATACAGTAATATGATTTTTCAGGCACAGACAGAGTTGAAAATATGTAATAAATTGTATGAAAACAGTTTTCTTTTTTTAAATTTTGATTTTTATTATTTTTTAAAAAGAATGAACATAACAAAAAAAACATATAACAAGGAAGAACAAAATAAAACAATACAACATAATAAAATCACAGTTATAATGGGTATATCTCATGTCTGTAACACCTATTATCTTTATATATTTTCTCAAAAACTTTATTTTTTGCACTCTCTTCATCTTCAGCGTATAAAACTTTATTATCCCATACCCAGTTCTTTTTTCAAATAACACATAATAATTCAAAATAATAATAAATTTCACCCTCGTGTTATCTACAAAGCCCTGGAATATGCCGCATTTGTCATATTAATATATTATTACATACTAAAACTCATTTGGTCTGGTACTGGGCTCCCCACTTTACTCTTCATCAATGTATGTTCCAAAAAAGGCTTTCAGGACATATGAAAAAAATTTTTGACAGATTTTCAGAGCAAATCACTAACTTAATGGCCAGAATCCTGACCAACCGGGCCTGATGTAAAATTTGCATAACTTGGTGTATGAAATTGCAGCTAATTGATGAGGTGCTGAGTTCTAGCTTGTTTACATGATCAAGAGTAATGACTGGGTGCTCAAATGAGACATGCTACAGCATCTCAACATTGAGTAGCAATTAGACATAGCAAGTTACATAAACCTGATGTGACCACCCGTAGAGTTCTAACCGCTATAATTTAGAAACATTTGAATATGAAGTTCTGTTTCCAGTCTGAAAATAACTAGAAGTGGAGCCCAATTTAAATAAATAAATAAATAAATATTTCCCTAGGTCAGTGGTGGCAAACCTATGGCACTTCCAGCGCTATCGGTTGGAATACATGCTGTCACTTCCTCCCTCCCCCAGCACAGAGTTCACCCCACCCCTCTATCCAACAGTCCAATGGGAGCACTTCCTCCTTCCCCAGCCCAAAGTTCACCCCGCTCCTTTGCCCAATGGGAGTGCATCCTCCCTCCTCCCAGCACAGAGTTCACCCTGCCCCTCTGCCCAGCAGCCCAATGGGAGCACTTCCTGCCTCTCCCCCAGCAACAGACTTTGCCCTGCCCCTCTGCCCAGCAGCCCAATGGGAGCACTTCCTGCCTCTCCCCCAGCAACAGACTTTGCCCTGCCCCTCTGCCCAACAGCCCAATGGGAGCACTTCCTGCCTCTCCCCCAGCAACAGACTTTGCCCTGCCCCTCTGCCCAGCAGCCCAATGGGAGCACTTCCTGCCTCTCCCCCAGCAACAGACTTTGCCCTGCCCCTCTGCCCAGCAGCCCAATGGGAGCACTTCCTGCCTCTCCCCCAGCAACAGACTTTGCCCTGCCCCTCTGCCCAACAGCCCAATGGGAGCACTTCCTGCCTCTCCCCCAGCAACAGACTTTGCCCTGTCCCTCTGCCCAGCAGCCTAATGGGAGCACTTCCTCCCTCCTCCCAGCACAGAGTTCACCCCACCCCTCTGTCCAGCAGCACAATGGGAGCACTTCCTCCTTTTCCCCAGCATAGAGTTCACCCTGCCCCTCTGTTTGGACACTCAGTCTCTAAAAGGTTTGCTATCTCTGCCCTAGATTCAAACCTGAAATCATGAGTACTTCCCATGATATGTAAGAAGAGATACTGTTTGTTGTCACTTGTTAAACAAGTGGAGATATAGTTATTCAATTCCCCCCACCCATGAGGAAGCTTTTCAGTATCAGTTTGCATATTGAAATGGCATAAGGAGGGGGTGGAGGAGGATGAGCTTGGATATTGAGAAATCTCAGCCCATTTCTCAAGCTTCAAAAGCTTCAAAGGTCGCAGACAGCTGAAACTACTGAAGTCTTTGAAGACTTTGAAGCATGGTAGGAGATCTAAGCCCAGATAATAGGGAGGAGGAGAAACTCCTTGAACTGTCTGGACTGCTTTCACTTGTTGATGAACTGAAGGACAGAACATTGCTCCTACAGAAATATTTGTTCTGATATTAAAGAGCTGGCTCAGAGTGAGAAATTTGGAGCAATTCCTAAAAAAATAGCAAAAAAGAGGTTGTATTATTAATTGAAATGTTTTTTTAAAATTGAGAAAAATGCTCAGAAAATCAAAGCAGAATGGGATAAAACTGGGCATGGGGAAAAAACAGAAATAGACAAAGCACTATTATAAATTAAAGATGAAATAAAAACACTGGACACACTTTCGCATAGTGAAAATTCCTATGGAAAAACTTGCATACCGAAAAAAATTGTTATGTGAGTTTTTCCCAAAGAAATGCTCATTATGCGAGTTTTTCCATAGGAAAAGTCCAACTCGCATAGCGAAAATTTTCATTATGTGAGTTGGAACGCTTTTCGAAATGCCCAATCATTATGTGAGTCTTTTGCTAAGCGAGGCATTCGTTAAGCAAGGTTTGACTGTACAGTAAAACCCTGACTTACATATGCCTTGAGTTACATAAAATTCGACTTACATAATGATTTTTGCATTAAAACCATGCCCCGATTTACATAAATGTCCCGATTTACATAACACAATTTCCTATGGGATGGCTTCAATTTACATAAATATCATTTTCTTATGGGTTTGCTTCAAGTTAAGTAAAAAACCGATTTACCAAAAGCCTATGGAACAGACTTTTTATGTAAGTTGGGGTTTTACTGTAATGGAACTCATTGAGACCACTTTTTCCAGGCTTGTTTGTCTGATATAATAAAGGCAAACATTTCCCTTGCTCAAAAGCCAGTCATGCCCACCTCTAGGGTTCAGTGCTCCCATCGTCTGTCCCAGCTCCTGCCAACCTAGCAATTCAGATGCAAGCATTTCAAGTAGATAAATAGGTACTGATTAGACAGGAAAGGTAACAGCATTCTCTGCACTCCAGCATCTAGTCATGCCTGCCACATGACCACAGAAATGTCTGCAGATGCAGACAGCACTGGCTCTTTCACTGTAAACAGAGATGAACACTGAACCCTATAGTCGGACATGACTACCTTTCAATCATGGGTGACCTAAGTTTCTCTCTGCCTATAGAAAGAAAATTATTTCGCTTTTAAGGAACTGTTGTCTTATTTTGAGATTACCAGTGCTCAGGTGCTGCAACCTTTTCTCTCTCCATTTAGTGATTGAGATCAACTGTTTTTATTATCCACTCTTTGGCCAACATCACACTGACATTTGCCAGCACAGAATTTCCCATTTTGATGGAATGCCTTTTAAAAAGATTTCTATCTGGCTATACAGTATTTAAGAAAAGCAGTTGGTTTATTACAATGTTTACAACAATGTTTCCTAGGATATAATATTTCCTTGGATATAACAGAGGAGCAGAGAATAATAAAAACAAAACATATAATTGATTGATTGATTATTGATTAATTTTCATATATGGTTAATTGATTTAATACAGTATGAGGTTTATATTTTATTCTTAAAAACTGTTGGTTATTTTTATAGATTTAGTTTTTATGCACTGCTTTGGGTCCACTAAGGGGAGAAAGGAATACGTCCATCCATCCGTCTGTCTGTCCATCCATCCAATCTTCTGGTATGCTATCATCTACTCACTTATTATTTGCTTATTTGAAATATTCCAATCCCATACTGTCTTCCCAACTGAAATTGTCGTAGGTGCCATCAATGTCCACACAGGCATAAATTACAGCAACACAAAACGAGAAAATGTTTCAGTGCATGGAGGGTGATTTTATAATTTTCCCCTCTTTTTACCTCAGTTTGATAACTTTTATTGGGTAGAATTCAGACTACATTAACCAAATATAGCCCCACTGAACTCACTAGGAAACATACTTCTGATCTACATCCTACCGAAAGCAATGGGAATGAAACAAAGTTAACTCAGTCTGGCCTCCCATCCACAGAATTTGGTGTTAGTTTAATGCTGAATGTTCTTTTTATGAATGAGCGTGTGTCTTTTGAGCACCTGTCTGAAAGGTGGGGGACAAATCGTATACACAGTACTTTAAATAAGCATGGGTGGGATGAATTTGAACCCAGATACTTTTTTTTAAGGCAGGGATTCCCAACCTAAGACCCATGTGCACCATTTCATGTGGCCCCCCACCCCACCAAGGATGTTCAAAAACAAAATGGCTACCTTTTTGAAGCTGTTGGGACAAAATGGACACACACAACCCATCATACAGGCAGAGCAAAATGGCCATCAAGCCCTTAAAGCTGACTGAGAGAACATGACCTAGCCCCCAGCTTGAAAAGGTTGGGAACCCCTGCCTTAGATAATTCCTTGATCTTACTGGAGTGTGACTGTGAGTATGTAATGAGTCTTATGTCCTTCATTATGCAACCACTCCATAACTGTATAAAAACTGAGACCAAAGGTTAAATTTTCCTAACCAGTTTTACCATGCTAGCCTGTTTTGATTCAGAAATCAGTTATTTTAGAAATAACTTGTTCTCATTAGCATCAACAGCTGCTTAGTTTCAATCACAGCCCAATCCAACATATTATGTTCAAATAGTGATTTTATTATGCATTATAGTGAAACCCCTGTTATGTGCCTCTAAATTTGCCTTTCACTGTGGCTTCTGGGGAATGAAAAGTTTTGAATACATAAAGATCAATGAGTGAAAGATTGATTCATGCCTCCCCCCACTCACCTCATGCAGTTGATATAGAGATGGCTGTTACACTGATTTAAAAATGCATGAGCAGACCACCACCTTGATGCATTCATGGCCTCCCTGCCACTGCTGCATAATTTGATGTGGTAAACATGTGCAATGTGGATTGGCTAGGAAATAATAAACAATTTATTTATAATGAATGCTTTTCTCAGTCTATTAATCATGTCAGAACAAAATCCTTTTGGACTGAAGTATAAACAGTATCAGAGAAGTATCTATGCAATGGCAAACATCAGGAGACAGATTGGTTTTTGAGTTGCAAAAGGATTTTTGTCCCAGATTTAAAACTATTTATACCTTTACCAATTTGGCCCAACCCAAATATAGGTCTTGATCTCACATTGAGTTCTGCTAAGAGTGAGTCATCCAATCCATTTCAATAATTGGCAACTCGTGCCAGGCTTTGTAACTAAGTAACGGCTGCCAAAATTAACATGGGGTGGAGGAGGGAAATGGAGAAGAAAAGGATTTGACCTCAGTATTATAATTTTATTATTCCTGACCTTTGTTCCAACTATAGTTGAGTAGCATGGATGGCCATCTTGCTGCAGTAGGGTCACTATGTCTGAGTTGTGTGGGACACGCAGCAAAGTGAGGCAGAATTACACATGTTTCTCCCCTCCCAATGGGCTCGAGGTAATAAATAATTCTACTTTATTCTAAAGGCAACTTTGTGAGGAGGGTCATACTGAGAGGATATGGTTGGCTCAAAGTCACCCAGTGAGTTTCATGGATGGGTGGGGACTTGAAGCCAGATCTTGGGTTGTTGCCAAGCTCTGGCAATTCTGGGCAATATGTGCAAAATCCCTCCCCACAACCAAACTACACACTCAGCTGATTCCCTGACTTTTTTGGGGGGGGGACCACAGGAGTCATGTGCTTTCATTTAAAAATTGATATGAATTAAAAGTTAAAGAAGGGTTTGGTTTAAAAAATGATTTTAAAGAGATTGAGTGAGAGCTTGTTAACTGTGTTTTAGATAGGACCAGTGGTGGGAAGTCAAAATTTTTGCTACCCCTCCGTGATATCATCACAGTGTGGGTGGAGCTAAAGTCATGATGTCATGACATTGTGGGCGGGGCCAAAGAAAAATAAATAAATAAAAATAAGCACACTTCTTAATGGAGGGCAGCAGCTACTGGCCTGGGGCTGAGGAGGACTTTGTGTGCTAAAAGGACTCAGGACCAGAAAGTGACTCACGGAACTGGATCCGTACGGGTGTCACATACAGAAGGCAGATGAAAGGCCACTGCATTATATTCTCAGGACAGTCTTCATGGCTGATTGCTTTAAGCCACATGCAACTTGATGGCACAGAACATATCACAGCCTTTGACTGTTTGGATGGATCACGAGCAACTATGGGTTGTTCTGACAGAAACAGATATGTCTCAACACCTGCTTGTACTGATGTGGAAACTATATTGTGGACAAGAACATACCAGTTAGGAAAGAATATGCAGAGACAGAATGGCTTCTGATAAGAAATGGTGTCAGACAAGTACATGTATACAGTTTATCCTCTTTTCGGTTCAATCTATACATAGAACATAAGCACAAAGCCAAACTAAATTCAGCCAAACTAAATTCAGATGAAGGTGGAATGAAAACTGGAGGAAGAAACATCACTAATTTAAGCTGTACCATCTTGTTGGTATATCATATAAGGGACCCTATTTGTGGGTGCCTTCCTGTTACCCCTCACCATTTTACCTTCTTACCAGCAGCGTCTGCCCTTCCTGTTGGGGCAACTCCCCTTTATGAGTTCCCCTTGGCTCCACGGCCAGGCTAGTATCTGAATTAGGTAGCTAGATGTGGCCACAATTGTGTGGTTCAGTCAACCCCAGTCCCCATTCAAAAGACACAAAGGGTCTCAGGTTAATTAAATGTATTAAGAAATTAAAGATAATGAGTATAGCATAAGGAATCAAAGTTGCAAATCTAGTCATTTAAACTAAGTACACAAAAATAAAGAAAGCTTAACTGGTTACTTAGGCCCCTTGGCCTTATCTTACTCACAAGTCCAACCTGTGAGGCCCTCCCACTGCAGGTCCATGGTGAAAGAGAGTGATTGTTTCCTGGACAGTCATTTTATTATCCTGGTATCATTGTTCCCATGTGGGAACAATTAGTCAATAGTGATTTATTTACCTACTTCAGAGTTACATTGGAATGTGTGTACTGGCCTCCTACACATATCCCTTCTCCATTTTGAGGGAACAAGTACATGGTGAAGCAGGGAACATAGAAAAGCACATTTCAAATGGGTTTTCAATTACACAGCAATGTGTTGAAATGACTTTCAGTGAAAATGAAAGTAGAAAGTTCCAAAGGAAGACTGCTTTTTGAACACTAAGGGAAAAAATACTACAGAAGAACTACACAACTTTAAAACTAATTATGAAGAAATTGAGATAGTGAAAGATTTTGTATTTCTTGGCTCAATCATCATTCCAATGAAATCATAAGACTGAGACTTTGAAGGGTAGCAATGAAGAAATTACAAAAGATCATCAAGTATAAAGATGTTTCACTGGAGACCAAGACCAAGGTCATTCACATTATTGTGTTCCCAATCACTAAATGTGGATGCAAAAGCTGGACAGTATAGAACTCTGACAGGAGAAACATTGATTTATTTAGAGTATGGTGCTGGAGACCTTTTTGTACACACTAGATTGCCAGAAGTGTAGAGCAAGTCAAGCCTGAGTTGTCTCTGGAGGCAAAAATGATGAAACTAATGTTGTCCTACTTTGGGCACATCATGAGAAGGCAAGACTCTCTGAAAAAGACAATAATACTGGGAAAGATAGAAGTCAACAGGAAAAGAGAAAGACAAAACATGAGATCGATTGAATTCATGAGGGAAGCAACAGGCTTGTGTTTGCATGAGCTGAGCAGGGTTACTGAGGACAGGACATTTTGATGATCTTTCATTCATAAGGTTGCCATAAATTGGAGGTGATTTGATGGCATGCAACAGCAACTACAACAACAAGAGCAGCAGCAGCAGCAACAGCAGCAATAGCAACATTTCTTAGAGCAATTTCCAGCAAGCAGAAGTAGATCTGTTGAAACACCTTGCAGACTAACAGGTTTTACCTGACATAGGCTTTCATGGGGTATCGGTGTGATAATATATGTGGATAGAGCCTTTGAATGCTTATTGTTAGTCTGTGAAATGCTATAAGGTGCTTTGTTATTTTTAACCTTACAGAGTTCCTGGAAGTGTGAGAGTAAGATAATGGATGGGAGATGCTTTGATAGCTTTAAAGCGCTATGAAAATCTCCATTATTGCTGTTGCTTTGTGAGAGTTTTAGAACATTTGCAAGGAGCGGGCCCAACAATCATGCATTAAAGGTAAATGTTTCCCTTGCTCAAAAGCCAGTCGTATCTGACTCTAGGGGTCAGTGCTCATCTCTGTTTCAAAGCCAGAGAGACAGCTGTCTGCTTCTGCAGATGTTTCCATGGTCATGTGGAAGGCATGACTAGACACCGGAGCACACAGAATGCTGTTACCTTCCCACCTAAGTGGTCCCTATTTATCTACCTGCAATTTCTTGCTTTCGAACTACTAGGTTGGCAGGAGCTGGGACAAAGACGGGAGCTCATTCCATCCTGCAGTACTTGGGAATCGAACTGCTGACCTTCGGCCTCCCAGTCAGCATCTTAGAAACTTGAGCCGCTGCATTATGGGTATTTACTATAGCCATCACTCACCTCGTTGGAATCAGTATCTTTTAATATAAAGGGAAAGGGGAGAGTGTCCTATTTTGCCATTTCCCGGATTTAAAAATGCACCCTGAGTGTAAACGTTACACAAAATGATAATTATTTTCTTCTTCTTCTTCTTTCAATTTATATGCCACCCAACTCTCTTATAGAGTCTCTGAGCGGCTTGCAACAAAACAATACATCACAATTTCAATATCAAATAACAAAGTATAAATAACAAAAACATTTCAAGGAAACCCCAATCAAAATTCTAAAATATACGGGAGTCACAATGAAACAATATATCACAGTTACAAATATCATATAACAAAATATTAGATAACAAAACAATTACAAAATACTGCATCAATGCATTGTACATTGTTCTTGGACTGTCAAAATGAAGTCACTTTCTTGGCTTTGTCATTTGCTAAACTTAAGTCCTCATTGGTGAATGTTTCTGGTAGTAATTGGCAGACCAGTAAATGAGCCAGATTCTGGATCCCAGAGGAGTGAAAAGACCCTTTGGCAGGCCTCCCAAAAGATGGGAAGACCCATCATGAATAGTTTTGGTCAAGACTGGAAAAGAAGAGCACAGCAGTGAGAGAAATGGAAAATGAGTTGCAACCAGCAGAAATTTATCCCTTGATAGTTTGGTCAATCAAGAAATCAATGGCATTCCTGCTATTTTAAAAAATAGTATTTGTACTATTGGTCCTTAGGATGCTACCTTACACAGAAGTGAGACTTCATGGCATCAGTTTCTATATACAGTAATACCTCATATAACATTAGTATTGAATAACACTAAAATTGCAAAACATTAAGGAATCTGGGGGGAAGAATTGCATCAGATAACATTAAGATCCTATGGGATGCTTCAGATAACAACCGCTAAAGCCTGTGTGGTTACAATGTATCTCTATGGATCCCATAGGATTTTAACATGCATCAGATAACACTAAAAATCATATAACACCAAGACTTGTGGAACCAGGTTTTAGTGTTATATGAGGTTTTACTTGTACTAGGTATAAAGGAACAGAGTGATTGGTCAGCAGGACAGATAAGTATACAAATCAATATGACCTTACACTGAAGTCATTAATCCATTTAGACTGCTGTTATCAACTCAGCATGACAGTTGCTCTCCAGGGTTTCATGCTGTATTTTTTTCCCTAGCCCTACTTGGAAATCCCAGCTATTTCATTGGGAGTCTCCTGACCAAGTAGTAAGTGGGACTAATCCTGCTTACATTTCAAAATAAATCAGAAATAAGTGTGTGCATCGCCATGGGAGATTCACAAATGCCTTACAGATCAGTAATCAAGGCAGAGGCAATGTGAGTGAAAAGACCTTGATTTAAAAATCCAGTAAATATTTGGGAAACTGGAATATGGAGTCCAGTTCATCTCAGCCTGTGAGTTTGTATACTTGTCCATTCAATTGCATTAGCACTCAGTCAGGGTTGCTACTTCTTTTGTATTACAGATTTCTCCTTTTGTATCACTGATGAGGCAAGTATGTATAACATGATCCTCTGCATGGTAGGAATGGCTATGCCTATTAAATTTGGCTGTGCAGATGGGCGAGAATATTTATCCCCCCCCCAGCTTGTTTTAGAAGGGTTTGCCAAAATTTATGGTGTATTTGGGATGTAAAGAACTTGAGGTTTAGAGCAATTTGAATGAGATATATAATTTCTAAGAGAACTATGATGTTATTCTGGACAATGGGAATTGAAGAAGGAACCAATAGATTGAAATCTTTGCAAAACTGCTGCCTAGTACAGGAGTGGTCCACTTCAAGGCAATCAGTAATTTTTCACAGTTGACATTTAATCTATGAGTATAAATTACTTTTTTCTCTTATTATGCCTTAATTGAAGTGCAGCAATGTGAAATTTCCATACATGTAGCAAGGATGATACTAGGTTCAGTTAATTGGAATGGAATTAGACACCTCCCTTTTTAATCCATTTTCTCTCTTTCCCTCCCTCAACAAGGGAGCAGTGCTTGACATCTTGTAGTTATTTAAATGGTCATATGAAATTTGAGGGAGGCAGGGATGGGTAGAATTGCCTTTCAAATCACCATTTATCAGAGACAGTGGTAGGCATTACATTAACATGTCCTTATTAGCTCTTGCTACCCAGACAGAGAACACAGATTTTAGAACAGATACTTTTAAAAACAGGTCTTCCAGATTCAATAGCAAGCATGGCAGAACTGCAGAATGAGCCTTCATTTTGGCAGTTTCACATCTGGCCTAGACATGAAAGAAGAAGAAGCAACCATGGCTATGACTGTGCTGACTCAGGCAATTCTTGGTATTGCTGTAAAAAATAATGTTTTCAAGGTTTACTAGGTGGGGTTGATGGCTTTATAAAAGGATCAGACAAATTCATGGGAGGTATCAATGGCTGCCATTGGCTACATGCTGTTATGTTTATATAATGCTTAGTATCAATAAAAGGATGCTTTCAAACGCCAACTATTGGGAAGTACCAAATGGAGGGAGACTTCCACATCATGATCTATTTGTATGTCTTCTATCTGTTTGATTACCCTGACAAACACAATGGAGGACTAAATAAGCCTTCCTGTTTCCTTGTTGGTTTTTAACTGGTAGACTAGTTAGTTTTTCTTGGGTTGTCAAGATTTGGGGAACCTACTGAAATTTCAGTGAAATTGTAGAGTTCGTCTGCATTTTCAGGCAAAGAGAGAAATCTCAGGGTCAGCAACACTGGAGGAGAGGATAGTTTAATTGTTGTGGGTAGCTTCAAAGCCTGGCCCTCCCTCTCCACTCATGCCCAGATAGCACCGGGGCTGACTAGCTCAGCATGAATGTGTTTGCACAAGTGTTAGGTCTGTGCATGGTCATTTTCAGAAAATGTGGGGAAACTGGCAATCAAATATCCATTATCCATTTATCCTGTTTGCATGTTGACTTGTGTAGCATATGATAAAAGAAAGCACAATATTTCCTCTGTGGCTCAATTTCAGATGACATAGAGCTAATCTGCAATAATGTATACTTTATGTTGATTTCTAAGAAGCAACACATTGCTTTTAAAGGCTTCCTCCAACACATATATAATCACCTGAAGATCACACTTTTTATGCATCTTAGTAGGCTAAATGGTACTGTTACATTTCACCCACTCCTTCTCTTAAATGGTCTCACCCATTACATTTTGACACCTTGGGTCAAACCCCTGATTGGCCCAACCAGAATAAATTATTCTGTGATTAATGAGGTCTTCAGGTATAAACTGCCATTAAATGCTCCCTCTGCCCCTAATTCTGTGTCATCACTATTAAGCACCTAGATCAGCTTGTCTTATTTTTGCAATGAAGCTCAATGTCTGTTTCACCTTGGCTTGTATATTATTTTTAAAATGAGAGTGGCTGGAATTGAATCAATGCTTTATCTACTTGCCTGCTTTATGAAAAACGATTCCCATCTTCCCTAAGTGAAAACTGAAATGTCCGTAAGCAGAGCAATCGCCAACGAGACAAGATTCTTGATAACAGACAAATTTGCTGGGGAGCTTCTGTAAAGTGGGAGAGCGCGTTCTCTTAATCCACAGTGACAGAAATACTACTCTGGATTCTTTCCGAAGCATTTGCTCTGCTTCTGCAAACAAAAGCAAAATAGAACAGCATAAAACAAACTCACCCTTTCCTATGTATGAATTCATTATAGAGCAAAATCTTTCAGTCCAAACTGAGAAAGCGCATACAAGTCAGTCTGAATAAAATACTTATTTCCAAGGCTGCAGTTGGAAATGAATACAGTAGGATTATGTGCAGGCATTTATATTTGGAATTTCCCAGTGGAAAACCAGTGCAAAAATAAAGGACTGTAAATGGGCAAATGAAGCAATTCCTTTGCAGGTTCAAATGGAAGGGGGTGGACTTTATTGATCGACTGAATGATTTTATTTCTACCCTGCCTTGTTCCATTCAGAGGGATTCATTACCAGGAAAGTGTCTGTTGTTATTTTTACAAGACTAGTACATTAGCTGTTAATGTTATCCGCTGCTTGTGAGTAGAAAGTAAATGAAGTACTATTGATATAGCATTCTAATAGGGTATTTTTAAAAAGAAAAAACCAATTAAAATAGCCAGTGGCCAAAAATGCACCTAAATTCCTCCCCTGAACAACAGCGACCGATGCTGCTGCTGCTTCTTTCATGTCCAAGTCAAACTTTGAACTGCAATATTGAAGCCACCTTCTTGGCTTTGTCATTGTCCAAAATGTAATCTTCATTGATACATGTTTTTGGTAGTAACCGGCAGACCAGGAAATGAGCCGGATTCTGTCTCTCTCCACATTCACACAGCCTGTCTGCCAACAGACCTCACTTCAGCATGTTGGTCTTACATTTTGGGACTTCAACCCTCAACCTGTTCAGGGGTCCCCAAGTGATGAAGGGGAGGTAGAGTTCCTCAGCTATATCCTCATTTAATGTTATTCCTTATATACTAAGCTCCTTCCTCCATCTTCTGATTTGATTTTGCTCTTGTATACCCTCAAGAATGCTTGTTCTTGCCATAAAGCTCTTCCTTGAACTAAGTCAGTGGACTGAGTAAGGGTACACAGAAAGAACCTCCTTGAAGATTGTGGATATTTTTTTTATATTCCTGAACAACAACGGCAACCTTGTTTTGCCAGCTAATCTTTCTCATATCAGATCAAACCAAACGAACTGAACCTGTGCTCTACCCATTGCCATAGGTGAGAAGAAAAGTGCCCTGGCTGCCTCTATCATAATTGTCAACCCACCCTTCCCTCTGCTTGCTCAACCCCCCACAGCCTTCCCCCATTGCATCACATGCCCACTTTGGTCCCTGCCCCTACCACCTTGGTTGCTCATCTCTGTTTGGATTCCTTCTCCCTTGCCTTCTCTGCCTGTCTCATGAGCCTCATTTGCTGGCCTGGGATTCCTACTTCCAGAACCTGCCCTCTTCTGAAAGCCAGCAGGCTGTGTGGAGATGTAGCATAGGTGAGGAGATTAGGAAGGGAGATATGGAGGAAGGGATAGAAGTGAGCAAATATAGGAAAGCTATTGGAAGGCTGTAAAATATAATCAGGTGGCAGTGATGGCTGGCTGATTCTGCCCAGAAAGTCACAAGTGTTTTTTATGTGGCCAGGGGGCGGGGGAGGCTTTTAGTTTGTTCTCACTGGAGCATTACAAAAGTAATATTACTGGGTTCCACTAATCAGAGAGTCTGATGTCTGATTTTTGCTTCAGTGCCCTACATAACTTTATAGACTGGGGGGGGGGGCACGGCAGAATCAGAAACCTACAGTATGTTCATCACAGCTGGCATTTATCCCCATAAAGCAGGGGTTCCCAACCATTTCACACCATGGGCTGGACGATGCCCCCTGGACAGCTGAGTGGTCACACGGTTTCTCCTGCCATAAACACTACCATAAAATGCATCTGCGGCTGTTGTAAATGCATTTCACAATGCATGTACAACAGGCATGGGTGCATTTACACCAGCGTTTATGCATGCACTGGTGTGTTTTATGGCTCTTGTAAATGCGTCCACCTCTGGTTGAAGCAAGGGTGGCAGTAGGCCACATGAAATGGTGCCACCCCTGCCATAAAGGATCAAATCCAGGATTTAACTAGACAACCATTTCCAATCATACCAAAATCCATCTGGGTATCAATTTCTTGTTTTCAAACAGCTTAGGTTGGCAGGAGCTGGGTCAGACTCCGTCACATGGTGCACGGGCCTCAAAACTGCCAACCTTCAAACATCGCCATGCTCAGTGTCGAAGCCTCTAAGCTACTGCTGCCCTCACCATTTGGGTATCAAGGTCTTTTCAGTGTTGCAATAATTCTAGACAGCATCTCAGTGGTGTAGCATGGGTTTCAGCCACCCGGGGCACAGGCCAAACTCACCCCCCTTCTAGGCTAACCGCCCCCTAGTCCCCTATTTATAGTCTTGCAATATCTTGCCCTCCAACTGCTAAGTTGGCAGGAGCTGGGACAGGTGGGAAGGACTGGGGGGCCCACGCACACCCAGCAGCACTGCAAGGCAGGGGGAGAGGCAGGAAGAGGTGGTGGAGATGCAGGAGCAGCTCAACTCCTTTCGTAGGAGCAGAGCCGGTCCGGACCACGGCTCGTCGCAGTGGAGAAGACAAAGAGAAGGGAGAGTTCCGGTGGTACTTGCATGGAGGCCGCCCCCCATGCTACGGTACTGCAACATCTCTATTTCTATGACTTTTATTTAAACACATTGCTCCTATTTTCCATAAGTACCAAGTATTTCAAAAGTTGTGAAACATTCAAAAATCTGAGCATCTCTCCCTTAGGAGAGGGACAGGGGAAGTTAAATTTATTTTTGACTCTGCAAAACTACCAGTACTGCACACACTTCTATTTAAAGCAGCCTGTAGATTCTTAAAATATGTTTGTGCTGAAATGAGAACCTTCCTGAAAAAGGTCTAGAAACTCAAGGAGGGTGAATGCGAGATAGGGGAAAATTAGAAAGAAAAATTTAGAAACCACAGTCTACCTGATGTGAACAGCCTGTTCCTAAGGATGTTTTCAAGAGAGAAAAGGACAACTGTGGCTTCATTACATGCAGATGTATTATGGCACATTGTTTTCTTGTTATTTATTTTATTTCAACTATGCATGTAGGTTTAATGTTTGTTTACCCATCTTGGGATTGAATGTCAAATGCATGCAAGGGGAAATGGATGGAGACTCCTTCCCCACCTCAGCTTCTCCAACTCAACTGTACTCTCTGAGTCCATGCAGGTCATAGAAGGTACTTAGGGGAAGCATTAACAGCTTGTTCAAGCAACCCAGCAACAGATCCTCTGGGAAGGGAACCTGTACAATGTTAAAAGAAGCCAGGTTGTTTGTACTAGCTTACACTATAGCAAATGTGCGTGAGATCGATATTGCTTTGAAAGGGATGTAGGTTGCACTGGGAGACCAGGTCTCCACCATTGGGTTGGAAATGATGTATCTACACCGCTAGACACCTGCACCAACCAGCACAAAATAAATAATAAAAACACAGAGACACATAGTGTACATTTGTTCTCAAGAATGAAGATTCCCTTGCAGTGGATATTTATCTTTGTGCTCCAAAGGCCACAGTAGGATAGAGCTTTGGGTTTATTTAAGCCTCAGAAAAATATAAAGGAATGAAGAATGAAGAAAACCTGGAAGACATTTACTGTGTCTGTAATTGCAGAGAAACACACTGGCTATCAGTCAGTTGGGACCTTGGCCACGCAGCCTGCTCAATAAGAAATAGTCCTCAGGGTAGGACTGTGGGAATTACCCTTGTTTGGGAAATCCTGGATAAGATCCAAACAACATGAGATGCTTCTGAGAGCCATGTCACTATGCCAATATGACATGGGAAGTGCTGCTCAGGGTCTAAAGTCAGCCCTCTTACTAGAGAAATCTGAATTAAGATTGGCCAGGCAGGAACTGAATTTGCAGCTTTTCAAGTGCAAAGACCTGATCTATGGTCACACATGCTGATGGCAACAATACTGCCAAGACTGCAAGAAAGGTAAGCCCCAGAGTACTCGTGCAGCTTACTGCTGAGGAGATCTGTAAAGAATTCCTCTTGTTCTTATTTCCAGATGGCATTTTTGCAATCTGCTCAGGCTGCAAGGGGAAGCAAGTTCAGAGTTATATAGTGTACAAATGTGTTGCATGTTGATTTTGGTAAGAAGCAGCAGCAAACAGAGCTTTATAAACCTTTGGATCTGTTGGATAGATATCTTTGGCTTCCCAATGCACTTAAAACCAGGTGCTCCCAATGTTTTTCCACCAGGGACCAGTTTCTGCCACCGATGCTCAGCTGTGTGGGCTGGAGGCATGGATACACCCACTGTTTATGTTTTTGGTAGTGGCACCAATCATGCCATTTTTGTGGCTTCTTGTACGGTCTCTGCCACTTCCCAGAGCAGTGGGAAGCTTTTTGTAGCATTTTTGCTCCATTTTGGTGTTGGCACCAGAAGTTCCGAAAATGCAGTGGAGAAGCGGTGGGACAAAATCCCAAAATGGAGCAAAAATGCTCTGAAAAGCCTTCCACCACCCTGTGGTCTGTGCAAGAAGCCGCAAAAATGGTGCAACTGCCACCGCCACCGCCACCATGGTAATTGATGTATTGTGACTTCCAGTGGTGGTGGGAACTTCTGGAAGTGCCAGGGTGGTCACCAGAGGCCGTATTAATGAGCCATAGGTTGGTAACCCCTGACTTAAACCCTTGGTTTTCAGTAGTGGTTGGTGAAATTAAGGCAACAGTCTGCATGTAGGTTTCTGGGCTACTCTTCAGGTGTTTCCAAGTACTGTATTCTTGTCTATCTACATTAAAAATATACTTCAAAATTTATGCTCCCTGAAGCAGTTGGGTAGCTAGCATTGTCTACTAGGCCGAAGAGCCTGCAAACTTGACCAGCAGTTGGTACCCTTAGAGAGCCTTTCCGGTCTGTTCTAATGGGATGGACTAATATCCTTTGGGGTGATGTGGTTTCTTAAGTGATTTCTGCCACAGGTTTCTCACATGATTTGGAAATTATTTGGAATCATTTGATAACATCCAAGCACTGAAGCAAGACCTTGGTTGTTTAAGCCCTATGTCTACATCTATTTTTTATGGGAAGGAGACAACATGAACACTTAAGTTTGAAATTAGTCCTGGACAACTTCTGAATCTATCAATATTGTGACATCTCTGATTGTATTACCAATTTGCATTAGAAGCTAATGGAGCCATTCCGTTATAGTTTAAATGATTTTATTAATACTATGCGTTTGTTTGCATATAGTTTCCACTTTTAAAAAACCCAAGATAGAGCACAATAAGATCATAAAACATAGTCTTATGTTATTTTTTTCCACTTGGTTTTAAGAAAACGAGTTGTACTTAAATGCTATAAATAACAATACATGTACATTGTAATAGGGATATGGGTCTTTTAAAAACTAAGAAAATATATTGATTCAAAGGTGGAAATGTTGTATACGTTGAGCAGGGGATTGGGCTCAATGACCTCACAGGCCCATTCCAACTCAACTATTCTATGAGCCTGTGAAAGCACTTCCACCAACACACTGCACTACAGTTGCAATGGGAATAGTATGACCAATTATTCAATCAAGTTACACAGTTCCCTGTGGCTGAACATAACACCTGACACATTTACATGTCTGCAACTTTATATTATGGCTGCATGAACGAGATTTTGCCTGATATATATTAAATTGCTCAAATATAAATGCCAGACTTTTGTATGTCACAGAGCTCTACAAGGTATCAGAATGAGATCTTCTGTAAATGGCTTCAAGAATGCGTGGTCCTAGACTCTATTCCTTTTTTCTCCCTATTATCTTTTGCTAATAAGATGCCATCTCTAGCACCCATTAATAAAAGGGCACAGTAGATAGACCATCTCCTTTTTGATTAAACAGTGGAATGAAAATTTTGTCCACTCCTCCTCATAATTAAAAGTTGTTTCCTCTTTTTTTGCAATTAAGCTCAGTTATGAACCAAACTACTCCTTAAAAAGAACATTAATGAAAGGTCTGACTTTTTTTTGTCTTTCTAAAGCATCATATAGACCATTGCCCTCTGGAAAAGTTGATGGATTTGATCCAAGTACTCCTCTGCTTTGATTGATGAGCAAGAAGGTTAGAGATCAACATTTGCAATTTCCACAGCCATATCTGCACCTCTTAAACAAAGTTTGCTAATAGCACCAGAAAGAGACTTTAAACTGCAGAATGGCACAGACTAGAAAGACAAGTCTTAATTTGGGATCCCCTTGGAGTTTATACATATATTAAGCAGGAGAGTAAAAAAATGTTTGGCCAGTGCCTTATTTATGGTAGCTACATTTGGTCTGCTTCCAGGCAAAGTTCAAGTGCTGGTTTAGATCTCTAAGGCCCTATATGACCTGGGCCCAAACAAGAGCCTCCTCATATCAGCCTCACTGGATAGTAAGATCTTCAGAGGAGATCCTTCCATTGGTTCCACCAACCTTAAAGACGCACCTGGTGAGGACATGAATGAGAGCAGTTTTGGTGGGCTGTTTGCAGCTGGTAGAAGTTCCAAACCCGGAAAACCGAGTCCAACATTCTCCCTATTTTTCTAACACCCTTAGTCCAAGGGCCTTCTTTAAACTAGCTGCCAGGGAAGACATTTTGATAGAGAATGTTGTACTTTTAAATATCTTTTTAAAATGCACTTTTTAATATGGTTTTTACTCACTTTTTTAAAAAAGTTGATATGCTTATTTGCTTGTTAGGATAGCAATGTATTGTAATGTTCTGGCACATTTATCTTTAAATGTTCTGTGAGCCACCTTAGGTCACATTATTAGTTTAGAAAAAGGCAGGATATAAATAGCACAAGTTAACATATGAATGACAGGCTATCTTGACATGACGAGGTAGCCTGCCAAGGTTTCTCAAACTGCCACAAGAGTTCTTGCCACTGTTTTTATCCCATCCCAATTCCATTGTCAATGCAAATATAGATGAAAAATCAAGGAAAGGAAAAAGATATATGATGACACCACATTGGACCAGATTTGGTGATCTACTGACTCCCCTTCCTGCCATTTGGGTGGAAAATGTAAATGCTAAATTGGGTAAATACCTTTCCTGTGGTCTCATAAATTATCAGTATAGATGTCTTGAGCTGAAACATTCCTTCTGCCCCATCCCCCACCCAATTAAAGTAGATTGCAGTTAGCCTTCCACTTTGTACTGAAAGCAGCCTGTCTTCCTCAAAAGCACCTGCATAATACATGCAGTCATTTATCATGCATAACGTTATTATAATAAACACCAAAAGATTTGTAGTTGGAATGATGAGTCACTTGTAAATTGTTGCCAAGTGGATAAAGAACACAATGTATTTACATAGTGCTTAACTCCTGCTACATTTGGAAGTAGTTGCCTGATGATAACGGCACAACAAGCATAATCTGAAATGCAACATGCTAAATCCTTCTCTCTCTCTCTCTCTCTCTCTTGTTTTTAACTTGCAGGTTTCTTGAGCACGGGAGATCAAGCAGCAAAAGGAAATTATGGGCTTCTTGATCTCATTCAGGCCTTGAGGTGGACTAGTGAAAACATTGGGTTCTTTGGGGGTGATCCACTGAGAATAACTGTTTTTGGATCTGGCGCCGGTGGTTCATGTGTGAATCTCTTGACTTTATCCCATTATTCTGAAGGTAACCGTTGGAGCAATTCAACCAAAGGTATTATTGCAGGTTGCAAATTTTGACAATTTTAGTGTCTGCATGCCACCATCATGACTTCTATGTGATGCTTTTGCATATATGTGTATCTTGATGTATATAGGGAATAGCTAGTCAATTCAATAATTAGGTGCTGCGATGGGATGTAACTGGTTCTCACCAGTTCACTGGAACCGGTAGTAACTTTTCCCAGTGTCCCGGAGAACCGGTAGCAGCTTTTGGGGGAAAACACCTTTGGGGCTTACCTTTTCACTGGTGTGCATGCACGCCTACACTGCGTGGCGCGTATGCACGGCCTCCTTGCTGTCCTCCCAAGCGGGGAGGAGGAAGAGAAGCTGCTAGCCTGAAGCTCCCTATAGCCTACTCCCCAGGGTAAGTGACTCACCTTTGGATGTGGTGTGTCTGTGTGTATTTTAATGTGTACCTTTACTTATATTGACATACTACCACAGTTCCTAAAAAGGCCTGGTGGCCGGCAGACCTGGCAACCTGGCTTGGGGTTTTTAAGCAAAGTCTTGGAGTTACCTCATCAATAAGCTACACCTGTGCTGTTCCAATTGCTGTTCCAATTAGAGAACCCTTAAGGAGGTACAGCTGTTTTACATTTACATTAAAGCATATTATCCTAGAGAACTGGTTAGGCAAAGACTTAGTACCTAATTTCTTTAACTGTTGAAAAGTAGAAAAGTGCCCAAAAGAAGCCATCTTGTGGTGAGTTCATTCTGTAGTTCCTTCCATCTGACGTAGTGTGAGAAAGATTAGCCAGAATAAGCTTTAAGCTCTGGTTTAAAAGCTCTGGTTGATTTGTGTTTGGGGTGGGTGGGTGTATTTTAATGTATTTTTTATTTTATTTATTTATTTTATTTATTTACGGGTTTGTGTTGTGGGTGGGTGGGTGGGTTGAGGTGTGTCTGTGTGTGCTCATTTTTATTTTATTTTATTTTATTTCACCCCGCCCACAATGTCATGATGTAGGCTCCACCCATGACATCATGACATTAACACATGTAAAATCAACCCACTAATTCATGAAACTTCACACTCCATGTACCATGTATTTTTCTTGCAAAAGAATTTTTCCATAGTCCTAGAGAGGGAGAGGGAAAAGGAAAGAGAGACTTGGCAACATGAATGGGGATATATGAACTTCTGCAATTTATATTTGAACACACTAATAGGAAGGTCTAAGTAGCCCCAGTATCAAATAATGTAATTGCTACTTTATTTTAAATGGCAACAAGTGTTCATTATTATTACGTTCATTTGTACCTCCAGGAAATTTTGAGTTGACAGGGGGAAAATACTTTTTTGTTTATTTCATTTTGCATTTTTGAACCCCCTTTTTGAGCAGAAATATCCCTCAAGGTGGTTTACAGAATTAGAGAGGAAAAACACAGACAATTACAGAAGTACCCATAACAGGTTCTCCTCAGAATTGAGGAGAGAGCCAGGATGCCTTATAAACAAAACACAATTTATTAGTTATTGTTGGCATTCAACAAACTGAGGCCATTATTAAATAGAGCATTAAACTTATGACTCTACTGATGACTGTCTAATAGGTAATACCTCATGAATAAAGAGGCTAGTGAATGTGCCATAGTTGTTAACCCTCCCTTTTGCCTTCCTTTGCATGATGTAGAAGCAGTTGCTAAAGACATGTTTTGCCCATGGTGCTGGAATATGGAGTCACCCAATAAGCTTGATGGTAAAAGAACTGGGAAAGGAAATATTTCACTTATTTAATTATTTTATTTAAGTGAATTTATATATCACCCGTTTGGTCAGAAGACCACACAGGGTGGTGAACATGGCACTTACTTACACTAGGGAATTTGCTTGCCCCAGCAATCTTTTTTATTTATTTATTTATTTATTTGACTTATACCTTGCCCATCTGGGATGAACTCCACTCTGTGTGGCGCACAATGTTAAAAAAGCAGAACAAACACCATAAAACCATAGAAACCCCCCCCCATCCACCCAGTCCACTCAGCACTGAGGGGCACTAGCTCAAGTGGACATGATAGGAGGATCTCCTATCTAAACTTCAACAAGCTGCCAAAGGCCTCCTCAAAAAGAAGTTTTCAGTTGCTTCTTAAAGGACCCTAAAGAGTCAATCAAATACAGCTTCCCCAGGTAGAGCATTCCAGTTAGCCGGAGCCACCACTGAGTAAGCTCTCTGGAGGGTAACTTGGAGTTGAGGTGTAAGAGAAGAAAGGGTGAAGCAGGCCTGATTTCTGAGGGGTGGACAAATGGCTTGCACAATTCAGAGGCAACTATGCAGGCATGGCAAGCTTCCTTCAAGCCTCAGAGGCAGCATATCTATGGATATGAATTTGTTGGAACAGCAGGAGAAGCCTATTGCCTTCAGGTCCTTATCGCAAGCCAGCCAAGACAAACAGGGAGCTGGAACAGATTGGGCTTTTACGTTGGGATGGAGGTGAAGCAGCACCATTCCTGCTTACCAATAGCAATTAGACTTACCACCTCACAGCATTTAAAGCACTCTCTGGGCATTTCACAAGATAATTAGCATTTTCCCTCAACATGCTGGGTCCTCTTTTTAGTGGTCTCAGAAGGATGGGAGGCTGAGTCAGCCTGGATCCCCATAAGGATTGAACTCACAATGCTAACAGAGTTTTGGCTGCAGTACAGCAGTTTATGCCCTGCACCACAAGTGCTCCTTTCCTCAGGAGCTGTGTGCAAAAATTTGCATCACAGACTTCATATAATGGCACTCATAAGCATCCTCTCTATCCATCTTTTCTGTTCTTTTATCTTTTCTTTTCCTAAGGGTGTCTTGTTTGGAAGAAAGCCAGTGACATTCCCAATATACTTGAAGCCAAGTATATTTCATCAGTCATCAAAAGCCTGTGAAGGGTGGGTCTGGGGCTTCTTTAAAGAGTGAAAAATGTCTGGTGGAAAGTTCAGTGACCCTGCCCTCTCTTTCAAACCGAATGGCAGAGGCACTGTAAACTGTTGGTTACTGTGAAGAAAATGAGCACTAAGTCGAGAAGCCCTTTGTCTGACTCTGTTCTGAATTTCATTCAGTGTCTCTCCAAGAAAGAGCAAGTGTAGACCTTTTATTTTTAGATGTGAGATCCAAAATTGGCAAAGTATCACGCTCACTCCCCCCCCCCCAATCCTGCGTGCTTTGTGTTTCTCTTGTCTCCTATAGAAAAGGCAGACAGTAAGAAAACTGGGATCATTGACTTGAAAAAGAATTCAACTTTATTCCTACACCTTGTTTGCTTCTCTATTTCAGTTTTATTTTACTTATGCTCAACTGGGGTGGGAAGGATACAAAAATATTCTACCATAAAAGTTGGGACAGTTTTTTAAAGATGTATTAAAGCACCACTGTATGAAAGAACAGTAAAGAAGCTGTTATCAGAATTAAAATAAACACCAGAATAGTTAAATAAAACAATGTCCAAATGGTAAAAAAAAAAACCTGGGAGAAAGAGGTCTTTCCAAGAGTGTTTCGTGATGCCACTGAACTGGGGACCATGGTGGCTTAGTGGTTAAGACAGTGAACTTGATGACTGTAAGGTCAGCAGTTCAAGACCCAAGTAACACATGACAGAGTGAACTCCCATCTTTGTCCGAGTTCCTGCCAACCTAGGAGTTCAAAAGCAAATCATGCTCAAGATCCTACAAGCTAGGCTTGAATAGTAAGTGGAGCTGTGTTGACCACAATGAACTGTGGCAAATACTGAAAGAGATGGGAATACCAGACAACCTCATCTATCTTCTGAGAAATTTGTATGTGAGCCAACAGTTAGGACAGACAAGATTCTTTCTTGTGGTGGGAAATGCTTGTATGGTGTCCAGTGCAGAGGGCTGGTTTTGTAGAAGAGGTCATTCTGGATCTTCTAGAGCTAATCTGAATAATCTATTGTTGCTGATGGCTGTGGGAAGCTGTATTGTTGTGCTTGCTTCTTGTCTGTCATTTTGCTTGAACATACCCTGCTCCCTTTGACCCCTGAATTTGATGTATAAAAAACATGCCTGTAAATTTCACTCCTTGTCTGAAGAAGCGGACTTGATCCACAAAAGCTAACAATAAAAATATAGCAGTTAGTCTTTAAAGTGCTACAGTGCTTTTTTATTTTGTTTTGTTTATTTTGTTTTGTTTTCTGATATTCCATAAAAGATGTAACTGTTCACATCTTTCTTTTTTTATTGGTTTCAGTGCTTTCTACTTATGAATAAATTACATAGTGAACTGGAGCCTCTAGTAAACAACAGTTAGATTCTATTTTGTGTTTACTGTTGGATTTACATATTGTTCATCAACTACCAGGGCAGACGAACAATATGTAAATCCAAAAATGTGCAGGTCCGGGACATCATACAGGAGGCAGCAAAGAAACCATACAAAAAGAAAAGAAGTGTAAGAAAGAAAAGTGGCTCTCTGATGAGGCTCTTAAAATAACAGAGGAAAGAAGGAACACAAAAGCCAAAGGAGAAAGGGAAAATTTCATTCAATTGAATACAGACTTTCAAAGAAAACCAAGGAGAGATAAGGAAACCTTCCTAAATGAACAGTGCAAAGAAACAGAGGAAAACAACATACGAGGCAGGACTAGAGATCTTTTTTTTAAAAATGGGGAAATCAAAGGAACCTTTAAAGCAAAAATGACCAAGATAAGCGACAAAGATGGTAAAGAGTTAGCTGATGCAGAAAAGATTAAGAAAAGATGGAAAGAGTAAACAGAGGAGCTCTACAAAAAATACTTCAACACCCCTGATAATCACAATGATGAGGATTTTGAACTTGAGCCAGACATCCTAGAGAGAAAAGTCAGGAAAGCACTGCAAACAACAAAGTCAGTGGAGATGATGGTATCCCAGCTGAATTTTTCAAAGCCTTAAAACATGATGGTATCAAATTATTGCATTCAACATGCCAGCAGATTTGGAAAATACAACAATGACCACAGGATTGGAAAAGATCGGTATACGTTCCAATCCCTAAAAAGGGTAATGTCAAAGAATGTTCAAATTATCAAACAATTGCACTCATCCCGCAAGCTAGCAAGGTCATGCTCAAGATAATACAGGATAGACTGCAGCAGCAAGCGGAGAGAGAACTACCAGAAGTGCAGGCTGGGTTCCAAAGAGGCAGGGAAGCTAGAGATCACATTGCCAACATACATTGGATCATGGAAAAAACAAAGGAATATCAGAAACAAGTCTACTTCTGTTTCATTGACTACACCAAGGCCTCTTAGACTGTGTGGATCACAACAAAATGTGACAAGTAATTAAAGAGAAGGGAATACCAGGACACCTTATATACCTCATGAGAAATCTGTACATGAATCAAGAAGCAACAGTTAGGACAGAATACGGAATGATGGAGTGGTTTGGAATAGGAAAAGGTGTAAGACAAGGCTGCATTTTATCACCCTGCTTATTCAGCTTATACACAGAGCACATAATGCACAATGCAGGGATGGAGGAATCACAGTTTGGGATCAAAAGTGCTGGGAGAAACATCAACAATTTAAGATACGCAGATGACACAACCCTAATGGCAGAAAGTGAGGAAGACAGTGGCGTTGCGCAGTGTTCAGCCGCCTGGGGCGAAGAAGAAAATCGCCGCCCCCCCAGCTCCCCGCTGCCGCCGGGGGGGCCCCCGGACCCAGGCAGAAGGCGCCCCCCTGCTGAATAGCGGCGCGTGCGCCGCACACCTCCGCCCGCTCGCCCTCCAGGGGCCCTCCGTCACCCACCCCCAACGAGCGCACCTCCACCTCCGGCAACTCGCTCGCCCGGCTGGCCTTCGGGGGCTCTCCTGGCGGGCAGCCCACGTGTGCGCGCACGCTACCCACCTCCTCCTGCCCAGCCAGCCGCCAGGGGCTCCCCGCCACGGCGCCACCCACCCCCGACGAGCGCCCCGTCTGATGGCAAGCTGGGTGCGTGGCTGGGCGGGCGGAGGCGAGCAGCGTGCGCGGACACGTGCACGCAGGGCGCCCGCCAAGGGCGGGCGGTGGAGAGCCCCCGACGGCCAGCCAGGTGGACCGAGGCGAGCAGCACTTGCCAGCAAAACGGCCGCCCTCCGCCTGGGAAGTCCTGCTTCCTAAGCCCGGCCCCAGGCAGAGGGAGGCCAAACTGGTGGGGACATTTTGCCGCCCCCTGAAATCCGCTGCCCGGGGCATCCGCCCCCCCCCCCACGACGCCACTGGAGGAAGATATAAAGGAGCTGCTGCTTAGGTTGAAAGAAGCGAGTGCAAAAGCTGGGTTGAGACTCAATATAAAGAAAACCAAGATCATGGCAACAGGCCCTATCAGTCCCTGGAGAATAGATGGGGAAGAAGTAGAAGTAGTGACAGACTTTATGTTTCTAAGGATCAAAGGATCACTGCAGATGGTGATTGCAGCCATGAAATAAAAAGTCTGGGGGGGCATTGCATTGCCACCCCACGCAAAGTGCTGCCCAGGGCGGGCCACCCCCTCCCCCCATGCTATGCCTTTGGCTAGATGGTATTGTAGTTGCAATGGGCACAGAGCTGGGTGGATTAAGGAAGATGATGGAGGACAGAGATACCTGGCTGTCAATGGTCCATGGGGTCAGAAAGGGTTGGAATTGACTGTGTGGCTGAACAACAATAAATGCTAGTTTAAAAATGTGAGCCCTCAGAGTAACTAGTTAAAAATAGCAAGTTACTTGCAGTTAGTTTCCCGTAGTGGGTAAATGTCCCTCTTCTTTGCAGTGGGACTAAGTTATAAAAACTGTTTTTACACTGATGCTATTAAGTGATGTAAAAGAAATAGCATATAGATCAAACACTGCCATGTTTGTGTTTTGTTACCTGCACTGATGTACCAAAGAAGTGCATGGGATGACAGTGTGTTTAATATCATCGTCCATTAACTTTTAGTATGTTGGTTTTTTTAAAAAATGACTATTGCTTATGAGAACAAGAGTAAATAGATTCTTATGTACAGCAATGTAACTACATAGAAATAGTCAACATTCTGAGGTGTTGGACAAGAACTAAAACAAATTTTGTCCTCTCTCTCTCTCATAAACACACATACACACTTTTATTATTATTATTATTATTATTATTATTATTATTATTATTATTATTATTATTATTATTATTATTATTATTATTATTATTATTATTATTATTATTATTATTATTATTATTATTATTAAGCTGCCTAGAGTCAGGTTCGCCTGATTGGGGCGGGATAATAAATAAATAAATAAATAAATAAATAAATAAATAAATTATTATTATTATTATTATTATTATTATTATTATTATTATTATTATTATTATTATTATTATTATTATTATTATTATTATTATTATTATTATTATTATTAAATTTATATGCCACCCTACTCGGGCCCTATTATTTTTTCTGTTTTTCTATTATTACTGTTTAATTTTTAAAAGTGTCCCTCTTTTGAAAGAAGTGAATTTAGCTTTGTGGTTTAAAGTCTTCATCTATTTTTTAACCTAATCCCACCTTTTTTGAAGTTTTGGCTACATTTTGCTGTTTACACCCACACTTTCTGAATAAGAACCTTTCTTTCTAGATTCTTCCTTAACCCAGATATGCAAAAGTAGTTGGGATTGTAACTGATTCAGGCAGCAGTCCTGCAACCCATCTACTGGACTCCATGGTTTGTGGGCTAGTGCAGGATATTATCTTGCTGGCAACAGGTGATTTACACAAATGGTGGTCCTTGTTTTCTAGCAGGAGAATGGCCACAATGCT
Organism: Furcifer pardalis; assembly: GCA_030440675.1. Taxonomy (NCBI): domain Eukaryota; kingdom Metazoa; phylum Chordata; class Lepidosauria; order Squamata; family Chamaeleonidae; genus Furcifer; species Furcifer pardalis. The sequence continues at coordinate 280,159,765 of CP126890.1, forward strand.
CCAATTTTCAGTCATTTAACACATTCAGACCTAAAGCATTTGGGAGGAACAGAGATCTGAGGACATTTTGAAGGGAAATCAGGAAAGTTAATCTCACAGCTCCTTGTGGTCAACAGAAAGCCCAGGAAAAATTCCTTTCTCCTCACATTAAGACTTCTATATGCCATACTTTTTTTTTTAACTCTGTGACAATTTTCTGAAGTTTTTCACATCCATACATTGAGTTTGCAGGCTCCAAAACAACTTCACACCTAGAAATGTTCCTGATAAACTGAGGAAAATTTATACCACCCATAGAGGAGAAAGACTCATGCTTCCACTTTTTGCAATGGCTGGTATGAGCCTCTGGAGCCAAAATAACGAGTTGAATCTCCTACATAGATTACTCTCCTATGATAAGGAGGAAAGAATTAGCAGCAGACACCGAGAGAACTAAGCAAGAAAATACTCTGTATGGATATGAGCCTCAAGTCGACCGACTCTGATCGAGGAAGGGCTTTATGGCAACAACAAACATTCTTGAGAGTATGCAAAAGCAAAACCAAATTAGAAGATGGAGAAAGGAGCTCACTGGACAAGGAATAACATTAAAGGAGGATATAGCTGAGCAACTCAACCTCTCCTTCATCACTTGGAGAACCCTGTATAGGCTGAGGGTTGGAGACCCTAAATGCAACACCAACATGCTCAAGGGGGGGCTGTTGGTGGATTTTGAAAGAAATAGAATCAGGCTCATTTCCTGGTTTGCTGATTAATACCAGAAACATGTAGCAATGAGGACTTAATTTTGGCCAATGACAAATCCAAGAAGGTGGCTTCAATTTGGCAGTTCAAAGTCTTACATAGCAGTGATGGGATGTAACAGGTTCTCACCAGTTCACCAGAACCAGTAGTAACTTTTCCCAGTGTCCCACAGAACCGGTAGCAGCTTTTGGTGGGAACCACCTTCGGGGCTTACCTTTTCACTGGTTACCCTACTGTGCATGCATGCCAAGCACTTGGTATGCATGCACGCCTACAGTGCTTGGTGCGCATGCACGGCCTCCTTGCTGTCCTCCCAAGTGGGGAGGAGGAAGAGAAGCTGCTAGCCTGAAGCTCCCTATATCCTGCTCCCCAGGGTATGTGACTCACCTTTGGATGTGGAGTGTCTGTGTGTATTTTAATGTGTATTTAATACTGTAACCACACAGGCTTTTGCGGTTGTTATCTGAAGCATCCCATAGGATCTTAATGTTATCTGATGCAATTCTTCCCCCCAGATTCCTTAATGTTATGCGATTTTAGTGTTATTTGATACTAATGTTATATGAGGTATTACTGTACCTTTACCTTTATTGATGTACTGCCACAGTTCCTAAAAAGGCCTGGCGGCCGGCAGGCGTGGCGGCCTGGCTTGGGGTTTTTAAGCAAAGTCTTGGAGTTACCTCATCAATAAGCTACACCTGTGCTGTTCCAATTGCTGTTCCAATTGGAGAACCCTTAAGGAGGTGCAGCTGTTTTACATTTACATTAAGGCATATTTTCGTAGAGAACCGGTATGATGACCATATCCATCTTACAACATGGTGGTGCCCAGGCACTTATACTTACTGGTAAGTGACGGGTTTGTGTTTAGGATGGGAGGGTGGGTGGGTTGATTTATGTTTTTTGTATTATGTTATGTATTTTAATGTATTTTTTATTTATTTATTTATTTTATTTATGGATTTGTGTTGTGGGTGGGTGGGTGGGTTGAGGGGAGGTGTGTGCACGCTTATTTTTATTTATTTTTTATTTTTTATTTTTTTCCCCTTTGGCCCTGCCCTCGACTTCATGACGTTAGCTCCGCTCACTGTGATGATGTCATGGCGGGGTAGTAAATTTTTTGACATCCCACCACTGTTACATAGGCATGAAAAAAGAGGAACAGGTTTCTCTGCCATTCCTGTTTTCTATCATTGCAATTTATTTGTCACTCCATTCCATTGAAAAGAAAGAAAAGTCTCAGCACTAAGGTTTGTTCTAGGAGGGAACATTCTCTGTGGAAGATGAAGTGCCTCTGAACACCTATCTCTTGGGATGAGGCAATCTCTTTTCCTCATTTTCATTCGAATCCATCTTTCCCACCCATTTCTTCTTGCTTGTGTTTCTGTTCCATCTTTGCATCCATCTAGCAATTCTGGTTAAAACAATCCTTTCTTAAATATGCATTTGGTCTCTCACAGTTGATTTACCTGTTGCAGAACCCAATTAAAACTTGAGTAGCCATTGATTGACATTGTCATGTATACTGTACTAAACCATGCCTCCTTATTTCTGCCACTTTCCACATATATGGGTATTGGTACTACTGCTCTGAAACAGCTGAATTTCTTTATTTAAAAATACTAAACATGCCCAAACAAATCTATTGATTTTGTCATTTCAGCAGGGCTTATTTATTTACCTACCTACTTAGTTAGTATTTATATACAGTTGTACCTTGCTTAAAGAGCATAATGTATTCCACAGGATTGCTCTTTAAGCGAGTTTGCTCTTTAAGTGAAACACCATTGTAAATGACCAGTTGTGGGGGGCGGGGGATTGAGAACCCTGATTTATTTGTTAAGCAAGTTTTTGGTTGGTTTTATTTGGTAAGCGAAGCAAACATTCAAAGAAAATTCTGCTCTTTAAGCGAAGCGCTCTTTATGCGAGGTGTGACTGTACTGCCAAATTAGTGTCTAGCACTATTCAAGCCAGGTTACAAAATTGCATGCAATCACAGTAAAACCAAACAATCATTAAAGAAAAGAAGATCAAATTCCATAATAAAATCTGCCATGACAGAAGGGACCTGCCTCCCGGGTAGGCCCCAATGTTCTTCTGGATTGCTCTTCTTGGCTGGACAACCCAGGGATGGATTTGTGTAGAAAAGGGCCAATTAAACACTCCAAGTTTCTTCAAGAAACATATTGAGCATTTTAAAATACAGGATACAGTTCATCTTAAGAACAGCAAGCATTTCAAAGCAGAAATAAACCATTAAAGGTTCCAGGGAAAGCACTTTGCCTCCCCTCCTTCCACAAGTCTCACATTTTGCAGAATGGCTGCACAGTCTTCCATAGAGAGAAAAAGCTATGTGTGTGTGTGTGTGTGTCTGCGTCACTGGGTTACACCTCTGGCCCTCCCACTTAGGTATTCCAGCCTATTATCTTACAGCATGGCATGTCATTCAGTCATTCAGTTTCATTTCATTAAAACCATGAGGCAAGGATGTTTACATATTTTCTTCCTCCCACAGATCTAGAATCACCATTTTAAAAGTACTAAAACTCATTTAAGTTAGTACGAAGAAAACAGAAAAAGCACTGTTTTAAAACGGGGCATTTTCTGTTACAGTATCAAAGTCTTTTTGTCCCAGCTGATTTAGCTTATTGACCAAAATCCTGTTTGTGCAGACATAATATAAAGCAGGGGTTCTCAACCTAAGGCCCGTAGGCCAGATACAGCCCATTGCACCATTTAATGTGGGGGCCACTCCTCCAAGAGCACATTTTACTTCCACTTCTGGGGGCGACAAGGGTGGCGCGGGCCGGATGAATCGCAGTAAACCCCTTTGTGTGCATTCATGGGGGCTTGGGCTTCTGGGAATTGAAGTCCAAGAACATCTGAAGTGCCAAGGTTTGCCATCACAGGCTTAGGGGCTTTTGTAGCTATCACAGACGTAATGTCAAGGATTCTGCCCCTTTAAGACGTGTAAGGCCTATTTATTTTGGGGGAGGTAGCCCATGTGCACAGAAGCAGATGTGACATACTGTGCAAGTTGGTTTCCTTCAGATGAAATTTGTGTGGTTGGGGAAGAGAAGTCATTAAGGCAGCACTGGACTTCACTTGTGGGCACTACACTACAAGATGTATGCATTTTATTTTATTCTACTTCTAACCCACCTTGTGTTTTATTACTAAAGCACATTTGCTTCTGCATGCTCAAATGTTTTTTGGGGTGTGTAGCATTTTTTACACTTCACAATTCACTGGATTGTCATTAAGTCAGAAAATGTCCCTTAACTGAGACACTATCCGATGTCTCCTAGCTCATGAGGAATAAGCTCTCAAGAACCATGTCACAAGACTCTGAGAAGTGCAAAATCTGTTGGATAGCTATGATCCCCCACCCCCACCCCCCACCCCCTGTGTGTGAATATGAGAAATACAAGTAATGTTATTTGGTGTAGGAGAGAGGCAGAAACTAATTTCTACAGCATCTCTGAAGCAATAGGCAGAAAGTCTGAAATGATTTGACCCTGTGACTGTCATATCTTTAGATGTAAAAATCAACTACCCAAATATATTTGGAACTCAAGAAACAGTTTCAGAAGCTGAGCTGGGATGCCATTAAATAATTCTCTTGATTAGTCCATGTCTAATGCAGTATTTGAAATTGTTTACTTTGACTGAATATTGCCACCTGCATTAAGCACATTGGCAGCAGCTGTAGAAAGCTAGTTTCCACTGTGTGGTCTTCACTTAAGCATGACATTCTAGGGAGGATTGTAAATAAATAATAATTGATTAAGCTGGCCTTGAAAACATGTCTATTTAGAGATCAGGTGTCCATGTTCAAATAAATGTGAGACATGTTTATTTTATGATGAATTAAATGATTACAGCAGAAACTCACTAGGTCTTTGCAATTAAATGAACACATCCCAATAACTACTATTTGTTGTTGTTCAGTTGCGCAGTTGACTCCGACCCTTCACGACCCCATGGACCACTGTCCGCCAGGCACTCCTGTCCTCCACCATTGTGGAGCTCTGTGCCCATTGTGTCCACAATACCACCTAGGCATCTCATTTTTGGCTGCCACTTTCTTCTTTTGCCCTCAATCTTTCCAAGCATCAAGGCTTTCTCAAGTGAGTCTTCTCTTCTCATTTGATGTCCAAAGTACTTTAGCTTCATCTTTACTATTTGACATTCTAAGGAGCAGTCAGGGTTAATTTCTTCTAAGATTGACCTATTTGTTCTCCTCGCTGTCCAGGGGACTCTCAAAACTTTCCTCCAACACCACATCTCAAAGCATCTATTCTTCTGCACTCAGCTTTCCTAAAGGTCCAGCTCTCACAACCATACATTGCCACAGGGAATGGCATTGCTTTGACTATACAAATCTTTGTTTGCAATGTGATGTCTCTACTTTGCACTATGTTCCCCAGGTTTCTCATCGCTTGCCTCCCAAGAATCAGTTACCTTTTTATTTCATGGCTGCAATCCCCATCTGCAGTGAGCTTTGATCCTAAGAAAGTAAAATCTGTCACTGCTTCTACTTCTTCCCCATCTATTTTCCAGGGACTGATAGGGCCTGTTGCCATGATCTTGGTTTTCTTTATATTGAGTCTCAAGCCAGCTTTTTCACTTTCTTCTTTCAACCTAATCAGGAGCTTTCTTAAGTCCTCCTCACTTTCTGCCATTAGGGTGGTATCATCTGCATATCTCAAATTGTTGATGTTTCTCCCAGCAATTTTGATCCCAAATTGTGATTCCTCCATCCCTGCATTGTGCATTATGTGCTCTGTGTATAAGTTGAATAACTAGGGTGACAAAATGCAGCCTTGTCTTACTCCTTTTCCTATTACAAACCACTCAGTCCTTCTGTATTCTGTCCTAACTGTTGCTTCTTGATTCATGTACAGATTTCTCATGAGGTATATAAGGTACTCTGGTATTCCCATCTCTTTAATTACTTGCCACATTTTGTTGTGGTCCACATGTCGGACTATCAGCCGTCCCATCACAATGGTCCCTCCCATTAGCTCCTGGGCCTACTGCCCACTTAACTGGAACTTAACCCTTGCCTCACCTCTGAGAGAGCTGAGCCGCTTAAAAGGAACTCTTACTATGCTCTGGCAGTGGAACAAAACAAGGGAGGTATCTGGTAGCATGTCTTTGTGTTGCTTTGTGTGTGTGCCAGTCAAAGAACAACAATCTTCAAAGAGAAACAGCTGCTTTATTCATCAGGTTCATGTAGCAAAGTCCATGGAAAAACATAGATTAAAAGGTCAGTAACAGGTATCAGTCCAATACACAGCCCAGGTTCATTAGGTAATCATTGTAAAAAGAAAAGAATAATCCCACACCATAGCCAGGGTCTTAAGCCATTGAGAACCAGAAACGAACTAACTAACTTCTCTGCAAAATGGAGAATCTGCAGTCAGGTGGGTTACTCTTAGCCAATCAGGTAACAGAGAGAAACATTCTCAAAACAATGGATTGTTTTCACACATGTGGAGTCAGTGAAGACAAAACACGCTAAAGAGATAGGAACACTAAAATGTCAACAAGCTGTCTCATGACATGTAGGCTGAAAGACACAGATGGGGAAGGATTTCTTTGAGGCTCTCTATGAGGCCTAGCTAAAAAATTGCAACTTCAAACCTTGGGAAACATGAGGAAATATGTCATTTCCTGACACCACACAGTCAAAGTGTAATCAATGAAACAGAAGTAGACTTGTTTCTGATATTACTACTATAGTAATTTTAAAAAGAGAAATCTATGTTCTTCATGTATAAACTTTGGCCATCAATGACAGCAATAAATCTGTACAGTACATATTAATCCTTTGTGACTTCAATCCAATCCATATTCCATTTAGTGTAAAATATGCAGTAATCTAGAGCAGAGGTATACACCCAGATGCATAGAATTTTCCATAATTTGTCCCAATTTAATATCCCAGTGTCAGTACTTTGTATAGTATAGTATAGTATAGTATAGTATAGTATAGTATAGTATAGTATAGTATAGTATAGTATAGTATAGTATAGTATAGTATAGTATGTAGAAACAGATTTCCCCTTTCCTTAGTTTTGGCTTTTAATTATTCAGTAATAATTTAGCTATGGTTTACACAACTGTTGTTATAGTTTGCCCATAGGCTAGGTCTTCCCTTCCCTCTTATTTTTATTTTATTGCTATACAGCTCAACGGACTAGATCAGGGGTTCTCAACCTATGGCCTGTGGGCCAGATCTAGCCCATGGCACCATCCCATCTGGCCCACCCCTTTTCTCCCGCCACTGCCATTGCTGCCATCTTTCCCCCTTCCACCTGGCTTGGCATGTCCCTAATGCTGCTCCACAGCAGGGCAGATGTTGTAAGATGGCAGTGGTAGAAGCAGCAGATGCATGCAGCCACCCACATCTTTCCTGGGTCCTGCTATGGCTGAGCATGGGCCATCTCCCATGACAGGCTAGTAAGCAGGGAAGCTGCAGTGGGGGGGGGGGCAGTGGGGGGTGTTAGACAGAGTGTTGGCAGCGGTGGTGGTAGTGATGAATGGTGGGTGCTGGGAATGGTAGCAGGGGGGACATCAGTCTGGCCCACAAACATTCTGAGGGAGTGTGATCTGGCCACCGGCTTAACAACGTTGAGAACAATGTAGATAGTTATTCTGGGTAGTCAACTTCAGGATAAAAATAAAATAATGTACCACCACATATATTGTTAATTGCAAAGTGCCTGTCTTATGTGATTGAAACATTTAAAGCATGTACTGTATCTGCATACTTAATTGTTATTTTGGCCTGGCATTTCTAATCTGGTCCCCTGTCTTTCTGCACAGGTCTTTTTCAAAGGGCCATAGCTCAAAGTGGAACAGCACTCTCCAGCTGGGCAGTCAGTTTTCAGCCAGCTAAATATGCAAGGATGTTGGCTACAAAAGTTGGTTGCAATGTGTCAGATACTGTCGAATTAGTAGAATGTCTGCAGAAGAAGCCGTATAGAGAACTTGTTGATCAGGATATACAGCCAGCCCGATATCACATAGCGTTTGGTCCAGTCATTGATGGGGATGTGATACCAGATGACCCCCAGATATTGATGGAGCAAGGAGAGTTTCTCAATTATGACATCATGTTGGGAGTTAACCAAGGAGAAGGGTTGAAATTTGTTGAGAACATTGTTGATGGTGAAGATGGCATATCTGCCAGTGACTTTGACTTTGCTGTTTCAAACTTTGTGGATAACTTATATGGGTACCCTGAAGGCAAAGATATACTGAGAGAAACTATCAAATTCATGTACACAGATTGGGCTGACAGACATAATCCTGAGACGAGAAGGAAAACACTTCTGGCTTTGTTTACTGACCACCAGTGGGTTGCGCCAGCGGTGGCTACAGCTGATCTTCATTCCAATTTTGGATCACCTACATATTTCTATGCCTTCTACCATCATTGCCAAACAGATCAGGTACCAGCATGGGCAGATGCTGCCCATGGGGATGAGGTTCCTTATGTATTAGGAATCCCTATGATTGGTCCAACAGAATTATTCCCATGTAATTTCTCAAAAAATGATGTCATGCTAAGTGCAGTAGTAATGACATACTGGACAAACTTTGCAAAAACAGGGTAAGTATTGTTGATCATGTATGTAAATAATACAGACTAACAACTTAATCAAATCATGACTTGTCCTTTCTAATGGCACCTAAAGAATATACAAGGGTTTCTTTCACTAGTAGATGTCAAGAATATCGTTTTTGGATTTGTTGAACTACAAATCATAACTACCCATTCTGGAAGTTACACATACCACATACAACCTAACAGTGGCTTACCTGGGAAAGTGGACTGAAGACTTTGAGTCTTAACTAGACCTAGCTCTACCTAACCTTTCTATTCCAGTACTAGCTGGGAGCTTTCTACCTAAAAAGGAAAGTAGTCAAAGCTATGCCTAGTTAAGCCTCAAAGTGTTTCAGTTTAGGCCTTTTCTCCCAGGTGAGATAAAAGGTATGTGTAAATGAGGTATAGCTCCCGGAACAAGAAGTTACAAGATGTTTAGTCCAACAAATAAAATAAACCCACCCATAGTAGAACTAACTAAAAGCAATGCATCTATGACAGTCAAGAACAGGAGTACTCAACCTTTTAAAGCTGGGTGCCGGGTTATCCTCCCTCAGACAGCTTCAGGGGCCAGACAGCCATTTTGGCCTTATTCCACCACATGGCACTTCCTGATGTGGTGGGGGCAGTGGGGGCCACATGAAATAGTGCCATGGGCCACATCCGGCCCACATGCCACGGGTTGAGAATCCCTGGTCAAGTAGTTACCTGGAATGTGAACATTTCAAATGCATTCAGGGAGTTCATAGCTGGGCTTTGGCTCACCACCATCACCAACCCAACCCCCATGAAAATATTAGCTTTCCAGACTCCTACTTTGGCCAGTCACAATGATGAATAGCAACACAGAATAGGAGAGGTATTACTGATGATGCCATCATATTTGTAGATGGTAGAACAGGTGTGACATTCATGTACCCTACAATGCTGAAAAGCCATTTTAAAGCCCCCCCCCCCCCAATTTAAAAAAATAAAATTTACTTTTCCCAAAAGAGAATTATACCATAGGTATGATTCTTCTTCTTTTTTAAAAAAAAAGGGAGAGTGGAACCCCACATACCTTATTGAATCCCAAGATCAGTTGTTGCAAAAAAAGTAAAATCAAATTAAAATAAATTTAATTAAAATGAATTAAATAAATTAAAATGCTTTCATCCTTTATTTATTTTTTTAAAAAAAGTGGTCCTTCTGGCTTCGCTTTGCAAAGACATTTGCAGCTCCTGGGTGCTCCTGGGAATGGGGAAACAAAGAATGCCCTCCAGTACTTCCTTCCAAAACCTCTCCATCCTAGAGTTTATTGGTGATAGGACATGTGCAGCAGTATCTATGGGGAAATGAATTATGCTATTAGACCAGTGTTTCCCAAAATTTGGTATCTGGACTTCTATTTCCAGAAATCTAAGTCAATTCCCCAAAGCACTAATCAGCCAATGTACTGATTTAGGCTTCTGGGAATTGAAGTCCCCCAGTGTGGCGTGGGCCCCACTTTGGGAACCACTCCATTAGACTGTATAAATTTTATTGTTTGACATGTTTTAAACATGTTAGATCTAGGTTTGTGATAAGGAAATCTGGCATGTTTATTCCATTAAGTTGTAAATAGCAATTCTCTTTGGAAGCCAATTTTCAAAGTGGATTGTCTTAGGCTCTGCCAAAAAAAATGACAGAGGGACTTTACAAAATTCTATCAGCATGGAAATTCAGGGGCCTGTTTGTAATGATTACAAAGTAAGAATGAATGGATGTGAAGTACATTGGACACCGAGATAGTGCTAGAAAGATGGGTGTTATTGTCACTTGAGTTGTTTCCAACAGATAACACAAAAGGAAAAGGCTCCATTAACTCAGTCACTATTATGACACGAATACCTTGTTCAGTAAAATTGAGTTATCCAGGACTGGAATTCTTTATGCACTTACTGTATGGGAATTTACTGATGGCTAGGCAGACATAAGATTGTAATGTAAATACTTTAAAGAGGGGGAAGACTTGTTTTAATTCATGGAGGTTATATTAGCTTATCATCTTTGAATCAATATACTTTGATATAATATACAGTACCAGGTAATAATAGATTTTTGAAAGGAAATTGTGGAATTATGATTAGCTTTGTGATCTGAACCTTGACTTCCTGGAGACAACTTAATGACCAGCATTGGAAATCAGATGCTGGTTCAGATAAACTCTTTGTCTGATCATGCACGACTTTTCTTATGCTCATATGTATTGGTACATGTTTTCTCTTACCAGTTGCTTTTATGTATAGACTAGAGAGAAACAAGCAATGCCAGCAGGTTTCTCCTCTGTCTGTACTTAGCAAAAGTGAGTGAGCTGAATCTAGACTCAATCTTACTTAGAGTAGACCATGAAGAACTGTGTTTTTGAATTATGGCTTGCTAAAACCTCATGGATTTCAGTGGGTGTACTCCAAGTATGACTAAGTCTGGATCTAATTAGATCTTACCTTCTGTTTGGTCAAATGCTGCTATGGTGTGAAAAGTGTTTCCAAAAAATTTTAACATGTTGGTTTTTAAAAACTCCTAGGGACCCCAATCAGCCAGTCCCGCAAGATACCAAGTTCATTCACACAAAACCCAATCGTTTTGAGGAAGTAGCATGGACCAGATACTCCCAGAAAGATCAATTGTACCTCCACATTGGATTAAAACCACGAGTGAAAGAACATTACAGGGCCAACAAGGTGAACCTGTGGCTGGAACTGGTACCTCACCTGCACAATCTTAATGATATTTCACAGTATACCTCTACAACAACTAAAGTGCCATCCACTGATATTACTTTCAGGCCAACTCGGAAAAATTTAGTACCCGTGACTTCGGCCTTTCCTACAGCCAAGCAAGATGATCCTAAACAACCACCAAGCCTCATTTCAGGAGATCAAAGAGACTACTCTACGGAGTTGAGTGTAACTATTGCTGTTGGAGCATCTTTGTTGTTCCTGAATATTTTAGCCTTTGCGGCACTCTATTACAAGAAGGATAAGAGGAGACACGATGTCCATCGGAGATGTAGTCCACAGCGTACTACGACCAATGACCTTACCCATGCACAAGAAGAGGAAATCATGTCTCTCCAAATGAAGCACACTGACTTGGGTCATGAATGTGAATCCATCCATCCACATGAGGTGGTTCTTAGGACCGCCTGCCCCCCAGACTACACACTAGCAATGAGGCGGTCCCCCGATGACATCCCTTTAATGACCCCTAACACCATTACAATGATTCCCAACACTATATCTGGGATTCAGCCCTTACACACATTTAATACATTTACCGGTGGACAGAATAACACTCTGCCTCATCCTCACTCACACTCACACCCACATTCACATTCAACAACTAGGGTATAGCCCAAGCAAGATAAAACAAACTTTTATTATTTTTTTGGTGGATAACAGTGCGTTATAATTACAGAAGACTTCATTTGGCTTTCAACCTACAAGACTCTTACTATTTAAATATGGAGGAATATTGTGTGAATATACATATCAAAAACTTTGGGGATTTTGGGGGGAAATGAATTGTACATATATACAAATGAACTTTAAAAGAAAAGTATAACTTTTTTTGCAATTGCTTGAAGCAATTGTCCTGAATGATACTTTTTACATTCACATTCAAGTATTGTTTTTTTGTTTTTTGAGGATTTAAGTTACATATTGGCATTTGGCATGTGCAACAAAAAAAGTGGAAAAGAAATGATGACTGATAATTTTTTTTAAAAAGTTCTATCATTATGCACAAGGGACACGATAATGGAATGTCAGCTAATTTTCACCCATTTTTATTTGGAACTGTTTTCTTGTGTAGACCATATTTACATATTTGGATAAGTATTCAAAGCACCAGTGCTGTTAAAGGCCTTAGAAAGGGGCTTATATGCTGAGATCTGCCAAATGAAACAAAAAAAAAAAAAGGCAAGGGATTTTATAACCTGGCAGGTACGACATTATCACATAAGTGCTGTCAGTATAAACGTTGTGGGAATAAAGGATGCTGGATATTTTTAGCACGATGTGCATGATCATTTATTATGCTTGGTGGCTGTGCTGCTGATTAAGCCGTAATTAAAATTCTTTTCATCCCATTGGAGTTCTCAGTTGAAGCTTCTTCCCTCAATCGGTGCATCGTATAAAAGGTTTGTTTTCAAGGAGAGAGCAAAAAGGTAATTGACAGCCTTGAAATTCCCAGTAGCTTCCCAGTAATAGGATGTGTTATAGTAGCTCTTAAAGATGCTAGATGATATTGTAGGTGCACAGAGGTGAACATGCATGGATAGGATCCCCAAAAGTAAACAAAAGACATATTTTTAATGGGGTGGCTTGTGGATTGGCAGGAGGCAACTCTATCCAGCTCCCAAGAATCTTATGCTCCATATGGTTTTTAGTACTATGCCTCTCCGTTTCCTCCTGATCAATTTACATTGCTTATGGTATCCACAGGACCTCTTTTGATGAAGTATTGACCATGTTGGTGCAGTTCCAATATGATTTCTTACATTTACACCTAGTAATGCTGTATATCAGGTGTATTTTTAATCAGTCCAAAAATTGTTTTCGATGAAGATTTAACAATATGTAAAGGCAGATTTGAGAAATATTGCTTTTTGGAGCTAAAAGCCCAGGTTTCTACATCAAGCACGGCTCCTGTGGCATTGCTGGTTGTTGAATTATGAAAGCAATCAACAAAAAACAGAATGAGAGGACTGAGTAGCATTTTTTCATTTCGTTGTGAAGGTCCTCCACCCCACCCACCCTGTTATTATTATAACTGCAGGTTCCCACTGTAGTTCTGTTTTTAAACTAATCATATTGCATGTAATCACATGTGCTTGAGGTATTCACAAAAGCATTCCTCTTTTTTATTTTTGCTCTGCGTATTTTTAGCATTTTTATGAATTCACTGAAATCTCTGAAAGGCAGTCTGTCCATAATACAATACTAATGTAAAAGCTGCCTGAGAAAAGAAGTCATGAAATCTCTGTCTGGGAGTGATTAAGTTCCACATATTAATATTGTCCTGATCTGAAAGGAATGGTCTAAAACAACAGGAAGGTTATTGCCTCCTCACAGTCCCTGTTCCTTTTTATTTTTTTAAAAAAGAAGTATGTCACAGTCATTAAAAAAAACCTGTTTGTATGTGTAATCTGATGTACATTTATATTAAAAAAGAGAAAAAATTGAGATGGACTAAAGAGCACATCCCTAATGAATACATTCTCTCTTTTTCCTGTATTATATTTCTATTAGAGTAAAGTTATGTGATTTTTATTTTATTTTGCATTTTTTCAAATTACTAGCAATTTTGATAGTTTGTAAGATAACGCGCAGAACTTTCTCTGACAGACTAACTGCAGTAACAGAAATGTTTCTTTTCAGTTACTCTTTTTCAAGATTGAAAGCTTATTACACACACAACAAATTGTATACTACTTGATAGGGGGAAATCTTTGTACTTATGGGTCATTCATGATGAGCTCACTGAGTAAAAAAAAATAAAGCTAATCTGGATAATGACTATTATAATTATTCCAATGCTAAGAGACCTGATATTTGCTCATTAAAGAGCTCAAATGTTTATTGCTGTTTTGTCATTTTTTAAAAACAAAGTAATGGTTACTGTCTCAGAATAAAAGAGTTATTTCTTGAGACCAGTCTGGCTTTTGAAGACTTCAGTATGCCTTCTACAGTTTCTTTTGTTTTTAATTCTACTTACAGTTTGATTTCATCTCTTGGCTGTTTTCGGTAAGAATTGAGTTCCCTCTTCAAAATACTAACATGCTAAATATGGAAGTAAGGTGGAATCCTTTACATGTTTATGGGGAAGTCTGCAACAGAGTAAAAGGGAGATTGAGCACTGAATAACTGTGTTTAGGATATCTATGAATAGTCCTTCTTCCAATCAATGTTGAAAATACACTTAGCAAAACTTTGACAGTGTCTGGAAACTTTGGAATTACCCCATACATACATGCAATTCCAAATAACTTTCACAATTGCCAAAACAATGACAAAGCCAGAGCAACACAATGGGCATAAAGTCAGTTTTTGTCAACACATCAGGGATAGAGTTTTAATTTCAAATGCATTACATCACAGAACAGTGATCCCAGTTATCTAAATAAATTGCCATGTAGAAGACGAAACAGAGTGAGTCTTCAAAATTCAGGATGGTCCGTGTACAATTTCTGCCTGATGTGGTTGTGACTGTGACCTGCCAAATGTAAACCAATAAAAAGAATTGTTTGTCTTTGGATAACTATTGTTTAATCAGAAGATTATGTTTTGCTAAGCAATTAATGAAGAAGAAAGTAGAGGATGGCAAGAATAAAGCTGGACGTCCATAAACCATTATTATACAATGGGAAAAACCCAGCATGAAACGATTGTATGTATAATTTTTGTAAATCAAGTAGTGTTTTAATCAAATTGCTTTCTGTGATGGACAGGACATCTATCTTGCTTCAGTATACAGTACTTTCTTTATAAATAGTCTCCCTGTTTGCTTTGTAAATTTAAAATGCATATGTCAGTAGTTTAGCAACCTCTTTGCCTATATGGGGCAATCAGTGTAGCACTGAAAATTGTTGATGATAAAGATGAAATTGCAATTATCTAACTTTCTTTATAGTAAAAGTAAAGGTCTTCATTCCTTGAAAGCTAGTTGTGTCTGACTCTAGGCGGCGGTGCCAGGGCCATAGCCAGGATTCTAAGGGGGGGGGTGCGTTCAGGGGGGTCAAAAAATTTTCCGGAGGGGCAACAATGTCACACTCACATATATAACATTGGCATCACAGGGTCGGTGGGGGGGCTGTTAGCTCAGGAGGGTTTTCCCCCCAGCCCTCCTCTGGCTGTGGCCCTGGGCAGCGCTCATCATTTACAACCAAAAAGCCAGTGCTGTCTGCATTTTCTGTGGTCATGTGGTAGGTATGACTAGATGCCGGTGCACACAGAACACTGTTATATTTCCTGCTGAAGAAATACTTATTTATCTACTTGCAATTTCTTGTTTTCAAACTGCTAGGTTGGTAGGAGCTGGGGCGGATAATGGACGTGCATTCCATTGTACAGCACTCAGGTCTTGAACTGCTGATCTGTCAACCTTCTGGTCATTAAGCCACCATGGTCCTCCAGACTTAATAATTGTAATATGCTCTAAATGGGGCTCCCCTTGGCAACCATTCGGAGGCTTCAGCTGGTCCAGATTGTGGCTGCTCAAGTTGTGATGGGGTGCGAACGTTATGCTCATGCCTCACCACTTCTCTGGGAGCTGCACTAGCTACCAGTGTGCCTCCGGGTGCAATTCAAGGTGCTGGTTATTGCCTTTAAAGCACTACATGGTAGTGGGTCAGGATACTTAAGAGACCACATCACCCTGACAACATCTGTCCATCCCACTAGAGTGGACCGGAGAGACTCTCTGGTCGTACCTTCAGCTAGAGAGGCTGATCTCTCTAGCACGAGAAGGAGGGCCTTTTCTGTGTCCGCTCCAGCCCTATGGAACCTCCTGCCAACAGAGTTACGTCTCCAGACAGAGTTGATGCCCTTTAGGAAAGGAGTGAAGACCTGGCTGGTGGGGCATGTGTGAGGAGTGGGCCAGACAGCCAACTCAGTCGCCTGGCTCGTTTCAATATCCCACCTCTCTCCTCTGTGTTTTAACTTGAATTTTAATTTTTATGTATGTGTTTTTATTGTTTTTAGTTGTAAAGCCGCCATGAGTCTTCGGAGCAGGGCGGGGTACAAATGAAATAAATAAATAAATAAATAAATAAATAAATAAATAAATAAATAAATAAATAAATTTTTACATAGCTACAAGCCCCTAGGATACAGATGAAGGTTGTTAGTAATGGTCTTATGGTCCAAGTGTGGTGGGGCATCTTATCACAAAGCTTCATGGTGCAGTACTCCAGCTCTTCAGTCACGAGCCGCTTATGCTACTTGAGATATTTTAAAACAGAGAATGGAAGGCAATGGAAGAGCAAATTTCAAATCTCATTTCCAACACACCTGAATTCTAGTAGACAAAGCATGTTCCTAGCTGTATAAACTACACTACTGTATTTATTTTCATGAAGGGAAAGTAGATATGTTTCAACTGCTTCTTCCACAGGATTGAATGGAGAAGTGCTTGTGGGTGGAAGAGCTGCCTACAAGCTCCCCAAAGAAGTAACAAACCAGTAGCTGTTCATATGCCATTGGGGAATCTCCTAATGAAAAAGGAAGACAGAAGGGAAAGAAAGCAACCATGGACAACTCTATTGTATTTGTTACTTTACTTTACTCCTACATGTTATGCAAATTTTGAAGGAAAAAATACAGTGTTTTGAAAGACTAGTGTTTTAGTTTGATTTCATTTTGTGTTTCATTTTCTTTTGTTTAAAACTCAGAAATATAGGAATATGCTGAATATGGCAGCATATTGTTTTAATGCATCTGTGGTCATTTACAAGAGGAAGGTGTCATTTTCTCCTTGGAAAAATCCTTCATTTTCTTATAAATCCAGTTTTCTGTTGTCTTTGAAAACAATCTATGCACAGAGTTCCTGGAAATGAAAAACAAGCTTCCTACCCTGGAAGTAAATGTTGCTTACCTATGTGTTTGAGTTGCTGGCATTCTAAAGAGTTGTGTTCTAGCTGGCAAGCAGAGGGACACTTTTGTCAGCACTCTCATTGTACTATGACCTGGGGTCATCCAGTCAAGCTGAATGGTTGGAAATTCCACATGGATAGAAGGCTCAACCTTTTGCACAGTTTATTGTTAACTTATGAATGTGCTGCTATAAAATGTAGTTATCGCTCTTATTTATTTATTATTATTATGTTCAATTTATATGCCGCCCCACTCGCAAAATGCGACTCTGGGCGGCTCACAACCAAGTCATCACATAATATACATCAACATAATAAAATCATAAAATACAGTATACAGTACATAGTAAAATACCATTTAAAACTAACATAGTACATCGCAATTAAGATACAAAAAATCCATTCGATGCTCAACCTCCTTCAACCAATGAAGAAGACTTACAAAATAACAACAATGTTCCTAAAGTCTTTCTCCCTCTTCCCGGCAAGTCGAGGGCAGGTGTCTGGAGCTCATGGAGACGAGATTTTGTAGCCTTTCGAAGCCCCCGGCAGCTGCGGCCACTTTCTCCCTCTCCTGGCAGGTTGAGGGCAGGCGTCTGGAGCTCACGGAGGCGAGATTTTGTAGCCTTCGAAGCTCTTGTAGCCTTCGAAGCTCTTGAGCTAGAAAAACTGAAAATATGATAAAACAAATCCACAGAAGATTAGGATCTGTTCAAGATTACATTTCCTAACTCTGGATAGAGAACCAGGAATATCCACCCCAGTTCTGCTCCCTCCATTCTCAACCTTTCTATATTACCAAAGAAAGTCTGAAAAAATACTGCAGCCATGTTAGAAGGTGACTACACAGGCATTCAGCCCACTGTTTGATACATTCACTCTTTTTGCTAGCAATAAGATGGCCTATATAGCGAACTGGCCCACCCTCAGAATGATTCTACCTGTACCTTTCTGGGTCCTTGTAAATGGGTACTATTTTTTTAGGCACTGGTAAGATTACTTCATTTTTGTTTGTTTCTAGAGTGTTCAATTAATGGGATAAAACCAAAGTGAGCTTTTTCCCCCCAATCAGCATCTGGCTACTGTGAGAAACAGTATACTAGACTAGACAAGACAAGACTGAGGTCTGTTTCAACAGGACTCAAATGTTTTGTTATTAATTATAATTATTCATTTGAGGATTTAAGAGAACTTCACACAGTGCAGCTGAACTGTGGGATTCACTTCTATGGAATTACCATAATGGCTGCTGCCTTGGATATAATGACAAATTCATGGAATATATTGTTCCTAGTACACACACATACACACAAGATATCCAGAGCCTATATACAGTATATAGCCTCAAAATATCTTGGGATTCATGTGTGTGTTTTTTACACATGTTTGATACTTATTGTACATATATCACTCTATATCTAAAGTTCTGTGAGAAAGGTACAATCAGCATACTAACTGAAGCTCGCTTTGTTAGCTGGAACGTCAGCAAGTCCTCAGTTCAAGACCCGAGTACTGTGTGACAGAATGAGTGCCCATCTCTGTCCCAGCTCCTGCCAATCTAGCAGTTCAAAAGCAAGAAATTGCAAGTAGATAAATAGGGACCACTTCAGTGGGAAAAGATCTTGGGGACATGAAAGGCTCCTTTCATGCACCTCTATATTTAAAGCAACATGAAGTAACCCTGTGACGTCAAAATAAAATATTTTTTCCAATAATTTGGTCCCAAGACCATTCAAAAGCCTGCTGTGAGGATGTGGACAGGATTTTTGGAGAGGTGAAAGCCACCATATATGTGCTGGGTTATAAAAGCAGCCAGAGGGTGGGTTATAGGAAAAATTTTGCTCTTTGCAACAAGATACAGTACCAACATAACAAAAGGAGGCAGTAGTAAGACCTGTATTTTAAAAAGCCCTTCTTTAATCCCACTGTATTAGATAATTATTGGTCAGTCTCCAATATTCAATTTTTGGGTGAGTTTTTGGAGCATGTAGTGGCATCCCAGTTCTAAAGATTCCTGGATGAAGCTGATTATCTAAATCCATTTCAGTCTGACTTCAAACCTGCTTAGAGGATGACCTATGGCAGGAACTGGACAACCGTGTGTGTGTGTGTGTGTGTGTGTGTTACTGTACCCCTCAGTGGAATCCTTTATGGGATGCCTCTTACAGGTCCTGTTTTAAAGTGGTTCATATCTTTCCTGGATGGCCAATCTTCAGAAGTTGCATCAGTGAACTCATATTTGACACTTGGTCATTGGTTTGTGGTGTTCCTCAGTCTTGTTCTCCAAGTTATTTAACATCTACATGAAACTACTGGGAGAGATTAACTGGAGTTTTAGAATTTGATGCCATCAATATGCTGGTGACACCCAACTGTATATCTCATGTTCACTTGATTACAATGAAGCTGTTCTGTTTCTGGATCAGTGCCCATTGTCAGTGATGGACTGAATGAGGGTAAACAATCTGAAACTTAATACAGCCAAGACAAGGCAAATCAGAGGATAGGTAGTCAGCTTGTTCTGGATAGGGTCATCCCAGTCTATGGAGTTAGGTTAGTAGCCTGGGTGTGTCTTTTTACTCAATTCTGAGGTTGGATGCATATGTTTTAGTGGTAGCCAGGAGTACATTTGCACAACTAAAGCTGGTGCATTAGCTGTGTCTATTCCTTGAGATGTCCAATCTGGTCATGATGAGAAATCCCATAGTTACCTCCAATTTGGATTACAGAGTGATGAAAGCCACCACATGTGGTGCACATGGGGCTGTCTTTAAAGAGTGTTTGGAAATGTCTTCATTACGAAGAGTATGCTACAGTATGGCCATTTTGAGTCTGCCCAAGAAGTCTGGATACATAACTTCCACATGCTCAATCTTATATTTTTAAAAAATGAAATTTAAAAATGCTCAAGCAGTTCAACAGTTCCTTCTAGGGACTGTGAGAAAAAATTCACCCCGTTTTGAGTGATCCTCAACCCTATTTGGCTGGAGAGAACCCTATATGCATCTCTTAATTTCCAAAATATTTTGAGCCACTAGATGGCAAAATGGGACTTTTTCAGCTAACCCCTTCACCCCAAATTTTAAAAGCTGAGCCCAGTTAACAAAACCAAACATGGCAGTGTTTTTAGTACATAAACACTGCATTTTGAAACAATAAAATAAAAAACAAATTAGCCTGTTGGCAGCATTGCAAATCTGGAAATGTGCTTTTTGGCCCTAGTGAGATTACCTTCTGCATTCCCACTTTTTTTCCATTTTAGAACTGGGATTGCACTCTTCAACAGAGTCTAGAGGTAATTTCACCAGAAAAATTCTGAAGAGGCCAGCTGAAGGAGAAATTTTAGAAATCTGTTCAAATATTTTGCCAATTTAATATTGGGTATTTTATAAATTGTTCCCCCCCCCCCTCGTGGCATTTAGAAATTCCACCTGTGCCAATAAGTTCAGTGACAATAAGTTGCTACAGAGGTACATTTGATCCCCTCCCTTTCCTGGAAAAATGCTTTCTACTAGTTTAACGAGATTTCTCTTGCAGCTGCAGATGTGAGTTATTTTTTTTCCTAACAAAATATGCGTCATTTAGAATACTCTTTGTTCTCCAAAGAAATTTTCATGTTTCAAAACATATGTTATTGAAATAGATTTATTTTCTGTTTTGATTTAATTCTGGTATTGTGTTGTTCTGGAATGGAGGACTAACAATCAGCTGTGTTTGATAAATTGTTCAGTGTATGGATTTCTGTCCCTTACTTCCAGGTGTACAACAAAATGATATTAGAGACATAGTAAGAAAAAACTAAATCCCCTGGGATAGATGAGGGCATTTCTCTTAATAATCAATTAATTATTAAAATCATTTTCTAGTGCAGGTTCCACCTTCTTTGTGGATGTGTGGTGTTAGACACAATTCTGTTGCCTGTGAGATCCTGCTTCTCCAGGTTCAAGATATTGAATTTTCTATCTATCTATCTATCTATCTATCTATCTATCTATCTATCTATCTATCTATCTATCTATCATCTAATATTCTGCCCTATATCCTGAAATCTCAGAATAGAATACAAAAATAGTTATGCATGCTTATTTTTGCCCCACCGACAATCCTGGAGAAAGCCCAGATGGATTATCATACCCCATTTCTTGACACCTTCCTGGGCAGTGCTAATTCAGTGGATTGATTTGGTAGCCTTGCCTTACCTTGGAGGCATTATTCAGCAAGGAGTCCACACATTGGTAGACATATCCATGATGACATTCCACACATGCAAATGGACTTGAGAAATCAAGTCCATTTGCATGCGGGTTTTTAGCCTTTTCTATATCAAGTCACCCGCTGGCTAGGCAGACCATGATGTGTGTCCTCTGCTTTCACCTTGCCCAAAGGATCCAATGGAGAACACATTGGTGAGTTTTAGTCCCAACCTAACATAAATGACAAGAGATGGACGACACTGCCTAGTTAGACTACTGAAGCCTTTACAGCCTGACAAGGCTCTCACCGAGCAAGGTTTCAAAAAAGAAAGTGAGGATTCAGCGACAGCAAGCTTCTCACCCTGCTTAAGAGATCAGAAAGGCAAGGCAGAATGCTCCCAAGGATATGGTTTGGGGAGGGGGAATCTCATGAGAGTTGCAACAGCACAACTAAGGATGTGACTGTCCAGCAGGGAAAATACACTTTAATTTGCAGTTTTTCAAACTGGGTCTCTGTTGGTTTCTGCAGATGAAATCACTGAAGATATCCAAACAGCAAACAATTATTGTATTGAAGGAGTTGGCTGTCAGATGTTTGCATCGAACACCAGCAATGGAAGCCTTTGATCTGATAATAATAACTTTGTGTCAGAAATTTTTCTGGGTTGAAAGGATTATTGCTGGAGAAACCCCACTCAGGGGACGCCTGAATTAGGCTCCTTTCATGTCCCCAAGAGCTGGAATAGAGATGGGTGTAACGATCCTGTTACTCATGAGTAGAACCTTAGTCTACACATAGGTGCAACCACACCTGAATCCAGGATTTTAAGCTTGCCTTCTCACATGTCCTGACCTAAATCTAGGCTGTAAGTACGGTAGTGCATAGGAATCTAAACCATTCCAGTCATCTTCTTGACTTTTAAAAGTAGCAAAAGCAGGTTACAGATTAATTAAGCATATGAAACTATTTTAGTTCAGAAAACACATTAAAACAATGAAAGCCTATCTAATGGGGGAAGTCCTGGGGCCGTCTCTTAGCTTAATCACCTCTACATGACTTACAGTGTTGAACAATCAAGAGAAAGTCCTGCCCATCCCCTCTGGTTTTTATCTCTTCAAGCAAGTTCCACCCTCTTGCAATTTCCCTAAAGGAATGCAGCCAATGATGATACAGTATCACATGTCTGTCCAATTTAAGTTTCATTTCTTCCAAACCACAAGGCTAGCATGTTTTGACTATCACTCCTGCTCTGGAATGCACCATAACTCCTTCCCTTCGCTACACACGCACACACCAATCTCCATTACAGACTCGAAAAACACACAGGCCACAATCTAACCATGACTCAATCTGTCATGCAGTACCCAGTTCTTGAACTGCTGACTTGCCTGCCTTCCAGCTAACAAGATAAGCTTCTTAACCACTGAGTCACTGCAGCCCTTTGATCTGATTAGGTGTCCATTGGCTTTTTACAAGGGCAGCACCCATTGGCTTCACCTCCATCCCTCTCTGAGCTGACATATTACAAACCACAGTCAGTCCTAGGTGTTAGATATTTAAATGTCCTAGCGGCGGGAAAATCGCCGCTACCCATTGGTCAGTGGGCTGGGTCAAGCAGGGTATTTAATCCCCTGCTGACCCAGCCATTGTTGTTGTTGTCTGTGCTAACCACAATAAACAGACGTGTTGTTTGGTTCACCCTTAATGGCTTCCGTGTCCTCACTCCCGCGCCCTGATCTCCGGATCTAACACTGGCGACGAGGATGGGATATTGAGGAACGGACCAGAACCATCACACACACCAGAGCCACCTCTCACGAAGGCACCTCGCCATGGCTGCTTACGTTCCACCGGCTCCCTTCCAACCGAAGGACGAGAGATGGAAGAGCTATATGGACCGTTTTGAGTTCTCCCTGCTAGCTGCGGAACTGGGAGAGATAACATCGGAGCGGAAGAAGGCGTTCTTCCTCACCCACTGCGGAGCCAAGGTCTACGAAGTGGCCCAGTCCCTGGTGGATCCAACACCAATCCTGGACGTCTCATGGGAAGCACTACAGTTGGCCCTCAAGAACCACTATGCGCCGGAGCCATCGAAGTTCGTGTTCCGGATCCAGTTCCGGGACCGATACCAGATGCCAGGGGAAACCATCGGCGAGTACGTAGCCGCCCTAAGGGCAGCAGCCGTCCCGGCGACATTCGGGCCATTCCTCGAGGACTCCCTGACCGAGCAGCTTATCAGAGGAGTCCGCGACAACAAGCTCCGGAAGAGGCTATTGGCCCGGAGAGACCTGACCCTGGCCGGGGCCATCGAGGAGGCCAGAGCTTTCGAGCTCTCGATGTCGACCGCATCCTCCCTCAACCGGTCCCCGTCGGCGCCCCGCCAAGCCTCCGCTCACCATCAAGACGTCGTTTCTGACGAGGACGAGGAGGAAGAAGCAGAGGTGTGCGCGACCGACGGGGGAAACTCGGGCAGGAGCGGCCAGCGCTGCGCCAGCTGCGGAGGGCCACACCAGCGGGCACATTGCCGCTTCAGGGAGGCCATCTGCCGCTATTGCGACAAGCGAGGACACATTGGGAAGGTCTGCCGGGCAAGGCAAGCGGAGAACCAAGCTGACCGGCAGATTCAAAAGTTCCCGCCGGGCAAGATGGCCGCCAAACAGAGGACAAATGAGAGGCGCCAGGGACGCAACAGCGGCAAATTCGAAGATGCAGAGACGCACACGCTCACGATAAGCCACACCGCCACACAGAAGGGAGAGAAGTACCACGCCACAGTCACGATCGACGGGGCAGAGTGTCCGATGGAGGTCGACTCTGGGGCCGCCATATCCATCATCCCGTGGAGGTGGATGAAGAAGACATTCCCGGCCCTAAAAGAATCAGACCTCCAGACCCAGCGGATCCGAATCAAGGACTGCCAAGGCAAGTTCCTCCCCGTCGCAGGACAGAAGTGGGTCCGTGTCAAGTACGGACCGAAGGAAGAAAGCCTACCGCTGACCGTAGTCACCGGTAACATCCCGACGCTACTGGGCACAAACTGGTTCCCCGCCCTGGGACTGTCCATCGCTGGCATCCACAACTGCGACTGACCAGCCCAGGGACGCCTCGCTGAGGGACGACCTGATGGCCGAATTCCAGGACGTTTTCGGGGAAGGATTGGGCAGGTATGTGGGGTCCCCTATTTCATTTGCACTCAACCCGAGCGTTGCCCCCATCCGACTTAAGGCCCGGAGAGTCCCACTGGCGCTCAAGCCCAGGGTCGAGAAGGAGCTCGACAAGCTGGTCGCCCAGGGAATCCTCGTTCCCGTAGACCACGCTCGGTGGGAGACCCCCATAGTGACCCCCATCAAACCGGACGGGTCAGTGCGCATCTGTGCAGACTACAAATGCACGATCAACAAGGCATTAGAGCCGAGCGCGTACCCGGTTCCCGTCATAGACCACTTACTCCATTCACTGGGCCCTGGCAAGATCTTTGCCAAGCTGGACCTGGGCCAAGCGTACCAACAGCTTCCGGTGGATGACACTACGGCCGAAGCCCAGACCATTGTCACACACCGGGGGGCATTCAAGTGCACGAGGCTACAGTTCGGGGTCAGCATAGCTCCGGGACTGTTTCAGAGCACGATGGAAAGGCTCCTCCAAGGACTCCCGGGGGTGGTACCCTATTTCGATGATGTCCTGATAATTGCGGGGGATCCCGGGCAGCTCAAAGACAGGGTCGCCGCTGTCCTGGCTAAATTCAGGGCCGCTGGGCTCAGGGTGAAACGGGATAAGTGCCTGTTGGGGGTCCCCTCCGTGGACTTCTTAGGGTTCCACATCGACGCCAAGGGCATCCACCCAACGAAGGGAAAAGTGGAAGCGATTCGGAACGCCCCGGCCCCGAAAAACAGGCAGGAGCTGCAGGCGTTCCTGGGACTCCTGAATTTCTACGCGACCTTCCTGAAAGGAAAGGCCACCGCGGCTGAGCCCCTACACAGACTGTTGGCCGCGAAGGCAGAGTGGGTGTGGGGACCCGAGCAAAAGTCAGCTTTCGCTGCTGTCAAAAATCTTCTCTCCCAGGACAGTTTCCTGATACAATACAACGCGACCCTGCCACTGGTCCTCGCCTGCGACGCGTCTCCCTACGGCGTCGGCGCAGTCCTGGCCCACCGACTGCCCAACGGCCTCGAGGCGCCCATCGCCTATTACTCCAGGACCATGTCGCCGACGGAGAGGAACTATGGCCAGATCGACAAGGAGGCGCTGGCGGCAGTGGCAGGGGTAAGAAAATTCCATGACTACTTGTACGGCCGGGACTTCGAACTTGTGACTGATCATAAGCCCCTATTGGGACTCCTGGCTGGCGACCGGCCTACACCCTCTGCCTTGTCCCCCCGGATGCAAAGGTGGGCCATTTTCCTGTCGGGGTACTCATACACCTTAGTCTACCGGCCCGGGAAACACATGGGAAATGCTGACGCCTTGAGCAGATGCCCCCTCCCGACCCAGGAAGGCGCGGAACGGGGGGAAGCATCGGTTCTTGCCCTGGACATCCTGGACTCTGCCCCCACTACGTCGGCCGAGGTTGCCAGGGCGACGGCGCGGGACGCCGAACTTCGGGCCGTTTCCAGCTGGGTTCAGCGGGGGTGGCCGGACAAGGGGGAAGGGGAGTTCAAGGTATATTTCGACAAGAAAGACGAACTGTGCTGTGTGGGGGGTTGCTTGCTGTGGGGGGACCGGGTAGTGGTGCCCAGGAAAATCCGCCCCAAGGTCCTAGAAACACTGCATGCCAGCCACCCGGGAATAGTAAAGATGAAGGGGTTAGCCTGAAGTTACGTGTGGTGGCCTGGTATTGACAAGGACATAGAGTCGTGGGTGGCCAAATGTACACCTTGCCAATCATCACGACCCAATCCACCAGCAGCCCCGGTCAGAGAATGGGAACAGCCCTCGGGCCCATGGCAGAGGATTCACATCGACCTCGCCGGCCCATTCCACGGCCAAACATTCCTGATTGTAGTGGATGCCTACTCGAAATGGTTGGAGATCCGACTCCTGAGTAGCACCACAGCCAGAGCAATGATCCGGGAACTCAGACAACTCTTTTCCACACACGGCATTCCCGACACCCTAGTCTCTGACAACGGGCCTCAGTTCACGGCCACTGAGTTTGAACAGTACCTGGCATCCCTAGGAACCAGGCACGCTCTCACATCCCCGTTCAGGGCGCAAGGGAATGGGCAGGCCGAGAGATTCGTGCGCAGCGCAAAGGAGGCCCTGGAAAGGCTAGGACCCGGGGACTGGCAGGAACGCGTAGACACGTTCTTGTTGGCCCAACACAACCTTCCCTGCGCTGCCACGGGAAGGGCCCCCGCAGAGTTACTCATGGGTAGGAGACTCCGTTGTCAGCTTGACCGGTTACACCCTAGGTATTCTCCAGACAAGTTCAGGGGGGACCAACCACAGGGCCGGACACTGGCCATTGACTCACCAATCTTCGCTAGGAACTACGCGTCGGGCCACCCGTGGGAAGAGGGAACCGTCAGCGAAATGCTGGGCCCCTACACCTACAAGGTTCGCCTCGCTGATGGTCGGACATGGAAACGCCATGTCGACCAGCTCAGGAGGCGAACGAGTCCCGACACGGATAGCAACCTCCCCCGGGGAGTGCAGACCGGCGCTGAGCCAGACATGCACCCGATGGACGAACCGGTCACCGACCCGGTTCAGCCAGAAAACAGCCCCATTCACGCAGCACCATCACCGGCCAGCTTACCGTGTGGAACAGGCTCACCCCCGGTCACCGCGGAGCCCGACGCTCGTATTCCGGATCCGCTCCCGGCCCAGCCAGGGCAGAGCGAGAGCGACAGGTCCGCTCTGCCCGATGCCCCAGCGCCGACTGAACTGCGCAGGTCCGATCGAGTAAGAACACGCCCCCGTCACCTGGAGGATTTTGTATGCAAATAGCAGACTGGGGCATTCTGGGGGGAAGGGGTGTTAGATATTTAAATGTCCTAGCGGCGGGAAAATCGCCGCTACCCATTGGTCAGTGGGCTGGGTCAAGCAGGGTATTTAATCCCCTGCTGACCCAGCCGTTGTTGTTGTTGTCTGTGCTAACCACAATAAACAGACGTGTTGTTTGGTTCACCCTTAATGGCTTCCGTGTCCTCACTCCCGCGCCCTGATCTCCGGATCTAACACTAACTTGAAAGAATTTTTGTTTTTCAAGCAACAAACCTTCCAAAACATGGTCATTTTGAAAAGCACAAAAGACAAAGCATTCCTTGAAAACGTCAGCAATCAGGGAAGCTTAAAAATGTAATTCTTCTTGCAGCGATTCAGAAGCTGGTTTCTGTTATAATAAACTTATGTTTCTTCTCTTCTCTCATTAGAAAGGTTGCTTCTGGCAAGTCACAGATGGCAAATGCTCCTTTTCCTGCTCCCGTTGGTACAATTTAGCTCCATTTGGAGACCATGATGGCACATTCCAACAATGTTGTGAGTCTCAATACACTTCGGCATTTGGTGCCTATTGCTGTACTGAAATCAGATGGTGGCAGAATTGGCAGCTCTTAATCTTTACTCCAGTTCATCAAGAAGTTGAAGCACAACCCACTTTCCTGATTTCCTTTTCTCCTTTACCAAAATATCCTGTTGTTTTGAGGAAAAGGTAAATTTTCAATAAGGTTTGACTATGAAATGTAATTGGACCACCTCAGACAATGGTGGACTGTCCTTCATTGGAATTTTAAAACAAAGATTAGATGAACAGAGATCAGGTGGCTACTTGTCAGCACCAAGTTAGGAGTGATGCATCGTAGGGTCCTTTCTCATTCTGCAGTTCTATGCTTTTATCATTTCATGATCCAGGAGTGAGATAATTCCAGAAATGTAGATAAATTCAACTGCAGTCTGGTGTAACAACTAACAACAAAACTCCTTCCCACCATAAAGGCCTCCCTTGTTCAAAAGCCAGTCATGTCTGAGTCTAAGGAGCAGTGCTCATTTCCATTTACAGCCAAAGAGCCAGCTCTGTCTGCATCTGCAGACCTTTCCATGATCCTGTGGCTGGCATGAATAGATGCTGGAACACATAGAATGCTGTTACCTTTCTCGCCGAAGTGGTACTTATTTATCAATTTGCAATTTCTTGCTTTAAAACTTCTAGGTTGGTAGGAGCTGGGACAGACAATGGGTGCTCACTTCATTGTAGAAACACTCAGGTCTCAAAATGGTGACCTGCTGACCTTCTCATGATCAAGCTCACCATCTTAACCACTGAGCCACTGTGGGGCTCTGACCTCATCATAGAGATTAGCAAATTGGTGGACCTTAGTCCATTCCTTCAGATGTCTATAAAGAGAGCTGCAGTTCATGGAAGCTTAAGTCAAATAAAATGTTTTCAAGGATTCATCATGCTCTCTGTTATTCTTGTAAGACTGATGAGATTAAGGGGTAGCAACTGGCCTATGACCTCCCAGAGGGCCTCATGCTTAGTGGACAGTGGTTTGAGCCCAGCTTATTTGCCCCAGACCAAGCCAGATTTGTATACACAATTCCATTCATTTATCCATGACACTGATACTATTTTGGCACACACTCAGACAATGTCATGGGGGTGAGAGTTGCCAGATATCTGGGCACCAGCTGAAATTTCTGAGAATTGCTAAATATCCCCAGAATCACCAGACTGGGGCACACATCTCATGTAACACAGCATTGCAGAATGAGAAAGTGTGGTTAGTTTTTTAAATGTATGTGATTATTTAAAGGATAGGTATACATCTGCATGCTGTCCCAGCTTGTGCAAGGATTTATTGGCTCAGCACAAAAGCATCTGTACTTGTGTTGTGCAATGTCAGCACCCAAATAAGCCAGAACTGTAGGGAATAATCAGAGAACAGAGACTGTACTACATGTATTTTGGCCTACTTGTGTCATCTGGAGCAAGGAAGGAAGTGGAACATCCAAGACCTTTCAGAGTCAGCTGACTCACAAAGTGTCTCATATTTGTCTGCTCCACCTCTCTGACATCACACGGCTGTGCCCCTTGTCTCAAATTTGTTGTTGTTCAGTCGCACAGTCATCCACCATCCTTCAAAGTCCACCCAGATCTATGCCCACCACAGAAATGATGCTGTCTAACCAGCACAACCTCTGCCATTCCCTTCTCCTTTTGCCTTTGATGTTTCCTAGCATCAGGCCCTTCTACAATGAATCCTCTCTTCTCATTTGGCAGCCAAAGTACCTTAGCTACAGCTTCAGTATCTGTCCTTCCAAGGAGCAGTCAGGGTTGATTTCCTTTAGGATTGACTGATTTGATCTCCTTGAAGTCATGGGGACTCTCAAGAGTCTTCTCCAGCACCACAGTTCGAGAGTGTATATTCTTCACTCAACCTTCATTATGGTCTAGTTCGCATAGCCATATGTTACTACTGGTAAGACAATTACTTTAAGTATGAGTACTCTTGTCATCAAGATGATGTCTCTACTTTTTATTATGCTGCATAGGCTTACCATAGCTTGTCTCCCAAGGAGTAAGAGCAGTGATGGGCTGCTACTGGTTTGGACCGGTTCGCCCGAACTGGTAGCAGCTTTCCATAGGGGATCGCTGGTGGTGGTGGTAGAGAACCCCCGTGCAACCGGTTTGGTCGCCTCTCTGGCCGCCCTCCGGAAGTGTATTTCTAGGCAGCCAAAATGGCTGTCCGGAACTGCGCATGCATCAAACCTCAATTTGATGCATGCACACTAAAAAATAGAAATGCACATGCATCAAATGGAGGTTTGATGCATGCGCAGCTCCAGGCAGCCATTTTGGCTGCCTGGAAAGGGCCCAGGCAGTGCCTGAAGAAGCGGTGGCAGTGGCAGCGACGGCCTTTCCTCTCCGGGCTGAACCACACTGCGCTGCCAGGCTGCCGCGCCACTGCAGCGGTTTACCGCAGTGCCAGCGTGCTTCCTGCCTGCCTGCCTGCCTGCCTGCCTGCCTGCCTGCCTGCCTGCCTGCTCCCCAACCCCAGGGCAGGTAAGTGATGGGTTTGTGTTTTGGGGGTGGTGGGGGGTTATTTGTGTTTGGGGTGGGTGGGTGGGTTGGTTGATTATTTTAATTTTAATGAGTATTTTTATTTAATTTTTACTTATTTATTTTTTAAAAATTTATTTATTTTCTTTGGCTCCACCCACAACATCATGGCATTGGCTCCGCCCATGATATCATGGCATCATGATGTTGGCTCCACCCATGAGATTGGCTCCACCAATGGTGGGGTAGCCAAAATTTTGACAGCCATCCACTGAGTAAGAGTCTCACATTTAGGCCATGACATTTTATGGACTGGGAAGCTACTAACCTAGAAATGTTAAGGGGAGCCACTAATATCTCTCAACATGTGCGAATCCTACATAAACATGCTTCTTGGCATGTTTATCCTTAGTTGTGCCCACAATTAGGTCCTTTAAAATGTTCTGCCTTATTTGGGGTAAAGAAAAGACCAAGATTTCATTTGCTTTCTTTGTGGAAGGGAGAATCTCTCCTATATTTTCTGGAGTATGTGTGTGGAATTTTCCACTGGTAAGAAGATGTGATGGTAGCAGGGCTACTGCTGGCAGTTTGTGCTTCCAACATCACTCAGACAGAATTTCTCCTGATGTCTCCCATTTTGTAAAGTAGCTTTGTGAGGGCTGCAGCCTGTATGTTTTGTTTTGTTCTATGAATGTGTTGTCTTGCTCAATGAGCATTACATATCTTTGGATTGCCACCCCAAGGTGACAGCAGTCAGGAAAATAATGGGCCTGTGAATCTATCTTAAGTGCACAACTCACGTAGAATGAAAAATTAAAGTATATGACTCATGGAAGCCTTCCGGGGATAAAAAACCGTTTGAAATATTTCAACCCCTGCACTTTCTATTTTAATAAGCAGGCCATGAAACTCACAGAGAAGAAAGAGTTGCCCTCCCACAACCCCCTCCACCCCTTGCTTCCTAATATTGCATGAAAATATGTTCTCATTTTTTGGTTGATTATCAAGTCTTCCTTGGGATCTATTAACATGCCATAAGGCATTATTTCTCCATCACTGTTTGATGCAGTTTAACTCTCTCTCTTAATCATATCGCTCCACTATATTCTATTGACAGAAGCTCTAAGGTGCTCTGGCTTTTTACTGCAACTCATATAATATGACTGTGATGCCTTTCCAGATATCAGGATTACTTGTGGTTCCATAAACTCTATTACCTTTGATTTACTTGGTGTGCCTGGAAGTTCTGAGGGCAGAAAACAACAGTGGGTAAAAGGAAGACAGCAAAATTGTCCTTCTTACTTGTTCCTCAGCACCTAGAATATCTATATGAATTATTAAGGCAAATCATTCTAGTATCTAAGATTCTTGGCTTGGGATGTGATACAGATACCAACTCCATTATTGAAATCCTTTTTCTCTGTGTGTCTTGCCTTTGGGGGCTATCTATCTAATGTAAGGTAAAGGTCAGTTGTATCCAACTCTAGGGTTCCATGCTCATCTCTGTTTATAGTCAAAGAGCCACTGCTGCCTGCATCTGCAGACATTTCCATGGACATGTGGCAGGCATGACTGGATAACCGAGTGCATGGAACACTGAAGTGGTACCTATTTATCTACTTGCAATGTTTTGCTTTCAAACTGCTAAGTTGGCAGGAGCTGGGGCAGAGACAGAAACTCACTCTGTCATGCAGCACTTGGGTCTCAAACTTGCTGACTTGCTGACCTTGTCTTAACCACTATGCCACCACAGTCCCACTTGTACAGAATATATATACATATTCTACACATTCTAATGTACACACTCTAATTCACAGAAGCCTAATTATTGTGGAGGGTGGAGTGCTGTATGTGAGAGAGAATGTGAATCTATAAAAATAGGATATGTATAGATGTGGTTGTGGTCCTGTTCAGCTCTGGAAGATCATTCATGGGGTAATGTAGCCCTTGGAAGAAAAAGGAACTTTTAATGACTAATCTACAGGGCATGTTAAACTCCAGAATCAATGTGAAGCTGTGGTGGGAGAGGGTTTTCCTACTTCCCTAAGTAGGAGGCAACCCTATGTAGACACCCCTTAAGCTACATTGAACTCCTAATGCAATGAGGGAAAGGGTTTTTTGAGCACAGGTAGTCTCTGTATGCACTTATACATGCACGCAAGGATCAGGCGTTACATTTGAATTTGAAGGGGCCATTTCCCATGAAGACTTCTTTGGCTTTTTCCAGATGTTGTTATTTTACATACTATCAAGCAGGAACCAACTTATACTTACCCTAATAGAGCACTCAAGGTAAGTGAAATGTTTAAGGGGTGACTTTACCTGTTCCCCATTTCCAGTGGGTTTCCATGGCTGAGCATGGATGTGAACCCTGGCTTTCTGAATCCTAGGCCATTATTCTACCCATTACACCAGGGATTCTCAACCTGTGGCCTGTGGGATGGATGTGGCCCATGGCACCGTTTCATGTGCCCCCCCCCCACCTTCACTACACCAGGAAGTGCCATGTTTTGGAGGAAGGGAAAAATGGCTGTCTGGCCCTCAGAGGTGTCTGAAGGAGTGTGACCCAGCCCCCCTGCTTATAAAGGTTGAGAACTCCTGCATTACACCATATTTGGCTATTTTGGCTGATGGCCCAAGGTTGATTGAAGACAAATTTTAAATGTCTTATGTTAGAACCCATGTGTTAGCAGGACCAAAAGAAGTGCCTCTCACCTGAGATCTTACAAACTCAAAAGGCTCCTGTGGAAAGATTTAATCCTTCAGAAAAATATTTTGACCAGTATTAAGAAATCAACAATCCAAAAATAGAGATCTAAATATTTGATTGGCTGGCAGCTGTGTATTACAGAGCATGGGATCATTAGATCTGGAGGGGTACACAGAAAGAGCCTCCTCAAAGACTGTGGTATTTTTGAACCACAATCGGTTGTACCCCAAGCAACGGCAACCTTATCCTGGCTAATCTTTCTCACACTCGGCCAGGTGAAAAGGATAGCAGAATGAATTCACCAAAAGGTGGCTTCATTTTGGTAGTTTCACATCTGACCTTGTCACGGAAAAAGATTAGAGCTGGAAATGTGTGACTCTAGAGCCCTAATCAGGTTAAGTCTGATCCATGTACGTTTTAAGGACTGGGGATGTAAGGATGACTGTGATCTACATCCCAACTTCCCCACAGCATCAAGTGTTTCAAACTGGAAGCCCCAGTCATGTGAATGGTATAAGTGGACTCAGCTGAATATGCTTACACTCTCTACTTCTGCCTTCAATATTAAATATGTGAATGGCTGAAAAACCCCAAGTGGAATGGGGACCTAGATAGTAACTACATGCCCCCCCCATCCCAACACCCATTGAGTGTTATACAAATTGAGGCTGAACACTTGAAGACCATAACAGCCTGCAGGTTAGTGAGCCTAGCAGAGCCCACTACTCACAATGAAAGTAGGATAGGCAGCTACCCAGGGG
The DNA here is from genome assembly GCA_030440675.1 of Furcifer pardalis. NCBI lineage: Eukaryota > Metazoa > Chordata > Lepidosauria > Squamata > Chamaeleonidae > Furcifer > Furcifer pardalis. The sequence goes on from CP126890.1 coordinate 280,193,407, forward strand.
TCCAAAGCACCTGTTTTTCTATCTCTGAGCATATGCACCTCACTACTGAGTTTCAGCTAGATTGCTATTTTAAGATATTAAAAGCACACTAAAGTAATCTTGCTCATAAAAGATACTTTGTGCTCATAGAGTATTTTATGCTTTTCAGTAGAACTGGTTCAAAATAGTTTGCATTAGCACGTTATTTTTGCAGTTTCAAAAGCCTTCTTTAACTGAATGGTTCTTCCCTCCCTTTGAACTGGGTTCACCTTCTTCTTATCTGCTTTCAAAGGCAGCAGCATGTCCTCTTTTAATGCTTTTTTTAATGGCATCTCAATGCTTCTAGAGTCGGTGTGTTTTAAAAATCCATCTCAGTTATTTCCCCCTCTTCCATAACAAAGTACAGAATTATACCATCTCTCACACAAAAACAACAACCTACAAACTTAAAATTAAATTTAGTGGCATACTGGAACATTGAAGCATTTCAGTTTGATTCACAGCCTCAACTTAGGTTGAAATAATTAAAAAGTTCTCACATTGGGCTTGCACATTGAATTGGAAGTTCAATGTCCATACTGGTGAGGCTATTGTCATTCTGATCCCAAACATGGCCATCTTTTTTTGACAGTGGAACCTTGGTTAATGTAATTAATGCATTCTCCAGGGCGTTTCTTACAGCAAAAATCACTTTAACCAATTTTCCTATAGGAATGCACTGGAAACCACAAAACATTAACCGAATTGCAGGTTCCCATAGGAATGCATTGAAAACCAATTAATCCATTCTGAAAAAAATACATAAACCGAGCCGCTATTTTCTATGGATTTCCTGCAATTTTAATTTTAACCAATCCATTTGGTTAACCAAGGTTCCACTGTATTTACATGATACAACTTCTGCTTATCTTTCCTACTTGCTCTTTTTAAAAATCAACTATATGAGAGTAGTGATATAACACCATATCACTATAGCTGCAGTGGATCAGTGGTTAAATCACATAAATCACAAGAACTAATGTCATTGAAACACCATCTACAAAACATCCCTTTGCCTCCTCCAATGCATTCACATGGAAAACAATTCTTTTGAAATGTACCAACATGGAAAAAAGTAGAAAACCTCCATTTGCAGATATGCTGATGTCTCCCAGTGGGCAGGGTTGCCCTACAATGGTGCTATACAGAGAGTCCTGGTGCTATACAGAGAGTCCAAAGAGCAAAGTCCAAAGAGTTAGCCAAGATCTAGTTACCAGTAGTTCAAGGGAGCGTCTAGTCCAAAGGATGTCCAGGAGCATTGTCAGAGAAGTCAGGGTCATTGCAGACAATCACAAGAAGTATTCGAAGTCAAGCAGGGTGTCAGTCTTTGCACAGAGGAGAATTGTACCAATGCTTGTCTGCTGAGACCAGCTTGCTTAAGAAGTCTCCCAGCTAATTGGTATCAGCTGGGAACCTCCTCTGATAAAGAGCTCTGGCTTTATTACAACTCAGCTGCAGATCTTTTTGGCACCATTGTTTGGCTGAGGGCTGATTGCTGTCAAAGACAGATATCTGATCTGACAGGTCATTTGCCTGAGGAGTCAGAGTTGGGCCAGAAGCAGGCTAAGGTTCCTGGTTCCCAGTTCAACTGCAGGCTGGGGTTCAGGTTCAGCTGTAGGCTGAGGAGGCAGAACTGGTCTGGGCATAGGAAGTGCCTCCTGATCCAGGTTATCTTCAGAATCAGGTGAGGGCTGGATTAAAAAAAGACAAAAAAAAAACCCCACAACACTTTGGATGGGGAAAAAACATAGCTAAATTTGATTCAGCATTTGCATCATTCAGACAGAAAAACAACAACTTCAAATTCACCCTGGTATAAGAGGAACAAATCCAAAAGTTTTTTTTTTAATTGTGTAAGTCACCCATTTAGATACTGGAGTTTCTGCTGGCCTCCAGCAAATATTCCACTGGCGTGGACATTTCAAGTGTCTTCTTCCTGACTCACTCTGTTACAGTCCAACCCATGAATCATATTCCTCCACGAACAGACAAAGACTCAACTTTACAATTTCTCCTCAAGTATTTAAAAGAGAAATAGTGACCAAAACATTGATGGAAAATGATGGTTGATTAGGGAAGTTGTGAGTGTATGAAGAGCAAGATTAAACTGGAATTCTTCTGGAAGCTCTGTAATCATATGTTCTTGTCACATGACTCCTCCTGTTTCTCTAAGTGCAAAGCTCAATGCACACTTTGTGCTGCTCTTTGCGCTATGCAGAGGCAGTACCTCTGGCAAAGGGTCTTGATTTGAAATGCTTGCAGCAAAAGATTGGGCCACCAGTTCAGCCTAGGACTTCCAGATGCTTCCAGTCCCAGTCCCTATTCAAGTCCTACCCTCCTTTTTATCCTTCTTCCCTTTGGCAAGTGGTCTCACTGGGAAATAAACACCTGGCTAATTTGCAGACCTGGTTCCTGAGGCATGTTCCTGAGAAAACCCTGTTCTGAGAGAGAGAACAGGCTAATCAGAGGAAACAGGCATTCCTCTTAATGTCTAGTTTAGACCTCAGGCAAATGCATTTTTGATTAAACATTCCATATGTTTCCAGTTTCCTTCAAAATCCACAGCTGATGACAGATCATAAAGTTGGTCTGTGGGATTCTTTTCTCTCTTCTCCTTAATTCCCCTTTAATTTGTCTCTCTCCCAGTTAATATCTTTGGCTATTACTCAAGATTGAAGCTAATTTTTCATAAGTTTTCTCTCTGGCTTCTGCTTTTCATTTTCACCTAGAAAAGAATATTCCCTTTGCACGTACAGTGGAGATAATTAACGAGTCAGCTGATGATCAGGGAGAGAACAATAACATTTGCTAAAAATAGGCAACTTTCTAGTGAGTACAGGAAACTGCAAAAAAGCAGGGGATGGAGAAAGCAAGAAAAGGAAAAGGAAAAGGAAAGGAAGGAAAAATAATATTTACATTTGTCTTTCAAAGAGCTCCAGTAAAAGTAAGCATAGCCATTTAGGAGAGTAGATAACTAACCTATTTTAGCTGACGTTGGGGGCAAAGATTGGTTGAAAATTGCCTCTTACAATTCACTACTTGACACATGTGATCTTCAGTTTTGCTCATGTGATGAAGAAATTGGTTGGTCTTGTTCTCTCTTATCAATACTCAACCCCCTAAAAATTTCCTCCCAATATGTATTTCCCTGATACAGTTCCAGAACTGCATAATTCTGCTATCATGGTAATTATCCTGGTGATTTTCGTCCATCATAGAACATGTTTCATATGGATGTACCTGTCAAGGCATACTGTATATTATGGATTATTCTGCACACTCAGGTTGCATATTTAGGCTGCACATTCATGTTGCTAGTTAAGATTTCTGGAAGACTTCACTCCCTGGAAAGCCAGTGTAGTATATAATGGGAGTTCTACAAGTTTCTTGTTGCTACTTAGAAAAAGAAGCAGGCCTCTTTGAGATTTCCACTCATATCTTGTAATATTTTAGAGGTGGGAAAGTATCAACACTTGAGGGGCTCCCAGTTCACAGTGGGTGGCATATAAATTATTTTAACTCTCAGTAGCAGAGGTTAACAGCACTCTTGTCTTTTATGGCCAGCACATAGTACGAATGTCAACTATCAGGATGAGAAATGTAACAATTGTTCTCCTTTTAAATTTCTAATCCTGTCTCAATGAATCCTTTAACAACTGCAAGAATTTTGGAGCAAAACTACATGCATTAAGTCAGCTGCACAGAACAATAAGAACTACTGCCTTGTCATATAGGCTTTTTAAAATGTAGAAGCATTAGATGACTTCTTCACAACTTTTTGATTCACTGGCCAATTATTCTGAGCATGTTTCATAGAAGAAAAAGCCACTAGTTTTGCACAGAGAGGTGCACAAATAATACAAAATACCAAGTGAGTACTCATTTCCTTCTCATGCTGAAGGTGTAAACTCTTAGGTGTTTGTCAAACACCCAGCAGGTTGCCCCAATGTGTCAAGGTAGCCTGTCTCAATGAGAACTAGAAATACTAACATTACTTCATATCCGTGACACAAAGAAGTGACACCGTCAAGGTTCCTAGTGCTTCCTTCTTTGATTATTTCCAAAGATGTCTGCTTTTTCTTACATTTCTGTTCAGATAGCACACAAAAACTTATTGAAAATCATGATTTTGCAGAAAAGTTGAAGCAGCCACCCTCTGGATCATTTTGGTTGCCCCTTTCTGCTTCTATAGCTCCATTTCTGAGATCTAGCTAATATCCACATAGTGTTTCATTGATTTTACACCACACTAAAATGCAAAATTGTTTTCATTGGATGATGGCATTATGCTATAGACATCTGTCCAGATTTGAACATTTTATTTTGGATCTCTTCTCCAGACACCTCATACCAAGTGAGACGTGGTCAGGTAAAATATCTTTTTCAGCAGTGGAACCTTGAATCTATAATGGCCAAGGGTATTTGGCACATCCATAGTTTAACATCTTTTCAGTGATAGGTGAGGTTTTAAACAAACCAAAACTTAGGTCCCTTTAATCTCTTCCCATTTTAAATTCATTTTTATCTCAGTGGATTAAAAGGAATTTAAAGCAGAAAGAGATTAAAGAGGCCTCAGGAACAGGCAACTGTCTAAATGTGATTGCCACATAACTGCCAACAACTATGGGCAGGATAAGCAATAGTAAGGGATTATGGGACTTGTAGTCCAAAAACATGGGAGACAACAGTTGCCTACTTGTGTGGCTTTAAAAAGACATTTCAAACACATTGCTTCACAACACAGGGAAAAATAAGTAAGGTAAAGGTAAAGGTCTCTCACAAGCCAGTTGTATCTGACACTAGGGTTCACTGCTCATCTCTATAGCCAAAGAGCCAGCACTGTCTGTGTTTGTAGACATTTCTGTGGACATGTGGCAGATATGCCTCAGCAATGGAGTGCACAGAATGCTAGGTTGGCAGGAGCTGGGCCAGAGATGGAAGCTCACTCCATTGTGCAGTATTCGGGAATCGAACTCTGACCTTCCAGTCATCGAGTTTAGCATCACTCACTCACTCACTCCATCTACCTGGGTAGTTTCTCACTCTGGTCGCTATACAACAATTAAATGCTATACAAATATAGACAACAAACAAAACAAACCTGCTTCCTTTCCTATTTCCTGCTAGGATGGACAATGGTGGGTCTCCAGATATCATAGAACCACCATTTTCAAGATACAGTAGAACCCCGCATAACAAAAAATCTCCATTCCACTGAGCTCTTCGCTATGTGGTTTTTTTTTTCTGTTATGCGGTTCCCTATAGGAGATACCCCGCATAACGGGGGGAAAAGTTTGTCTGGGGTTCCCATTGAGCGGGTATACCCCAGTTACCAAAAACCCTGCATAATGAATTATTTTTTCGTTGTGCGAGGTATCGCCCTTGCATAACGAACACTTTGTTATGCAAACTTTTAGCTATGTGTTCGTTATGTGAGGTACCACTGTACTCCACTTTTCACTTTGTTGGTCAAAGCTGACAGGAATTGCCATTTAATGACCTCTGGGGAACACATTAGGCAGCCTCTGGTTTACCAGATCAAGTTCTATCTTACAGATGAATGCCATGGAGGAAGAACAGCTCTGTATGCAGCAGTCAGGATGATGCATATAAATGAGCTGTGCTAGGTTTGATACATATGTATTCAGTAACAAATTGTCAGCTTCCCCAACACTGACAGCTGCCGAGAATGATGTGGAGAACTAACCCATGGGGTTCCTGTGTAAGAACATTTTAAAATCCATTCAGATGGAGACCACTGTCTGCCGGGATTCATTTGCACAGTCCATGCCTGGTAAATTGGATAATATAGAGAATCTGGATAAGGGTAAAAAAATAAAATAAACCTGTTCAGATTCTCAGCTGTTTTTCTGAAAGCATCCTTCTAACTTCCCCTGTTGTTAAGTAAGCATGAATGTGATTTCTACTTTAAAATTCAGGAAGTAGAATTTTAACACACAGCTAAAACTCTATGGTGTTGAGTCACCCAGTGACCAAGGGGAAGAGACTTCTACACTCAACACATAAATGTTGCAACTCTGCCTATGCCTTTGAGCAGTGATGCCCAAAGTAAGGCCTGGGGGCCGGGCACGTTTCACTTCCGCTTCCAGGAGCGATGAGGGCTTCACGGGCTGGATGAATCAGCCTTGGGGGTTGCACCCGGCCCCTGGCCCTCAGTGACTGGCTCCCTGAACCACATGATTGGCCCACGGCCCAAAAAGTTTGGGCGCCCCTTCATTTGAGTGTCACAGCAGAGCTATAGACAATAGCATTTTCCTAAAAAGATAACTTGGTTAAACTTAGTGACTTCTCTCTCCAAAGTTCCAGTTTCCAAACCCTTACAGAATGTCTGCCAATTAGGTGATGAATCTCCTTGAACATTCACAAAGAAGAGAGTAACCTCTTTCCCTTCCCCTCACTTTGCTGAAACCAGTCTTCCTACCAAATAGTGAGCTCAGCCCAACTTCAAAGTTTTCCTTCTCACAGACATAATTTTCAGGTATTTACTGCCTTCTAATTACCATTGAGGGACTGCAGTGGCTCAAGGGGTTAAGATACTGAACTTGAAGACTGGAAGGTTGGAGTTCGATACCTGAATACTGCATGACGGAGTGAGCTCCCGTCTCTGTCCCAGCTCCTGCCAACCTTGCTGTTCAAAAGCAAGAAACTGCAAGTATATAAATAGGGACCACTTTGGTGGGAAGGTAAACAGTGTTCTGTGCACTCTAGTGTCTAGGCATGCCTGCCACATGTCCATGGAAACATCTGCATACGCAGACAGCACTGGCTTTTTGGTTATAAACAGAGATGAGTACTGAACCCTAGAGTCAGATATGATTGGCTTTGGAGCAAGGGTGACCTTTTCCTTTATGTAATTACCACTGAGCATTTCCTGCCCTTTCTCATGGTCAGCTTGCCCCAGACATAGATTCTCTGAAAGGGCAAGAGAAACCATGACCCTTTATTTTCTCAATCTCTTGACAGCCAAGTTTTGAATGAAAAAATGCCACGTAGTGCTATCTCCTTCTTTGTATGACTATGGGCAGAGTCAGCAGCACCTGGATAGAGCAGAAGTAGCTCCTTCATTCATTAAGGATAAGAAGTTCTTCTTTGGGATCTTATGAAGAAGGCTGGGAAAATGTGGCACCAGCACAATTGACCTGCAGGATTAAAGGACTGAAGAAAAGATTCAAACAGTATGAAGGAAAAAAATGGAAGAGATGGGAAAATACACACCTTCACAAGGTGACAAACCCTTGTTGAAGGTGCAATAGTGGCCAAACAACATTGTAAAGTTGCAGAAGGCAGGCACTTGCTGAGAGATTTTGCCTGCTGTTCTTCAAAATAGTAATGTTTCCATGTTCTAGTTGAGTTATGGGCCTTACCCTTGTGGCAAGCGAAATATGGCTCATTTACTGGTTCTTATGAGCTTCTCAACCTCATATTTCTCTTTTAAGTGCAGCACAACCAATTTCAGCAGCAAATTGGTGGTGCAACAGAGAAATACTATCCTGGTTTCCTTTCAGAACAAGTGAGGTGAGAAAGTTGCCCTGTGTTTTGAAACCATTGCACACTCGAGCATTGTCTCATAATTCATTTCATTTATTTATTGTTCATTTCATTTCTGTACCATCCTTTTCACAATGCAGAAATATCCAAGGCAGTTTACAAAATTGTGTGTTTTTAATCTGTCTTTAATCTTTTTCAGATTTTAATTTTTAATTTTTAAAAGTTTTAAGGTTTTTAGATGGAAGCTCCCACTTCTTAATCCTGGGCCTTATCTGCCCAGGGAAGGAAAAGACTAACGTCCTCTGCCCGGAAGGAGGAATGGATTTTAGATGTTTGCGTTGTGTGTGTGTTATTGTTGTTTTGTTGTTTTTTTTCCCCTGATTGTAAGCCGCCCTGAGTCGCCACGGTGAGTGGGCGGTGATATAAATCTAAATAAATAAATAAATAAATTAAATAAACATAGCATAAGGAACTAAAAATATAATAATAACATTTATAAATCCAATTAAAGAAATAATAATAATAATAATAATAATAATAATAATAATAATAATAATAATAATAATAATAATAATAATAATAATAATAATAATAATAATAATAATAATAATAATAATAATAATAATAATAATAATAATAATAATGGAACTAGAAGAAGGGCCTTCTCTGTGTCTGCCCCAGCCCTATGGAACCTCCTTCCAATAGAATTACACATGCAGACAGAGCTGCTGTTCTTTAGGAAAGGAGTGAAAACCTGGCTGGCAGGTCAGGTTTGGGGTATGGATGGAACAATATCCCCAGCTGGTTGGATAATTTGATCCCCCATGCCTCTTAGCTGCAACTCCTGGTTTTAATCTTTTAACCTTCTTTTTAATCTTTTAATCTTTTAATTTGTTTTAAATTGTTTGATTGTTATTGATGACATGTTGTAAACCACCCTGAGTCACTTCGGGAAGGGGGGCAATAAACAAGCATGAATAATAAATAAATAAATAAATAAATAACCAAGGGTAGTGGATCCCATTGGTAATCTAGCAAGCTGAGCAAATAAGGCCATCACTGACTGGAGCAAAACCATCACAATATTATTAGTGTTCAATAATTTTGGCATTATTTATTCATCACTCTCTCTGTATGACTTCCTCTTTGTGAATGTATGCACACATGCCATGTTAACTGAAGAAATAACAGAATTTGCAATGTGGTGGCAAATTACTTGAACACATCACAGGGCAAATTTCATTGCACAGAAAGAGACATCAACATATAAACAACTGCTTCAGCTGTAAATTGAAGCAAGACCTGGCTTGTTCTGTACTCACTGATTCTTCAAATAATTCTGATATAGCCAAGAAAACATTCCAGATGACATCCTCTCTCTTTTAACACATTTCAAATTGAAGCCAGAAAACTAAACAAACAAGCTGAATTGGCTTTGCTCCATAACACAGGGTTCACATTCAGTTTTCAGAGATGGGAAATTATTCTAAATTACCAGCAGTTCCATCTTTCCCACCTCCAAAGGCCCCCCCCCGTTGCCCCAATAGGTAGACAATTCATATTTGTTGTTCAATTGGTTTATGTTATGATATTTGTGCATTGCCATTGTGCCTATGCAGTGCCAGAATTTACAATAAGAGCTTACACAATTATGAAGGGTGAAAGAGAAAAAGGAGAAATAAGCAGGCTTTGGTGCTGTGGCCACTGAAAGGTAAAGCCAAGTAGAAGTTGTACCCATGATCCAGTGGAGATGGCCTTGGTGGTTCATAATTCCTTCCTCACCAATGAAATAAAAGACATGAGATGTGTTTACTATAGTGAAAGGCATTGAGCCACAATTTTATTTAAATTTAACCCCTAATCTGTGGTGGGGCTGGGTAGTGCTATACCTGATACCAGAGCAGGGGAACCTAATCTACCTTTCTCTTTACCAGACAGGTGAAACCTTGCCCCTATGCAGGTCTGATCCTTGTTAGCTACTGCCCAGGCCAGCTTCAAATTGGGGAGACTTCTTTGTGTCCATGTGTAGGGATGGTATATATGGCAAACTTCCAAAGGGTGGTGGCTGAGGCAAAAGACTCAGCTAATACTAGATGGCAGAAGCTAGAATGTTCAGGTTTAGAAAGTCCCTGAATTGTTCCTATCTATTTGGCCTGTCCAGCTCCACAAGTTCAAGATGTACTGTCTTTATCTATTTGGCCTGTTCAGTTATTCACGAGCTCAAAGTCTGCATTACATGTGCTTCCTCTTGTGTATCTCTCATGCATCCAGGCTTATGCACAAATCATTGATTTTTATATATATATAGCATGTAGAAGCTGCGTGACTGCATGTAGGCATGTGTAGGCACATCCCCTAAAGGTGTCTCATGGTGCCAAACTGATTTGCACAAATCATGCCAGGCAATCAGTACCACCTCATCAATAGACTCCCTAAAACAGTGATGGCAAACCTTTTAGAGACCAAGTGTCCAAACAGAGGGGCAGGGTGAGCATTGTGCCGGGGGGAGGGTGGAAGTGGTCCTATTGGGCTGCTAGGCAGAGGGGAGAGGCAAACTCTGTCCTGGTGTGATTTTCTTTGGGCTGACAGAGAGAGGTTTGTGTGGCCCTTCTGGCATGCATGTCATAGGTTTGCCACCACTGCCCTAAAGGATTCACCACAAACCCCATCCATCCAGCACTCTCTGCCAATTAATTGTATCCTGTTTAGTAACACCATACACCTCCACTAAAGGACAAGTAACAAGCCAGAATAGGATAGGCAAAAAACTACCCATCTCCCAATTGCCAATCCAGAAGTTGGGCTAAAAAAGTCCTATTTGGCCCCTCAACAACAACCCCTGTAATACTTTAAGTAGTAAGAGGGAGGGAGAGTGGGTCATCTTCTGAAAACTGCCAAAAGAGGGTATTTAACGGGCATGCTTAAATAAGCTCAGTGCCCTGCCCCACCCCCAAGACCAGGCAATGGAAAGATATCATCATCTACACCAGCCTCTTCTTCACTCAGGGGCCTGACTACAACCCCACTTTAATTTGCTGCACAGCTATTGTATAGGTGTGTGCACTCCATTAAAAAAAACAGGTTTCAAAGAATAGAAGTGTCTTCATTTTTGGACAACAACCATAATACTTCAGGTCCTCAAAGGTGGGTATATGGCTATCATGTTATCGCTTAAATCATTTCTTCTTCAGGCTAGACAAACTCATTCTTTGAGCTTTATGTAGTAGACTTGGTAACATTGGTTAAGTACTAATAATCTGTTCAGCATTAGGTATAGGTACTTCTATCAAAAACTGACATTGTTGGGGCTTTTAAAAATGCTTAGTGTCCCATGATATTATAAACAATAGTACATGAAATCAACAGGACACTAGATGCAAAGTTCTATGAATTCATATCCTTGAAAATAAACTAAGAACACGAGTGGTATTTATATTATTATTGGTTTATTTTGGAGGAAGAAGAAGAAGCAACCAAGAGAATTTGCTGCCTAGGATCTAACAGAAAATGGCTCTCACCAGAACCTACCTAAACCAAAATAGATAATACAAGAAACCAAAAAAATTATTTTCATACATAAGGCAGAAAGGTTCACAAATACCTCTCATCATCATCCAAAGTGAAGGTACAATTAACAGTCAAAAACTTAATTAACAAGTGTTTGCCTTGCCATAACCTCTCAACTTGGTTGCCTAAAATGGCCTCTTAGACTACTTAAGGATTTGTCTGGAACAAGTAATTGTTATTGTTTTCATTCAGTGGCAGCTGCAGCAAAAGTTCATTCCATTTCTTCATTTACTTCGTTTCTTCCTTCTATTATTTGTTTGGCAAAAATGCTTCAGTAATTACATTGTTGCATGCCAATCAGTGCCCTCTTAGATGTTTCACTGGAAAACATATCCAGGAAACATTTCCATCCTTTCTCCCTTCTGCATTTCTACAATCTCTGAATATAGATTCATCATTGTGTGAATAAAATGAAATTATTTTTATTGTGCTATTTTTTTAAATAAGTAAATTGCAAGTACTTTACATGTACATTAGCATGAACTTATTGTAAATAACCATAGGATAGTTTTCTGACTTTCCACCACATACAAGATTTTCCTATGGTTGCACAATCAATCATGCACTGTTTGCATGACTATTGATGCAAAGGACAATCTGAAAAATCTGAAACTGTTTCTACAAATTCCTTTATGCATGAAGAAAATGTCAGTTAAATTTGACCATTATGTTTCCCAATGAGGAACTCTTCACATTTCTATAAATCCCCAATGAGAAGTTATCTTCTTCTATAAATTGGTACTGTGGTGACAATTTCTTCTTTGTGTATTTTAGCCATGGCTGAGCTCACCAGAGAAAGACTGGCGATTCACAGTTTCTCAAAGACACTTTGGCTGTCTGGGTCATGACAGTCCCTCTATTAACCTGGGGAAGGAGGGTTATTTGTGGGGCTCTGGCATTAAGGGAGTGGTGGTAAGGTAGGGGATCTCCACTCTGCCGCTGTTTGCTATATGGGCTATTCTGCTGTAATAGAAGACTGTGGTGGCTTAGTGGCTAAGACACTGAACTTGATGACTGGAAGGTTGGCAGGTCAGCAGTTCGAGACCTGAGTGCTGCATAACGGACTGAACTCCCATTTCTGTCTCAGCTACTGCCAACCTATCAGTTCAAAAGCAAGGAAATTGCAAGTAGATGAATAGGCACCAAACGGCCAGTCAGGGGTGAGGAAAAACAGATGGCCAAAGAGACCATGCCCCCACCGCCACCATGAGACCACCCCAGCAAGCACCAAATGGCCATCCAGGGGTGAGGGAGGCCAGACAGCCAAAGAGACCTCGCCACCGCAGCCGCTGTGAAACCACCCCATCCAGCACCAAACGGGCAGCACCAAATGGGCAGCCAGGGGTGAAGGAGACTGGGTGGCCAAAGAGATCTCGCCATCACTGCTGCCACTGCCGCCGCAAGGCCACCCCAGCAAGCACCGAACGACCAGCCAGGGGTGAAGGAGGCCGGATGGCCAAAGAGACCTCTCTACCGCAGCCACTGTGAAACCACCCCATCCAGCACCAAATGGGCAGCACCAAATGGGCAGCCAGGGGTGAAGGAGACTGGGTGGCCAAAGAGATCTCGCCACCACTGCTGCCACTGCCACCGCAAGGCCACCCCAGGAAGCACCGAACGACCAGCCAGGGATGAAGGAGGCCGGACGGCCAAAGAGACCTCTCCACCTCCGCCACTGCTGCAAGACCACCCTGGCCAGCACCAGGCAGCCAAAACCAGGCTGAAACCCAGCCAGCACAGGGTGGCTGAAACCACCATGGAAGAGCTGAGATAACTCTAGCTATATCCCAGTGGCTGGAGAAGGAGTAGCTGCATGCATATGATAAGTAATTGATCTACAGTACTGTACTTGACTTATTATAGAAACTGATATAGTGAATTTACAAGAAACTGATTTACATAATAGTGAACATACAGTAGATACTTGATATAGTGGACTTTCCTTTTCATACCAAGGATTTTTCCTTCATACCAAGAATGATGACTAACGAGATACTTAGCAACTCCTGACTACATATATAACTTCTTACTTCACATATAACTTCTAACTTCATATATCCAGCACTAAATAGCTCAACTTTTAACCTGATACTGTGTTTTAAACTGTGATAATATGCACGATAATACTTTGTTTTAAACTGTGATAACATGTATGATGGGAGGATACTGGTGTAGAAACCGGGAAACCATGTCAGGAAGTTTGCCAAGAGAACGCTATCGACCAAAACAAAAGGTAAAACAAAGGGGCAATTTAGATGAAACAGGATGCTTAGCACATCAGATTGGAAGAAGGGGGTGGACAAAAAAAGGGGAGGAGAAATACAGTGTTGTAAGGAACAATACTGTATAGGGGCATGGAATGTAATATCTATGAACCAAGGAAAACTGGAAGTGGTAAAAAAGGAAATGGAAGAAATAAGCATTGACATTTGGGAATCAGCGAGTTAAAATGGCCAGGGATGGGTGAATTCAGTTCAGGAAACCATCATATCTACTACTGTGGACAAGAAAACATCCGAAAAAATGGAGTAGCGATAATTGTCAATAAAAGAGTGAGAAAAGCATTACAGTCAAACCTCGCTTAACGAGCGTTTTGCTTTGCGAAAAACTCGCATAACAAGTGGTTTTTTCAAAAAGTGATCCAACTCACATAACGAAATTTTTTGCTATGCAAGTCGGACTTGCATAGTGAAAATTTTCGCTATGCAAGTCAGACTTCCCCTATGGAAACATTCACATAGCGAGCGTTTCTATGGTGGGGAACTCACATAATGAAAAAAAATTCGCTATGTGAGTCGGACTTTCCCTATAGAAAACTCGCATAACGAGCGTTTCTATGGGGAAAACTCACATAATAAAAAAATTTGCTATGCGAGTTTTCCCCCCAAAAAAGCTTGTTATGCGAGTTTCCCCATAGTCTGACTCACATAGCGAAAAACTCGCATAGCGAGCAGCCTCGCAGAAAGAATTAAATTTGTTATGCGAGGTTTTACTGTAATTGAATATAATCTCAAAAATGATAGAATGATGTCAGTCAGAAGAGAAGACAAACCATTCAATATCACTATAATCCAAATATACATACCAACCACTGGTGCAGATGAAACCACAGTTGACCAGTTCTATGAGGCCCTAGAACACCTCATAGAACAGACACCAAGAAATGATGTACACCTTATCATAGGAGACTGGAATGCCAAAGTAGGAAATCAAAAATTCAGTCGAATAACAGGCAAGTTTGGTCTTGGAACACAGAATGAAGCAGGGCAAAGATTGATAGAGTTCTGCCAAGAGAACGCACTAGTCATAGAAAACACCCTCTCCCAGTAACACAAGAGGAGACTTTACACGTGGACATCACCAGATGGCCAACATTGAAATCAGATTGATTACATACTCTGCAGCCAAGGATGGAGAACCTACATACAGTCAGCAAACCTGAGACCTGGAACAGACTGTGGCTCAGATCACAACCTACTGATAGGAAAATTCAGACTTAGACTAAAGAAAATAGGGAAAACAATTAGGCTAGAGAGATATGACCTAGACAACATCTGCTTCAGAGCATTTCTTAGCTAATACCATTCCAGAAGTCGGGTTTGAACCCCTAAAAATGCAGCTCACACCTGGGAAGAATCTCTAGAGATTATACATATGCATCATAACTTTCATCTAGAGACGATAAGACTATGTAAGCCTGCTGCTGCTCAGAAAAAAGCAGATTTGTCTTGGCTCGTTGCTGCAGCAAATCTCTTAGAGACTGGAGATGACTCACCATGTCCCCACCAGTCTGGAGTCTTAGCCTAAACAAACTCCTGGTGAGGTGATTCTGGGAACCAACAGTGTCCCTAACATACAACTGCTTAAGCTTCTGCCAGAAAGCAGCAGCTGAAGTTTCACCTCTCATATAAGACAACTGACTAGCTGACACAGTTAACCCAATTATACCCAGAGCTCTCTGATTATCATACTCATATCTGTCCCGCTTACTTGCATCTTCTTCATCAGAAGAATCAAGGGCTGCTATCTTCTGGGGGTTATCCACAATGTCCCAAAGCCCTTCTTTACGCAGCAACAGACTGCACTTCATAGACCAAGTCTGGTAGTTAGTGCCATCGAGCAGAGGCACCAGTGAGATACTGGAGACAGCCATTCTTCCCTCACTGGCAGTCACATGAAGCACGTAGAAAACTGGAACAGGCAAAGTAAGGTAGACGTCGTAGCGTGGACTCTGCTGGGATGTCTGGTGGCATGGGGGCATTGTCCTCCAGGAGATGAACCTCACACGGACGTGGCTCCTCCAAACGCTGTTGCAGCTCCACAGCTCCGGTCCTGGCACACAGCACTTCAGGGTTTGGCAAATGGACTCTTCTGGGCGCAGTCAGGATCCTCCAGGCGTAGCAGTTAGGCGCACCTGGGCTCATAACCCAATCTCAAGGATTTATGGTCATATGTGTGTTAACGTAGGAGAGTAGCAGTTAGCTATTGCAACAGTGGAAGGTTTGGGTGCAAAGACACACATACAGTCTCAGTGAATAGTGCAGTTTACTTCTGGGTGAGGGAAAGACAATAGACACAGAACTATATACACAGGTACCAGTCTGTCTTCAAGCCCCACAGTTGGGTTAGAGCTTGGAATCCTAAAGGCTCAAGTCCAATGAGCACACACACAGAGTCCTGCCAGCAAACACTGACTGCAGTTTGCCCAAGCCATTGTGCTCTTCTCAGCAGTGTAGAGTACTTGATAGTTCTTAGTAGAAGCAGAGCTTCATGCAGCACATCTTCTTCCCTCGTAAGTCAGTTGTTATGTCAGTCACAGTTCCACAGAATGTCCTCCTCAGAGTAGCCCATCTCAGATGGGCTATAGTTATACTGTACTACTGCTGAACCACCCACAAAGTGGTCACAGCTGTGCTCAGCACTGAGTCACGTCCCCAAGCAATCACAGCTGTGTAATCAGTCTATGCCTCAACAGCTAACAGCTGTGTCTAGAGCTCTAAAAGTCTCTTAAAGGTATATTTACTCAGTGGGCAGGAATCTTGCTACAATACCCATAAAAATGCCCTAACATGTTCCATTGTACAATTATTTCTACGAACTTGGTAGCAACCCAGTCCCCAAGCTCCCTCACTTTAAAGAAAGCTCATGGAAGATGTTATAAAAATTAGTTCTACAGGGATCTCCATAGCTAGAAATATGTGTAGCCAGAGAACCACCAGAGCGATTATGAGAAAATTAGGAAAATGCTATTGTCTGTAGCTCTGCTGTGACACTAAAAAAACAAAAAACACACACACATATCCATGCGTCCGCAATATTTTGGAGGTGTAATTTGGATGGTGGTACCTTTTATGGGGAGAATATGAGATTCTGAAAGTATGGAAATTGCTCTTAAAATTAATGAGATTTTAACATTTTATCTACAATGCTCGATTTATGTCCAAAAATAGCATCGTTGTACAACTTCAGAGATATTCAGTTGGAATTTTTTTTGCTGGGGGGGGGGGGGAAGAAGAATTGATTATTATCTTGGTAAATGCAGCACCACTAATTATAACAAAAAACCTGTAAAACATGATATGAGTTTCAACTTATTGAATGGTGGAGGGCAAAAGAAGAGGGTGGCCAAAAATGAGACAGCTAGATGGTATTGTAGATGCAATGGGCACAGAGCTGGGCAGGCTGAGGAAGATAGTGGAGGCCAGAGGTGCCTGGCGGACAATGGTCCATAGGGTCGCAAAGGGTCGGAATCAACTGTGCGACTGAACAACAACAAAAATGAAGACATTTGGGTTATAGCCATTTATGACAACTTAACATGTGAGATTAAACTAAATAAAAAAGATTGTTAAAAATGAATAGCTTCAATGACAGATGGGGATTTACCACCACCCCAAAATAATAATAATAATAATGTTATATTGAATGAGAAAAGCCAGGTGTCGGTGCATGAAATAATATATTTTTGGAGAGATGTGGGTGTTAACAACTAAAAATAAGAGATAAAAGGAAAGAAAAAAGTGGTGGGAACAATATTTTGTATTATACTTTGTTATTATGTTTTTCTTTTGTGTACATTGATTTGTAGGTAGGTAGGTAGGTATGCAGGTTTGTAGGTAGGCATGTACGTAAGGATGCATTTTCTACCCTGCTTTTCTTCCTTGAAATGTTGCAGTAAACTCAAAGGTATAAAAGAGAGAATCAAAAAGGCCCTTAGGAAAAGTACCATATTTGCCAATTTATAAGACACATCAGAGATTAAGAAACACTCCATTTTTAATACACATTTTTAATGGAAAAAATAACTTTCTACATTTTTTTTATGAATTTCCAAAATTCAAGGAGAGTGGGATTGGGGGGGAGGGCTCCCCACTGCCAGCTGGGGAGAGTGGGATATGGGGGGGGGGGAAGGATCATTTAAGCCCATTTCCACCCCATCCCACCCCAGCTGTCCATCAGGAGGTGGGGAGGACAGATCTGCTGGGCAAGAGAGCTCCTTTGGAAGCATCCCTCACCTGGCTCCTAGCAGTCAGTGGTGGCTGCTGAACCACACCAGTAGGAAGGGGGGTTGAGGACCATTTTAAAAATAGCCCTTTCCTGTCTCCAGCCACAGATCCTTTCTTCCTGCTGAACCGCACCAGCAGAGGAAGGGGGGCTGTTACCAGTGTATGACACACTTTGTTTTCCCAGTGTATTTTAAGGGTATAAAGTGCATCTTGTATGCCAGCAAATACGGTAATTAAAATGATCCTGATAGGAAGGAAGGAAGCTTTTATCATGAGGAAATAAACATTTCAGGAAAATTGGAGAGCAAGTTATGGTACAGCGCTAGTGTCAATGTTGCTCTCTTCCCCACTTTGCAGATGGGCTCAGTGCTGCAACACAGCCTATTCTTTGCATTTTTCTATTGTATGTAACACTTCAAATTCAGTGGTTGTTCATCTTACTTCTTCCTCTTTTCTTTTCAGCTTCTGAGACAGTATTCTAAAAGCTTCTAATTATCCCAAACAGTTATGCACAAAAGCAGATTTATAGAATTCCTAAAGGGATATATAAGTGGGTTCCACTTGTGGCACAGTGGTTTCAGCATTAGACTTGCACCCAGGAAACCTTGGTTCAAGTCCCTACCTTGTTATGAAACTCACTGGTGAACTTGGAGCAGTCACATCCTCTCAGCCTGATCTATCATATGAGGGTTTTGTATGGAAAAGGAGGTAAGTGGGAAGCTATAGATCTCACTTTGAGCTTGTGTCAAGAAAGGCAGGGTTTAAATGTATTAAAGGAATTCCAGCACTTTTTTTAAAAAAAAATCATCTGTCTGAAAAACCAGACTACATCCCCTATGGATCTGTCATTAATGGAGATGAAGGATCTCACTGGATACGGAACAATATTAAAGAAAGCTATACCTGAGGAACGCAGCCTCCCCCACATCACTTGGAGGATTTTGAATAGGCTGAGGGTCAGAGTGCTTAAATGTAAGACCAACATGTTCAAATGGGGGCTGCTGGCAGAGAACAATACACTGTGTGAATGTGGAGAGAGAGATACAGAATCCTGCTCATTTACAGGTCTTCCAGAAACATGCACTGATGAGAACTTAAGTTTGGCCAATGACAAAGACAAGAAGGTGGCTTCATTTTGGCAGTCCAGGATTTGAACGGGACATGGAAGAAGAATTAACAGGGTTTTATATGGACTTTAAATTTTTATAGAAAAATATAAATTGCATGGACGCAGCTCCCCAAACAAATACACAAACATGAGGGGTGGGACATTGCTTTCTCTGATTTTGTTGAGAATAAATTTGCATTTCAAAGTAATGCTATGTTTTAGTGCAAGGAAATCAGACCTAATTAGGAGATCACCTATAAAGCTGAACAACAACAGAAAATTTCCTATTTTAATAGGGATAACATTTCTAAGTTGCTTTTCCATTCTGAGCCTGAATGAAGCTGTGAAAACTTCCTTCTGCCCACCTACTTTCCTGCTCAGTCTGAGGACCTCTGTAGCTTTAAGCTACCTCCTCAGACTTGATAGCTGCCTTCATACCATCCAAGGGAGTATGTATAAAAATATTCATTCCCAGATTCTCCTCTAATGATGTTGCTGCTCTAATGAAGTGATTAGGTCTTCCTCACCCCTGCTGTGGTTTCTATTAAACCAAGTGCAAACACTTGGCCTGCTGGGGCTACCCTCCAGGCAAAACACAAATGACCCTCTCATGAGTTCAAGTGTTAACCAGTTGACTTTCTTTGCCTTTGATAGTTCTGTAGCAATTCTGCAAAGTAGGCCTACATGCAAACAAACCACTAGGTCAAATACAATCCATAAAACATGTAGTGTAGGGCTTCTATTTCAGTCAACTTCTTCATTTTGGTCAGCTTGCCAGGCACTGAAATGGCACATGTGTGTGCAAAACATTTGTTATAACACAATCCACCTGTACATGTTACCTCCAAAAATGCCCTAGCCTGCACTGTTGGGAAATTCCATTGGATGCTCCATCTCTTAGCACCTGTCTGTCAGAAACGTCAGATGGAGCACTTGTGAAGAAGAGTATTTTCTGTCTGTCCTTTTATTGGCTGCTTCTCTGTTGTTTCAAAGTAAATAGAAAATTAATTTAATTTAATTTAATTTTTAGACTTGTATGCTGCCCCACTTGCAGAGCAACTCTGAGTGGCTAACAATAGAACATAACAATACTATGATAGAACACCACACAGTAAAAAAACAACAATAATGTGGTAATACAATCAAGCAATACAATACAATCCAGCAATACAATGTAGCAATACAATGGAACAATGCAATGTAAAAATACAATCCAGCAATACAATGTAACATTACAGTCAGATATAATACATACAATATCCTTCTACCACCCGCAGCCGTCGGCAATTTCTCCTCCTCTGGGCGAAGCTGGCGGGGCCCAGAGGGAGGGCGGGAGCATCCTCTGACCACCCGCAGCCATCGGCAATTTCTCCTCCTCTGAGCGAAGCTGTTGCTTGTGAGGGTGCCAATACATCAGGTTTTGCTTTGCTAGGTTTTGCTGGTTTTGCTTTGAACTTTTTAAAACCAGGTCCATACTAGGTTTTGTACAAGTAATTACAGTAGCCATTCACACCAGTAGAAATGATGTACCACTCTACACATTACCAAGCAGACACAAATGTCTATATATCACATGAAAAATGGCATATCAGCTGCATGCAGTTTCCTATGTTGAAGGTAAATGTATTAATCTGATGACTGTTAATCTGATGACTGTTAACCTATTAATCTGATGACTGTTAAGTGATCAAGAGAAAGTTTATAGTTATCCTCTCCTTTGAATTATATCTGAAGGCATAATTTGAGGTTTTCTGTTAGAGAATTGAAAACAATTTCAATCCAGTACTGTATCTGGGATACCAAGGGCCATTTTTAGAGTTAAGTGTATTTTTTTTTTAAAGAGAACATGAAGAGAAGAACAATGAAAGGAAGTAGATGCAAAAATATCACTCTCATTCCCACAGTCACATAACAATATGTTCAGTTGTTTTTGTCATGGATGGTCTCATAGAATCACATCTAGTGTTTCAAAAGCCTCAGGAGTAACAGGGAAGACCCTCTTTTGTTTCTTGGGAAAAGAAGATACTCCACCAACTGGCTGTAATGGGATCATGTTATTCATTAAAACATCTAAATAATTATGCCAGAATCATAATAGTAATTGGCCCGTTAAAAAATGTTAAGTTGGGTATTCATCTAGGCCTTCCAATTAAAATGTAACACTTCCTCCAATTAGCTGTTTTTGCAGAAGATGTGCTGACCTGAGGCTTATCTCTCATACCACTTAATGTAGTAACATAGGTCATCGCATTCACATCCCCAAAATGCCTGGTTTGAGCTGTTCCAAAACTTCCGAATATCACCTCCTACACTTATCCTATTCTTTCCATTTGAACTCATCTCCTTCATTGACAACAGTCAAAGGAATAAATAACTAAATAAATTATTATTAAAATACATTCAGCTCTAGCAATCTAGCTGAGGTAGACCTAGCAATTAAAGAAAGTTATACTTCCAGCCAGATCATTGGCCTAGTCTACTAGATTTTACATAAATAATCCAGCATCTAAAATTACCTTAAAAAGGAAAGGCAGATTTCCAATATCTAGATATGAGATATCTTTAAAAAGTAACTTCTTTAGAAAGTTAGTATGTAAGACACACAGATAGTTTTCAATTCTCTAACAAGAAAATACAAATTTTATCTATAGATAATGTTCTAAAAAGAGATAATAGATTTCCAAACAGGGGCTATTTTTTATTTTATTTTTTACAAATACAAAACCCCCAAGACAAATTGAAGCTTTCTGGCCTTACTGCAAAAGATGTTCCGAAAATAAACCCAGACTATTGAGAAACAGAAGCCAAGCTGCATTACATCTATCTGGTCAATAGTTTGCTATCTGGTTAGTAATTATAGGAGAAACCACAACCATTATGCAAAGGACTTTGCAAAGGACTCATGCAAAGGACTTTGAATGACTAGCTGGTTAGATCTTTGAAGTTTAGCTTTGAATTCCTGGCCAAAAAATTTGTTATGTAAGTTACTTCTTTGGAAGAGTGATGACATTTCTAGAGACTAAAAACTTCCTGCTTCTGTTCCATGGATTTTCTGACTAATAAATAACCTATTTTGTTGTGTACAAGATGTGGGAGCCCCGGGGCAGGTGGAGGAAATCTTTAATTATCAAAAAAATCTTTTCCATTGGGTGATGTTACTCTCTGTAAGAGGTTTTCAGTAATTAAATACTTTCTTCTTCCATTCCAGGGTTTCTATGGCATGTACATAATGAAATTCATTACTTGTGAGCCAGATAAGCTGTAGGAAAGATGGGGGGAAATATTTCATTACTGAAAATCTCTTGACACCTGACTACTCAGCCCTGTTTATTTTCTTGTGGTAGCAGGGGTAGGAGTCCTCAGTTTTCAGATTTACCAGTTGTCCAAGGTTGTGGGGCAAAACAGGCTTGTGTGTATGTGTTTGTTTAAAAAAAAGACTAGTGTAGTGAGTACACATGATAAAAGTTGGGACAGTGGAGTTTTGTTAACTGAAAAATTAATTTAACTAAAACAACAAACTAAAAAAAAGCTTGTCATGCCCTACAGGTCAAACAAAATGAACCTAAATTAAATTAAAATACATGCAAATTTCAATTATATTTCATTCCATTTCATTTCAAAATCTGGGGGCACATAGAGGCACAGGAGAAGTTTTTGAGCACTTTCAGTAAAAAGTTGCACTGAGATTGCCATTTTTTTCCTTGTAATCTTCATTATCTTTAACATGGCACCCATATACTGCAAGGTCCTTTTCATATTCACATTTGTGAGAAAGAACTTTAGATGGAGAAAATGTTGGTAAGGAAAAAGAAACCTAAAAGATTCACCCATTCTTACTTGTAACCTAGTACAGTATTTTGCCTAAGTAAAGCAGATGTAAAGCCAGCCAATTCAATTAATCTTAACTTTTTTGGAAGAATGAAATTTGGGAGTGGGGGTTGAAGAGAATCTAGGTGGGTGAAAAGGGGACTATGAGATTTTTTTAGCTCATTGCCATTGTAACACAACAATATCTCCAACTTCAAACTGCTACTTGCATAGGGAGAGAAACCCAGAAATTTAAAAAAACTTCCTGTTTCTGGGCTACAATTCAAAAATCTTACAACCAGTAGAGTCACTGGCCATGCTAAGTTAGTCATTTCTGGAGCTGGAGCTCAAGAAGGTATGGCTGGTTACACCTGAAGCTCAAGAGCAGGAGTTCTCAACCTAAGGCCCATGGGCCTGTTCCAGCCCATGGTACTATTTCATGTGGGCCCCTACCCTGTCCAAAGGCATTTGAAAAACAAAATGGCAACCCCTTTTGAAGCTGTTGAGATGAAATGGCCACCCTCATCGCACAGACAGGGCAAAATGGCCATCCGGCCTGCAAAGGTGGCTGAGAGAGTGTGACTCAGTCCCCGGCTTGAAAGGATTGGGAACCCCTGCTCAAGAGCTTCCTACTCAATAAAAATTAGATTTACTACGGTGAGTATTACTAGGAGTAGAGATGGTGGAAATGACAGTTCTGAAACTCTCCCTGTGTGTTACTCATTTTTGCCATCCTTAATGTTTAATTAAACATCTTCCCCCATATGCACATCAACTGCACATTCAAACAAATAACATAATGTTAAGTTGTCTTCCCCATCTCTTTTAAAAGTACTAAGGAAAAGACAATGAGAATATGGATTTCTGCAAATCAAATACTGTAAATATATATTGCAGAAACAAAATGTCTATGCACTCCAAAATAAAAGACGAATGAGCAATATCTGGGTCAAAATGAAAACAACTGAGGCCATGTTCTTCAAAATGTTGCTGTACGTCTGTAGATAAAATTCCCAGGACATGTGAAAAATACAGGGGAAACTTTGCACATCTGTAGTAGAAGACTGACATGACTGTCAAAAATCTGTACTGGAAACAAGATAAAATACCTTCCGAGAACACTAGTAAATCAAATTATGAGACATAGTGATTATGTTTAATCTGACAAAGTACTTTGAGCTTAAGGAAGAGGGAAAACAATTTTTTATTTGAAAAATGGCCCCTGTCTGCTCATTACTAGAATACAAACATTAAGTGAGTGAAGACTTGAGAAGGCTTTGTTGCAAGACTTCTTAGGAAAGCCAGTGTTGTACAGCAGATAAAACAGGGGTTCCCAAACTTTTTATGCTGCAGGCCTGACCATGCCCCCTGGACAGCTGAGAGGGCTGGACCACGCCCACTGGAAGTGGAAGTGGGCACATTTACGGCTGTCATAAATGCAGCCACTTCCGCATTTATGACAGGTGTGTTTACACAGACGTGGGTGTGTTTTATGGCTGGTGCAAATGTGTCTGCTTCCACTTCTGGGGCCAGGGGCAGCAGCACAGGCCACATGAAAAAGTGCCGCAGGCCAGACCCGGCCAGGCCCGTGGGCCAAAGGTTAGGAACTCCTGAGATAAAGCGATGAAATAGGACGCAGGTAAACTGGATTCAGATGTTTCCTTCTTCTTGTGCTGTATCCGATTCTGAATATTGGTGATCACCATGGTGATCAGCCATGAAGACTGTCCTGCGAAAATAATGCTGTGGCCTATCATCTGCCTTCTGCATAGCAGCGTGACACCCATACCACTGATCCAGCTCTGCAAGTCACTTTCTAGTCCTTAGCCCTTTTGGCATAAGTCCTCCTCAGCCCCAGGCCAGTATTGATGAAACTGTTGCCCTCCATCAAGATGGATTCAAGTGGGATTTAATCCACTTGGGGACCATCATCCTTACCTGTGGATCTTGTGGACTTCGCCAAGGCTAGTCCTCAGGGTTGTCAGGTTAATTAACTGCCACCTGACCCTCAGCGTTGAGTCACTGGCAGTATGGTCTACTCTATTACCATAGCAGGATAACTTGGTCAGACACCTAGATATTTCCTAGGCTTGTAATGGTGAACCTTGGCACCCCAGCTGTTCTTAGACTTCAATTCCCAGAATCCCAAGACCCTGTGTGTGCACGGTAAATCCATTCATGAGGATTTGCAGGGACTTCGGCTTCTGGGAATTGAAGTTCAAGAATAGCTGGAGTGCCAAGGTTCACCATCATGGGCCTAGGCCATGGAAAATCAATATCTCTAAAATCTTAAAAAACCCAGAAGGTTATAAATCATAAATTATTCAATGGCATGTAACACAGAGACAAAATTCTTAGCTAACATTGTTTTTAGTGGTATTTCCTCCTTATCAAAGTATTGCAGGCTAGGTGTATGGATGTAAATCCTGTTATGTTGATTGGAACTTATTTTCAGGTAAGTGTATCTGATACTGCAGCTGTGTAACTTGTTCCTATAAAAGGATTCAATGAATGATCCTATTATTGTTATTTGGAAACAAGGCTCCTTGAGCTTAAAAAATAAGCACATCAGATTTCCCACTAGAAGCAAGTTCTACTGGACCAAATCCAGTCATTATTCCAAACTGGATTGGATAATTTCAATTAGTGGAAGTTACATAAGTGTTGACTTCTGATTTAACACTAATGATAAAATGTGTCTACTCTAACAGGGATTAGCAGTCAAGGCACAATTCATAATGATATTTAGAGGGGCTTACTCTTTAGTAAGTTTAGGACCACAGTGTTGGGGAAATGGATATTATTATTATTCTTTAAGTACCATATCTGATACTGAATATTGGCTATCCTCATGGTGATCAGCCATGAAGATTGTTCTGGGAGCAATATAATGCAGTGGCTTTCCATCTGCCTTCTGCATTGCAGCATCACCTCTGTATCACCTATCCAGTTCCTCGAGTCACTTTCTGCTCCTTAGCCCTTTTGGCACACAAAGTCTTCATCAGCCCCAGGCCAGTATTCATGAAGCTGCTGCCCTCTAGCAAGATGAATTCGAGTGGGATTTAATCCACTGAGGGATGATCACCTTCCCCTGGTGAGTCTGGCCAGGTTATCCTGCTATGGTAATAGAGTAGACCATACTGCCAGAAACTCAATGCCAATCTTCAGGCAGCATTTAACTATCCTGACAACACTGATGATGAATGGCCTTGGGTGGCATAGTCCACAGGGAACTGGATATTAGCAAGAATATTTGGATATATTTTACAATGGTTCTTTTCTTTTAACAAAATACATTAAAATGTTCCAGCCCTTCTCTATGTACTGAAAATATGACGCTCACTCTTCAAAACCCATTCACTTCATGTTAAATTCCTATCTTGTACCATGAACTCTCAGCTACAAATAAATCAAACAGCTTAATAAGCTCTTTAGTACACAAAGCCTTCCTGTAGGTATGAATTAAATAACAACTGTCTTTTGTCTGAACCAAGAAGGAATTAGTTCTTAATGCACAACAGTAACACATGCTTCAATCGCCTATTCACCTTTGGAGTATTCTTAGCCACAGGAAATAATACTATAACCAAAATGAATTGAGGATGTGGGAAATTGCTAAATGAAACTCATTACCAACTCAAATCGGACTTGAAGGAGAGATTAACTCCCTATGAGTCATCTTTCAAAGCCTCCTGCTTCTCTGTATATCTCAGATCATTTTCAAATTTCATTCATACCATCTGGAAACACTGCATGTCTCCAGTTACCAACCTCAGGACCCCTCCTTCAGGACCACCATTTTGAAGGGTGGGGGAAAGAAACAAACAAGGTGATGAAATGAGTGTGGTTTCACCTTATAACAGACTTCCCTTCTCCCAGTTCGCCATAAATTTCGGAAGCATTTTGTGCATCTTGATCATTTTTGAAAGTGTGCTTTCTGCCAAGACCAGAGTGCAAAGAAATCACGTGAGATTCAGACTCAAGCCTCCTCATCTAAATAGCAATCACAGGAGTGTGTTTAAAATTATAAGGCTTTAATAATAGCTCAATTGCTTTAGACTACATTAGGATGAATGAGTCAGACTCAGAACTGTGCAGAGGAAAGAAAACCCCAACAGATTAAATCAGCTAAGCTGCCTTTTAATTTAGCTTGGGGAAAGAAGGAGGGGAGGGAAATGAAAGAAGGGAGCAAATTGAGACCTGACATGAACAGATGCAAGTCTCATAAAGTTGACAGTGTTGGAGGCACTTCCACCAGGTCGGCCTTTTAGGCCTTTCCAGAAGTGATTGTACATGTTGTAGGAAAGATGCAAGTGCCAATATTTTCTCCCTGATGCGTGCCAACATCTTTGGCTGCTATTTAGAAAGATTGACTCACACCAATCAATTTGCCCCAAGGAATTTGTAAATGCTGATGACATAGTTTGTTTCATGTAAATTATTCTGAATGAAGAGAAGAGAGCAAAAGACATAGATCTTTGATTCAGGAACAGCAGGATGTGTGTGTGTGTAATCGTCATATAAAACATGTCTACAATGTGTCAGTTGCACCTATGCTTGCCCCTGGGTGTGTCAAACATGATCTAAGGCAGCACAACTCCATCTGCCGGTCCACAATCTTTTGATCCCTACCTGATTATCATGAAAAACTATAATGAAATCCTTCCTGCAGATGACAGGGAAGCATCTTTTCTTGGTGAAATAATTCATTGAATATTTGGATTGCAAACAAGATTTATTTTTTTTAATTAATGATAGTTCCAAATTCTCAAGTGTTATGATGGCATAATCACAGTGATGGCAAACCTTGGCACTCCAGGTTTTCTTGGACTTCAGTTACCAAGAATCCAAGTCAACACTCCTGGTGATCAGGGCTTCTGGGAAGTGAAGTTCAAGAACATCTGGAGTGTCAAAATTTGCCATCACTACCTGCAAAAACTTTGGAGGCATCCAGATTTGTAGGAGTTATCAAGAGGCAGATGTTACTTTTACAAAGGGTAACAAGTGCTGACTGGCAATCTCAATCCCTTCTTTCCCTTTTAATTGGTCTTCTAAATTATCTAGCAAAGGTATGTCTCAGAGCTGAGATGAAACCACATAAGGGAGGAGGAAGGTGCTTGCCCTAGCAGCCTAGCTTATGCATCATTCTTTACAAGTGGAGTGGTGCTTTCTAAAGGAAAAAGCCTCATATGTAGGCTCAACATATTATTCAGTATCAGGATTATCCTTTGTTCAGCTCACATCTGATTGGGTTGCAGGTTTCCAAATGGAAGGGCTGTGCCCCTACTTTAAAATAGACGTTTTCTTGGTTCCTCTCAGTTTATTTGGCACTGAAATTTGCTGGCATCCTAATGAACATTTTGAAGACAAATTAAAGATAATTATAGTAATAAAAAATCAAATATCTAATAACAATGATTACAAACAGTGAGAAGAAGGCTGGAGCTGCTTTAGAAAATACCTGTATTGTATATTTACAAGAGTTTGGAATTTATTTATTTATTTTTTCAAATTTATACCCCGCCTTGCTCAGGCGAACCTGACTCAATTTAGTGTTATGGCTCTAAGGCAGGGTTTCTCAACCAAATAATCCAGCCCCTGCCCTTGCTCCAGCCACTGCTGCTGGAATCAACCATGGACTTATTTACAGCCACTGTAAATGCATTTAAGTAGGACAGCCGTAACAGAGTCCATGGCCTTCATAAATGCATTTAGGACAGTTGTAAATGAGCCCACGGCTGTCATAAACATGTTTACAAACAGCCGTGGACTCATTTACGGCAGCTGTAAATGGCAGGGGGACAACCAGTCTGGCCCCCTCAACTGTATAAGGGAGCGTGACTCAGCCCTACCTGAAAAGGTTGAGAATCCCTGCTCTAAGGAAACATCACCACCCTCCTGGCCTCGTCTGGCTAGAGGATTGAGGGAACATTGGGGTATTGGGGTGCTCTTACTTCTTGTGTCCCCTTTCCTGACCGGGAGGGGGCAAAAAGAACTCTTGGGCCGTGTGGTGAGCCAAGGACCATTGTTATCGTACCCCCCTTATGTTTAGATATTTTGATTGTATTAACTGTATTGTTACAATGTTATAGTTATGTTTTAGATTGTAATATTGTATTGCATTGCATTTTTCCTTTTTCTTTTCCCCTTATGTTTAGATATATTGATTGTATTAACTGTATTGTGTTATGATGATATTTTTATGTTTCACATTGTAATATTGTTTCACAGAATGTTATATTTGTGTGTTTTCTGTGAGCTCCCCTGAGTCGGTTTTTACTTAGGGGAGTATACAAATCGAATAAATAAATAAATAAATAAATAAATAAATAAATAAATAAATAAATAAATAAATAAATAAATAAATAAATAAATAAATAAATGTGAGTTTTTCTAGTTTGCTGATACTGTATTTAAAATCCTCAACTGCAGAACTCTAGTATATTACAACTCTCTAAGTATCTCACCAAACTACAAATCACAAAGTTCTGTACGATGTAGCCATGGCAGTTAAAATGTATTTCATTGTATTTATTCACTTAATTTCTATACTGCCCAGCTAGATGAAAAGCTGTTCTGGGCAGTTTACACAATTAAAAACATATAGGCATGCAAACATATAAAAATAATTAATTAATTAAGGCAATAGTACAATAAATTAAGGGGGGAATTGCAAAGATTGGCCCTGCAGGCTTCCCTAAAATGTAAGGGTTCAATTTGCTTCTTAAAGGAAAGAAGGGAAGAAGCTTTCCTGGCACTTTGCAAAGTTTGGATAGATTTGCAAACAGTTATCTACAGCTTGAATCATGGTAGAAAGTCACAGGTTAAACTCTCTCCAATACACATTATTCTCCCATCAGATTTCTAGGTGAGAAATTGGCACCTTCAGGATCACTTCACATAACTTTGCAACTTTTGACTCCAGATGAAACAACTGACTGTTTGTGTTTATCGAAACATGGAATCGGTACATTAATACAGATGGGGGAAGAAACCACCAACTTATATCTGCTGAGCCTTGTTAAGAACATCCATCTCTGAACTTCCACAGCATAAAAAATTTAGGCTAAACATCCAGCCAGCCAAGTTGGTCATTTTAACAATGTCAGAAACAGAAAGGTAGCCCAATTACTGAGAGATCGTTTAGCTGAATTCCAATGTTACAAAAATACTTTGCTGGAAATAAATCCAAGAAGTAAGAGCAACAAATATTTTGTTTTGAACCTGCAGTTTCACTGTTTAGTCTAAATGAAGGAAGGACCAGCTATTCAAGACACATGAACAATATTATACTCAAGTTTAAACAAGGAAATAAAAATAAGGAGGAGGGGTCACCACACATTGTTAATGCATTTTCCAAAGTACTGTCCATGCTTCACTGTTTCACCATATTGGCAAAAATAAAAGGGGAGGGGGTAACTGTGTGAGAAACAGAATCAGTAGGACTTGGATCACACGTATTGGTCCCAGTTCCTTGGATACTCTACACATAGCTCTCCCACAAGCACAGGAGTCAAGATGATGTTGAGATGAGAACCACTGAGGGAAAGGAGGCAGAAACAGGAAGGAGAAAGGAGTAGGAAGTTGTAGTATATAAGCCAAAGCTGAGGAGCCTGAGGAAGTGCAGGTGGAGAAAGAACAGGCTCAAAGAGAGATGCATGTGTCTTCATCCTAGAACAGTGATGGGTAACCTTGGTACTCCAGGTGTTTTGAGTCTTCAATTACCAGAAGCCCAAGTCAGCACCCCTGCTGATCAGGGTTTCTGGGAATTTAAGTCCAAGAACATCTGGGGTGCCAAGGTTCACTATCACTGCCCTAGAAGATTGTAAGGAGGAAGAGGAGAGAGGAAGGACAAAACATTATGAGCCCTGAGATAGAAGTAGAGGGGTATAGAGCAGAAGTATCCTGTGAAGAAAAACCCAGACAAGGAAACTGGGTGAAAGTAGCTAAAGTGAACCCTTAGACCAGAACTGTCAAGAAGTTCCAAGTACAGTACCTTCATAAGTGGCTTATCTCATGGATAACAGGAAAAAGAACTCACTGGGAACATCTCTGGTGCTAAGGAGTAGAAGAGGAGGTGTGAAGCTCAAAATATTACCAGAAATGGAAGAGGAAAAGGAGTCTGTAATGCTGTATGAGATACCTGGACAATACTTTAAAGTCATGCAACTAATCCAAAACTCCTGGCAGAGTCCCAAGACATAAGAAGGACTAATTTGAAAGACATTAACCTCTTCTGTGACTTACATGGAGGAGCAGAGTGAAACAGTGGAGAGGTAGTGAAATTACTGCCTCTAGAAAAATTGTAAATAATTATATATTAATAAAGAAGCTTAGTATTTTTTCAGCAATAGCAACTATTGGATTTTCTTTATGAAGAGGATAGAGTTGACAGGCTCCGCTGGAGGCAGATCTACTCAGAGGGAGAAAAGCTAAAATATTATGGTGCTTCTAAAACTAACAGATTTATTACAGTGCAAGCTCCTGCTGTTTTATATGACACCAGGAATAGCAACACAGAGAAACCATTTGAGAACACATAAGCCTTCCAGGACACTCTGTGATGGATCTCAAAGTAGTTTTCATAGAAGAAAGGGAGTCTCAAAAGAGAGACAGCAGAAATTGGCTACATAAAATAGTTCCAGTGCATTTGTAAAGGCCTACATATAAATTGAGTTATTTTAGTGCACTACAGACATTAGCAATCCATATTGACACACTACATATATTAACAACCCATCTCTCTGTTTCTGATGGGTATAAAATAGTTGTTTTAATCAACCTCTGATTTCTGTCCAATGAACAATTCTAAGCATTCCTGTGACATTGAAGTCTACCTGGTATACATTTAATCAATCTGTTTAGGAACTGCTAAAAACATTTGATAGTTCCCATTCTCTTCTGGGCTAAACTGGGATAATGAACCATTGTCATTGTTTCTGTTATCCTTACATGGACATGGCTTTCACTACCATGGGAACAAATTTAGAGAACATGTACTTGTGTCTAAAGAAATAGATTTGGATCAATGAACATTCACACTGAAAAATAAATTTGTCATTCCCACACACTCCGGTGTCTAGTCATGCCTGCCACATGCCCACGGAAACATCTGCAGATGCAGACAGCACTGGCTCTTTGGCTATAAACAGAAATGAGCACTGAATCCTAGAGTCAGATATGACTGGCTTTTGAGCAAGGGTGACCTTTATCTGCACCTAATGCATATCTCAGTGGTGTGTCATGTACTCTCTGATACATGAATCAATTCTGAACCTGGGAAAATTGGTGTGAATGTAGTGACGTGGGGCAGGTTTTCAGGGCTCTTTGTTTGAATACAAGTCTCCCCAGTTCTATCTCTTTTTAGCACAGTTAATAGACACATTTGGACTAGATGATTAAGAGAAAGAAAAATAGCATATACTCACAAAACGAGGTCAGAAGATGAATGTGCTCAGAAGTCTTAGTAAGGCAGCATCAGCGCAATAATAAAAGCAGAGAATTCAAATGAGTTAGTTTAGAAAGAAGGCAAGTAAAGATGGCTTCTCTTCCCAGCCAAGTGACTGGCAAGATGGAGACACCCGTTCCTCGTCGAAAGGCAGAAAGCAAGAGAGCTAAAGGCCAGAACAAGCAGAGGCCAAAGATATGCAAACTCAGTCAGGTGACCTCTGAGGTGAGAAGACAGAAACTTTTCTAATTGACCATTAGAGACAAATAATACAAACAACTTCCTCTAAGTCAAGCTAGTCTTTCCTGTCTTTCTGGTTAATATGTTAGTATTCACTGCATGGTGGGGTTGCACTTAAATACTCAACATATATCACCCCTCAACTACTGCCATGGGGCAGTTATCAAAGAGACAGTGTTAGTCCCATGCAAATACACATCAACTTCATTCATTTCCAAGCTGCCTGACGCATACAGAAGAGAACACTTGAAGAGAGCTTGGCTCAGGATTTTAATTTTAGCTTCTCAAGTTCATTCTCAAAACAGCCTAAACCACTACAATACATGTTTAGTGTTTGCCGAGTATAAGTTTGACCCAACTTATACTCGGGTCAATGACCACGGGGGTCCCAAGACCACGCCAGATTGAGATGCACCAACAATTTAATTAATTTTACCTTATTTTCAGTTATTTTGATTATTGAAACTCACTAGCAGCTGCTGAATTTCCCACACTTGGCTTATACTCAGGTCAATCTACTTTCCTGGGTTTTCAGGTCAAAATCAGATACCTCGGCTTATATTTGGGTCAGCTTATACTCGAGTATATATGGTATTTAACATACTTACATATATTTTAATATATTTTAATGTATGTTATTTATTAATTTATGAACTGCCATTAAAAACTGTGTTCTGGTTTAAATGTGTGATAAGCAATGAATATAAGATTACTCGCCCAAGGATCTGAAGAGAAATGTGAATATATTCTCCATCTATTTTGCAAATAGAGCATATCAATCAGAGAGATGGGAAACATTTGTCTGTTTATGGAGGATGTGAATGTCTTTTGATATTTTGAATCAAGTATTAAAATGATGTATATATTTGAAGTGAATTTGCCAGAAACTGACATTAATGGACATTGTAATTGTCATTTCATTTCATTTCTAAGATTTGGATGGAGAATCAGTCAGAGATGGGAAACATTTACAAAAATTCCATTGTGTATTGCAAGTAAATTCATAAAGTTCAATCTGTTCCTTGCCAATAAATAAAGAACCCCCCACTGTGATTCTCAAGGTTATACATGTCTGCACTAAACTACTGTGTGCCATGCTGCCAAGCATTGTGAAGGCTGTTTATTTCCTGATGAGGAACAGAATGAAACGTATAAATTTGCTTATATTAGGTAATAAGATTCAGCTTTCCCCCTTCCCCCCTACTCCAAGAATACCTACAGTGTGTATTCTTCAAGGTATACTTCCAATTATTTCTATTTTAGTGACTGATATTGCTACATTCATGACATATGCAGAGAACATATCATTGAGGGGAAAAATATTAGCCCAGAGATATATGACATAAAATGCTTTAATTGACACCTTGTCAGTGAATTCTTCATCCCTACAGATGCTGGGAGATGTATATGCATATATAGATCCCAGTTATACCAGACCTTGTGAAATTTCTTGTACCAATAGCAGCTCATCTTAGTCAGCAGCAATAATGACCAGCCGCCCAAGGCTGTATGCATTATGTATCACTTTATAATGCTACAAAATGCTGTGTTTTTACTGTTTAGCCCCAGATACTTTAATGTCAGTATGTAAAATTTGATACTGAATCCAATGTGCTCCATTATAATACTCTCCACTTATATGAAAAGTGTTTCTTCAAGGCAAATTAATGACTTGGTTCTACCTACAAGGGACTGTGGTGGTTTAGTGGTTAAGATCCTGAAACTTACAACTGGAAGGTTGGCCAGTGAGCAGTTCAAACCCCAGGTACTGCACAGCAGAGTGAGCTCCCGCCTTTGAGAAGGTAAACCTGCCATGTGTATCAGGGTGAACGATGGGGAGATGGGGTGAAGCCTCATGAAACACACACAGTGTCAGTCCTGTCCAGCAGAGAACAACTTGCTCTCGAACTCCTGTTTGAGCCCTTTTTATTGTTACAAACGTATAAGGAAATGCTTACATAGAAAATCACCATTGGCTACTTAGGCCTCATACATTGGCCATGATTGGGTCATGTTGGTTTGGGCTTCTACCTGATTGGCTAACACATGTATGCATACTTCCTAGCATTCAGTCTCATGACTTAACTGTGTAACAAACAACTTCCCTCCACGTATGCAATCCCGTGACTTGAGACAGCCACACCCCCAAAAACAGGAGACCTTTGAACTGGATCAGGGATGGGTGCTGGCTAACTTACTGGGGTACAAGGGTTAACTTTAGGGGCAGGATACCAGAAGCCTGTGGGCAGTCACTGTAATATGGGAGCCCCTATCATTTCCCCACACATGTGACCATGGAAACATCTGCAGACACAGATAGCAGTGACTCTTTGGCTATAAATGGAGATGAGCATTGAACCCTAGAGTTGGATTTGACTTACTTTTGAGCAAGCATTTTGTCATTCACTTTGTTCACAGTAAATGACACTCATTTTCCTCTCTTTTATTTGAATTTATTTGAATTGAGGCTTTCTGGACAGACATCGTGCTACAGTAATGGAGTAGACCATACAGCCAGTGGCTCAACGCTCAGTGTTTGGAAGCAGTAAATAACCTGACTCCCTAAAGGGGTCAATGGCTACAAGCGGATGAGCCCTCTTTAGGTGAGGTGATGGTCTCCTCAGGGGAGGAAATGCCACTGGAAAACATAATCTTGGGCCCAACAGCAAAATGAACGGAGGAGGAACTCTGTTTCCCAATGGTCATGGAGGTGCCAGATGGACTGGCTGTAAAGGCCCTCCTTGTCCATATCCTCAAGGCTGTGGGAGTCCATTGCAGTCCCAGTGTTAAATACTGCATGTTTCATTTCATACATGCCACAGGAGATGGCCCCAAGTGTGGGTCACTTCATGGCAAGCCGGGATCCACCTTAAAAAATTCACACCAATGGCATTTTTCCAGCTTCAGGAAAAAATGCAATCTCAGATGATGATTTGAATTGAATACTAACAGTTCAGCAGTTCATAAAAAGGACAAATAGACAGACAGATGGAAAAGGAAGGAACAGTTAAGGGCCTTTTTTTGCCTCCATTGATGGTTAGCTGACCTTTGTTTGTACCTTTCCCATCAGATTTCACGTGTAGTCTTTCTGCCATTTTGTAGGCCACTGTGAGAGGTGGGAGCTTAAATGAAACTAATTTTTAATATACTCCACCAGAGCCAGTGATGGGATGTCACCGGTTCCAGACGGATCTCTGGAACCGGTAAGACCAATCCCGGAGGGTTCTCCGTGAGGGGAAGTCCACTTTTGGGGCGTCCGGTTCCGGACGCCTGACCGAAAGAAAAGAAAAAATTAAAATCGGAGCGAAAATGGCTCTAATTGACTGCGCATGCGCAGAAACTCAATCTGACGCATTGCACATGCGTCAGATTGAGTTTCTGCGCATGCGCAGTCAATTAGAGCCATTTTGCTCCGATTTTCAAAACATTTAGAACTTTCAGGGCAGCGGCGGCGGCAGCAGCCCTCTGAGGGGGGCGCCTCCCCGCGGCACGTTGAGGGCTGCCTCGGCCGTCCGCTGCTGACAAGCCCCATGCCCTGGGGACGCCCGGCGGGGTACACCGCTGCCGCCGCCTCCGCCGGGCGCCTGTGGGCCGGGTGCCTGCACCCGCCGTCCACAGCCGCCGCCCGCCGCCGCCGGAGCTGCCGCTGCCTGAATCCCTGTGGACTCCTTCTTGGGTCGGTCCCTTTTGAGCTCGGCTGCCGCGCGCTGCGGAGGAGGAAGCTGTAGGCGGCGGCGGTGCGGCATGGGGACGGCCCAGGGAGGCGCGGCAGCTGCGGCTGCCCGTCGCCCCTCGCCATGGCCGGAGCCGGGCTAAAAAGGTACCGGCCCAAGGAGGACGCCACAGGGGTGCAGGCAGCTCCGGCGGCGGCGGCGGCTGTGGACAGCAATCGGGGTGCCGGGTCCCAAGAAAGGTAAGCGAGGGGTTTTTATTTGGGGTGGGTGGGTAATTTATTTGTGTTTTGGGTGGGTGGTTGTTTTTATTTTATTTATTTATTTGTGTCTGGGTGGGTGGGCTGAGAGGGAGGGGTGTGTGTGTATGTTTATTTTTATTTTTTATTTATTTTTATTTTGGCCCCGCCCACAACGTCATGACGTCATGACGTCGGCCGTGGCGTCATGACGTCATGCCATTGGCCACGCCCATGACGTCCGTGACGTCATGGCGTGGTAGTAGAATTTTTGTCATCCCATCACTGACCAGAGCTCTTAGTTTTTCTTACAAATTAATCAGGTAGTCTTTTCAGACTGAATTTGTTCTGGTTTGGATAATAAGCACACAATCATGCAAGCAAGCTGCAATTAATTAATGAACAGGCCTTAAAGGAAGACAATATGACAATATGTTGTCATGTTGCTTCTTTAATGCAGTAGCTTATTCACACCTCCTAAATGGAAATGATACAGTTGTTCCATTTCACCTAGAGTCGTGGTTTGATTTTCAGTGGGGTGGGGGCAATTTGAGCTTCTTTAGACCAAATTAATGGCCTTTGAGGCTTCCTCCACCTGAATAGGTCACTTTTTGAATAATATATGTCACCAGGGGTGGGGGTGGGAATCAGGATTTTAGAGATGCTTACATGGGGAAAAAAAAAAGGTTGGGAACCAATGACCTAGAGCTTTTTCATATCTAATTTGCAGAGAAATGTGCATCTTTCTTTCTTTTTCATCTCCTGATCAGATTATGGACTGCCAAAATGAAGCCGCTTTCTTCACTCTGTCATTGAATGCTGTGGAACTGAAATGTGCATAGCCCTACTACCTCATGTCCCAATGCACTCCTGGTAGTAGAATCCAACTAACAAAATTAATATCACTTGAGACAGCTGCAGAAGGTCTTGCTAAGAAACTGGGTGCTTTTAAAAAATGTTCATGGAAATATTTTTAAAGTGCTGCAGTGTTTTGTTGTTGTTGCTGCTTTTCGTTTTCTGAAATGTTCTTGGGAACAGTGTTGGTTTTTTAAAGATTGCACTGCTTGCTGAGAATAAGTAAAAGACAAATATCCCTATGACTAGGGCACCCTTTAGCATGTTAAAGAGGCAATGACCTGTAAAATCTGCAAGCTGTAATTTACTTCAGAGGACTGGAGCTTCTAGCCTGTGATTTTAATGATTTCCTAAGAATGGGTCATTTTGGTAAATCCCAGTTCAGTTTAAGATTACAGTATTCTGTTTCTCCAGGCCACAACAGTATTTTATTTTGATTATTTCAAAGATAAGGTCTTCTATTGAAGAGAATGATGCCATGTTTAATATGAAAGTGAAAATGTTGAAGTCTGGTTTCAAAACCAGTTTTCCCTTAAGTGACTTAATATTAAAATGGAAGAATGACAAAAGAAAATAACAGAGATAGATATGCATCAGTTTACATCTACATTTGTTTAATTTTTTTCTCCATGAGACATATTCTATGGTATACAGCTTGATTTTATTGTGGGTGTGGCAATACTAAACGGATTTCCAAGGAAGAGCTAGGTACAATGCTCCAAATGTTGGACTAATAAACCCCATTTGCAATGATGAGGAAAGCTGAGAATTGCAATCCAACAATTTCTGGGGTGCACACTTTCCCTAGTCCAGTACATGCTGACCACTTCTATGTCTCATAGGTTCCAGGTTATAATCTTTTCAGGCTTCCAAAAAGATGTCATGCACAAAATGTGGGGCATTTGTATGTCAACTACTGAATTCACCCAGCACTTCAAAAGCAAGAAACTGCAAAAAATTAAATAGGTATCAATTTGATGGAAAAGGTAACAGTATTCTATGTACTCCAGTGTCTAGTCATGCCTGCCACATGTCACATGCCATGCCAGAGGCAGGGAATATTATCTCAGCAGGAAATATCTACACTGAGGTAAAGAGATATGGGAATAGGGGATATGAAGATTTGCACATACCTCTTCTCATTATCATACTATAGATACTTCACTATAAAAATGTGGTTACTGTATACTGACACTGTTATAAATCTTCTAGGACCCTCAAGCTTTAGCCACTAGCATGCCTTCACATGTGATACTAAGAAACCTTTTTGGTCTAAAGATTGATGAAACAGAGCCTATTTCACCCTGCAAGTACTGTGAGTCCTTGTGAATGATTGCAAGTGCATTTGTTTGTGGCATTTTGAAACACTGTTTCAATAAGTATCTTTATGACAGTTGTTATGGATGCACCATTCAAGCTGGAAAATGGAGGTTGAAATATTTCACCTGGTGAGGCCAAATAAAAGTCTTGGGCCATTCAACATCTCCCTTATCTACATCAGATTATTGTAAGGCAAAAGAAGCACATCACAAACAATACTTATTTGAAAAGATATAAACATAAATAACAATGCAATGCACAGCAAGTAGAAGCCCACTTTTGGTCTGTCCAAACTGGCTGTTTTTGTGCCACTTGGTGTGGTGTAAATAGGGTTGGTTGAGATGTAAGGGAAGGGCAATATGCCATTTGGCACAGTCCCTGCGTTCAAATGGTATATGGATGTGACCCCCACAGCTACTTCTTCTGTAAAGTGTCAATTCAACAGATTCCCTTTCAGAGAGACATACACACACACAAAAAGGATTGGCAATGGAAAGCTATGAAGGAGTTCCTCCTCCAATGTGCAAGAAAGACAGAATAAAGGTAAGCCCCTCTTTTTCTGTGTGGAAAGCGAAAATATTATTTTTTGTCTGCATTAGAACATCACTGATGTACTGAATCACTTAAATTTATTTTGAAGATATATTTTTTCTTTGCCATTCTGTGTAATGCTATTTGAAAATCTTTTTTTATTAAGAGATTAGCAGATGTAATAAAAATAATTTCTCTTTCCCTGCCTCACTGCAGCTGATCATGGGAAATTTTCAATTTGCCTATACAGTGAAACAACTCATGAGCCATTTTACAATCCTGGAAACCAACACTGGAAGGAAGGTTCAATCTTTTGTAGTGGTAACCATGTTAGTCTGTGCAAGCACAGCAGAGAATAAATAAAACAAAACAAAAAAGTAACTCACACCATTGTCAATTTTCACACAGCATTGTCAATAGATGCTAGATCTGATAGATTCATTGTGTAATGCCAGGTTTATTTTTCATCCATCTATTAACCATTTACAATTTCACAGAACCAACCTTTACAGAAATAAATCTGAATATCAATCAGAGATCTTCAGTCATCACCAAGTGTAAAAATCCAAACTGATTTGTAACTTTAACCAAGAACCAGAATTTGGGAAACACTTATACTAACCAACCATTATGTACCTCTGTACCCCCACCTGATATGTATAAATGAATGCCATGAAGTCTCACTCGTACATATGACAAAGTGGACTTGATCCACAAAAGCTAACGTTAACAATAGTTAGTTCTTAAGGCACCACATGTTTTGTCTTTCTTGTTTTGTTTTATTTCCTCTCTGAAAGCAAATCCACACACACTCCTCCTTCTCTAACAGCCCTTGCCTTGAACCAAATAACAGCCTGGTGGCACAGTGGTTAAACTGCTGTACTGCAGCCAAAATGTTGTGAGTTTGATCCTGATGAGGATCCAGGATGACACTGCCTTCCAACCTTTTGAGGTTAGTAAAATGATTACCCAGCACATTGGGGGCAAAAATGCTACTTAGTTCGTGAACTGGCCAGAGAGGGATGCGATGGTCCATGGCAGAAGTTCTCAACCTTTTAAGCTGGGGACCAGGTCATGCTCCCTCAGATAGCTTTAGGGGCCAGATTGCAATTTTGCCCTTCCTCCACCACATGGCACTTCCAGGTGTGGTGGAGGCAGTGGGAGGCAGATGAAATGGTGCCATGAGCTGCATCTGGCCCACAGGCTGCAGGTTGAGAATCTCTAGTCCATGGGGTTGCAAAGGGTCAGACTCAACTATGTGACTAAAACACAACCGCAGAGAGTGCACTAAGTGCTATGGGGTGGTATAAAAATGTAATTGCTATTGCTTTTCACAAGTCTGGCCAGGTTATCTTGCTAGAGTATACCATTCTATCAATGAGCCAAGTGTCAGGCAGTGAGTGGTTCACTAACCTGACCATGCTGCAAACTGAAGGCTTTGGGTGCAGTGCCAGATTAAGCCAGCAAATCATGTCAAGGGGCCCTTGCTTAACCACTTTGCATTTCTGTAAATACCTCACCCTTTGGGGCTTAGGAAAAATAAACTTCAGGAAATATTACCCAAACATTTGGCTTGCAGTTTTTTCCGACTCCAACTCACTTTTGCCAAAGCCTGGAAGTCATCTCTCCCACCACTTCCATGTACTGGCTGAATCACACAATGATTATGCAAGTTCAGAAGCAACACCTAATCAAAGCCTTCAATCTTCCACTGAATTTCATGTGAAACTGGGAAGGATTTTCATTCTAACCAAGCTCAGGGTATGCCACCCCACCCAGCACGGACCCCGTAGCATTTCCTACTCTTGCTATATTGTTAATCTGGCACTGCTTGGGTGGCAAAGTCCACAGGGAAGGTTGATGCTCCCCAAGTGGATTAAATTCCATTTGAATCCATCTTGATGGAGGGCACCAGCTACATCAATACTGGCCTGCGGCCGAGGAGGACTTTGTGGTGCCAAAAAGGCTCAGGATGAGAAACTGACTGGCAGAACTGTATCAGTGGTATGGGGGTCATGCTGCGACTCAGAAGGGAAAAGGAAATATAGCTGTCACCTGGGGGTGACCAGGGTGGGCTTTGGCCACCCTGAGTTAGCAGTTGGCCCACCCTCAAACTCCCTGCTACTTATATATGTCACACACACACACATCTCTAGAATCCTGGCGAGGCCCCTGAATGGAAGGCCACTGCATTATATGGTTCCCAGCACAATTTTCATTGCTGATCTCCCGCAGGAGAACCCGATACTCGAAGGATTGCCTTCCAGTCCTGCCTCTTTTAATCCTTCCCCCCCCCCTTCACAAAACAGGACTTTGAGCCTGCTTCCTCTCTTTAAAAACAACCCCCCTAACTCCTGCCCTCCCGCGCCCCGCTTTCCCCTCCCTTCGGCTCGCGGCTGCCTGCGGCTCTTTCTTTCCCCTTCAACGGTGCCGCCCGCGGGAACCTCTGGCGCTCGCCCTGAAGAGGCGGCGGCGGCGGCGGCCCAAACCGGGCCATTGAGCCTTGGCAATAAGCGGAGCGCAGCTCCTGGGCAAAGGGAGAGAGCAGGGAAGGGCAACGCAGGGGAGGGGGAAATAAATAAGCCCCACAGTATATAACCCCCGCGGGGCCTGCCCTTTTCTCTCCGCTTTGCAGCGCCTGGAGTCTCCCTCCGCGCCTCCGCTCAGCGCCCGGGCAGCCTCCTCAGCAAGGTAAAAACAAAAAGAAAGCAGACACAAGCGCGCGGAGAAGTCGGGAGGGAGGAAGAGTTGGAGGGCGAGGAAAGCCGTCGAGCATCTCGGCGCGCTCCCGTGCGCGTGCCCGGGCGGGCAGGGAGGCGCCGGAACCCGGTGGCGCCGCCAGCTGCTTAGGTGGGGGAGAGGCGAGGCGCGCCATGCCATGCCGCGCGCCTCTCTGGGTGACCGGGCAAAGCTCCCCTCATCCCTGGCTCCCCATCCGAGCCAGTTTGGCCTTCGGGGCGCAGGGGTGTGTGCCTCGCTCGTCCGCCGCCCTGCAAAAGAGAGCTGACCGGGCGCCAGGGGAGAGCGACAAGGGCTAGGAGGAATATCAGCGAGTAAACAAAAAGACAAAAATAAAAACACACACAAACACGTTGTATTTGAGAGTAAACAAAACAGAACAGCAAAAATTAAAAAAAGACAAAAAAAATGTTGTGGCACTTTAAAAGACGAACTGCTCTATTTTAATTATAACTTTCGTGGATCAAGTCCACGTCGTCAGACCTCCCTCAGGGCTAGGACGGAGGCGTCATAGAAGATAGAAGGGAGAGCTTGGAAAGGGGCTGCCTCGGCTCGCTCGGAGCCATGGCGGGAGGCGAGGCGGTGGAGGGAGTAACAATAACAAGAATAATAACTTCGTGTCAGAAATTATTCTGGGTTGAAAGGGTTTTTGCGGAAGAAACTCCGCTCAGGGAACGCCCAAATGAGGCTCCTTTCATGTCCCCAAGAACTGGGACAGAGACGGGTGCTCAGACCGTCATGCAGTACACGGGTCTCGAAACACGGACTTGCCCGCCTTCCAGCTAACAAGGCGAGCGAGGGAAAGGAGGCGAGAGCGAGGGAAAAAAAAAAGAAATGAAAAGCTGAGCCCCGGCCAGGGAGCCGGTGAGGAAGGGCCTGCCGACCCTGGTGCTGCCATCACGGCGCTTCCCCCTGTGCCAGTGGCTTGTCTTCTAAGGAGATTTCCCGGTCATTTAGATTCCACACGCGCACACAGAGTCACGATACAAACGCACCCACCACTTCCCTGGCCAAACTCTGGGCTGAACCCATGCACGGTTGAGTAACACACAAATAGCTTAAGCCCTTCAACTGTGCATAGCCACCCTTTGTCTTCAAGCTGGTTATTTGACCAAAGCTCTCCCAGATATGAGCCTCACTTCCACCAACTCAGATCCAGTAAGAGTTTTATGGGAGGAACAAGCAACCTCCTTCAGCAGTTTAACCCTCCTCAGTATAACCTTCCCCAGTAGGCCATAGTTATACTGTGGTGTTGCTATGCTATTCCTCTAATCAGCCACAGCTGTGCTGTTGCTGAGGCAGGTACACCAGGTAGACACAGCCATGTAATCAGTCTGTGCCTCAATCCCAAACACCTGTGTTTAAGGTTCTTGCAGGGCCTTAAAGCTGTACTAACACACTGGGCAGAAATCTTTGTACAATACCACACAAAATGCCCTAACGGTACGCAAGAGCAAAATCAAATTAGAAGACAGAGGAAGAGCTCACTGGACAAAGAATAAGGATATGGCTTAGAGGACCTTAAATAGGCTGAGGGTCAGTGTCCCTAAATGTAAGACCAATATGTTTAAGTGGGGGCTGCTGGCAGACAACAACATGAATATGGAGAGATACAGAATCTGGCTCATCTGCTGATCTACCAATTATTACAGGAAACATGTACTGATGAGGATTTAAGTTTGGCCAATTGCATAGCCAAGAAACTAGCTTGATACTAGGGCTGCTGTAAGTCAGTAGTGACTTGATGGCATATTACATGTAGGAAGGATTGCTGCCTGCCAAAGTTGAACCCAATAGGTTATATTTATTTGCACAATAGTAGTAAGAACATCTGCAATAAAAATGTGGAGATCAGTGTGAACACATATTAAAAAAGGGAAAAACTTCATCAGGTGTCTTCCCTGTGCTGATGGGTGCTGGTAACATGTACATCCCAGTTTGTGATAGTGCTTAGTAACAGCACTTAATAGGAAATCCCATTAAATTATTGTTGTTGTTCTTTAGTCGCATAGTCAAGTCCGACCCATGGAACACGCACACCAGGCTCCTCTGTCCTCCACGATCCTCAGATCTACAACCATTTCATCAACAATGCCATCTAGCCACCTCATCCTCTGCCATCCCCTTCTCCTTTTACCTTCGATCTTTCCCAGCATCAAGGCCTTCTCAAGTGAGTCCTCTCTTCTCATTTGGTGGCCAAAGTATTTGAGCTTCAACTTCAATATACAGTATGTCCTTCCAATGAACAGTCAGGGTTGATTTCCTTCATGATCGACTAATTTGATTTCTTTGCTGTCCAGGCAGTGGTGGGCTGTCAAAGTTTATACTACCACACTGTGGGTGGAGCTGATGTCATGGGTGGAGCTGACACAATGATGTCATGATGTCATGGGTGGAGCCAACATCATGACATTGTGGGCAGAGCCAAAGTTTATATACGAAAATACAGTACACATAAAAATACAAATTAAAATAGACATTAAATAGAAATAAAAAACATAAAAATACAAATTAAAATAGACATTAAATACACATAAAAACACACTACATAAAAAACACACACACCTCAACCCACCCACCCCAAACACTAACCTTGGGGTTGGGGAGTGGCAGGCAGGCAGGCAGTAACAGCAACAACAGCAGCGGCAAAGTGGCAAAGCGGCCCGGTGGCGGTGTGGCCTGGTCTGGCCCAGTGATGCGCCAAGGAAAGGCCACTGCTGCCACCGCTGCCGCTGCTCCAACCCTTCCTTGCAGCCCAAAATCGTTGCTTGGAAGTGCGCATGTGTCAAAATACCATTTGACGCATGCATACTTCTGTTTTCAGTGTGCATGCATCAAATGGTGTTTTGATGCATGTGCACTTCTGAGCAGCCATTTTGGGCTGCCCCAAAAAGAAATCCGGAGGGTGGCTGGAGAGGTGACTGAACCAGTTGCCCAGGGGTTTACTATCCCCCTGGAAAACCCCTCCGGTTTTCTGCGACCGGTTCGGCCAAACCGGTCTGAACCGGCAGCAGCCCACCACTGTGTCCAGGGTACTCTCAAAAGTCTTCTCCAGCACCACAGTTCACAGGCGCCTGTACTTCTGCACTCAGCTTTCCTAATGGTCCAGCTCTCACAACCACACATTACTATTGGGAAGACCATTGCTTTGACTATGCAGAATTTTGTTGGCAGGGTGATCTCTCTACTTTTTATTATGCTGCCCACGTTTATCATAGCTTGCCTCCCAATAAATAAGTGTATTTTT
This sequence comes from Furcifer pardalis, assembly GCA_030440675.1. Classification (NCBI taxonomy): domain Eukaryota; kingdom Metazoa; phylum Chordata; class Lepidosauria; order Squamata; family Chamaeleonidae; genus Furcifer; species Furcifer pardalis. The sequence goes on from CP126890.1 coordinate 280,238,212, forward strand.
ATTTCATGGCTGCAATCACCATCTGCAGTGATCTTAGATCCCAAGAAGGTAAAGTCTGTCACTGCTTCCATTTCCTTTCTATTTGCCAGGGAGTGATGGGGCCCAATGCCATGATCATGGTTTTTTTTTTTTATGTTGAGTTTCAGGCCAGCTTTTGCACTCTCATCTTTTACCCTCATCAAAAGGCTCTTTAGGTCTTCTTTGCTTTCTGCCATTAGGGTAGTATCAACTGCTTATATCAGGTTGTTGATGTTTCTCCCAGCAATCTTAATTCCAGTTTGTGATTAATCCAGCCTGCATTACACATGATGTACTCTGCATATAAATTAAATAAGCAGGGTGACAATATGCAGCCTTGTCGTACTCCTTTTCCTATTCTAAACCAATCAGTTGTTCCATATCCTGTCCTAACTGTTGCTTCTTGACTCACATACAGATTTCTCAGAAGACACATGAGGTGTTCTGGTACTCCCATCTCTTTAAGGACTTGCCACAGTTTATTGTGGTCCACACAATCAAAGGCTTTGGTGTAGTCAATGAAGCAGAATTAGACGTTTTTCTGGTACTCCCTTGTTTTCTCCATGATCCAGTGAATATTGGCAATTTGGTCTCTAGTTCCCTTGCCTTTTTCTACAGGTTTGAGGAGGTCCTTGGATTGGAATCATTGTGCTAAATCTTGGCAAAAATTCTGACAAGATGTTTGAATTTGGCTCTCTCTAGGAAATAAAATGTGCAGTTGGGTTTTCAGTCCTGTACATATTTATAATAAAAATACAGTTGTGTTCATTGGGAGCTACTCTGTGGCTTTCAGCATATTGCATTAAGGTCCCCAACATTCCCCACAGCTGACAGGTCTTGCAGGATTGTGGGGGTTAAAGGTCTGCAAACTGACCACCCTCTACTTGGTATAATCATAAGGTCTTAAAGGTAGCTGGATCATGCCTATAATTGTGTGTACCTTCCACACCAGAGCTCGACTTACTGCTAAATTTGTTTGCCAATTACACTAACTCGGCAAACTGCTTGTCTGGTTCTCACTGTTGCATGCTATATTAGATTTAGATAAAACTGGAAATTAATTATTCTGGCATTTTTATCTACATAATGCAAATAAAGTGATTCATCCTGCACAAAAGCATATTATTTCTAACTCTGGTTTATTTCCTTATTTTCCACTGGATCTTAAATGATGCTCTGAAATCATTATGATCATGCAATGTAACTGGCAATCTGCAAATAGCTTCCACATTAATATGATTGGTAGCATTGTCATAGTGGTTTTCACTTTATTTTTTAACCTTGTTGCTTTCAGTCATTCATCCAGAAAGGTATTTAATTATTTGTTTTCAGTGTCTTACAGGAATAGTTTATAAATATACATGCAACATGCATCCAATTAATAGTGAATAGATAATATAGGCTTTTAGAATTGGAGATTTTTCCGGGAAAGTGGACAAACCAAACTGTCTACTATTCCCGCCATCCTTCCCACTTCAGATTAATTGGCTGCCTTACCCAAACAGCGTAAGGCAAGTAATGACAATCTATACTATAATGCCCTGTGTTTTTCCTTGTCTGCTTTTTATTTCATTTTTATTGATGCTGAAATTTATGCCAGTGAATAGGTGAGATCCCATTGGATGTCCAGGTAGGCAGAAATATAAAGGGGCAGAGAAAATGATACTTCTTAAGTCTATGAAAGGAAATGCTTTAAGTAGGTTGCATGAGTAGGTGTTTTCTTGGAGAGATTTTCCAATAGATATTGAGGTCCTAAAATGGTTAGAAGTACAGTTAATAGAAGTTACACATGACAACGCAGATATTTGTGCCTCTATAGAGAGAACTTTCTGCAAGGAAAAATCCCTGGAAAAAGGGGCCCTGAATGTAGACAGACTTCTTGGCTGAAGAACCTGAGAGACTGGTGTGGCATGTCCTCGGGAGAACTGTTCCAAAGAGTTATGAACAGGAAGACTATCACCACGATGGTAACCAATATCCGGAATGGATACGGAACCTGAAGAAGAAAAAGAATAGAGAGAACTGGGTGCAAGAATACACTCAAATTGCAAATCCTTCGGAGGGAGTATAACCCATCAAGACCATGTAGATGTCCCTCTAATCAGTCAGACAAACCTCCCAAAATTATTCTCTCTATCTTACAAAGATTCAGTTTCAGTGTATTAGTCCTAATTCGATCCATTGCTGGAGCACTCATGATCCTGTACTATTTTGATTGAGATTGAAATTGCAGGAGTGGCCCTCCAAGATCTGAGAATGAGCATGTGTGTCTCCTGAACCTCTAGAGACTGCCTGAAGAGTTTGGATATTATGGTTTGGATATTATGTATTCTGTGTGCTGCCAGTTGCTAACCAAACTTCACAGTGCATTCCTCAGAGCTGTGCTCCAGGTGCTATTTGAAGTGGTGGTGGGGGACTGTTCACACAGTGAAAAGGGTGGTGGCTCTCCATCTTTAGTTTATTTCTGCTCCAGAATCTTTTGGTACCTAAAATCCAGTTTTGGGAAAGGGAGAGGATATCCTTGAAGGGCTGAGGGAGTGGGAAATGGGGGTGTTTGCTACCTCCTAGCCCACTCCAAGATTACAGGTTTTTTAAAAAAAAGAAAAAGAAAAAATCTAGGAAGCCTAAAGAACAAATTAAGGAAAAGTGGATCAACAAGTGGCCCTGAGGAGGGAGAACAAGAAGTCTGGAAAGAACTGTAGCGATCTTGCAGGAATAAAAACAGAAAATAATGTTGTTCATTATAACTGACAGGTTTTTTTTGTTTTTTGCTATTGTTTTGGAATTAGAAATTCAGGATGTGTCAACTGTTATGTAAGTCATAGATATGGAATTAAGGAATTTGTACTGAATGCCAGAGCTGAACAGTATTTCTACACACAAGTACTGTGTACACAGAGATCTTATTCTTGGCTGCTCCAACTTTTGTTAATATCAGCAAGATGATTCAGTATGGAGTGGGGAAATGCAGTGTGCTGTTATTGCTAAACAGTTGGGAGCCAGAAATCTGTGCTTATCTGTTGCAAATCTTCTCAAACTCTGGTAGCAAATTTTGATATGCTCATCAAGATAATAAAGAGGTGGGAGATGAAAAAGGTTGAGGTTCACAGCATGACTTCATCTACAACTAGACAATTAATTGCAGGCACCTAGACTGTTTATCTTTTAAGAAGCTAGAAGGAGCAGATGTGAATTGAAATGATTTGCTGGGAGGCTTTGGTCAGAATCCATTTGTGGAAATGTGGAAGGCCAGGATAATCACATAAGGAGATTTCTCCCTCCATCAGCTTGTCTTTTGCATCTTTGTACACTGGTTGTAAAATGTGGAATATCTACAATTGTGGGAAAGACAACTTGTCAGAGAAGGGAAAGTATTCCAAATGCACTGCTTTCAATACAAGATTTTTGCCATAATTTCACAAAGTAGAATTCAATGTGAACTTCTATCCAAAAGAGGTCATGCCTGATCAAAATAAAGTGTACCCAAAAATCACACTCAAACTATGACTTCTCTCTCTCTCTCTCTTTCTCCAACACACATTTGAACAGAAAAAAAAATCATGGTTTGCCTGCACAAGCCATATTGGAGAACATGCTGGTTTGTGTATTTCATTTTACATATTACCCAGTGCAGTGCAGTGAATAGGGCTGCCAAAACTACGGCCCATGAGCCAGATATGGCCCATGGCACCAAATCATCCAGCATTAGTATAAAATTCCTAGTTAAAATCAGTTGGATAAACAAACCATTGTGTGGTTATTTTTTCCATCCCAGCCATTCCCTGGGGAAGTATTCCCTAATTTTCTGAAAGAGATACAACTTTAGTGTGAGACCATATAAACTTTACTGCAGCCAAGAGAAAAAATTGTCATAGGAAATTCACAGATCTTTGACAGCCATCGTGGAAAACAGCCAAAGAAAGACCAAACCTTAACATTTTAATCTCAACACCTTTGTTCAGAAAATAACTTTCATATCTATTTATTTATTATTTATTATTTTAAATAACTTTAGCAGTTATTTTGGTTTTTATCAATACAAAGAATATAACCAAGACAATCCAGGGGGAAAGGCTAATAAAAATCAAGTATGAAAAAAATAAACAAACACATAACTGACAACAAAGATTTAAATACAATACTGGCAGCAGAGAATTTTTAGGCAGAAGAAGAAAAATAATTTAGGGATAGCAAGTTTTAAAATGTTTCTTTAAATAATTTGGCTTTAGCCAGCTTACAGAAAGCAGATATGATAAAGGCCCAACAGAGAGAATTCCATAGTGTTGGAGCCACCACTGAAAAGGACCAGTTTCCAATGCTGGTCTTCCTAACTCCTCTCTGTGTAGGTATCCTGAGACACACAAACACACTCCAACTGAGAACCATGTAGTTCAGACATGATTTAGCAAGAAGACGTGCTCCAACACATATTGAGGTCCCAAATTGTTTAGGGCTTTGTAGGTTAATACCAAAACCTACGTAACCCCCACATACCCACCCAGTCTAGCAGCCACATTTTTTTATGTCCTACAGCTTCCTTGCTGCCTTTGAGCTAGTAATTAGATTGTTGTTGTTCAGTTGCACAGTTGATTCTGATCCTTTGCGATCACATGGACCATTGCCCTCCAGGCACCCCTGTCCTCCACTATCCTCCTCAACCCATCCAGCTCTGTGCTCATCGTGTCTATAATACAATTTAGCTGTCTCATTTTCAGCCACCCCCTTCTTCTTTTGCCCTCCACCTTTCCCAGCATCAAGGCTTTCTCATTTGATGTCCAAAGTACTTTAGCTTCATCTTTACTATGTGACCTACTAAGGAGACAGGGTTGATTTCTTCTAAGATTGACCTATTTGTTCTCCTCACTGTCCAGGGTACTCTCAAAACTCTCCTCCAACAAATTGCAATGTGCCTCATTTACATTATGGTACATCCTTATGACATTTCCAGCATTTAAACAAGGCACAATTGTTGTAAAAATTGTGGTTTGAACCCCCTTGGCAGGTAATACTAAGCAGGGATAGAAGAGAGAGAGAGAGAGATGAAAAAGTCACAGCAAAAACTTTTGTTTTCATTTTCTTCAAAATAAAAGTACACATGCACATGTAACTAATGCCAAAAGCAAGTGATTAAATTTACTCCTCAAATGTTATTAGTTCTTGTTATGTACACACTGCAGGTTGTGTATTTGATTACACATCAAAGAGTGTGGGGGTGCAGAACAAACAAATCATGTCATGAGATACTTTCCTGTCAGTTGCAAGACTACTTATTGCAAGTACAGATAAAACTACAGGTATGCTTACACAAGTTTCACTTTCTGCTGCCAGTGCAGCACTTTCTTGATAGTGTTCAACAAGCATTACATCTACCTGGTTATACAACTATTGCACACACTCTATATGTCTAACTTAGGAACTCTACCTGAAACTATAGTAATATCAAATCAAATTTATTTGTACAGTCACAGATCAAAGAGAAGAACTCACACTTAAAAAGGAATGGCATACAACTATAAATATAAAATATATAAAAGTCAAGTCTTTAGGAGACACTAGAATCATCTGAGGGGTGCCTAGATATATCTCAGAGATTAATTCAGTTTCTGAGTGCAGCCTGGTCAATAATTTAAAATGATTACAATAGTTATGTAAATATTTAAAAAATAAGAGAAAATTTGTTTAAAAAGGAAGGTGGTAGGTTTCTTTTATTTTCGATGCATCCGGACCACAAGGGCACAGAACTTTGCCGTTTGTAAGGAAATTTGAGGCTTTCTATCCATTAAAAGTTTGCTGATATACTCTGCATCTGTTTTAGAGGTCCTTGCTTCCAGGTGAGGGCCTAAACATTTTATTCTAGCTGAATCTTATAGTGGGCATCAGAGAAAAATGTGCTTCATAGATTCCATTTCGTTTAATATACACGAGCAAAGTCTTTCTTTCGAAGGGATTCTTTTATATTTGCCCATCAAAACTGCTTAGAGCAAGGCTTGCCATCTGACTATAGTAAAGGGTCTTCTGTGCTTGTGAATGTCAATTGATGACAGGTAGGAAGCTGGTGTTAGAATGTACCTTATGGCTGGTACATATGGCTGGAGGTGAGAGAAAAGCAGGAGATTTAGCTAGATCTTTCTGCCTCTCAATATCTTTAATTCTTTGTTTTAAAGTTTGCTTAGCCTGGGCCAGCCCCAGTCTAATTAGACTGTTTGGGGAGAATCCCAGAGTTGTCTGTTTATTTCCAACTGCTTGGGGCCAGTTGGATTGGAAGGAGTCTTGAATAATCAAGGAGAAAAGACCTTGTGGGTTTAAAATTGCTTTAAGCAACAAGACCAGGGACATATGACAGACCCTGGCTTCTATAGTAATATAAACAGTAGATTCCTGGTGTATACAGAAAGAGCCTCCTTGAAGACTGTGGTATTTTTGAACCACAATCTGGTGTACCTTGGTAACGGAAACCTTTTCTTGCCCGCTTATCTTTGTCACACTAGGTCAGGTGAAAGGAACTGTAGAATAAACTCACCAAAAGGTGCCTTCATTTTTGCAGTTTCATGTCTGGCATAGACGTGGAGAAGGAAAAGTCTGTCCTAGGTAAGGAAGAAGAAGCAGATTCCTAAAAAGCACCATCATGAACAAATAAGCAACTTCTAGAAAATGATAAGGGATAGTAATGTAGCTGTCTGTTTAACGGATTCAGATCCACAAAGATATTTAGACACAAAAAGATATCTTCAATTGATTTAGCTACCTCACTACTTACTTCAATAGTCATTTTATTTGTGGGCAGAGAAATTTGGAGATTTTTCCCCACAGAATTTGGGGTGGAGTGAGTGCACTGCCAATTGTTCATGATCTTTTTCTAGGGAATGGGAAAGAAAGAAAAATGTCATAAATCTCTTCTGATAAATTTCAGCTTAGCTCTTCAACAAGTTACTGGAATTTTTTCCGCTCTATTTTTATGTCTTCATCAGACTACTAGAAATGTCTTTGACTTGGTGGAAATGCAAGCGGCATTAGGAAGCAATGAAATAACTATGAATAAGAATGACCAAACCGCTTCTTGACATATACGTTTGACAAGCAGTGCAGAAATCAAGTTGAAAGGTGAAGTTAGATAAGCTGTTAGGTGTCTCATATGAATTCCTTGCCTTTTCCCTCAAGAGCTTTTTTTTTAAGCAGCCATAGTAAAAAAGGAAGGAGAAGGTCATCGAGATAAATGAAATGTGCTTGGGTCATTCCAGATTGCTAAGTGATGCTGACATTTTTCTGTTCTGGGCTCTTAAGATCATGAGGCAGTGATTGGAGAGGGTTGATTGTACAGGAATATTATGCAGAAGACGGCCAAAAGAGCAAAAAGAATGATTTTTTTGAAATGCATTTGACAAGGGCTCATGGGTATGAGCTGTTCAGAAGTAAGGTGGAAATAACAGATGCTGAAAGAATAGGGGCAACGTACGCTAAGTGTGATGGGAAATTATATTTTGTAAACACGTGAATGTGGACTTTGAGCCTTGCTCCAGGACATAGAGACCTGAGATCATGCTGTAGCAGTTGCTGCCTTCCTTCCTTCCTTCCCTCTCTCTCTCTCTCTCCCCAATATTTTGTGATTTATAAGGAAGTTGTGCCCCCCATCCCTGGATATTTCTGTCCCTTACCTGAAGGCTGCAATAGAGTATCAAAACCTGAATATTGTTATTCAGGGATAGCTGGGACATTTTCATGGGATATTTAGGGAAGCTGGAAGCCATGGAGAATTGAATTTCCCCTGTTCCCATCATATATACCTAGATATTCATGTCAGAGGCATAAATAGCCATATATTAACATAACTATTTGTCTAGCCCAATATCTTCCAGCCCATTTCCCTGCACATGATGTGATTAACAGGAAAAAGATCACACCAGACCACTTGGTGAGTGGGAAAAACCACTTAGCAAAAAAAATTGTTGTACGATGCATCCCATAGAGAAAATCACTATATGATGCATGCATCGTATAACAATTTTTTTGTACAACAACGAGCCCCGTGGAATGGATTAAAACACACAGTGGTATCTCATACAATGATTTTAATCCATTCCACAGGGCTTGTTGTTGTACAAAAAAATTGCTATACGATGCATGCATCATATAGTAATTTTCCCTATGGGATGCACTGTACAACATTTTTTTGCTAAGTGGTTTTTCCCATTGAAAAACCATTGTATGGTTTTTTCCATAGGGGAAATTGTTATGTGGGACACCATTTCCCCCCCAAACCTAATTGTTATGCAATTTCATTGCTATACGGGGTGATAGTTGTATGAGGTTCAACTGTATATCTCAAAGTCACTCTTGAAATATTTCTGTATACATCTATAGTCAATGTATAGAAGGTAATTTATTTGAAAAAAAAATCAATGGTAAAATTTTGTGTATGTATGTGTGCGCATGCACACATGTGCACATGTGCATGTGTGCCAAATGTTATTTTTTTGTGGTGCCTAAACTAGTGTTTCCCAACCTTTGGTTTTTGGATTTCAAGTCTCAGAAGCCTAAGTCAATTTCCCAAAACACTGATCAGCCAATGTACTGACTTAGGCTTCTGCGAATTAAAGTTCCTCTTTTGGGCATGTGCCCCACATTGGGAAACTCTGGCCTAACTATTTTGGGAACATGTGTTGAGTCTCCTTGTTTTGAGAAACAGATGCATACATGACCCATATCAAGATTAATGTCCGGGCTGATGAGTCCTGATCTTATATCACACAAAATGGCTTTCACTTCTCAAGAAGTACCCAGAGGTACTTCTTGATTATGATACCTTGTAGTGATGAAGGACTGACTGCGTTGTAAAGAAATTAGTTCATACAGCCTGGGGAAATATATTTCCTATCAAAAATGGAAAACTCCCCTATGAACAAGAGCCTATAGCTCTGACAAAAACTCCATACATAGTGTTCTATCTCAGCTATGAGTTCTTAACAGTGCTACTCCCTGCATATCTACTCTGAATAAGATCTTAATTTTCTGATACAAGTCTGTACAGGAACTGTATAGGAACAAAGGAAAGGAACTGGGCAGGGACAATGGAAATTACATTACACTAAGTCCAGGATGTCTAGACCAATATTGTATAGTACAAACATTTTCCCCCAAATTCTTGTTATGTATTACTATTTTTATTTTTTGACACAGCTAGGAACTAAATCTATGAACATTATGCACCCTAGCATTGAGCTATGATTTTTCCTGCAAGATTTTATGCCGGTTATAGTGAAATAGAATAGAATGTGTTTATCACCTAATGCACCTGAAAACATCTATGAACTGGAAATGTGCTGTCCATCACTAGTGGAGGATCTGAAGAAAAATATGTAGTTATTTCTATAAATAGACACCCTTTAGAATTAAGCCCCAGAGAAAGCAGACATGAAAGTGAAGTCCATGTTCATATGCTATATTATTATTGTTGCAGGCCATCAAATCACCCTCATCCTATGTTGACCCTATAAATGAGAGGTCTCCAAAGTGTACTGTTCTCAACAGCCTTTTTCAGCCTGTGGCATCCTTTAGAGCAGGGGTTCTTAAGTTACGGCCTGTGGGCCAGAACCAGCCCATGGTGTCAATTAATCTGGCCCATAGTGAGGACCCTGTCACTACCACCAGTAGCACTGGAAACACACTGGAAGTGCCAAAAATGCCCAAAAAAAAAAGCCAAAAATGTGCCGCCCTTGCTCCCACCATCATGAGAAGCAGCAAAAACATCCAAAATGTATCTGCCACCACCACTGGAAGTGGCGTAAGCAGGGGGGAGGAACCATGCCTCTGTCCTGCACAACTATCTGAGGGGATGTGGTCCAGCCCATGGTGTGAAGATGTTGAGAAGTCCTGCTTTAGATAAGGCGTTCACCATGATTTTCCCACCAGGGGCTGGATCTGTCCCTGACACTCCCAGCAAGAGCCAGGGGCGTGTTTGTTTCCTGGACTTAGGTTTCCATTGTCATCGGGGGCACCTGGCAGCTTATGACAGTGCCAGTGATACCGTGTTTTTTCAGGGCTTTTGTAAGCCTCTGCCGCATCCCAGGGTGGCAGGAGCCTTTGCAGAGCCCAATTGCTCCTTTTAATTTTTCCATTTTCCCCACTCTGCCTCCACAGCCAATCCCTGGTGCAGGGAAACTTTCATTGGCGCGTGGCGATGATGTCAGTCCCTGATTTCCCAGTGCTGAACCAGGAATTATCCAAGAGCCAGGAAACCAAGTGCTGATGTCAGCGCCAAGTACCGATGGAGATCTCCAAGTGCCAGGGTTTAGCTGCAGAGGCAGAGTGAGGGAGTCATGGAAAATTTTAAAAAATGGAGTGATTGAGCTCCGCAAAGGCTCCTGCCATCCTGGGAAATAGTGGAGCCTGTCCAAAAGCCCCCCAAAAATGCACGGTTGCCAGCTCTGCTGGTGCCGTGGTACGTGACACATCATGAATTCCAGAGGTGGGTGGTCCTAGATGTGGTCAGGTGGCCACCATGAGCCGGACTAATGATATGCATGGGCCGGATTAGGCCCATGGGCCAGGAGTTGTGAATGGCTGTTTTAGAGAGTCAGTTCAGCTCAGTTTGGTCTGCTTTTCCTGTTTCCTTCAATATTTCCCAGCATTACTGCCTTTTGCAGAGAATCTTGCCTTCTCACGATGTGCTTGATGTATGGCAACCTCAATTTCATTTTCCCCTCCAGGTATCATTCAGGTTTGATTTGTTCTAGGACCCATTTGTTTGTCTTTCTGGCAGTCCATTGTATCCACAGAGCTCTCCTCCAGCACCATACAGTAATATCTCAGATAACGTTAAGACTTGGTTCAACAAGTCTTAATGTTATCCGATTTTTAGCCTTATCTGATGCATGCAAGTTAAAATCCTATGCAGATGACTCAGATAACGTCAACTCCATAGAGATACATTGTAAACAACACAGACTTCAAGGGAAAGTCAAGGAAACATGCTGGAACCTTAAAGAACTTTAAGAAATAATTGTCTAAAGGGTAAATACCTTACAAAAACATGCCAGACCACCCTGACTTTAGGGGAACAAAGCAATACAGCATTTTAAAACTTTTTAAAACTTTATAAAGTGCTTGTTTAAAAGGTAAAAACATAACTCTACATAGCAAAAACATGACAAACCACCTTGATTTTAGGGGAATAAAACCATACAGCATTTTTAAACTTTTGAAAACTTTATAAAGTGCTATTTTTTTAAAAAAATCTGCTCCCTGGTTTAGCTTCTTTTCAGAATCAGGGCCCCCCGCCTGGCTTGCTCCTAAGCCTGTCTTAAGAAGCCCCCCCCCCCCAAGATCGCTAAGTCCCTTAGCAAGCCAGAATGAGGTTTTCAGAATCAGCCCCCCCCCCGGCCTGGCTTGCTAAGGGGCTTAGCTATCCAGGCCTGGGGGGGGGGGCTTCTTAAGAGAGGCTGGGAAAAGGGTCCCAAGCCTCTCTTAAGAAGCCCCCCCATCGCTAAGTCCCCTAGCAAGCCAGACTGAGGTTTTCTGAACTAAAGCTAGGAAAAAGTTTTCTTATTTTCAGAATCACCCCCCCCCCGGGGGGCCTGGCTTGCTAAGGGGCTTACCTGAGGATTAGATGCTTTGATTGTTATTGAGATCATGTTATTGAGATCGCTAAGTCCCTTAGCAAGCCAGACAGCGGTTTTCTGATCAGAAGCTAGGAAAAAGTTTTCTTCTTTTCAGAATCAGGCCCCCCCACCTGGCTTGCTAAGGGGCTTAGCTGAGGATCAGATGCTGTGATTGTTATTGAGATCATGCAACCTTGGCAGAAAGAGAGCAGGCAGCCCCTCCCCTTTCTCCCAAGGCAAACTGGTGAGTCACAGCCACGCCTCAGGGAATTTGAGGCAAACATTTGCATCAGATAACATTAACATAACATTATCTGATGCAAATGTTTGCCTCAAATTCCCCAACGTTATTCAATTTTAGCCTTATCCGATGCAAACGTTATCCGAGGTATCACTGTATTTCAAATGAATCATCTGCTGTGAGTTGACTATAAAATAAAAGCAAGTTCATTTGCAATACATGGATTGCGACAAGCTCATGTTATCTTTAACTATCATAGAAGTTTTATTTCTCATAAAGTGCTAATCGTTATTTTTTGAGATTCTAATTTCTTTTGGGATGCAGACACCATTAACACAATCTTGACTGTTAAGTGTGAAAATGACTTGTTTCTGAGCTGTGGTCTGAGAGCAGGTGAATTTGACAAGGGCTACATTTCACATGAAGCCCATCCACCTGTTGCCTCTGTATTTGCTGCTGTACCATGTTAAGTATTTTATACACAAAAGTAAGTGGAGCAGATTAATAAATTGCTATAGTTTGAATTTGCAAGTTCTCCAAACCTTATAGTCCCCACTCTAACCCAACAATTAAACTTTCCACATGTGTTTAGAAAGATAACAAAATAGTTCTATTACTTACAGTTGCTTCAGATAGATAAGTAAACATGTGCTTTGGTTGGTAAAAAGGAGTTCTTTACAGTTTTTCATCTTAGACAAACATGCTTTGCTTGTAAGGCAAAATATCAATAATAGGAGAGAGAGAGCAAAAATCAGCAGAACAGGAGAATAACTGGAACAACACACCCGAAGAACAAGCAGCTTAATATATGTCAGGTGACCCTTGAGGCAGGAAACTAGAAGACTTTTCTGTTGGTTGGTTAGACATATAATTTATATTAACAACCCATTGCATGGTGGTGTTGGTCTAATATACTCAGCACATTATTGAGAAATACAGCCAGGGGCGGGGCTGCAATGACATAACAATGACATTGGGTAGCATCAGTATCAAATTCACTGGTGCTGGAGGTAGGGAGAGTAGAAAAAGAGACATGTAGTATAGAGACCATGTGTAGTTCAGCCCTGCTCCAGCTATTTTCTGCTTATCTATTTTAGTAATCAGTTTATCCTGGAAATCCAATATGCCAACATTTAGATGGGTGTGTTTGCACATGCAACCTTAAATAATGTATATTCTTGGAGCATACCTGAATCCTCTGTTTTGAGAGGCAAGTTTACCAATATACCATTTATAGATTTGCCTAATAACTAAGTTGCTGTTTTTCATGTACTTAGCCATTCTCAGGTCTTAGTTCAGCAGGATGTAGCATACCATTTTCCTATGAGTGAATCAGTGAACTTCTGAAGTCTAATAATATGATATATGTAATGTAATAATACCAGAAGGTGGCAAAGTCTAGCTGTGAGGATGTACTTCACCCTTTCCTACTACAATTGAATCTGTGAAAGGCATCTATTAGAGAGAGAGAAAATGTTTGAACTCCTGCTGCATAGTTAGTGGTTAGGAAAGGATTACTTTGACAAAACTCTAACTTGATATCTATATAATATAATTAGTGTGGAAAGGGATTTCAGCTTGAGGAAGAGCCACGTGTATTTAAGCAGCTTTCATGAAAGTATATACAAGCACATTTCATCTGCCTCTTGTTTGTCTTATTTTAAAGGTGTGTTTACTTGCTAAGCAGGGTGCAAAGGAAAGTTTATTTATATATATGTAGAAATCTCTGTGTAAAATGTATATTTCTGTTCCTGTAGAAGTATGTCTGTGAGAGAGAGCATATGGAGGAAGAGAACTATTCTCCCTCCCCAAAGTATAATACATTATTTTGAGTGAAAGAGAGAATGAGCAGATGGTATTTGTAGGAGAGACTTTGGGTAAGTTTCTGCAGGTTGGCAAAATTACATCTTTCTACCAGAAGAGAAAACAGTAATGTTTCTATATCATAAGTAACAGGTGTGTGTTTATAATGATCAACCAAAATGTCTTTTTATTTATAGAAGGTGTATGTTCTTGGCTGGTAATGTTGGCTTTGGTGTTTGTGCAAACTGTTTTTTCTTCTCCCTCCTCTTTCTCTTCCTTGCCCATTTCCTTCCTTCAAATCCTACGTATTTTCCATCGTACTTTATTAAAAAAAAAAACTACTGAGTTTTAAGTGTCAAAAGGAATGACTGGTATTTCTGATATTTTTAAAAACGAAGAGCTGTGTTCATCTTCCCTTTGCCTCAATAGTGAAACCTGCTGCCTGTTTGTTCATAATTGTTCTTGAGTGATGATTAATTAGAAGAGAATGCCTTCTTAGAATTCTTTCCATAAAAGACTATTACAGAATTTTGGTGTTTTTCAATATTTACAGCATGAACTAGATGCTAGAGAGTATAGTGTATATAGATTTTCAGTCCTCTTGTCCTCTCTGACAAGAGAAACACATTTCAATAGTTTTTGACTTGGTGCCAAGGATTTCAAGATGTTTCAGCAGGCATTCAATAATAGTGCTTGCACAGGTGAATACAGAAGATTTTTCCAATGTTTAATGCAAAATTTCCTGTTTTATGCAAATTTCCAGAATTAACGGATTTCATAAAAAAGTGCAAATTATCCAAAATTAGAATGATTGGCATTTTATTTAAGAATTTGAATTATGAAATTAGCTGTTATAACTTTTTAAAACAATCAGTCACTCCTTCTGGGCTTGTGTGTGTGTGTTTCCTTTGCTGTGCAAAGAGAAAGACAATATTATTTTATGCTAATTACAGAGAGCTTTATGTGAGGAGAGTTCTTTGCTCTGGTCTCTTCTCTCATAGCTTTGAAATTCTTTCTTGTCTCATGCCAAGATAGCTAAAATGGATGAGAACAGGACTTTAGCAAATATTTTTTTTCATTTCTTACTACATGAAGCTCCTTGTTAGAACCAGCAAATCCTCCAGTATTTAAAATTGCTTGATTGCCACGGCACAAATTCTGCTGATTTCCCACAGGTTGAAAATTAGCTTGCTTTGTTTTATGATTGGTTGTCAGGAGGAGAACAAAGACTGATTTCTAAATATGTATCTCAGAGAAAATTGCATGGCTAAAAAATTAATGTGTGTTTCTTTCTAATGACCTGATATCTGTTTTAATGCTGAGAGAGGCCCTGCACCCTCCTGGTACATTAAGCTATCTCACAGCTTTCTCATCTACTTCTACTCAGGTTTCAGATCTCTCTAAGCCATCTTCAACTGGTCCATCTCACAATATATTTAAAAGACATTCACATTGGTCCAACCCTTGACTATCTCCCTGCTTTGGAGTAAGTGTTTGCCTTTTCTAGACAGGGTATTGGGAAGCACAGTTCAAAAAAGGAAGTTTTCAAAGATCTGGGAAGGCTTGAAGTCTGATTTTGAAAGGTCAGATCATTGGGGAAGGTGATGTGAACAGTCCTTGCCAAGTTCATTTTTATTGTACATTTAGGCTGCCATGACACAACAAAATGGCATTATGAGGAATTTTCAGCCATGTGAGATTCCTTGCTTTAGGCAAAAGAGCAAGATCTGGACTTTTCTCCCATTGAGTTCTGTACAATAAATAATTTTGGTACACAGAAAGAGCCTCCTCAAAGATTGTGGTATTTTTGAGCCACTATCAGGCATACCCCAGGCAACAGCCACCTCGTGCAGGCTAATCTTTCTCATACTAGATCAGTGATGGTGAACTTTTAGAGACCGAGTGCCCAAACTCAACAGGCTGCCATTGGTGCTGCATAGGAGTGGGGCAAACTCTGTGTTGGGGGGGGGGGGAGAGGAAGCACTCCCCTTTGGCTGCTAGGCAGGGGGGTAGGGTGAACTCTGTGCTGGGGCGATGGTGTGCATGCACACAGAGAGGGCGTTGAGTGCCCCCTCTGGCTCACGTGCCATAGGTTCACCACTACTGCACTAGGTCAAAGGAACTCAAGAATGAACTCACCAAAAGGTGGCTTCATTTTGGCAGTTTCACATCTGGCCGAGACACAGAAGAATAAGAATTCCCATAAATGTAAAAACTTCTATGATAACTGTGAGAAAGTATCTTCTTCTCCTGCAGGCAAGGATCATTCCCCCTCTTTTTTTCCTTCAGTTTTTCATTCTTGGGCACAAATAAAAAAGGATTTACATCACTAACTGGTGACTAAAACAAAGTTGATATCTTGGCTGATCACACATGCCTTTGTATGGTCCCTGGTGAGCATGTTCAGCGGCTTGCATCCATGATCCATAGGCAGGATGTGATCTTTTAGTAAAACATGTTTCAAAGCCATGTCTTCTAGTTATCTAAGTCTGGATTCTTAGCAATATGCATGAGATCAATGAGAAGCTGTCCTTATGCTTCTCTTTTCAAATACTATTTTTTTAAGTGCAGAAACTGCAGATACACATGAATTGTTGTGTATCCAGAGACTCAGGGACTGGAGAAGTATAAGCTTGGTGATCCATTTAACCAGCCTAGTCTGGTTTTGAAACATTTAAAATATTAATTCTGCCCTGGTTTTGGAAATCCCTGCTGATGGATTGACATCTGTAAACTGTAAAACATCACGCTAACAGTGATTTGCATTGAATTGCTGCCTACATTAAGTTTAATTGGCTTTACATAGTAGTCCCTTGTTTCCTTTCATTTAGTTCTTTCTTCTTTTTCATTTTAAAATAACAATGCACCAGGCAGTTAAGCGATAGGAGAGATTTGTCAATAATAGTTTAATTTAACTTTGTTGGTCATTAATAGAAGAAAAAAAAACTTTGCTGATGATATCTGGAAGCATCTTTCTCAATAAGAGGGGGTGAGCTTGGAATGTTTCTGCATCACATTAATTTCAAGAGTAGAGGATAGATTGTAAAAAGGCAAAACTATGAATAACCAGTCTGCCTTTTGCCAGTAAAATTGACTGTAAGTCTCTTTCTAAGGTACCTTCAATACGGCAATAATAGCAAGATCATTAAAAAAATAGAGCTGGAAAATAGCCCAAGCTCACCAAGTGCAGCCCCCTATCAAAGCAGAAAATCCATATTTAAAGCAATCCTAGCAGGTGGCCAATCTAACCAGTGATGGGATGACAAAAGTTCTACTACCACGCCATGACGTCACGGATGTCATGGGCGTGGCCAATGTCATGACGTCATGATGTCATGGCCGAAGCCGACGTCATGACGTCATGACGTTGTGGGCGGGGCCAAAAATAAAAATAAATAAAAAATAAACATACACACACACACCCCTCCCTCTCAGCCCACCCACCCAGACACAAATAAATAAATAAATAAATAAATAAATAAATAAATAAATAAAATAAAAACAACCACCCACCCAAAACACAAATAAATTACCCCTCGCTTACCTTTCTTGGGACCCAGCACCCCGACTGCGTCCACAGCTGCCGCCGCCGCCGCCGGAGCTCCCTGCACCCCTGTGGCATCCTCCTCGGGCCGGTACCTTTTTCGCCCGGCTCCGACCACGGCCAGGGGCGGCGGGCAGCAGTGGCTCTGGTGGTGGCTCCAGCCACGGCTGCCGAGCCTCCCTGGGCCGTCCCCATGCCGCACCGCCGCCACCTGCAGATTCCTCCTCCGTCAGGCGCCGCAGCCGGGCTAAAAAGGTACCGGCCCAAGGAGGAGCCCACAGGAATGCAGCCAGCGGCAGCTCCGGCGGCGGCGGACGGCGGTTGCAGGCACCCAGCCCACAGGCGCCCGGCAGAGGAGGAGGCGTCAGCGGTGCACTGCGCCGGACGTCCCCAGGGCATGGGGCTTGTCAGCAGCAGACGGCCCAGGCAGCCCTCAACGTGCCGCGGGGGAGGTGCCCTCCTCAGAGGGCTGGTGCCGCCGCCACCGCCGCCACCGTCGCCACCGTCCTGAAACTCTAAAACAATTTTTTAAAAAAATTGGAGCTAAAATGGCTCCAATTGACTGTGCATGCGCAGAAACTCAATCTGACGCATGTGCAATGCGTCAGATTGAGTTTCTGCGCATGTGTAGTCAATTGGAGCCATTTTAGCTCCGATTTTAATTTTTTTTTCTTTCGGTGAGGCGTCCGGAACCGGATGCCTCAAAAGTGGACTCCCCTCCCGGAGAACCCTCCGGAATTGGTCCTACCGGTTCCAGGGAACCGTCTGGAACCGGGGACATCCCATCACTGAATCTAACCTTTGTTTATAAACCTCTAATGATGAAGAATCTGCCACCATCAAAACAGTTCATTCCACTGTCAAACTGCTCTTGCTATCCAGAAGCTAAGGGTATGTGGTGGCTCACTGGTTAAGAACCTCATCTTGTTAGTTGGAAGGCTGGCAAGGTGGTAGTTTGAGACCCGGGTACTGCATAACAGATTGAGCACCCATCTCTGTCACAGCTCCTGGGGACATGAAAGGAGTCTCAATTGGACACTCCCTGAGTGGAATTTCTTCCACAAAAATCCTTTCAACTTAGAATAATTCCTGACACAAAATTATTATTATTACCCAGAAGTTCTTTCTTAATAAAGTTTAGGCAAACTTTCCTTTCTTATAATTTGAATCCATGACTTAAGGTCCTACCTTCCGGAGGCACAGGGAACAAGTTTGTTCCAGCTTCCATGTGATAGCTGTTCAAACTCTTGAAGACTACTATCATATTGCTTCTTAGTCTTTTCTTCTCCAGGAATGCTGTTTATCATGGGTTTCCAGAACTTTTGCCATCCTCAACAGCTCCTCTGGACATGTTCTTCCTTGTCAATATTCCTTTTAAACTGTTGTGTCCAGAACAGGAGACAATATTCTATGCAAGGTCTGATCAAAACAGAATATAGTGGTCATATTTCTTCTCTTAACCTGTATATTCCTTTTTTTAAATGACCATGAGCTTTGGATTTTGGTTTTTTAAATGTCCCCCCCCCCTGTGTTACTCCATTGACTCATATTTAGCCTGTGGTCTGCTGAGACCTCTACAACTTTTCCATGTACAGTAATACCTCGGATAACGCTAAGACTTGGTTCCACAAGTCTTGGTGTTATCCAATTTTTAGTGTTATCCGATCCATGTTAAAATCCTATGGGATGGATCGGATAACGTTAAAGCTCCATAGAGATACATTGTAACCACACAGGCTTTAGCGGTTGTTATCCGATCCATCCTATAGGACCTTAACGTTATTCGATCCAATTCTCCTCCCCAGATTACTTAACGTTATGCAATTTTAGCGTTATCTGAGGTAAACGTTATCCGAGGTATTACTATATACTGCTGCCAATTCTCCTGTCATCTGTGTTTTATGTGACTATGGCATTTCAGGGGAAGCAATGGTGTTTTAAACTAAGAAGCTAAGAGCACAATTTGCCAGAATTTTTTCTTTGTGGGTCTTGCTAAATTAAATTGGAGCTCTTGGCACCCATCATGTGCAAGGACCTACTTCACACTGGTTGTTTCATTTACTTCAGTATTGTCAACTTTGACTGGCAGGAGTTCTCCAGAGATTCAGGCAAGATTATCTCCTTAGCTCAACCTGGAGATACTAAAGATAGAATTTGCAATCATTATCTCCTATTATGTTAAAGCCCATTCCTTATAGAGTAATACCCGGGATAACACTTGTACCAGATAGCACTAAAACTGCATAACGCTGCAAGATTTTCGGAAAAATCTTGCATCGGATAACGTGATTTTTAGCGTTATCCAGTACAAGCGTGTGCATGGGGGGGGAGTTGGATTGGGTAGAACATCTATCCAATCCAACCCCCTCCCCAGCGCCCGCCTGCCTTTCCCCCGAAGCTACTGCAGGGTTCCCTCTGCTTACCTTCCTTCTCCTTCTCCGACTCCCAGTTGATTCCAAAAGGCTTGGTTTTTTTAAACTGCAGGGAAGGGGGGGAAGAGAAAGGAGTTTCTTTCCACTTGCTTTACTTCCTGAATTGAAAAAAATACAGAGATGTGATTGGTTCTCTAGATCAGCTGATCTAGAGAACCAATCAAACAGGAAAGGGGGAAAATACAGAGATGTGATTGGTTCTCTAGATCAGTTGATCTAGAGAACCAATCACATCTCTGTATTTTTTTCAAATCAGGAAGTAAAGCATGTTGAAAGAAACTCCTTTCTATTTCCCTCCTTCCCTGCAGTTTTAAAAAACCAAGCCTTTTGCAATCAGCTGGGAGTCGTAGAAGGAAGGTA
This sequence comes from Furcifer pardalis, assembly GCA_030440675.1. NCBI lineage: Eukaryota > Metazoa > Chordata > Lepidosauria > Squamata > Chamaeleonidae > Furcifer > Furcifer pardalis. Next base: position 280,258,204 of record CP126890.1, read on the forward strand.
AGCAGAGGGAACCCTGCAGTAGCATCGGAACTGCACTTTCCCCGACCCTACTGCAGTCGCATGGGGGTGTCTTTAAAAGGTAGGGAGGTCTCTTTCTTTCTCTGCCTGCCTTTAAAGCAGTTTGTCCCTGAAGTCAGGGCTTTATTTTTAGCATTGTTGGATGCATGTATCGGAAATGCTAAAAACCGGATAACGTCATGACTTGTGGAACCAAGTCATAATGTTATCCGGGGTATTACTGTATATAATTTGGCTTCACCAGTGGTTGCCCATCCAAAAACTGATCAAGTCTTATCCTGCTTAACTTTACAAATGAGACAAGATCTGCAAATTCAGGGTGCTATGTTAGTTCAAATAGATGAATGCAAATTCTATTCATTTTAATGGACTCTCCAATTTAGCATGTTGAACTACTCAGGAATAGGACAAACAGGCCGTACAGCAAATATATGGGCACTAAAAAATGACTGAACTACAAACGTTCAAATTAAATATAAATAAAGTAAACATATGATTTCCTTGTCAGTTCCTTTGAAGAGAGTCAAAACTAAGCATATTTGCATATTTTATTGATTTTTGATGGGTCTAGTGCTCCTGCATAACTTTCATTCATTTCAGTGGAAAAAACTTGTTACCCGGTGAATGTTCTGAATATATTTATTTACTTTGGTATGAGATATTGAATTTTATGCCATTGTTGCAGTTGCTGGAGATGAATAGCAGTTTTTTTTAAGGTCACAGTTATTTAGGTTTTCAATAGTATATGAACAACTAATACTATAGAGATATTTTGTGTGTTTGAGTGTGTGTAACAGAGCATATCTAAATGTGTGTATAGAGGAAACAGTATACTGAAGACCTATACAGTAGAGGTAAGAGGAGAAGGCATATCTGAAGAGGAATCCCATGATGAAGAATCTCTAGTTCTAGAAAATAAAGAGACAGCTGTTCTGAAAGCACTAGGGAAAAAAAATATTACCCTGGGTGGATGAAAAAACAATACAGTAAAACCCCAGGTAATGACGGAGGTCCATTCCGACAGCCTCCATCGTAAACTGAAAAAAATCGTAAACCGAAGCATGTTTTCCCTTAGGAATGCATTGAACATTAAAAAACGGTTCCAACCGGACCAAAAATTATATATATATATATATATATATAATTTCCCCACAAAGGGGAAACAGTCCCAACTGGACCAAAAATAATCACACACCCCTGAAAAACCAAAAAATGCCAGATGCAATCATCCCCCACCCCCCAAAAATGACAAAATTATCTCCTTACCTTTTTTATGCCTTTCTGACCTTCATCCAAGCTCCTTACAGAAAAAATGCATGTCTACCCAATTGAAAATGCATGTGTTGAGCCCAATTTCCACTGCTACCAGCAGCAGGAGAATCTGGGGACCTTACCTGCTTGGTTCTGACCTTTGTTCAAGCTCCTGGGCAGTACTACAGCAAAAAATGTGCACCTCCCCCAGGTGTGTGCTTGTGGAAGGTGCACGTTCCCGGCTGTAGTGCTGCCCAGGGAGCTTGGATGAAGGGTGGAAGATAAGGTCCCCAGACCAGTAGGGGTGGCAGACAGTCCAGAAACAGTGGCAGAAACATCACCACTGGCAGCAGCGGCAGCACCTCCGCAGTGGTAAGTGCTGAATTGCAACTTCCGGTGGAAGGGATGGGTACCATTTTAAATTCTAAAATGGCACCAGCCACCATTTTATAGTTTAAAATAGCATGATTCCTGGTCACAAACCAAAAAAAATCATAAACCAGGGCATTAATTTTATTAAATTTGTCTTAAACCATGGCAAACATAAACCAGGGCAGTCGTAACCTCGGGTTTTATACTAGAACTATTTCAAGACAAAGAGATTGAATCTGCCAAAATCCTGACAAGAACATGTAAAAAATGAAGGAAAACAAAACAATGGCCCACAGACTGGCAATGTTCAATATTTACTCCAAACCCCAAGAAAGGAGATGCCAAGGAGTTCAAGAACTACAGGACAATTACTCTAATTTCCTATCAAACAGAGTGCTATTTAAGGTGTTAAAAACTTACTGTTTATATGGAGCAAGAAATGTCTCATGTTCCAGATGGATTTCTAAAATTAGGGGTATTTGAGATCATATTGCCAATAACTGCTGGTTACGCACCAAAGAATTTCCAAAGGTCATGCTTTATAGGCACATCAAAGACTCTGACTGAGTGAATCGTGAAAAACGATGGGTTGTACTGAAAGATATGGGTGTACCTCAGCACTTGATTATTGTGATATGTAACCTTTTTTCTGGGCAAAAACCTACCCTAGGAAAGAATCTGGAGACAAAGAATGTGTAAGGCATGTATACATTTTTATACCCTTATCTATTCAATCTGTAAACAGAACATATATAGAAAGCTGGACTAGATAGAAATATTTTTCTACTTTGCTCTAGTCATCAATCCAGACGGAGATTGTGGCCAAGAAATCAGAAAAAGACAGACCCAGAAAGGCAGCAATGAAGGTGTTAGATTAGAAAATATCATAAAGTATAAGGCAGGGGTGCCCAAACTTTTTGGGCCATAGGCCAGTCATGTGGTTCAGTGAGCCAGTCACATGGTTCCTCACATTGGAAGCAGAAGTAAAATGTGCCTTACAATTTGTTTTGCAACAGGATGAGATAGATTTTAGGCTGTCATTTTCTCTGCTTAAACCAGGGGCAATACTTCCCTCATCACTCCTGGAAGTGGAAGTAAAATGTGCCGTAGTTTGGGTGCCCCTGGTGTAAGGCTACTGGAAATGAAGACTAACACTCTTGTTTTCCTAATGATTATGTATGGGTGTGGAAGCTGGGCAGTAAAGAAAATTGACAGGAAGAAAATGATTCATTTGGAGTATGGTGATGGAGGATAGCTTTGCAAATATCTTGGACTTGCCAGATAGACAAACCATTGGGGTCTTGATCAAATCAAGCCAGAACTCTCTCTAGAGGCCAAAATGATGACACTCAGGCTGTCATAGTTTGGACTCATCATGAGAAGACAAGACTCTCTGGAAAAGACAGTAAGGTAGAAGGCCACAGGAAAAGAGGAAGACCAACTCCAAGATGGATTGATTTCCTAAAGGAAGGCACAGACTTGAGTTTTTAATTGCTGAGCAGGACTGTTGAGGTCAGAAGATTTTGGAGAGCTCTCATTCATAGCATCACTGTACATCAGATGCAATTTCACAACATATAAGAATAGCAACATACGCATACTATATATGTATGTAAAAATGAGATAATTGGGTTAGATCTTGTTTTCAGGTGGTTTTCCTTCCTTAAGCATTACTTTTTTTGTGAATGAATATATTTTAAATAATTTTTTTTCTCCTTGTAAATATTGCATCGCATTTGCAGACATTCTGTGCCATCTAGATGTTTGTATAACTCAAGAAATGTGAAAAATAAGCACTTCACTTTGGCCTTGCTTTCTAGTCATACATGGAGATTTTAAATATATAAATTTGAATTAAATTGGGCCATTAGCTTTGAAGTCATGAATATTTAAACTTAGCAATTTTGCGCATGCATATTACATGGGGCTAGTTTTTAAAAGAGACATTTCTAATGTGCCCTATTCCACTTCTAATGCTACTAAGATACATTTAAAGAAAATGTTAAACAGCAAGGCATGCAAAGAGAAAATGATGCTATTAATTCAGTAATTAGTCATTGCAAACCAAAACAGTAGACAACCATTCCAACTGAAACAGCAATCCATGTTCTGATGGTACTAATCATTTTAGACATTTTCTAATTTGGTTTTCTTTATCTCAAGGTATAAATGACTATTGAGGAATCGGCAGTATTTGGTTTTTATCATTTAAAGTGATGGGAACAGGTTTAGGTGAACTTGTAATTGCATATTACTGTTTTAGACTAACTACAGCTTCTTGTTTCCTTTGACCTTAAAAATAGATTAAACAAAGATTAAAACAGAATAAACAACTTCAAACCATGAGCCATGACTCTGGCTTGTTTCAGTTAACCACAGTTAGGACATGAAGAACAGTGAAGAATTCTTGTAGAATGACTCATTGTTGACAAAGAAGGCTTTTTAAAATTTCAAGACATCCTTCTGAGATGTAACTAACTTTCCAAGTCATTTTTCATTTCAGCCAAGAAAACCAGGGAGCACTTGTTCATGTTCAGAGTTCTGCAATTGGTGCAAATGCATGCACACAATGAATGTCTATTCACTTTGTACCTTCTGGCCAGGTTATCCTGCTATGGTGACAGAGTTGTCCATATACTACCAACGATTCAACACCAATCGTCAGGTGGCAGCTAAGTAACCTGACAACCCTGAAGACTAACAGCCTTGGGTGGCGAAGTTCACAAGAAGGGTGATGGTCCCCAGGTAGATTAAATCCCACTTGAATCTCTCTTGACGGAGGGCAGCAGCTTAATTTATACTGACCTGGGGCTGAGGAGGACCTTGCGTGCCAAAAGGGCTCAAGATGAGAAAGTAGCTCATGAAACTGTACCAGTGGTATGAGTGTCGCACTGTGATGTGGAAGGCAAATAAAAATCCCACTGCATTATATTGTTCCAAGTACAATCTTTATGGCTGAAAGTCAAATAAACATTGCCCTCGCTCCCCAGTAGCCCTTCAGTAGGAAGAGGATACTAAGAATCTCTGGGTCAGCCCTTCTTGGAAGAACTGTTCCGAGAAGATAAGAACAGGAAGACGTGATGATAGCCAATATTCGGAAAGGATACAGCACTTGAATAAGAATTCCCTTTGTGAAACAAAGCGCACACACAGCTGATAGGGATGCCTGAAGATATTACATCCATTGTGTTTCTTCTTCCTCTAGTCTATGCAGTAAGGCAACAGCTATGGTAACTTTGTCTCATTTGCACAACGTGTGAGGCCTCCAGTGAATGTGGCACACCTTGGACAGGCAGGACAGGCAACTCTGTTCCAGAGCCTCCATGGTCAGATGAGCCAGTACATCAGCAGTGGCATTATGGCCTGCAGGAGTAATGAAAAGCCAATAGTTGTCCCTTTAAAGCAGTGATTTCACAGTCTTGGGTCCCCAGATGTTCTTAAATTACAGCTCCCATAAATCTTTACTAGCTCAGCCTATGGTGTAATAATAATTTGATATCAGAAATTATTCTGGGTTGAAAGGGTTTTTGCTGGAGAAATTCTGCTCAGGGGATGCCTGAATGAGGTTCCTTTCTTGTCTCCAAGAGCTGGGACAGAGATGGTAGTTCAAACTATCATGCAGTACCCAGGTTTTGAACTGCCAACTTGTCGGTCTTCAGCCAACAAGGTGAGCTTCTTAACCACTGAGCCACCACAGCCCCTAGCCTATGGTGAAGGCTTCTGAGTCTCCAGATGTTCTTGGACTAAATCTCTCAGAAGCCTATGGTGAAGGCTTCTGAGAGATTTAGTCCAAGAACATCTGGAGACGCAAGGTTGGGAACCACTGTTTTAAAGCTTCCTTCTTGTTAGGATGGAGTGGAGCCTGAAGGAGTAACCCTGGGTCAGCAGAATAAGAGGCCACAGTTTAGCTAATGGATTGTTAGAACAAGATGGTTATTGGGAATTATTCGTTCTACTGTAACTTTGTGCTGCTCTCCTGCCCCATGGGCTCTCTCTACATGCATGAACACAAAAGCAAGGTGGCAAATGGAATTGTTTGAGGAGCCCTGAAATCATTCTGAATGATCTCATTTCCCTCTCTTGTCAAACTAGGGAATCCTTATTATCTATCTATTTTAAAAGTGGGAATACCTTAAGTGCTGAAAAGTATTGTCTCATTGTCATAAAGTCTTTCTTCTCTCCTCCAGCTTGGGATCAGTTGCCTTCATTTTGTGATTAGACATAAGGAGATATGCATGGACATTTATAAAGCAAGACAGAAAGTGTGGCGTCCATATACTACCAACGATTCAACACCAATCGTCAGGTGGCAGCTAAGTAACCTGACAACCCTGAAGACTAACAGCCTTGGGTGGCGAAGTTCACAAGAAGGGTGATGGTCCCCAGGTAGATTAAATCCCACTTGAATCCCTCTTGACGGAGGGCAGCATGGAGGCTCTGGAACAGAGTTGCCTGTCCTGCCTGTCCAAGGTGTGCCACATTCACTGGAGGCCTCACACGTTGTGCAAATGAGACAAAGTTACCATAGCTGTTGTCTTACTGCATAGACTAGAGAAAGAAGAAGAAACACAATGGAAGGGCAGCAACTCCATCTGGAAATGCAACTCAATTGGCAGGAGGTTCCATAGGGCCTGAATGCACACAGAGAAAGCCCTCCTTCTAGTGCTAGAGAGATGCACCTCTCTAGCTGATGGAACAACCAGAGAGTCTCTCTGGTCCACTTTGGTGGGACGGACAGATATTCTTGGGGTGACGCAGTCTCTTAAGTATCCTGGCCCACTACAATGTAGGACTTTAAATGTAATAACCAGCACCTTGAATTGCACCCAGAGGCACACTGGCAACCAGTGCAGCTCCCGAAGCAGTGATGAGGTACGTGCATAACACCCAAATCCCATCACCACCCAGGCAGCCACATTCTGGACCAGTTGCAGCCTCTGAATGGTCATCAATGTCAGCCCCATGTAGAGTGCATTACAATAATCAAGTCTGGAGGTGACCAGAGCATGTGTGGTCATGAGCAAGGAGTCCTGATCTAGGAGCAGGCATAACTGGCATATGACACAAAGCTGTGCAAAAACTCTCCTGGCCATGACTGCCACCTGCTCTTTGAGCAGGAGTTGCGAGTCCAGGAAGAGCCCCAGATTACGCACCGGATCTGTTTAGGGCAAAGTAGCCCCATCCAGAACCAAAAATGGTAGCCCCCGAGATAACGCAGGACCCCTGACCCACAACCACTCAGTCTTGCCAGGATTCAGTTGTAGCCCGTTGTCCCCCATCCAGACCCTAACAGCCTCCAGACACCTGGATAGGACTTCAACTGCATCACTTTTGGAGGGAACCGGTTCAGTCACCTCTCCAGCCATGGGCTGAGATGTATAACTGGGTATCATCAGCATATTGATGGTACCTCACCCTGTGGGAATAGATGATCTCACCCAGAGGCTTCATGTAGATATTAAATAGGAGAGGCGAGAGCCCTGAGGCACCCCATATTGGAGGGGCCTAGAGCTGGACCTGTTGCTCTCCAACCACACTGACTGGGTCTGATCCTTCAGAAATGAGGAAATCAGGAGCATACAATTCCATGGATCCTCACTCCTCAGAGCCTTCCCAGAAGTATACCATGGCCGACGGCATCGAAAGCCGCTGAGAGGTCAAGAAAAGCAAGAACAGACAGATGACCTCTGTCCCGCTCTTGCCAGAGATCATCCAACAGTGTGACCAATACAGTCTTGTTACCATATTCAGGCCTGAATCCTGACTGAAAAGGGTTCAGATAATTCACTTCATCCAGGATCTCCTGTAACTGCCATGCCACTGCCTTCTCCAGAACCTTACCCAGAAAGGGCAGGTTGGATACCAAAGCATGTTTTAGTGTTGCTGGGAAGACCCCTTCCCACAATGTATAATTTACGATCACTCCGACCCAACCAAATGTCACCGCGCTATTAGTTTTAAATAACCAGGCGGGGCATGGATCTAATGTGCAAGCAGTGGCATGAACAGATCTGAGGAGCCTGGGATCAACTTCCTCAGGGACAACTGGATCAAACCAATCCCAGATAATGTGGCCAGACTACGCTTCAGTCAACCCCAGTCCTACATTTTCCGCGCTGGGATTAAACTTTGAGAGAATCTGAGCAATTTTCTCCACCAGATAATCAGCAAAAGCCTCAGCAGACCCCTGCCAACCAGGGCCTGACCCCCCTCTACCGAGGAGGGACCTGGTCACCCAGAACAGGGTCACTGGGCAATTATCTGCAGAGGCAATAAGGGTGGTGAAATATTGACATTTCACCACCCCTATCGCCACTAGGTAGGCTTTAATAGTGGCTCTAGCAAGTGTTCGGTTGGACTCACTCTGGGTCTTTACCCAGTGGGTCTCTCGCCATCTCTTTGCCCATTTGAGCTCCCTCAATTCATCCATGAACCACGGGGTTGAGTGGTGCCCCTGAGCACGGAGAGGCTGTAGTGGCCTGATTACGTCCAAGGCCGCTGTTGCCCTCTCGTTCCAGAGGTCAACAAGAGCCTCAAGCGAATCGTGTTGTCGATCCAGAGGAAAACACCCCAGTTCCCTTTGGAATCTATCTGGATCCATCAGTTTGTGGGTTGGTCAATTTAACTGGCCCTACCTCCCTGTGGTGAAACATCGCCCCCAGAAAGCCAAGAGTCACCAGATAGTGATCCGACCATGGCACAGGAGTTATGTCTAATTTCTGTAATTTCTGATCCGACAAGAAAACTAGATCCTGTGTGTGGCCACTGCTCCTGGTTGGGTCCTGAATTACCTGAGTCAGGCCCACAGGTGCCATGAAAGCCATGGACTCCTGTCACTAGCGTAGCATGGGGGGGCAGGCTGCCCCAGGCGGCACATTCCAGGGGGCGTCAAATCCTTGGCACCTTTCCCTTCCCCTCACATTCCACCACCTGGGCGATTGGAAGGGCCAGCAGGAGGGCCCTGAGGGCCAGGAAAGGGACTCCTCCATCAGATTTCACCACCACCATCATCCCCATCTCTCCTGGGGCCACAGGGCGAATGCAGGAGGCGGTGAGGAAAGGCAAGGTGGCAGCCGAAGGATGAGAGCGAAATAAGCAGGGCTCCTGGTGGCCTCGGCCAATGGGAAAGAGGCACAGGTGGTGAGTCATCTGTTGCTGGGCAAGTTTTCCCCAGGCTGTTCTCTCATGGACTCTCTGAAAGCAAAATGCCTCGGAGGATTTGTTTGTTTACCCTCTGCATCCCCGCCTCTCCCTCCTGCCTCTCCCTCCTGCCTTGCAGCACTGCTGGATGTGCATGCCCTCCTCCAGTCCTTCCCACCTGTCCAAGCTCCTGCCAACCTAGCAGTTCAAAGGCAAGAAATTGTGTCGATGCATAAAAATACAAATTAAAATAGGCATTAAATAGAAATAAAAAACATAAAAATGCAAATTAAAATAGACATTAAATAGAAATTAAAGCACACTACATAAAACCCCATCCCCCACCCCAAACACAAACCCTAGTCACTTACACTGGCTGGGGTTGGGGAGCAGCAGGCAGGCGGCAACAGCAGTGGCGTGGCAGTGAAGCAGCATGGCGGTGCAGTGGACCGGTGGCAAGATGGTGAGGTGGACTGGAGGACTGCTGCAGCCTAGCCCAGCCCAGCTGCACTGCCTGGCCTGGCCTAGTGATGCACCAAGGGAAGGCCGCTGCCGCTCCTCCAAAGAGGCCACTGAGAGCCTCAACAGTAAGCCACTGTGCCCTTCCTTGCAGCCCAAAATGGCTGCTCATAAGTGCGCATGCGTCAAATACCATTTGAAGCATGCGCACCTCCAGTATTCAGTGTGCATGCATCAAATGGTGTTTTGATGCATGCACACTGACAAGCAGCCATTTGGGGCTGCAAGGAAGGGCGGCTGGAGAGGTGACTGAACCGGTTCCCTCCAAAAAGAGTAACCATCCAGGGTGGTCTCCCGGGAGGGTTACTACCCTTTCCCCCCCCCCCCGGGAGACCACCTGGGATTTTTACTACCGGTTCGGTAGAGCCTGTCAGAACCGGCTGCTGCCCACCACTGGTTATGGGGTATGGGCATTATGCCCATGCCTCTCCACTGCTTCGGGTTTTTGATTAAAGCTTGCAATTTCATCTATACATGTAGTAAGCATAATGTGGTGTTCACAAGTTTTGTTCTTATGTTCCTACCTAGTAGAGGAAGAGCCATGTAGAATTGACCTGATACTTCAGTGCTTTTGGTGTTTCTGGATTATGTATCAGTTATATGCAACTGCCTGCCTGGACTCCTCTGAATTAAAATAGGGAGGGAAGACACTGGAGGTTAGGTTATCCTTCACTGATAGTTCAAAGACTTAGCAATATTATTAACAATACGGTTGCTTTTGCTTGCAAGCTCTGTGCCTCATTCCTGTGCCAGTTCCCTAGGAAGATTGCTCTCAGAAGTGAATTCCCCAAGAGAATAGGTGATCATTCGGTGCATAAATAATTTGCAATTAGCTTCAAGTCCTTTCCCCATCTTCTGTAAAATAAGGACTCATTGATCTGAACATGGATGCCATAGATTTAAGTAGGCCCTGGAGAATGGTTACAGTTTTATAACACTCAGCTCATGCTGGCAATATCAAAAATGAGTCTCCCCTGACATGTATGTCTTTTGTTTCATTCTGTGAAAGTTGTTTTCTGCATTCTCGCTTTGGGATTTACTGGCACCAAGTAAATGCTTGGGGATGTGGAAAGCTGGATTTAGGGTTCAGCAGCTGGGAAAGGATAAGGCACAGACGTACTATCTCACCAGGCAATGAAAGAAAACCCTGAAGGCACACAACAACACATGTGTTTTCCTACACTTGACTTTGAAGCAAGGAATTAGTTTTTAGCATGGAGAATATAAGGCACAATGTTAGGTGTGCTTGATGTTGGCTTGCTGAATTGGAGCAGGGCCCAGTACTTGATTCTCCACTGTGACACTGGGCAAGCCACAAAGTATCAGGATCCCCTCAAAAGAAGAGTTTTTTCAACCAATACTTTATACAGTGATGGGATGTAACAGGTTCTCACTAGTTCGCCAGAACTGGTAGTAACTTTTCCCAGTGTCCCGGAGAACCGGTAGCAGCTTTTGGAGGAAACCACCTTCGGGGCTTACCTTTTCACTAGTTCCCCCACTGCGCATGCGCCAAGCACTTCGTGTGCATGCACACCTACAGTGTGTGACATGTATGCACGGCCTCCTTGCTGTCCTCCCAAGCAGGGAGGAGGAAGAGAAGCTGCTAGCCTGAAGCTCCCTATAGCCTGCTCCCCAGGATAAGTGACTCACCTTTGGATGTGGTGTGTCTCTGTGTATTTTAATGTGTATTTAATACCTTTACCTATATTGACGTACTACCACAGTTCCTAAAAAGGCCTGGCGGCTTGGCTTGGAGTTTTTAACTAAGGTCTTGGAGTTACCTCATCAATAAGCTACACCTGTGCTCTTCCAATTGCTGTTCCAATTGGAGAACCCTTAAGGAGGCACAGCTGTTTTACATTTACATTATCCTAGAGAACTGGTTATGCAAAGACTTAGTACCTAACTTCTTTAACAGTTGAAAAGTGCCAAAATGAAGCCATCTTGTGGTGAGTTCATTCTGTAGTTCCTTCCATCTGACCTAGTGTGAGAAAGATTAGCCAGAATAAGCTTTAAGCTCTGGTTTAAAAGCTCTGGTTAATTTGTGTTTGGGTTGGGTGGGTGGGTATTTGGGTTGATGGGTGTATCTTAATGTATTATTTATTTATTTGTTTGTTTGTTTACTTAATTTATTTATTTAATTTATTTACAGGTTTGTGTTGTGGGTGGTGGGTTAAGTGGTGTGTGTGTGTGTGTACTTATTTTTATTTTATTATTATTATTTATTGTTTATTATTTTTATTTTTTCTTTGGCCCTGCCCACAACATCATGACATTGGCTCTGCCCACGATGTCATGATGTCATGACATAAGCTCCGCCCAAACTGTGATGACATCATGGTGGGTTAGTAAAATTTTTGACTTCCTACCACTGACTTTATATGTAGAACAGCTTCAGAAAGGTCTCTTTAAGTTGGTATTGACATGTGTTATAAAATGAGGCCCCAAGTTCTTCACATATCCAAAATGTAGTTTAGTAGGTTTTTAGTCTATAGTAGAAATGTAGCTTCTCGTACTAGCCAAAAGGGCCATTTGGTTGTTATCACACTTTGGGGCCCAGGAAGGGAAGAGAGAGACAGAGAGGTGCCCATTGTAAACAAGACAACCAGAGTTGTTTACCCCAACTCTGTTATGTGATTGGATGTCTGCTAGTTACGTCACACCTGGAGGGAAGGTTTGAGAGAAGCAGTTAAGCAGTTGAGAGAAGCAGAGAGAGAGATTTTGATTCTCAAGCAGAAAAGATGTAGAACTTTTAAGGGGGGAGGAAATGGGCTAATGCTGCAAGCCTTTCTTCCTAGAGATAAGCCATGAGCACATGGCTAGAACAAGGAGTTCGAAAATTGTTGTGAACTAGGGAACATTGACAATACAGAGATGGGCTTTCCAACTAGGCCTATCTCTGGAAATCTTAATTAATCTTAGAATAGCTAGACAGATTCTTTTTTTTTTATTAAGGAGAATACTTATCTGAAACATCCTTTCTCTAAAACAAATTAAAGTTAGTATATTTTTCTATGCTGAGATCTGTAACCTGATTCATCAAGAACCATGCTACCAATTTAAATTTAAATAAAAATATTTTCTTCAATCAACGCGTGTTCATTGAAGATGGGATATTGTCACAATTGGTCACTTACAATAGTGTTTTGCTTAAAGAGCAAACTCACCTAAAGAGCAATCCCGTGGCACACATTATGCACTTTAAGTGAAGTACCACTGTATTGATTTTGAGGCATTCAAAACAAAATTGGACAACAATCTGTCAGTATGGTCTTGATTTGTATTCCTGAATTGAGTAGAGGGTTTACTAACTGTAAATCATACTGTCTGGAGTTTCTGAGAATTATAGGAGGAAAAGGTCTATATTTGAGATGTTCTGTAGTTTGGTCCTCAGTAATCATTGCAATTGAAGTCAACAGGAACAGCTATAATCTCAAGCCTAATGAAAACCAACAAAAATGTTTGGAAAGGCACCTGCTTTTTTGTGATCTATAAATGTTCTGCTCTCTTACATATGTCATATTAGGGGGAAAGGCTGTAATGGTTTCTTGATGATAGTCATGTACAAAATGCAGCCAACTGTTCTACTTTCAGTCCTGGTAATAGCCAACTGATGAGCTCTCCCTTAAAGAGAAATGGTTCTGTATTTTTATCCTTGTGAGGCAGAATGAAAAGATGGGCTGATCCATCAGTAAAAACGCAACATCACTATCTCCATAATTTATGTCTCAATGAGCTTCATCCAAGTGTGAAAATGAAAATTTTTAACCTGCCTAGCATTTCTGGCAGGTACAAATGCAAAAATTGCAAGTTAATAACAGCTACGGTTCTTGAAAAATTATTGACCAATTTACCATTGTTTTGTCCAAGGTCATATTCATGTGTTTATTTTTCTTTACTTTATTGCATTTGCCATAGAAACTCAAGAGCAAAGAAATGGCAGGTAACTGTTTTAATGCTCAAGGTTATTCGATGTCTAAGATATGTGATGCTTCCAGCTTTATTTGCTTAAAAGTGGGCAGAGGAATCCTTTCCATTACACTGAAGTGAAAAGTCTGTGCTATTCTTTACGGTAATGATAAAGTCAATGAAACATAAAATCTAAAAGGGAGGGGAAGGAGAGAAAATAGGGACAGTTTTGAATTATGTCTTCTAAAGCCGTATTTCACCTTCACAGTGGCCATCAGATAATAGTTATTTGATAGAATGGTTTAGAAATTACAGTTTCTTCAACCAGCGCAGGAATTGATGATTTACTTATAGGAGTAGGAAGAAATATATTTTAATGTAAACTTATTCAATTTGATACTTTGAATCCAATAAACAAACTGTAATTTATACTTCTCTGAATTTTGGCAGTGGATTCCTTTAGTTAAAAAAAGTTGCATATAGGAAATCAAATGCTGAAAATACACACAACAAATGCACATGGGAGTCAAACTAATGTAAGAATACAATATGTTTGGAGGAACCACTTGTAGATTATTGTTATTTTTTTTCTGTATTAGCAAAACAGTATATAGAAACGTATGAAGTTGAAGAAATTTGCCCCCAAATGATTTCAGATTTTCCTAAAAATTAAAAAAAAAATCAAGTACAGGAGAAATTTTGCTGTGCCCCAAATATGTCTCCCTGAGTATTTCCATCCAGCACCAGTGCCGAATGGAGGGGCAGGAAGGAATTCCATCAAAGTCAGCAGGGTCTCTGCTGTGTCAAGTCTGGGTTTGGAACCCCTCCGTCGTTGGGTCTCAAGGATAGTACTGTATATACTCGAGTATAACACAATAAAAAACACACAGAACCGTAAAAAACAATTCACTAAAAACATCTAATACTGGGAGTCCACTGATCTCAGAGGAAAGACCACTGTTTTGATGTTGTATTCCCTGGAAAGTGGTTTCCTCTCATAATCATAGAAGTGAGTCTTTTGTAGTAATGTTACAGTTTGAGGCAGTTTCAGACTTGTAAAGATGGGTTTACCATGTTTGTTTTAAAGTTTCAGGATTTATTTTCTATTGAAGGCTAAGTTTGATTTTCTTCTGGAGGTACTAACACAATGTCTTCTTTATTTGGACAAATATATGTGAGCAAGGATGGGCAGGCAATTATTTTAGTATCACTATTTTTCTTCTTCACTTGGTTACTTGCTTTACTTTATGTGTTCCTCTAAGGACATGATTAGTTGGACTGAGAAGTAAATACAGTGAGAAGTTCTAAATTGGATTGTCACAATATTCTCTACATGGTCCTTCAGAGAGCCTAGACCCAAGTGTACCATATATACTTGAGTATAAGTCAATCTGAATATAAGTCAAGGTACCTAATTTGGACCTCTAAAAAAGGAAAATAGATTGACCCGAGTATGTCGGGGGTGAAAAATGCAGCAGCTGCTAGTGAGTTTCAATAATTAAAAAAAAAGCATGAAAACACAGTAAAATTAATTAATTTAAACATTTGTGTGGGCATGTTTTTGAGTATTTATGATAGTTACTTCTTCTTCTTCTTTTTTTAATTATATTTGCACCACCAACCAGAGGTAGCACTGCAGGGGAAATGGGCACACAGGCCAATTGCACTGAGGCAGGTAGCGATGCTCTAGCCTAGCCTCTTGCTCTCCCTGCAACCAAGAAGCATGGTTTCCCCCTCCATTTTGACCACATGCACAGGTTTAGTTTCCCACTGAAATGCATTGGGAACTTAAAAACAGAAAAGCTTTAGAATACAAGAAATTAATTTCCAATTCATTTAAATTGGAAATTGCAATTTCCACCCTCTTGTGGCCACTTGTGGTAATGGCCAGCTGAACATATGTTTTTCTTTCCCTTCTCCTGAAACCGAACTGCACTGAATCCAGCATGGTTTTGGACTCTAATGGTTGTTGACCCGTGTATAAGTCTAGCCGCCTTTTTTGACCTCATTTGGGGGGGTTCCAACAACATCTGGAGGTGTATACACTGCATGCTGCCCATTTCTGCTTTAATTCATAGGCCAAAATCCATTTGAAATTTTACAAGCTTGAAAAGAGGTATTATGAATCCTTCCATGGCTAATGGGATGCCAGGCTCATGCCAGATGACTGCCTACTCATTGATAATTAGCTTCAGCCATTTCTGTGATTTTTCTTTTATGTGCCTAAAATCCCAATAAACCTGGTCACGGTGTTAATGTGAAAGTTGTTTTATAATGTAATTATATTATACATTGAGATTAGAATTATGATTTGAGCTTATGCATGGTACTGTATTTATGAAAGTTGTTAACCACCCTGGGTTCTTTATAGGGAAGGGTATGGTATAAATAAAAATACAACAATTAATACTAATCATGTCCTGAGATGTATACAGAGCAACTGTTATTGGCAGTAGGAGAGAGAGTCTTCCATGACTGTGTTGAAGACACTGAATGATTATGTACAGAGAATTTTTAGCCATTCTGGCAATTCTTTCATATGTGGTGGCTGTATGCTTTAAATAAATAAATGAACAAATAAATTAAAAAACGTTTTGCCATTCCACATCTGGCAACAGAGAAGCCACAGTTACACGCATGGGACCAAATCAGCAGATGACAGTGATTATCAGATCATGGCGATGTAATCTAGTTGCAGATTAATGCACAGTATGAGACTGCTGATATATTACTTGAGCCAAACATGTTGGTAGGACATTTTTCTCCCATGAATGCTAATGCCAACACACATTTGGGTTTCACTTACTTTAGTTCTTTGATAGTGTTTTGTGATGTAATTTTTCTTGTGCCACCGGCACCACACCATTTACTAAATCAGACCCAATTTCACTTTGAGAGCATCATTGATCTTCAAATAAATAAAACTAAGGCATAATATAGAGTTGGGGAAGAAATGTTGGTTAATATCCACAGTGTCAAAGTTAGGGGAAAGACATTTCTACTTGTGTGAAGGACCTGAATTTCAACACTTTCCAATTCTTGATTCAACTTTCCATTCTGTTGTTCTATCCTTATAAATATCTTTTGGTGTATCTAGAAAGAAGACTGAGGCCGGGAGATATTTTTGGGCCAGGGACTTTTCCTTTTGAGAAGAGTCTTTGGAGATCTATTCTAGTAGTATTTTGGAGCTGAAAGAAAGGACCAAGGAAAAAGAAAAGACAACATCCATGCCAGTTCAGACATTTTCCCACCAAATATACAAAGCACATCTCAGTGTCTGCTTTAGAATGAACTGCACAACAACTTCCAAAGTATCAAATAATGGTGTTCAGAAACCTTCTAATCTATACCCAAATTAAGCAATTACAGACCTGGGCCAGTGTGCTCTCTAACGTTTCAATTTGCTCTATCCACATAAAATATCAATCTCACATCTTCCATTGGCCCTCTTATATTATGTTATTGATAAGGTCGTAAGACTAATCAATTAAAAAATAAACATTCATTCTTCCATTGGCCAAAGTCAATCTAGTTGTTGAAGCCCATACACTTCTGAGGTTTCTAATGCATTATAAAACAGATAAATTGTTCACATAACCATAGATGCATCAGAAGAATGCACACATACAAACATTATTCAATGAGGAAAACCCACACATGTAATAATAATTGTGCGCTATCAAGTCAATTTTGACTTATAGTGATCCTTTTCAGGGTTTTCTACATAGAGAATACATAAAAGTGGTTTACTGTTCCCTTCTTCTGGACAAGTCCAGGGACTGTGTAGCTTTGCCCATGACTACATAATCTAAGCACAGTGGGGAACTGAAATCTCAACCTCTGACTCTGCAGCCATATATCTAAACCATTTGGGTGGGTAGGTGGGGGGACAGGGAAACAACAACCTTACAATAGAATGTCTTTATGACAATGGGAAAATGTCTTGGAACCAGACACAGAATTGTGGTAAAATGTGAAAGTCATTGAGATTATGAGACAACAATGGAAAAAATGTGGTCCTTGTGAAAACAAGAATGGATTCCAAAGATTTCCTGTTCATGAGATTTTAGTAGTATAATCAAAGCATCACCCACCCTTGTTTCAACTTGAGATTTGAGGGAAAACAACAAAAATTACACTGATTCAACAACAAGGCACCAGTATCAAGAATTATACTTATAAATTCTTCAATCTCTTTGGTTTGTATCTGATATCTGGTTAAATTGTTTTTTATCTGATATTTTGTTTGTTGTAGGACAACCTGGAGTAGTGTTTAAGCTAAGTTGGGTGGTATACTAATATTAATAGTGAAATAAACAAATCTGTGTATACATACAATTCAGTAGCTAAATTAAGAACTTTGTGGGAAAGG
This sequence comes from Furcifer pardalis, assembly GCA_030440675.1. Lineage (NCBI taxonomy): Eukaryota > Metazoa > Chordata > Lepidosauria > Squamata > Chamaeleonidae > Furcifer > Furcifer pardalis. Next base: position 280,275,785 of record CP126890.1, read on the forward strand.
ATAAAATTTGGCAAAGTAGAAAAATACCTTTGGATGCCGAGGTTGAGAGACTATGAAAAGAGTATATTTTGGTAAGGGAGAATTCTTCTTTTCAATCCCCATACCACATTTTCTCCAGAGTTGGACACAATGCTCCTACCTTTTTGGTAAGGAATGAACAATGTTATAAGCATCAGCATTAAAGCAAACATATATCAAGAATTAGCCTTCAGAAATCAACCATTAGGGAAGATGCTGAAGCTTGAAGAAGAACCATGTAACTTTACAAAAATTAGTTGGAAGACGTTTCCCATCACCATTCTCGACAAGAAAAAAGGGTTGAGTTGGTAGAATTTCTTTCCCCACTTTGGACAGTCCAGCTTGCTGATCATCCAGAAGGATGATTTATCTAGAGCATTGGATGTTTCATTTGCTTTCACAAATGTAATGTGAGGGATAGAATGAGAGAGAGATGTGGAAAGCATAAGAATAACTGAAACTTAGTCAAAGATCTAAAATTATTTAACTTCACCATTGTTTGACAACTTTATTATATCATAGGCAAGAGAAGTTTTATGCCACCTTGTATATATTTATTATTTCGGGCAGACTTTCTACTTGTTAAGTTACTTCACAATAAGACAGAGCTCTTAGATTTCTGTATTTTAAAAAATGTTCTATTCAACTTTATCCTGTAAGCAACTTCTCTACTCCATTACTAACACTCTTTAGGTTGTTTTGCTTGTAAGATATGATGAGATCACAGCTCAAAGGCTTTTAATTTTCCTAGCTGTCGTATAATATAGGATACCAAATCTGTTCAGAAGCCCTAATCTAATGTGCAATGCAATGAAACTATGAACATATAAATCAATATGTATTAAAATATATGTAAAATTGGTAGTAGGGAGGAAGCTCCTTAGGTATTATTATTCTCTTGACGATTTCTGTCTGTTTCCTTCCTTGTCATTTTATCTTGAGCCAAAAACTGTCTCTTTAAAGTTTCTATATCCTTCAGACTTGTAAAACTTGTCTTTCGTCATTACATCAACTTGATACTGGAAGCTTTTCTTCCTTGCCTAGGTTAAATGTATGTGCCTTTTGGGAAGAATAAGACCATATCTCCACTGACCCAACAAGTCACTGAGGGAAGTCTGGATGGGCAGTGGAGCATGAGAGTTCAATCTGTCTTTATTCCCTATCACGTTTATCAATACTCTTCTAATGCTCTCTGTATGGACAGCTTTATCAATTCCTCTTTGCTAAACAGTGTGATGAAACTTCTGCTGTCTATCCTACCTAATTCAGATAATGTATTGTAAACTGCAGGTTTACTTTAAAAATAAATACATCATATTTCTATCTTTGTATAATTGGACTAGAAAAAATGGCCCTTAAGCCTGGTATTATAGAAATTTTCATTACACTACGCAACAAAAAATTTGCTACTGGGTGAAAATAACGTTATTGTTATGTAATAGGGTGCGCTGATTCCAATTTTGTAATCAGAAATGCTGTAGGCCGTATGGATTTAAAGTTATAGCTGAAAGTCATATGATATTAAAAGCCTGTACATGGGTTAATATGTAGCTGCATCAACAAGCCGTGTTTGATGTATGATTTTGTGATTGTGTGTGTGTGTTCGTCTTCCAGTCTGATTCGGTGGTGACAAGAGAATAGTTCGTGCTAGTGTGGTTCTGTGTTTTATTAATCAGCAGTCGCAGTAACATGCATTTAAGTGATTTCGTATAAGATGATTCGGTAATTCGGTACATGGTGATTCAGTAAACGAAAGATGAATAGGTGCAGCTGTGTGAATTGTCCGGACTGCTTTTGCTACATTTGTGGCAAGTATACGACGTCTGACCAATGCAAGAACATGTCCAGAAAGCTACGTATAACTTACAAACATTACTTCGGATGTGAAATCGGAGATCAAACAAAATCCTAGGCTCCTCATCTCAGTTGCACTGTCTGTTACTCCGCCCTAACCCAGTGTTTAAATGGTAAGCGAAATCAGATGCCTTTTGCTGTTCCCATGATTTGGTGGGAGCAGAAAGATCACCATTCGGATTGCTATTTCTGCTTGACCATCATATCCGGGTACAGCAAGAAGAACAAGTCAAATATCATGTATCCGGATTGTCAGTCTGCTCTAAAGCCTGTGGTGCATGGTACAGATTACCCAATACCAATTCTTCCTTCATCTGATGCAATGAACAACAAAGAAAGTGATACTGGAGGTAATGACAGTGACGCTGGAGCTATGGAAAACACAAATGATCCCTACAGTGACATTAAAAAGCCACATTTGATCAGCCAAGCCAAATTGGATGACCTGGTTCATGATTTGAACTGTTAGGTTCCAGACTGAAGGAGTGGGACTTATTCGCTATGACAAGAATCACTACATAGTGAAAAATTGGCCACCCAGAAATTTACCTGTAGTCGGACAGCACAATGTTCAACATGTACCTCTTGTGGATCGTAATAAGATTTACCTACCTCCACTCCATATCAAACTGGATCTTATGAAACAGTTTGTTGCAACAATGGATAAAACAAATCATGGTTTTCAGCACCTAAAAGGCAAGTTTGGAAAGATGAAAACTGAGACATAATTGAAAGCAGGAGTCTTCGTTGGACCAGAAATATGAAAGTTGATTTGATGTCCACAATTCAGATTGGAGCTCATGGAATGAGAACTAGCAGCTTGGGATGCATTTGTGCTTATCATGCACAACTTTCTTGGGAACCACAGAGCAGACAACTATGCAGAAATTGTGGACAACTTGCTAACAGCTTTCCAGCACCTCGGTTGCCGAATGTCACTAAAGATGCATTTCTTGCATTCGCATCTCACCTTATTTCCGTCAAATATGGGAGGCGTGAGTGACAAGCACGGTGAAAGATTCCACCAGGAGATGTCCACCATGGAAGAAAGATATGAAGGCTGCTTCAATCCAAACATGATGGGAGATTACTATTGGTTTTTGCAGAGAGCAACAGAGGATGTTCACAGGCGGAAAGCAAGAAGCTCTATAAACTTTTAAACCAAGCCATTTTCAATCTTAGTGTAACTAAGGGTCCCTGACTCATTTTAGAGGTAAATAAACATTTATAATTCACTTCTTAATTATAATATTTAATGTTTTCATCCCAAAGTACGCACATTAATTTCCCTAAAATTTCTCACAATCGCTTTTCAACATAGTTAATACCATTTTCCTTGATAACCTTTACAATACTGTACATAACTTTTTTTCCTGACATGCCAGAGCAAATCTGACTGCAGTTCTGTATTCAGCACATATGAATTACTATAAGGAACATATTTTCAACCCAGTAGCAGGGAAATTTTGTTTTTGTTGCGTAGTGTTATAGGACACAAGGAGTCATTTGTACAGATGTAGGCCTCATGTGATTTTCCACCAGAAGATGAAAGGAGAATTTATTTGCAAACACACCTGTGTATAGAACAGTGAAAGTGAACCTTTTAGAAACTGAGTGCCCAAGGGGGCGGGGGAGATGGGGGCAGGGATCACATATGCCAGTGATGTCACATGGGTGCATGCACATGCAACCACACAACATTGATATAGGTCCTGCCCCTGCCCCATCCTATGTCCTTATGGACAAGCCCCACCCCCACCCCACTATGCCCCACCACAGCAGACCCTGTCCCCTGCAGCCATGAATGCATGGCTCCGCTACTGCACACCTACTTGCCCCACAGAAGACAACCCTGGCTCTGGCATGCTCTCTGGCTCCGTTCTCCACCTGGGTAGGGTTGCCACCGCCCCTCCTCCCCATTCAACAGGTGGATGGATAGACGGGTGGTTGGGCTCTCAACAAGGCATGCCTGGAATGGGCAGAGCCAAGCCATGCTGAGCAGGGGAGAGATGTTTTGGCTTCGCAAGACATGGTGCCACCCCGTCATGGGTAGCACCTAGCCCTGCGGAGCCCAAGGTCCTCCCCCCCCCCCTCAGCAAGGTGTGGAAAGGCTGTCACAGGCAGAGCCAAGCCCTGCTGAGTGGGGAGAGATGTTTTGGCTCCCATTAGCATGGAGCAGGGTGGGGCTTACCCAAACCCTCGTGCATGCCAGGAGATAGGCTTCTGTGTGCCACTTCTGGCATATGTGCCATAGGTTTGCCATGGCTGGTATAGAGAAATCTAAATGTTTCTGTTGGATATAAGCTGAGAGTTTGTGTCATGTCACATGACAATATGTTCATATTGCTTACTTTGAAATTTTCCCAATTAGTTTTGAATATTGATTGTGGGTTGTTGTTTTTTAAATGGAGAATGTGTGAAGTTCTAAATGTTGTTATATTGTTTTAAGTGACCTTGAATCACCAGACAGCAGGTGGTACAGTCCTCAGTGTGTTGCAAGTAAGAAGGCTCACCAAGAGTTAAAAGGTATCCACAAGAAGAGAAAACTTTGATGCTTAGGCTAAATATTTGCAGCTGGATTTATGGTCAAGCTGTAGAGAAATGTTCACTTACAGTCTTCCAAGTCTGGAACAATATTGTCCCTGCCTCTGCATGGCTCAACTGCAAATAAAATCTTTACTATTCCTGACTTTGCGTATGTGTGTATAATATATATGAGCACACACTCAAACATACAAAGGGTGCTAAAAATGATACACATTTTAAGAAAGGAAAAAACTGTATTAAAATTGTAATGCTCACTATATACCGATAAACAAAAAATGAATACAAGTCATATTGGACTTCTGCAATTACAAGACATGCTCAAAGTGTTTACCATCAGCATCCAGACACTTCTGATTACTACTACTTCCAGATCTTCCTTTGTTCACATCACATACAGTACCATGTGTCTCAAACTTATCACAAATGCATGCAATTGTTCTGCGTCTTGGAGGTTCTGCTGCATTCTCATGCCTCCATTGTCATTGTACTTCCACAATGTTCTCAGATTTCAAATACTACTTCAAAATGGTCTTGTGCACCTCAAACAACTACTGTGCTTCCACCATGCTATTTGACTGTCCTGCCGGTTGCATGGTGATGCTAGCATTAAATATTTTGAGCAAATGTCATGCTACATATTGCTACCATAATTCAATTCAGCTTTGAAAAGTAAGACATAGATAACATCTCTTAAAAATGTGCATACATTTTTGACACCCTCTGTATGTACAGCAAGGATACCTGTTGCTTAGCATGTGTTTCTTTTTTTTCTCTTCATTGTCTAGATTTTGTTGTTGTTGTTCAGTTGCACAGTCGATTCCGACCCTTTGCGACCCCATGAATCCTGCCTGCCAGGCACTTCTGTCCTCCACAATCCTCCTCAACTCTCTCAGCTTTGTGCCCATTGTGTCTACAATACCATCTAGCCATCTCATTTTTGGCTGCCCCCTTCTTCTTTTGGCCTCCACCCTTCCCAGCATCAAGGCTTTCTCAAGCAAATCCTCTCTTCTCATTTGACAGCACCTTTTAATCACAATTTTGTCTGAATTAGGGAGTTTCATGATGTATGCAAGAAAAGGGGAAAGAAGGGAGACAGAGAAAATTATGTGGAGAAGAGTTTGTGATTCAGTAAATGCTTCCTTTCAAGGCCCCTTTGTCTTCCAAAAACATTTTAGTTACAAAATATAGGAAACTCTACACAAAACCCACTGAGCAATTTGCACAGAACACCAATTTTGCTGCTGCCAGAATAGTATTGCCATTGTCTGATGAATTTTGCTATCCTTAAGAAGACAAAGAATTTAACAGTTTCTCGATTGTTGGGATAAAACAAGCAAAGTTCTATAGCTGTGCTTCCACATATAATGCTGAGATATGTTGCATTTCACTTGGTTATTATTTGGCCTTTCTACTTTGCTACAAAGTCTATTAAATTAATTCCAGCCGGTCCAGCCAAAATCTTGTCTTGGTGGATACACTATTCAGCATTCGTCCATTCGACAAGGTGTGTTATTTCTGCTCTCTGCAGGTTTAACCTAGTATATTCTGGTTTAATATTTGGAACTTGAGAGGTATGCAGTAATGATTTTAGCTGTTGTCTAGGAGTGACATGAAGTGGGTGGATTCATTATTTTCTGTACCTCTTAACTTCCAGAGGGGCTATGCCAGCCAAGTATGATATTTTTCTAATGGGGATAGGATTCAAGCTGCCACTGATGATTCTGCAAAATTCAATAAGAACTTTATTTACTTGTTTGGCAAGTGCTGATTTAGATTGTTTTGCACTAGCATATTCTAAATTTCTATTTAAATTCTAAATTTTTTCCTATATTTGCATCTATCTATCTAAATTAGCCAATGCAAATATTATGCACAGTTGTGTCCTTGTCACTTTGCCATTCTTTCTTTTCTTTTTACAATGCATTCAAGTTCTTAGGGGTGTTTTTTTGTTTTGTTTTTTTGGTGGGATGGTGGCAATGCATATGTGGCCACCCTAAGGGAAAGAGAAAATAGAACGAAGTGAAACAACAAAGTGAAAAAAGAGATCATTTGCAGATGTTAAATTATGTTTATGGGCTCCCTGATCATACTATGGAAGAACAATTATGTCAACAGATGATATAATGTAATTCCATGCTGTTTTTCAAATTGTAATGTTTCCAGAACAATGGCCTTGGGTAGTTCATTTTCATATTATTGGGATTTTATTCGCTTGTTAGACTTAATTGAAAACTTTGTCAACATGCTGACCGCTATAGAACGATGACATTGTTTATGAAATAGTCTACCTTCCAGTGATTCTGCAGAAATATCTCTTCTCTCACCACCCAACTATGAGTCTCCTTTTGTCTAACTTGGACTCTCCCTATTCAGAAGATTATTTTTAAATAGTTAAGGTACAAGATGTCTTCTTTAGACAAAATGCATGCTGCAACTATTAAAAGGCAGATTCTCTTGCTGGCATTAAATCACTGTTTGCATCATTTCTAACAAACAGCCATTGTTTTTTGAGCCTGCTGTGTTTTGCACACACCACCAAAAAGAATTTTTGGGCAAATTGTAGAAACACTAATTCAAAGTGGCAGAAAATATTTTAGTAACATTGTTTTGGACAGCAGAGAGATAAGGTGCATAACAATTCTATTACAGAACTGTAATGTTCAATGATGAAAGGAATGAAGTAGGAAATTTGTATCGATGAGCACCAGGGAATGTTTCAGAGAAACTCAGGCCTGACAAAGGTACTGTATTTGTTGGCCTAAATTAATCTTCTTGAATTTCATGTGTTTCAAACGTTTGCATTGTGCCAAAATGAGTCCTAAAAAGTGTAGCCATTGGGCATGGATTGTGGTGTTTGTTTCTCTGAAACATCTGAAGGCTGCTATTCTACTGTTCAGACGCTGGTTTAAATTGGCCCAGAATGGACTTCCAACTAATAAGCATTGACCGTTAAAGTATATTACATTTGAAAAATCAACACTCCCAAGATCTTCCTGATTGGCTAGTGCAGAGGCTCCCAACCTTTTCAAGCCGGGGGTCAGGTCATGCTCTCTCAGTCAGCTTCGAGGGCCAGATGGCCATTTTGCCATGACTGCACAATGGGGGTGGCCATTTTGTCCCAACAACTTCAAAGGGGTGACCATTTTGTTTCTTGAATGCCCTTGGGGGGGACACATGAAATGACACCATGGGCCAGATATGGCCCACAGACCTTAGGTTGGGAACCCCTGGGCTAGTGGATAGAAAATATGGTTTGAAATCCTGCAGATTAAAAAAAATATATTTTTTGCAAAGCCCTGGACTTCCATTTGGACTTAATTATGTGGGTGACATTCTCAGCTGGTTTTCTGCAGAAAATATCTGTGTATTTCATTGGAGTGATGTTATCTGCACACTGATTGAGAACTATAGGTTGTCCTTGCTCGAAAGCCAATTGTATCTGACTCTAGGGTTCAGTGCTCATCTCTGTTTATAGCCAAAGAGCCAACACTGCCTGTGTTTGCAGACATTTCCATGGACATGTGGCAGGCATGACTAGGCACCAGAGTGCACGGAACACTGTTTACCTTCCTACTGTAGTGATACCTATTTATCTACTTGCAATGTCTTGCTTTCAATCTTCTAGGTTGGCAGGAGCTAGGACAGAGATGGGAGCTCACTCTGTTGTGCAGCACTCGGGTCTTGAACCGCTGACCTGCCAACCTTGCCGTTGTCAAGTTCAGCATCTTTAACCACTAAGCCACCATAGTCCCATTTGAGAACTATAGGCACACATAAAAATACACAAAGAACAAGACTGAACCTTTTTGCTCTAACTTTTAGTCTGCATCTAAGGCAGGGGTTCCCAACCTAAGACCCACAGGCGATATCTGGCCCACAGTGCCATTTCATGTGGCCCCCATCCCTCCAAAGGCATTTGAAAAACAAAATGGCCACCCCTTTGAATCTGTTGGGACAAAACAGACATTCCCATTGTGCAGGCAGTGCAAAATGCCGTCCGGCTGACTGAGAGAGCGTGACCCGGGCCCTGGCTTGAAAAGGTTGGGAAATCCTGCTCTAAGGCATGTCTTGGTGGTGGGCATGTCGGAACCTTTGTTGTCTCTTTTGTTAAGATTCAATGGGTGTCAGTTCCGTTTTTGAAGGGGGAAAAACCACATCTGACTCTTTTAAAGAAATCTGCATTCATCCTGCACACAGGTGATTTACCATCTTCCATTTGGACTCAACAAGACTTTGAAAGGTCAGAATGGAGGACGTGACATAGTAATTAGATCGTGATGAGAGTGTCTTTAATTCCAGGTAAACTCCATGTCTCACCTGAGAATTGATCCAATATAGTGGATGGAAAGCTGAAAAAGTGTGAACTATGCATTGGTCTCACTAAATGGTGTAGGAATATTATTGGTACAAGTACCATATTGTGCTTTGCTTCATGGTGCTAGTTGTGCTGGATTGTGACTGCTGAGATAATGACAAGGTAAATAGCAGTGGAGTATGATTGAGCCACCTGACTGTGGCTTGTAGCATTTGGATTAAAACAACAATAGCTTAAAAATTACTAAAAGTGATAGTTATTTACAAAACAAATGGAAAATTTATACTTTTGCAATTGTAACTTTATATGTAACTAACTACTTCAGTTCATTGGAACAATTATAGGAGGCCTAAGGTAGGAACAGGGGATGCCCCTACCCCGATATTTTGGGGGTGAAGCACCCAAAATGCTTGGGCCATGAGCCACTCCTGTCTGTAACTAATTAAAATATGTTGTATGACAAAATGTAATACTGCACTGAAAAATATAAATGAACAAAAGGGAAAGCAATTTGTGGCAAATTTTCATAATTAAATTGAAAACAAGGGAAACAATATGCTCTTAATTATACAAAAAAGGGGAAAACAGGAAAAAGAGAGGGAAGGGGAGATGGAATTATAGGGAAGGCATGTTTTTTTTACTGACCCAAAGTAACTGTCTCATCTTTTCCTAATGAAGGGTCAAATTAGGAGACACATTTAGCTCACTTTTAGCAACATTAAAGATATATGTTTTTCATTGCATGTAATTTTCTTCATCCATGCATCTTGCATTTAGACTCTGTGTATTTAACACTGGATATTGGAAGCCAGGTAAAGGCAAAGATCACCCTTGCTCGAAAGCCAGTCATATCCAACTCTAGGGTTTAGTGCTCATCTCTGTTTATAGCCAAAGAGCCAGCGCTGTCTCTGTCTGCAGATGTTTCCATAGACATGTGGCACGCATGGCTAAACACTAGAGCACATGGAACACTGTTTACCTTCCCACTGTAGTGATACCTATTTATCTACTTGCAATTTCTTTATTCCGAACTGCTAGGTTGGCAGGAGCTGGGACAGAGATGGCAGCTCACTCTGTTGTGCAGTACTCAGGTCTTGAACTGTTGACCTTCTGACGTTCCAGTCATCAAGTTCAGCATCTAAACCACTAAGCCACCACAGTCCCTCGCGATTGGAAGGTAGGTTTGAGCTTAATTTCAACACTGAAGTGCCTGAGTCTCTGATGACATTCTCTTGTGGGAAGGAAAATGGGACAGTTATAGAAAGTACTTACCCTCCTTAATGCCTAGTTTGTCCTTAGGAGTAAGAGGAGAGAAATTAGATTTAATCTTGGATTGAAGACAATCAGGGACTCACAGTCCAGCAGAAGTGGAGCCTCACACGCCCACATAGTGTGATGGTTTGCCATCACATGAACTGTAAGTTTAGCAGTTACAGTGGAGCTTTTGAACAGAGTTCAGAAAATTTTACTTTTTTGAATTACAGATCCTTCTTCTGGCAAGGGATTTTGAGAGTTGTGACCCAAAAATAATTTTACCCCCATTTGGTTCAGATAAGGGCCACAGTGGTCCACAATCTTAAATTACAAGCTCCAGTCACAGCTGAAACTCTATGCATTATTCCTCTGTAAAATTGTTGGCTTTTGTTCTGTCTCTGCTCTTGCCACCAATTCCCCTGTGCTGCTTCTATTTCTGAAAGAACTAGATTGCATGAGCAAAGACTAAGCAAGCTAAAAACTATTCAAATCCCCAAAGTCACTTTCTTTTCCCCAAGAACATTCTGGTTGAGACAAAAAGGTAATTTCACCTGATTTAGCCACTTGTGGGTTTTATCTCCAATCTTCTGCATGGTCCTAATTTTTATCCTCCAATACAGAGCACATTAGATAAAGGAGGTATTAATTTCAGCCTCATCTCTCGATGGACTTTGGAAAAAAGAACAGTTCCCTTTATCTGTTCTTAACATGTATTCATACCTATACCTTAAAATTACTGCCCTAATAATTAAAATGAAATTGCTCTTTGTTCTGAGGTAGGCAATTACTATTTATTCACATACAAAGATTCTTTGCTGCTATTATGCTCTAGTGTGAGGAATTAATTAACATTTCCAGACCACTATTGGAAATTTACCCTGAAAGCTAACCTTTCTCTGTATTGCTTTGATTAAAGCCAACAAAATTAGTTGTCTGTAAGATTTAGTCCAGGATAATTAAAACTTTGGATCAGTGGTTGCAGTGATAGGAGAACAAAGAGATAATGGCTGGAATCCTAATGCTCACCAGAGTAGGGCCATTTATTTTTTAATTCAAATTTCTATTCTGCCCTACTCGCACAGGTGACTCCGGGCGGATTACAAAAAGTCACAAAAGTCACAATACATAAAGACCAGATTAAAATCTAAAAAACAGTTAAAATAGCAATTAAACAAACTAAAAACAATTATTTGACATTAAAAGGGGGAGAGTGCGTATGAGGTGTTAGATAAACCAGCGAGGTGGGGTTAATGAAGCATCACTCCCCCATACCTGTCCTGCCAGCCAAGTCTTCACACACTTTCTAAAGGCCAATAGGTCCGTCTGGAGATGCAGCTCTAAAGGCAGGCAGTTCCAAAGTGCTGGGGCAGACATGGAGAAGGCTCTCCTTGTAGTACCAGAGAGGCGTGCCTCTCTGGCAGATGGCACCACTATGGAGCCTCTCAGTGGTGGGTTGTCAAAAAAGATTTCCAAGAAAAAATGTATACTCAGATACGAGTAACTGCCAATGACAATTGGAGGCTTGAATCAAAGCTTTTGAAATGTGGATCTACAGATGGCTGCTAAAGATGTAATGGGTTGATCATGTAGAAGTGTTTTGCTGGATGGATAAAGAACAAGAATTGTTTAAGACATTTAGGCAAAGAAAACTGTAGTTTGGGTTACTAAATTACCAGTAACCAACAGGATTTTTGCCAATGGAATATTGCATAATAAGCTCCTGAATCAAAAAGAAAGGGAGACATCCAGAAGGAGAAACTGATTCCTAATCTTTCTACATTGTCTGTAAGTTTATGTGGTCTGGTTTGCTATGAAGCTGGAGAGGGGGGCATTCTGAATAAAGGAACTTCCTTTTTGCCAGGGGACTAGTCTCTCAAAAGCAGTGAGCCCCATCCCTCCCTCCTTGATATAATGATAATATAAGTTGTTTACATTAACCCATGCTGAAACTCATTGGTCAAAATTATAATGGATGTTTTATGTGTGCACAAGAGGAAATGCATCAGTTGCTACCTAAACTGTGGCTACTTGACCAGGACCTGGACATCTTCCAAGTACATGTGAAGTACACAGTTTGAAAATGCAACCAGGAAAACAAGCTGGCATGCAAGAGGCACCTCATTGATTAGCCACTGCAACTTCCATGATTCCTGTTCCTCATGGGTAAATAACGAGTAAGATTCTGACTGTTTTCTTTGTTTTGGCCTGGTTCTTCAGTTTATTAGGTTTGTCTTTAACCATGCTAATGCTAAATATGTTTCTGTTCTAGCATTATGGTCAGTGAGTAACTGGAATTCTCTTCCCCACAAAAATGGCCTGAGCTTGGTTACTGCCCATATTATGGCCAAGCACTCCTTTTCCACTATGGAGTAATTACGCTCCCGGGGAAGCAGTTTTCTGCTGAAGTATGAGATGGGATGCATATTTCCTTCTTCATCTTTTTGTAGGAGACACGCGCCAAGACCATAATTACTGGCATCTGTCTTCAAAATGAACTCTTTGTCAAATTGTGGTGGTCTGAGACTAGGGTATGAAACCAACTTCTCTTTTAACAAGTCAAAAGACTTCTGACACTCATCAGTCCACACAACCTTAAGAGGTTTTCGTTTTTGTGTTAGCTCAGTCAGGACATGTGCAATAGTACTGAAATCAGGAATAAACGCACGGTAAAACCCAACCAGACCTAGAAACGATTTCACCTGTCTCTTCGTCTGCGGCGTAGGCCAGTCCTTGACGCTTTGGACCTTGGCATGGACTGGAACCATTTGAGAAGAACCAACTTCATGTCCTAAATAAATCTTCTTTTTCAGCTCCAATTGTTCTAGCTGTTATCTTTCTAGCCAGCCAAGCTAGGCTCTGCCTAGCTAGCAGAGCCTAGCCATGTTTTGACTAGTCCCAGAAAACTCTGTGTACACGTGTGTAAACAACTATTGTTTTGAGAAAGTTATTCTCTGTTGCTCCTTGTTACGTGATTGGCTAAAGCTATCCCACCTGATGGCAGACTCTCCATTTTGCAGAGAAGTGAGGGTTAGTACGTGGCTGGATTTCAATGGCTTAAGACCTGTTTTGATTTAGGAGTTCGTCTCTGCTTCTTCATGAGTTAAGACCTGTTTTTGATTAGAGAGCTTTTGTTTCTGGATCTCTATGGGCTAGCATTCTTTAGCCTAGGAACTATGCATTTTTGCTCCTTAAAAATGGTTACCTAGATTACCTAAAAGATCTTGGACTGTGTATTGGACTGACTTATGCTACTGACTTTTATTCTTTATGAACCTGATCAATAAATCTACATCATTTTTCTGAACAACGTGTCTTCATTGGACTAAAAGGGTAAGAGCAGCATTGCATTTCACACACAATTTTGAACACGCTACCAAATTAAAACCTCCTTTTGGCTGATAAGCTGTAACTCTGTTTGCTTGCCGTCCAGCTCGCCCTGTGTAGGTTTGTTTTGGTTTACAGGAGGTTTTCCAGAAGTGTGGGGGCCGGCTGGTACGTGACACCATGATTTTGTCTTCTGAAATATGAACTGTCTATCTAAGTTTGGGAGCATCTGCAAAGTTCCTGAGTAGCCCCTCCATGCCATCCAAGTCATTTATAAAGATGTTGAACAACACCATAATTTACTCTATAAGTAAATTCATATTAAAGTATCAAAGTCAAGCAAAATTCTCAACTATCCCTTAAAGAGTTCAAATAGAGAAGTGTATTTTAATATTTACTGAGTGTTTATGTAAACATTCTGATGCATTATAAATGTATGCCTTTTTAAAAAATTATTCTGGAATTGCAGTCGTTGATCTCCCAAAAGACAACTAGACAATGTTGATATCCATCATTAATTCATAATGCTCTCCAGTAGCATTTGAACCGTACTAGAGTGCTCAGGACTCAGTGAGCCGATGAAAAAAATCAAAATATTTATATTCCATCATATCCTGTCTTCTTTGCTTTATGATATTTATGCTAAGAAGAGCTTCTGAGTTTTAAAATATGGAATCATCAGTTTCCAAGAAAGGATAATACAATTCTAACTTTTTCTCCCTAGACAGTTCAAGCAAGCTCTTTACGTTCTACAAAAGCTTTTGATGGCAGAGTTATGATATAGTATTGCATTTGAAAACAAGGTCCAAACACCAATGATAGCTGAACATCATCAAGATTGACTATACTGAACTTGCTGGATGAGGAGACAAGTGATAAAATGCTAATCCTATCTCTTGGGATTTTACTCCCTGCTAGAACTAATCTCATTAGTAACTTAAAACCACCTGAGGCTTAAGAGCGAGACATATACTGCCATAAGAAATCATATTTAGCCCAACAGAGTGAAAAAAGATGAGGAGAGGGATATCGTTTATACCTTAGTTTTGACTTTGCTGGACTTGAATTACTAGGTCATTTGTATCCCTTGGCAAAGTTATCAGCTAGCTGCACAATTATGAATCTTATCTAAACTCTGGTTATATGCCAGCTCAATTTCATGGCTTAGTTTTTTAAAAAATATTTTCTTTAGGAAGTCAGTTCAAAAGAATAAAATTCCTCCTTTTGAACTTACTTCCTCAAGAAAATAATGATTGGAAAAGTCATTCAAGCATATGGTAGGAAATGTACAAGGTCTGTAAATATTCTGTTAAAGGAAACCTTGCTCAAGTTTATAAGATGTATGAAAAACAGTGAGGCAACAAATGCTTTTGAGAATAGAGTTACTGTATAAAGAAAAACCAAAATTATTCAATGTGCAATTACTGTACTGAAATGTAACATTGTAAATCTATAGATAGCTTTCAATATTTATTGCTTGCTGTGCTACCATGCATGCAGTGATGGGATGTAACAGGTTCGCACCAGTTCGCCAGAACCGGTAGTAACTTTCCTCAGTGCCCCGGAGAACTGGTAGCAGCTTTTGTGTGTGTGTGGAAAACCACCTTTGGGGCTTACCTTTTCACTGTGCATGTGCACCAAGCACTTGGTGTGAATGCACGCCTACAGCGCTTGGCGCGTATGCACGGGCTCCTTGCTGTCCTCCCAAGCAGGGAGGAGGAAGAGAAGCTGCTAGCCTGAAGCTCCCTATAGCCTGCTCCCCAGGATAAGTGACTCACCTTTGGATGTGGTGTGTCTGCGTGTATTTTAATGTGTATTTAATACCTTTACCTATATTGATGTACTGCCACAGTTCCTAAAAAGGCCTGGCAGCCTGGCTTGCGGTTTTTAAACAAAGTCTTGGAGTTACCTCATCAATAAGCTACACCTGTGCATTTCCAATTGCTGTTCCAATTGGAGAACCCTTAAGGAGGTACAGCTGTTTTACATTTATATTAAGGCATATTATCCTAGAGAACTGGTTAGGCAAAGACTTAGTACCTAACTTCATTAACTGTTGAAAAGTTGAAAAGTGCCAAAATGAAGCCATTTTGTGGTGAATTCATTCTGTAGTTCCTTTCATCTGACCTAGTGTGAGAAAGATTAGCCAGAATAAGCTTTAAGATCTGGTTTAAAAGCTCTGGTTGATTTGTGTTTGGGGTGGGTGGGTGGGTGTATTTTAATGTATTATTTATTTATTTATTTAATTTATTTGTGGGTTTGTGTTGTGGGTGGGTGGGTGGGTTTATATTTATTTATTTATTTATACCTCACACTTGCTAACCCGCCCCAATCGGGCAAGCCCGACTCTGGGCGGCTTACAGCCCAAATTAAAACACATCAATAAAAAGTTAAAAGTATGAACTAAAACAATATCTGGGGGTGTTGTCAGAGGGGTAATATCCCTAGACTAACCACCCCACATGGGAGCCCACATCCCTGGAACCCCACACATGTCCTGCCAGCCAGGTCTTTAAGCTCTTCCGGAAGGGTTGAGGGGTGTGTGCGTGCGTATGCTTATTTTTATTTTATTTTATTTTTAATTATTTTTATTATTTTTATTTTTTCTTTGGGCCCACCCACAATGTCATGACATTGGCTCTGCCCATGACATCATGATGTCATGATGTTAGCTCCACCCACACTGTGATGCAAGAATGGCATCACAGTGTGGTAGTAAAAAATTTGACATCCCACCACTGCATGCATGTTAATTACTCTTCTCTTAGTTGGTAGTAACCCATGACCTATTTCAATCATTTTCATAGCAGTAGCAGCACCCCTTTTATATTAGCAATGTAAAACCCATGTTTGTCTTCTCTTTTTAAGAACAAGGACCTGCAAAATTCTTCATCTCACAAAAACGAAAGTGGTATCTTTCCCCTCTGGCAGATCTCTTGTATGGGTGGGAATGATATGGACAGACAACATAAAATTATGAAGGTTGCTACTTTAGTATATGGACATTTTAAGAATCAGACACATTGAATGGGTTGCTTGTATCTTCTAGAACAGGGTGTCCAGTGCTTGCCATTTTTAAGTGTTTTGCTTCTCGGAGATAATAGATATTAGTTTTGTGCAGAAATATTTGGTGCAGAAAAAAGAACTCTTGCATTGGTAAAAAAAAATCTCATATCATTTAACAGTCCCTCCTCAAGGTGTTTCATCACAGCCTGAATTAAAAAAAAGGTTCATGGAAGTGATTTAGATCTCTGAATACTACCATTAGTAAGAAGCTCGCCTTGTTATCTGGGATGCCAGCAAGTCGGCAGTTTGTGACCCAGGTTCTGCAGGATGGATTGAATGCCTGTCTCTGTCCCAGCTCATGCCAACCTAGCAGTTCAAAAGCAAGAATTTGCAAATGGATAAATACGAACCACTTTGGTGGGAAAAGATCTTGGGGACATGAAAGGAGCCTCATTCGGGCATCCCCTGAGAGGAGTTTTCCAGCAAGAATCCTTTCAATTTACAATAATTGCTGACATGAAATTATTATTATACCATTAGTATGTAAGGCATTGTACAAAAAACATTAATAAGATATGCTTGTTAAGTTTAAAAAAAGAAAGGTCCATGTATAAACAATTCTCCTGTTTCAAATTCAATATAGGTAGTGCCGAAATATGAAAAACTTTCCTTTCTACCTTCTAGCCTCAAAAACTCAGTTTATAATCCAAGTTTAATTGATTATTTTCCAGCTCTTTCACTCTCTAAAGTCTTCTCCGATTCCCCTGTGCATACTTGGAATTGTTGTCAGGACACTGGCATGAGACTATCGCCTTTGATTTCTTCTTGGAATCTCATCTCCCAAACCATCTTTTCTGTGAATCCTGTGATAGAGCCTCCATATTTCTATGCTCCAGTCCAGAGATTATGAAGCACTGAATCTCTTTACTTTGTTGAATTAAAGCTCCCATCCTCTCTTTCCTTTGCCCAATTTGGTTCAAACTGATTGGAGATGCTAATTTACTTCTGAACCTCCCAGAGAGTGCACTGAATGCTATGGGATGATATATAAGTGTAATTGATATTGCTATTAATTGCAATAGATGAAGTCAAACAACAATTGGGTTGTGAAGGACACAGATTTGCATGTCCAACAGTAACAGCAAATGTAACTAAGGTTTTCTTATTCTATAAATGAACCAGCATTTTTTTTGCTGCTCGTTTTCCTGTTTTCTTATTTTCCTCCCTTTTCTCTGTTGTTTCCTCTGTGTTAAGTTTTTGATTGCAAGGTCTTGGAGTTGAGATTTTTTCATTTAATACTTTCTAATAAGGTGATGGTACTTTCTTAACACTAACACCCCAACAATACATAATTAACACATTATTATAATTATATTATTTTTAGCTTGTCATTATATCCAAACTGAGAAATGACTGTTTATACTCGCTTGCCAAATCAGAATTAAAAAGTAGCTTAAAGAGGGCTTCTAATACAAAATGTGAAGATTGCATGTTATTTGGACCAAGCCATAGTTTTTGAGAAATAAATCATTAAAAACTCCATGAAAATAATGCAAAAGTAACATTTTCAAAACCCCTTTAAAACACACTAAGTGTGTTAAGAGCTGGCCAGTGGGGCAATAATTAGTCAGGAGCAATTGCAGACCAATTAAAGGAATAATAAATGAGGAATTAAAAACCATCCTTCTTTTCTTAGCTCGATGGCTTATGAATATATTCAAGAAAATGTGGAATATTAAGGCAACCTACAGAAACATTATCACTAATTTACTGAAATGAAAAAGTTGAATAAAAAAATTAATTCAACTGCTCAGAGAATTAATCTTTCTTCTGATGTCAGAAGAATCCAATCTCTGTATGGCTCAAGTGATTTTGGATAGGGTGTGGAGCATATTTAGCAACGCTGTATGATTCAAGGAGCACAAAATTAGTCTTTGGAAATAACCTGGAGTCTACAGTTCTTGCAATTATAGTCCCATTGGAAGTCAGCATTGTGCCAGGCCATTTGACCTTCAGAAGCTGTGTTTTCAAAATGTCATGTCTTTTCAGGAGTTCTTTCCTCACCAATGCATCTACTTGAAATCTCTAGCATGGGAGTTCTCAACCTTTTAAAGCCAGGGCCCGAGTCATACTCCCTCAGACAGTTTTGGGGGCCAGATAGCCATTTTGTCCTTCCTCCACCACATGGCACTTCCAGGTATGGTTGAGGTGGTGAGGGGCAACATGGAATGGTGCCATGGGCCGCATCTGGCCCATAGGCCACAGGTTGAGTATCCCTGTTCTAGTATGTTGTAGCTTTATCTGTGAAATGTTCCACTTTCCAAGTTTTTAACACTTATTTCTTGTAATTTTTGTTTTGCCTTTACTCCTGTGAACTCAAGGTAGTTTATATGTGTTTCCTCACTTTTGCTTTTATCCTCACAGTTAGGGAATGAGTTGCTATTGTTCTCCATTCTGGCAGTCCTAATTACCTTGCAGGCACCTGACAATCACCAGTCACTATGATGCACCTGGGAGAAAGGCCTACATTGGAAGGCTCTGAGTCTTAGCTAGGCCAAGCTCTGCCAGAGTGTTGTACTCTTGCTCCAGTGGTAGCTGGGAGCTTTCCTTCTGGGGAGGACACAAGGGCAGGACTTGACCTAAGACTTCTTCTTCCATGTCTAGGCCAGTTATGAAACTGACAAAATGAAGCCACCTTTTGGTGAGTTCATTCTGAAGTTACTTTTGCTTGACCTAGTGTGAGAAAGATTAGATGGTAACACAAGGTTGCTCTTACCAGGATGCACCAAATTGTGTTGAAAAATGCCACGATCTTCGAGGAGGCGCTGTCTGTGTACCCCACCTAGGTAAAACTCAAAACCTTCCAATATATGCTTTTCTCCTATTACACTGACTGGTTTGTCTGTTGCCAAAAAGTTGGTAGAAGTCCCAAAATGGAGAACTATAGTATCTGTCATCCAGAAAACTAAGATTTAAAATAATCTCCTTTCTTTTGCCATACTTCCATGCATGCCAATTTAACATCTACTTAAGTTAATCAATAGGTCTGTGATGCCATGGATGCAACCCTTAAGCCATCCATCATCTCCCCTTTTAATGGGACGGAAGTCAACTCCCATTTTGGGGCAGACCAATTATTTTGCGCTTATACTCTGCATTTACAGACCTTTGCACAGATATGAGAAATGTACTGGGTAAAACTTAATTCTTATTTATTTGCTTGTGAGTTATGTAGAGATAGATTGAGCTCCATAACAGTTAATTAAACTGTTTATGCTCTTCTACTGATTATCCACCTCTTTTTTAAAACAATTTTTTAATTGATCAGTTTAGACAGGATTTTTTAAAAAAGGATTGGTACCTGACAAACTGAGAGAATCATAGAATTGTAGAGTACAAGGGATTCCAAGTGTCATTAAATCCAACACTTTTCCAAAGCAGGAAATCCAGCATCAAAGGGTCCTGGACAGAAGGTCATCCAGCCTGTTTTAAAACTATCAATAAAGGAGAGACCAGTATCTTCTATGATAGTTCATTCTATTGTTGAATCATTCTTATTATTCTTATAATCATTAATATTGAGCCCTGATAGTACAGTGGTTAAACTGCTGTACTGCAGCCAAAACACTGATGTTATGAGTTTGATCCTGATGTTGATGAGGATCAAAATTGACTCAACCTTCCATCCTTCCAAAGTTGGTAAAATGAGCATGTTGGGGACAAAAATGTGAATTATCTTGTGAACCACCCAGAGAGTGCTCTAAACACTATTATAAATGTAATTGTTATTTCTATTATTATCAAGAAATTCTTCCTACTGTATTTAGCTAAGGAAGCATTGGAAGAATGCCATATCAATTGTTCAAAGACTGCTTCCCATACAGGTGGAAACTTCAACAGTTTAGGATGCTCACCAGGCCACACAAGCAGCAACCTTTTTGCATGTGTGCTCATACAATGAACCACGCAGCATTAGAATCACAGAATGCTGAAGGCTATTTTCTGTTGTGTGAATTTGGTCTCAGCAATTGCTTCTAAGGTAAAACTGAGTAAAATTATAATGGGAAAATAGTCAGGGAAGTTACATCAGGCAAATCTGTGCACCCTGTAAAGAATGAAAATAACTAGTACCTTGGATAACGATGAGACTTGGTTCCACAAGTCTCATCATTATCCGGTTTTTAATGTTGTGCGATGCATTGATCGCACAATGTTAAAAAAAAAGTCTTGTTCCCTTTTGGAAAAGGAAAGGGAACGGGGGTGGGTGGGTGGGTGATATGCCTGCCTCTTTGGAAAGGGCACAAAGAGGCAGGCAGATCACAGTGTGGAATCAGCTGCTTGGGTTGGGGGTTGAACCCCCAGGTGCACCTGTTCGACCCACCCACCCACCCAAGCGCCTAACACATGCTGCAAATGCAGTGCCCAGGGAAGTCTAGGGAGATTGGAAACAGCGGGGATCAGGTCCCCCAACCTCCCCAAAGGTGGCAGGGGCTCCAAACCAAAGAGCCCAAAATGAGTGAAATAAACTTCCATTTATCCGCCCATTTCAGGCTCCCCGCTGCCCCTGCTGCCTCTAGGGAGGTTGGGGGACCTGATCCACGCTGTTCCCAACTTCCCCAGACCTCCCTGGGCAGTGCCGCAAGGCAAAACACCAGGGAGAGAACCCAGGCATTTTGCCTTACAGCACCGGCCGGGTTGGTATGCGGACTGCATTCCCTTCACAAGTAAAGGGCTATCTGACGCTGGGATAGCCCTTTGCTTGTGAAGGGAACCCTTTCGGGCACAGGGGCAGGGTGGCTGGGAGTGCCCTGTCAGCTTCCCAGCCACCCCGCCCCTGTGCCCACAGCTGCGGGGTGGCTGGGGAAGCTGACGGGGGAGTCCCCTGTTGGCTTCCCCACCCACCCCACCCCTGCCTCCATAGCTGCAGGGTGGCTGGGAAGCTGGACGGGGAGTCCCCGTTCAGCTTCCCCGCCACCCCACTGCTACAAACGATTGCATCAAATAACACTAACAAATCGTTACCTGATGCAATTTTTAAAAAAAAGATTGCATTGTTATCCAATTTTAGATGGAAGCCCCCACTTCCTAATCCTGGGCCTTATCTGCCCAGGGAAGGAAAAGACTAACGTCCTCTGGCAGGAAGGAGGAATGGATTTTAGTTGTTTGTGTTCTGTGTGAGTTATTGTTGTTTTGTTTTTGTTTGTTTTTTTCTCCTGATTGTAAACTGCCCTGAGTCGCCATGGCGAGTGGGCGGTAATATAAATCTAAATAAATAAATAAATAAATTTCACCGTTATCCAATGCAAACCCCAGCATACGACTGTCCTGGGTTATATTTGCCACGGGTTATGATAGCACATTTAATTTTAAAAAATTCCCAGGTTACAGCCAATGTTTGGTTTACATTTTAAACTCTAAAATGGTAGTGATCTCCCTACCTTTTCCACATCATTTGGGAAATGGCCAACACAACCATTTCAGAACTCAAAATGTCCACCCCTTCACACAAAGTCACAATGCAGTGCTTACTGCTGCAGAGGTGCTATCGTCGTCATCGGATAAGGTCCCCAAACTGTGTGGAAAAGTTAGAGAAATTGCTTTATCCTCTTTTTTTGGGGGGGAGGGGGAGGGTTGTGACTGGCATTTTTGGGATTTTTTTTTGGGGGGGGGGAATTTGTATTTTTATTTTGGTCTGGTCATGACCTTTTTTTAAAATTGCCAATGCATTCCTATGGGAAAACGTGCTTCAGGTTACGATTTTTTGGGGTTATGACAGAGGCTGTTGGAATAGACCTCGATTGCAACCCAAGGTTTTACTGTACTTAGGGTAAATGGATGTATGAGAGCATGTGCAGAGTGTTGTGTAAGAATAGATGGAAAGTAGCCTTGGTAAAGGTGGAGGCAAAGACAGCAAAGATTGCCATCAGTGGGCAGAAACAGAATGTTAGAGAAGAGCTAATTCGCATTTTGGACTGGGATTAGTGGAGAATGAATGATTGATGGGGAAGGTGCTAGAAACCTTGAGGAGAAGTAAGAGAAGAAAATGGAGAGGTTTTGAAATGGCTGCTGCCCTGGAAGTGGTGGTGGTTTTTTTTTTTTTTTTTTAGTATTTAATGAAGTTGTGTTTCATTCCCCCCCTTTTTGAAATCTGACTATTGCTGTTTGTAAATACTTCAGTTGTGTTAAAATAAATCTTTTTTAAAATCAAGCCATTGTGTTTCCTCAAACAAGTAAAGGGAGTTTGTTTGTTTTTAGTTTACCTAAATGTTTCCAAAATTAAGCCAAAACACTGTTTATTAGCTAACCCTAGGGAGAAGGGAAGCTGTAATTATTAAGGCAAAGCTGGGATTGAGGTACTGTATTGAATATCCCAGGGATTGTTTTGTGTTTAGAAAAATTCAGACCAGCCTTTGTAGATAAAAACATCCTGGCCTGTTACAATCCCAGATACAATATTTTCTCAAGAAAACAGTCTGGCGATCGTTACATACCCTAATATCAAGTGAGGAGAAGGGAAACATGTCTGCCTGACTACAATTGCAATGTTTTGGCAGGCACTTAAAAAAAACTCCAGTGATAACACTCAAAGTGAAAAGAGTGACAGATGAAACGAATAGTTCTACAAACAGGGTTGCATATCTCTTACTAATGCTGAGCAGCAGACCAAAAATTACATTTTCTTGAACAGAATGGCTTATTGAGTAAGATCACTGGCATACCAGCAAAACCAGAATTGTGCCAGAGCAGAGATTCACAACCTATGGCCTGTGGGCCTAATCTGGCCCCTGGTGCCAAATAATCCAGCCTCCAGTGAGGATTCTGGGGCTGCCGCAACCACCGGAAGTGCTGAAAATGCCATGAAAACATAACAAAATGCCACGTAATGACCTGAAAATGCAGCAAAAATGCACTACCCTCGCTCCCTTCTCCATGGGAAGTCGTGGAAGCAGTAAAAACAGCCAGAATCGGCTGTGACTGCACCCACCACCACCACAACTGGAAGCGGAGAGAGGAACCATGCCTCCAGCTCACTCACCTGTGTGAGGGGGCATGACTGGCCCATGGCGGAAAAAGTTTGCAAACCCCTGTGCAGAGGACAATCAATGTTGGTTGCTCTTTACATTTTGTTGAAATACATATAGATAGAGATATATACACATACACGTACCTGTATCTCTATCTCAATCGCTATCTCTATCTGCGGGGGCCCGGGAGGCTTTAAGACCACGCTGTCACTGCCTCCAGCCTCACTAGACGCTCCTGTGACCAGCCTGGTGAGGGGGAGAAAGACATCTGTGGGGGCCCGGGAGGCTTTAAGACCACGCTGCCACTGCCTCCAGCCTCACCAGAGGCTCCTGTGACCAGCCCGGTGAGGGGGAGAAAGACAACACCTGCTGGGGCCCGGGAGGCTTTAAGACCACGCTGCCTCTGCCTCCAGCTTCACCAGACGCTGCTGTGACCAGCCTGGTGAGGGGGAAAAGGACAACATCTGGGGGGCCCGGGAGGCTTTAAGACCACGCTGCCACTGCCTCCAGCCTCACCAGACGCTCCTGTGACCAGCCCGGTGAGGGGGAGAAAGACAACACTTGCGGGGCCCTGGGAGGCTTTAAGACCACGCTGCCACTGCCTCCAGCCTCACCAGATGCTCCTGTGACCAGCCCGGTGAGGGGGAAAAGGACAACACCTGCGGGGGCCTGGGAGGCTTTAAGACCATGCTGCTGCCAGCCATGAGCGGAGTCTTCCAAGCTGGGGAATCTCCCGGGGTTGGGAAAATGCATGGAATTTGCTGGGTGGCCAAAGATCACTACCCAGCTGGCCTTGGATCCCACCCTCCTGGGGCTGGGGAAGGATCTCTTTGCCCAGTGCCTACTCGGATGGAAGTGACCAAAACTGTCTATTTGGAGAGAAGTGACTATATCTGTCTGCTCAGAGGGAAGTGATTGTTTTGCACTGCAATTTGTTTTATATGTACAGATGATATTAATGTATTTGTTGCTGTTCTGCTGCTTTGTGATTATAATTACCTGCCTGGAGGGAAGTAATTGTTTGTAATTGTTTCTATGATATACACTGATAATATTGATGTATTTGTTGTTATTTTTCTGTTTTGTTGTATTGTATCATATTGTATTTTCTATTGTATTTAATTTCAAATTTATTGTGATTATGTAATATATTGTTGATTATAGTGTTGAATGTCATATTTTTGAGTTTTGTGAGCTGCCCTGAGTCGGTTGCACTGAGTAGGGCGGCATATAAATTGAATAAATAAATAAATAAATAATATATCTATCTCTATCTCTAGCTATAGCTATAGCTATCTAGCTATCTAGCTATCTATAATGGGAAGACAAAGACCTGGGAATCAGTAAAGTAGAAGCAGAAGTTAACAAAGGGCAAGGGTGGGCTTCTGTACATCAAATAGCATCTCCCAAATTAGGGGAAACAGAGGCTAGGAATGAATGAGCAGAGAAGGGGGGAAAGTGTTAGAGGGGTCTTAACGTGGAATCTCATTAAAGCAGCTGTCACAGTGCCTCTATTTTGCCTTCACCTTCTTGATTCCGTAAGAGGCAACTGTCGTTTTGAGTGAACGTCCTGCCAAAGAGACATTTACAAATAAATGAAAAATGTCACAATTGATTTTCCTTCTTTTGGACTACTGCACGTCAGCTGTGTCACAAACCTTCTTTGTTACTCTCTCTTTTAGTTTTTGCAGGTGGACATTGGGAAATAGCTTTTGATGATTCTGGACCTTTTTAATTTGACCTGAGCAAGTTCTTTGTCTTTGACCTTTTGTTGACATCTCTATAACAATTTTCACAGCTGCCAGGAAGACTTTCTATTGGCTTTGCCTACACTCTCCTGGGAACAACAAAAGAACAGCAATATTGTCTATAATGACTTCAGCATGACAAAGCTTGTTGCAAAATGTTACCAAAAAGATGATAAAAATATTTCATAATTTCCTCCCAAGACACATTTTTAAACAGATATGATGGAGAAGATTATGCAGCACAGCTGTTTGCTGTTACTAGAAATTGTTTTGGAAACTTTTATATCTCTACATCTGTAATATTACATTATTCAAAATATGATTGTTTATTTTTTATGGTGAATTTTCCCTTTGTAAACCATGTTTAGGGCATTATAAGCATCTTAAAAATGCAGGAAGGGAAATTCTAACTAAAATGTCTTTTTATCAGAAAAGAATACTAGATTCTTTTGTAATTTGTTTTTATTTTTTGTACTTAAACCTCAACTGTCAGCCTGGTTGGTTGACAAGTTGATAGAACAGCTCTTAAAACCCAAAATATTATGCCAGAAACCCCAATAAGAAAGAGTTCAGTAAAATAAATAAATACAATAACTGCAAGCACAAGACAGATTTGAAGACTGTCTACATGCACACATTGATCAGGCCAATCTGCCCCAACCCACCACATTTTGAGATCCCATCAGGGAGTTCACTCCACTGTATTTTTAAAATATTCTCATGGCATGTGCACGCTTGGGTTGAGAGAAAATAATGTATGGTGTTGGCAGCTGCTAAAGTTGCTCACATTGATCAGGCCACAGCAGCCCAATCAGTGGCACTGGTAGCAGCTGTTTCCTCCATCAGCTGGGAAGTAGCTACTCCATCTATCATCATGGTGGATCGGTGGTGGCAGTACTGTGGTAGCAGCTGCTTCCCAGATGATAGGAGAAGAACTTCCCCCATCATCTGGGAAGTGTCGCTACTGATAGGACTGTCTTGGTAAATGTTTCAAATCACATTTTGCTCCTTCCTCTCAAACTAAAGTGGCTTTTACAAAGCCCTTGCTCTGCTGGATTGACCAATGCTGGATTGACCAGTGATAAATTATTCAAAGGCTTCTGACCTATCATCTGCTCAGGAGCCATAGGAAATAGCAAGGTTTACTCTCTTCTGTCCTTACATCTCTCCCTACTGCAGGTGCAAAAGCTCAGTTGCTTTTACTAGTTCTCCATCAGCAGGAATGCAGAAGCTGTGATGGGAATGTTTACTAGCCTGGATAGCAACTCCCAGAGTATCCAAGCCAACATGACTATAGGAAAGGTAAATGTCTCCCTTTTTTTGAAAGCCAGTCATGTCTGACTCTAGAGAACTGTGCTCATCTTTGTTTACAGCCAAAGAGCCAGCACTGTCTGCATCTGCAGACATTTCTATGGTCACGTGGCAGGTATGACTAGGCACAAAGAGCATTGTTACCTTTCCTGTCAAAGTGGTACCTATTAATCTACTTGCAATTTGTTGTTTTCTAGCTGCTAGATTGGCAGGAGCTGGGGCAGGCAATGGGAACTCTGTCCATTGCGCAACACTTGGGTCTCAAACTGCTGACCTGGTGACCCTCTGGTCATCCAGCTCAGCATCTTGACCACTAAGCCATGGAGGCCTCAGCATGACTATGCAAAACAGCAGTCTGATTTCTGCATCCTGTGCCTCTGCATTCTTTCTATTTTTCATAGGCTCCCTTACAAGAAAATACAATTCACTGTTTCAGGGGTTGGAAATAGGGAAGACAAAAAATGTTGACTGAATTCTTCACTCTTGTCATTCTAAATTGTCTCAACCTGATGAGGTAGCTCAATGTAGAATCAACATGTCCTGTGAGATTCCTCCTCTCCAGTCAACAGCAAGGCAAGGAATATTATTTGCATCAAGATCTTCTTAATTTTCGCAGACTATCTCAGCATGAAACCACTGCCCTTTCCTTTGGAGAACCAAAGTAACCACATATTCATTACAAGCAGGAAATGATAGGCTCTTTAAAAAGATATAGAATACCTCTTCTGATGCTTCTACTCCTCAAAATTTCCTGTAGCAAGGAATATCTCTCCCGCATTTTGTCCATTATGCATTAAAATATGTTTTGTTCCAATTTGCACAAGTAGAGGTCTTTTTTATTTTTGTCTCTTTTTAACAGCTTCACAAAATGTATCATAGGGTGTGGTGAATAACTGCACCTCTCCCCCCATGCAAAGATGAGACAAATGAGCCTTTACACCCTTACCCGAGTATTCTTTAGGATAGTAATGCTACAATCTTCTCCATATTTACAGCTAAGTAACTCCCACTATGTCCAGTGGTCTATGTTTCTGTACAAGAATGTACAAGATTGGAGGCTGAACTACTGTTTATAATGCTTTTTGTGGTTTATTTTTCAGTTGGGGTAGGGAAAATATTTTGATGAAAGCACTGTGTGCCAGTATTGTTTGCTTAACCCATGCAGAATTTTTTCCCCTTTTTATATAATGTTGGTCCATTTAACATTTAAATGGATGATGACCTGCAACTCTCCCTCCACAAAACAAAACAAAAAATACTATTATTTTTGTTGGAAAACAGTTGAGAGTCTGGTTTGACAAGTAACTACAAGAGAGCTTTGCATGCTGACATGTGAATATTAGCGTGGATTTCCAAATTGAGCACTTTCTTAGAAGTAAAAGGTACTCCACATACAATACATGCTTTTAGCAGCATATGCTAAACTGGGAAGATAAGAAGTCCAGTTCAGACCAATGGGAATTTGGTTTCAAGCAACCATATTTGAAATCGACATACTAAGGGGCAGGTTGTGCCACAGTGGCTGTGTTTTTAGATTGCTTATTTGATCTTGTCAATTATTGCTCATTTTAAAGTGCTTGCTCAAGTATAATTTTTAATTGCTCATAAAATGCATTTTAAATGCTTTTTATAGCAACAGTTTGATTGTAACAGCCAATTATTTCTTCTGAATAAAGTGCTAATAATTAGAAAGGGTGAGAGTACTGCATGCTTAACATTTAACCATTTTATTTGTGGCAAGCAAAATGCAATCAGAGTGTGATGAAAGGCCTTTAAACCAAGTATTTGTTCTTTAAATAAAATTTCCCAACATAAAGCAGTCTGTACAACTCAATAGCCAGCCTGTAGGAAACCCCATGTGGCTAACGTATTACATTAATACCCTGGTTAATGTTTGCACCACACAATGTTAAAACCAGATAACATTGGGAAATCTGGAGGAAAATTTGCACCACGCAACGTTAAGTTAACATTGTGCGGTGCATCCATTTCCCCCCAGATTTCCTCTGGAGAGCTCTGCCCCAAAGCTGGCAGGGCTGCTCTCCGCCTGGGAAACACCCAATATGCAAGCCTCAAAACAGCGAGGGCAGCACTGGAGATCCAAGCCCCCAAACCCGCAAGGCTGGTCTCCGCCTGGGAAGAGGCTGGTCTCCGCCTGGTCTCCTCTCGTCTGCCTGCTCAGAAAGGGAACTGGGGATCAGACGCTCTGATCCCTGATTTCCTTTCCAAAGAGGAAGGCAACCCGCTCAGCCCCAGACAAGGCTTGTGTCCTGGAAGGGAACGGCCACTTTCCTTCCAGAACAGGCTGTGGGTGAGTGCGGGTGCACCCACAGCTTGTCCTGGAAGGGAAAGCCCATTCTCTTCCAGGACAAGCCTAATCTCACCCACACACACCTGCAGTTTGTCCTGGAAGGGAAGGCGCCTGCACTTGGACCTTTCCCTTCCAGGACAGGCTGTGGGTGAGTGCGGGCGAACCCGTAGCTTGTCCTGGAAGGGAACACCCATTCCTTTCCAGGACAAGCCTAGTCTCACCCATACACACCCACAGCTTGTCTTGGAAGGGTACACCTGTTCCCTTCCAGGACAAGCCTAGTCTCACCCACACACACCACAGCTTGTCCTGGAAGGAAAGGAGCCAAGTGCTTGTCCCCTTCCCTTCCAGGACAGGCTGTGGGTGAGATAGAGATAGAGATAGGAAAGATGAAAATCAGTCACCTCCCAGCACACCAGTCCATTATGGAGTTGTGTTGCTATCCCCTGAGTGTTTCAGTCTCTTCTTTACCCCATGTTGTTGACACTGAGATTAGAGTATCAAATTAGCACATTCCCAAGACATCCATGGCCCTTAATGACACCCTGTAGTACTGGCTCCCCATCAAAGTATGTGGCTCCTTAACCCATCCTGGAGGTGCAACTTTTCTCCTTTTGCTGCTGCCACCTCCAAAGCCTCCTGTGGGTCAGGTGTGGTATGGGTGTCCTGCAGGACAATGAGTCCTCCACTGGTTGGTTGGATGAGGAGGTGACTTTGGGGGTAGTAGGTTGAGTGGAACCCTTCCATTGCCTCTTCCTTCAGGAAGCTGCACCTGGGCCAGGGGTCCTCTAAAGGTAAAGGTCTCCCTTGCTCAAAAGCCAGTTGTGTTTAACTCTAGGGAGTGATGCTTACCTTCCTTTTCAGCCAAAGATCCAGCACTGTCTGCATCCACAGATGTTCCTGTGGCAGGTATGAATAGATGCCAAAGTACACAGAGTGCTGTTAGCTTTCCCACTGAAGCACTACCTTTTAATCTACTTGAATGTTCTTGCTTTCAAACAGCTAGGCTGGCAGGAGCTGGGACAGATGATGGAAGCTCACCTCCATCGCAAAGCATTTGGGTCTCAAACTGTTCACCTGCTGGTCATTATGCTTAGCATCTTAACCAATAAGCCATCATGGCTCTAGAGGTCCTCTACATAGGCATAATCCACAACCACTGTTGCACAGGAGATGGGGTCTGGTTCCTCAGAAGTATTACTTCATGACTTCTCCTCCTCTTCTGACTCTGTGGTTTCTAGCATTCTCAGTTCTATTTCTATCTCTGTTTCTGTCTCCATCCCTGCCCAGTTTTCAGGCTCAAATTTCTGAAGTGTGAGTATGCCTCTCATGCCCCATGCTTATCTCATCAGATGTGAAACTTCTGCTGTGAGAGTTTTGAGCCTAGGTTCATGTTTTCTCTCATAATAAAACAAACTTCCAGTGATTACTATTTGTCAGGGTTTTTTAAAAATGACATTCTGCTTGTAATTCAACAGGCTTCTTATAAGAACAACTTATATGAACAACTCAGAAGTCTAGGTTGAATCCCAACTGACAAGGAATGTTATCAACAGGTTTTTCGCCCTGAAGGTCATCTGCCATCTCAGTTCAGTGTTAATTTATGTTATTGGGATGTCAATTGT
Organism: Furcifer pardalis; assembly: GCA_030440675.1. NCBI lineage: Eukaryota > Metazoa > Chordata > Lepidosauria > Squamata > Chamaeleonidae > Furcifer > Furcifer pardalis. Next base: position 280,306,123 of record CP126890.1, read on the forward strand.
AAAGAGGAGTAAAAAAAGCATTACTAAAGGTATATGAATTAATGCTTAAAAATAAAGGTGCAATTACACTATAAACTGCAACAGCCTACAATTTAACCAGCATCTTAAATCTAATCAAAAGTTATATCTCTTTAATAATGAAAAGCATTTTAAGGTATAAAACTTAAAATTCAAAGAATATAAAGCACTTCTACACACTGCAAGCATTATTTAAATAACATAAGAAAAAAGCCCACTTGAAATACTCATTGGCACTTGCCTGCTTTATCTAAGAAGAATCCCATGATGTTGATATTATTTGAATGTATCCTGGAAGGAAGCCAACACTCTAGCTTGAACATCAAGAATTTCTTGCTCCATCTCTAAGATAAAAGTCTTTTTTTCAGAATCTTGAGCATCACCTTCCATACATGGGAAATAAGATCAATGGTCTTATAGTTAATTGCACTCATTGGAATCTCCTTTTTGGGGGGGATTGAAATGTATATTGACTGCTGCTAGTCAGCAGGCCTTTGTTTTGTTTTCCATATTTGTTGGTATATTTTGGTTATAATTTGACAGCTTCATTCTCTGTTGCTTGTAAGAGTTTTATTAGTATCCCATCTCTTCTTGGTGATTTATTTCTTCCCAGTGCTTTTCAAACCACTTTCTAGAATTGCAGATTCTTCATCATCAGATTCATCTTCATCCTTTTATTTCTTTTCTATAGATTTTCAGTATATTGTTGCCACCTTCTCTTTATTTTCTCCTAGTCGGATAGTATGGTTCTCTCTTGTCTTTCAACATTCCTCATCTCTTTGATTTCTTGGATCATCTTGAAGAGTTCTATTTGTTTTCCTCTTTTGTTGTTATATATTTCTCTGCACTGGTTATAGTTTTCTTTGTCACTGCATGACAGTCACTGGTAAACTGTATTATTTTTGCTTATCATCTGTCCTTTACAATTTTAATTGCTTTTTCCACCACTCATCTAGATTTTTCTTTCCTTTTAACCACAGGAACTTTTTTATATATTTCCCTAATAATATATCTGGTTTCAATACCCAGTTCTGGCTCACAACCAGTTGCATTCAGTAAAGTAAATCTGTTCCTTATGTGGACTTTAAATTTATCAGGGATGTTGTTCACATTATATTTTGGCAGTATTTTCTTTTTAAGCTTTATTCTAATGTTGGATAGTAACAGTTCTACAACTTGCTCCTGGTCTTGTTTTGGCAGAGACAATGCAACTTCCTTATCTCCTACTTCTACTTACATAGTCTAATTGATTTCTATGGACCCAGACTCCTCTGTTAGGACAATTAGTTGTCAAAATATGTCTAATCCATCCTCTTGTCTGGTTGTATTGGGTCAGGTTCAATCTATGCAGCTTGATAGCATGGATCACTTCATGGCTTGTGAAATGACCAGGGAGAGGATCAGAGTAGTGTCACAAAGATTGTTAATACCATTCCCATTTGAAAGAAAATATCATTAAGTCCATTCCCAAAAACATGAATGTAATGACCAGAGACTTTAAGAACTTCATACCAATTGGAAACATCTTTTCTATGAGCATGTTTGTGGAAAAAGTATCTGTGGATCAGTTGCAGGTATTCCTGCCTGGATGATACCAATAGTCTAGATCCATTTCAGTCTGGATTCAGCATACAGCATGGGATGGAAGCAGCATTGGTCCCTTTGCTAGCTGACCTCCTTCAAGAATCTTTCAGAGGCAAGATGAGCCTGTTTGTCCTCCTGGACATCTTAGTGGCTTTTGATACTGTAAACCACACTATCAGATTAGCAGATTTAGGAGGGGGTGGGTGCCAGCTTTAAATTGATTGTTCCTTACTGACAGAGTCCAGAGAATGCAACTTCATGAGATGACTTTGGACCCAAGGCTACATCAATATGGTGTGCTGGAGGGGTTTGTTATTTCACCTATACTGTTTAGCATATATATGAAGCCACTGGGCAAGATCAGTCAGAGATTTGGAGTGCAGTTTCAATATGCTGATGATACACAACTCTATGTTTCCTTTTCATCATTAACAGTGGATGCTGTGGATGTTCTGGGCACTCCCTGGCTACAATAATGGACCGGATAATGATCAACAAGTTGACATTGAATCTTAACATGGCAAAAATCCTATTGGGTCTTTTTAATACAGTATCTTGAGTGGAATCTAACCCAACCCTGGTGGTGCAGTGGTTAAATTGCTGTACTGCAGTCAAAACATTGGGCTCAATGTAGACTCAGTCTTCCATCCTTCTGAGGTTGGTAAAATGGATGCACTGCATGTTGGGAACAAAATTATCTGTAAACCAACCAGAGAGTGCACGAAGCATTATGGGGTGAGATATAAATATAATTGCTATTGCTAATCTGGCCTAGTCTAGATGGAGTTACTCTTCCCCTGAAAGACCAGGTTAGGGATCTCTGTGTTATTCTGGACATGGATCTCCCCATGGAGAAACAAATATCTGCTGTGGCAGAGTTTCTCCCCCCCCCCCCCCATCTAAGGCAGATTGCCCAGCTCCACCCATTCCTTGAAACGAAGTCCCTTATGATGCTGGTTCATGCATTGGTAATCTCTGATTACTACAATGTGCTCTTCGTGGGGGTTTCCTTGAAGCTACAGCAGGTTAATAATGTAGCTCTCAGTTTGTGGCAGGGATCCATCAGTGAGATCAGATTTTCCTCTAAGCACACCCTCTATATTTTGCAACAATCAGTGCAGAAATATTAAAAGGTTGGTCCAGTGCTAAACTTCAATACAACCATAGACACATGAGCAATAATTCAAGCAGTAGGATATCCCAGAATAATGAGTGAAGTTAACACCACCTCCACCCCACTGCAACCACATGCTATGTTGCTTTGAATAAATTGTACTCATGTTATCTAAAATAAACATTTTCTAAAGACTCACAATTTTAAAAAAAATGTGAGAAAGCTATAATTCAAAGGCCCAACAATACTGCATTTTAAAAGGACCCATAAGGCAACACAATATTAGAAGTGGTAGCTATTTATTTTTCTGTAGAGCATTACAAATAATTAAAAGGAGCCATAACGTAATCCTTTAGCATTGCATATTAATTCCAAAGAGGCACAAATTAATCTTCTCTGATTGCATGGTAATTCACAGCTCAGCATGGTAATTCTGGAAGGCTATAAATTAATCCTGTAGAATAATATGGGGTTCATATACACATATATACTGCAGCTCCTTTACTTACTGCATTAATGTAATAAAACTCTAAATGCACTACTCAGTCTCATAGTAGTATTCCTGTCTGAAACTCAGTTGAAATAACAGTATTTATCTTCACTGACTCTTTCAAGCAAACATGATTGGGTATAAATTCCAGATTGAAGCCATCACCTTTCTAATTGTATTGTTCATTTTCTATCAAATTTTAACGCTTATTTATATTGTGTTTTAATTTTCATGTGTGTGTTGACAGTTTTATTGAAATAGTCTTTTGGAAACTGATTGGCAGTTGGGCAAGTAGAGAGCTGCCATCCTTTTCTTCTTCTCCTGAAGTTTCTTTAAGCTTGTTTTAAATTTTGTATTTTGTTTTTAACATAATGGCAGAAATCCTGTTGCACAGCTCTGTCAATGCTTACTTTCACAATTTTGATACTTGTGACTCGTGCTAAATGTGACAAAGTTGTGTGCATCCAAAAGAGGCAAAAGAAGCTTTTAAACAGTAGCAAACTGCTTTTGCTGATGTCATCATCAAGCTCAGGCAGAGCTTGGCAACAGGATTTCAGCTGATGTGTTGTGTAATTATAGTTTAGTATTGTAATTCCTTGGCTGAAATCCTATTTCTTAATTACACATATGGAAGGAAAACCATGTAACAGTAAGTGGCTTCTAGCTGGTCATTAAGATACACTATTGGAATCTTCAAAGCATGCAGGCCCACTGCCTTGGCATATATCCTACAGCAACGTTTTTCAACCCTTGGTTTTGGGATTTCAATTCTCAAGAGCCTAAGTCAATTCCTCAAAGCACTTATCAGTCAATGTACTGACTTAGGCTTCTGGGAATTGAAGTCCCCCTGTGGGGCTTGTGCCCCACATTGAGAACCACTGCTATACAGGAATAAAAGTACTAGGGACAGTTTATGTGAACCCAAGACAACTTTCGATGAGTTTGTATCCTGAATCAATGAACTTTAATCCAGCCAAGTAGTCAAGTTTTCTTTTCATTTCTCAGAGACTATGGATGCTTTGGCTTTATCCATCCTGAGCTTGTCCAAAGTCATTACCTCTTTGTGCTCCAGCAGTCTGTATCTGCCCTTGGAACTGGCAATCAATATTTTAATCATATGACTTGTTTAAACTAAAACTCACCAAAGCATCCTTGGTCAGATCCCTTGGGCAAGGTGAAAGCGAAGGGCACACGTCATGGTCTGCCTAGCGATGTGATGTTATATCCTAATGGCTAAAAAACCGCATACAAATGGTCTTGATTTCTCAAGTCCATTTGCATGTGTAGAATGTCCTTGCAGGGATGTATATCAATGTGCAGACTCCTCACTGAATAATGACTCCAAGGTATCCAAGGTAAGGACTTGTTAATACTTTCTTCTATCACAAAGCTTCAAGATGGCCCAGGATTCACTTGGCCCATAGGCATCTCCTCATAATTATCCTACTCTGTTGCCCATTCACCATCCCAGGACCAGAGTTTCAGCCACCCTACTGTCTTGTGGGTTCTACAGCAAGTCAAGACAAAACTGTCTCTGGACTTGGGAGCAAAAGACGATGAAGTTAAAGCTGTTTTACTTTGGGTACAAAATGAGAAGAAAATAATGCTGGGAAAGGCAATAATGCAGGGAAATGTGGAAGACAGTAGGAAAAGAGGAAGACCAAACATAAAATGGGTTGACTTTAAGAGAGAACAGGGCCATAGCCAGGATGCTAGATGTGGGTGGGCAAACTGCTAACTCAGGGTGGGCAAAGCCCACCCTGGCCACCCACTGTCTACGGCCCAGCGAGAGAACCAAAAGCTTGAGTTTACATGAGCTAAGCATGTTGAGTTTACATGTTGTAGAGAGAACATTTTGGAGATCTCCTACTCATAAGGTTGCTGTGAATCATAAGAAACATGACAGCATGTAACAAAAACAACAGCCTTGTATTCCCAGCTAGACCTTCATGCCCCGTTGAAAACAATTTTGCACCATTAGAGACCTGCTTCAGAGAAATGTTATGTGTCATCAAGTCAGAACTGACCTATAGTGACAGTAATAAGTCTTTTAAGGTTAGTGAAATATTTAAGGAGTAGTTTTGCCAGTTCTACATCCCCACTTAGCTTCTAAGGCTGAACAGGGATTCAAACCCAGGCCTTCAAAATGCTAGTCTGTCACTCTATCCTCTTCATCATACTGATAAATTTTTGGGAAGAAGTAGAAACTATTTAAATTATTGGCTTCAGTTTATTGGTCAGGACCCAAAAGTACACTGTAAATACAAGTTACATAAGTCATTTCATCAACTTTCGTGTTGTATAGGATAGCTTTTCAAATCAAATCACTTTATTACAGTCAATGTCCAGCATAGTAAAAAAGGTTTAAGTGCACGTGATACATTTAAAATGTGCTACCACAAACATATCTACTTGAGTTAAAATAAAATAGAATAAAATCAGCTCTTAAAATTGGTGCTACATTTGGGTTAGGTAATGGAACAGTTCTTCTTTGTATCTGATTTAAAAAGAATAAAACAGCACAGATTTATACAGATAGGACAGCTAACATCTCTAAAATATGATATAAATTCAAAAGTTTAAAAGTTTAAAAGTTATAGTTATAAACATGATGATAAAAGTGTCTGTATACAAATGCACATAATGGATACAGAAGGATAACTTTTCAAGAGAAAAAAATAACAAAAAGGAATTGAGAGGATTCTGATTAGGGGGAGATATACCATGTAGAGCAGAAAATTACATGACTAGAAATACAAGTGAGTCCCAGAATAAATATATATAAGATAGGTTTGGGCAAAAGGTATATCTAGCTCTTCTGGTAATAAATTTATAGATTTGCACAAGATAGCCAAAGATTTGAGATTTACAATAATAACACTAACAATCCCTCCTCTCACCCCCATTATTATTACACTTTAATGGAAAAAGTTTGAATAATAGTGAATTTATGAAGGGAAGAACTGTGAGCTGAGTTTAGTTCAGAAACTCAAAACATGTTTCAGAGTTTAGAATTCTTTATTCCATGTGCAGGTTTTTAACATCAACCTCAGGTTCCTGGATCTTTGCAATCTACTTTATTTTTTTAAAAAAAGAAAGATATGTTTTGTTTGTATAGAGACCACAGTGGCTCAAGTTGTTAAGATGCTGAACTTGATCACTGGAAGGTCATTAGGTCAGCAGTTTGAGACCTGAGTACTGTATGACAGAATGAGCTCCCATCTCTGACCCAGCTCCTGCTAACCTAGCAGTTCAAAAAGCAGTTCCCAAGACATTTCAAGTAAATAAATAGGCACCAATTCGATGGGAAAGTAAACAGCATTCTGCACACTCTGATGTTGAGGCATGCCTGCCACATGTCCACAAAAATGTCTGCAGACGCAAACAGTGCTGGCTCTTTGGCTGTAAACAGAGATGAGCACTAAACCCTAGAGTCGGATATGGCTGGCTTTTAAGCAAGGGCAACCTTTACCATTGTTTGTATTTGTTGTTCAGTCGCACAGTCGATTCTGACCCTCTGCAACCCCATGGACCACTGTCCGCCAGGCACTTCTGTCCTCCACCATCATCCTCAACTCACTCAGCTTTGTGCCCACTGAGTCTACAATACCATCTAGCCATCTCATTTTGCCCCCCCCTTCTTCTTTTGCCCTCCACCCTTCCCAGCATCAAGGCTTTCTCAAGCGAATCCTCTCTTCTCATTTGATGTCCAAAGTACTTTAGCTTCATCTTTACTATTTGCCCTTCTAAGGAGCAGTTCATGGCTGCAATCCCCATCTGCAGTGAGCTTTGATCCTAAGAAAGTAAAATCTGTCACTACTTCTACTTCTTCCCCATCTATTTTCCAGGGACTGAGAGGGCCTGTTGCCATTATTTTGGTTTTCTTTATATTGAGTCTCAAGCCAGCTTGTGCACTTTCTTCTTTTAACCTAATCAGGAGATTTTTTAAGTCCTCCCCACTTTCTGCCATTAGGGTGGTATCATCTGCATATCTCAAATTGTTGATGTTTCTCCCAGCAATCCCAAATTGTGATTCCTCCATCCCTGAATTGCGTATTATGTGCTCCGTGTATAAGTTGAATAAGCAGGGTGACAAAATGCTGCCTTGTCTTACTCCTTTTCCTATTCCAAACCACTCTGTCCTTCCTTATTCTGTCCTAACTGTTGCTTCTTGATTCATGTACAGGTTTCTCATGAGGCATATAAGGTGTTCTGGTATTCCCATATCTTTAATTACTTGCCACATTTTGTTGTGGTCCACACAGTCAAAGGCCTTAGTGTAGTCAATGAAACAGAAGTAGACTTGTTTCTGATATTCCTTTGTTTTTTCCATGATCCAATGTATGTTGGCAATGTGGTCTCTAGTCCCCCTGCCTCTTCTGAACCCCACCTGCACTTCTGGTAATTCTCTCTCCACGTGCTGCTGCAGTCTATCCTGTATTATCTTGAGCATCACCTTGCTAGCATGTGGGATGAGCGCAATTGTTCAATAATTTCAACATTCTTTGGCATTACCCTTTTTGGGGATTGGAACGTATACTGATCCTTTCCAATCCTGTGGCCATTGTTGTGTTTTCCAAATCTGCTGGCATATAGAATGTAATAATTTGATTCCATTGTCTTTTAAGGCTTTGTATAGTAGGTCTGAAATCTACTTGTTAGTACTCTAATAAAGCTTGAGGGAACAATTTCATGTTTTTATTTACCTTTTTTCTTCTGCTCTTGTTTATCCAGAGTTTGGCATCATGCACATCTCAGTGCTACTGAAATAAATATAAGTAATAATTATTGTCTAATTAGAATAACCTGGCCAAACAGCTGGAAAGCTGGCTGTTTTCAACAAAGACTTTCACTTAAGAGGCTGGGAGAGAAGGTAACTTTGGGATTGAATTTTACGCTTTGATGCTTCCCCAGAGAGAAAGCATTGGGGAACTGTGGAGAGTGTGCATGTGCACACTTCATTAGAAAAAGATAAAGAGATATCTGACAAATGTAGTTGTGTATAACGGGAATGATCTAGGAACAGATGTTGGAAGGAAGGCAGATGTGCTGGATGTCTTTCTGCTGTCCTTCGGGGGGGGGGGATATCTCCATCTTCTTCAAAAAGTAAAGGCCCAACCATATGTTACAGTGGCAAGCAAGGAGAAACAGCTGTTTAATCACTGGTGATCCGCATTGCCCATAGTTAGAGGGAGTTTCTGCTCTAGTTCAAGAGAACCTGCAAGTGTGGGAAAGAGCTGGCTATTCTGAGTATGCAAACGAAAAGAATAAGGAGAGGGAGAGGGTGTTATTAAACATCAGATGAGGTATGCTGAAAGTAGGAATTAAATACACATAGACAGATGTGTTTGGAAGCCAACTGCTGATCGTCTTTTTGAAGAGCAAATAATTCCACCCTGTAGGGGTGAAAACACAGATGAAGTAATTAGTTTTCAGGATGAGAACAGGGATTCAGGCACTGTAAAGAAACCAAGATCTTATCCCTTTTTCCTCGTTTAATACAGGGGGGAAATGAAGAGTCTTGGTTGCATTCCCATCTATATTTCTGGGTATTCAGCATAAGCACATGCAGCCACCCTCCATAATATGGATGGCTCATAGTAATGTAGATCAGCTCCTGAAGTCGCAGCGAGGCACTTGTCTTATAATATACAGTGTATAACTTTTATATCTGTGATAGAACACAAGAAGGGAAATGATCGAAATGAAAAGGGAAAAATCACTTCTAATTTGATATCTGTTTCAATCAAAGATTATGAATTCATATTCTGTCTTAACTCCAGTGAATTTATGGTAGTGCAGAAGGCCCTCCCACCAATATGCTCATAACAAGCCTGTCAGGTAGGACAGTATGAGAGACAGACAATGGCCCAGTGAATGTCATGAATCAGTGGTGATTTGAAAGAAAATATCTTCTATTCCAACCTAGCATTGTATCAATTGGTTTTCTCACTGAGTTGGTCTTGGTTATAAGAATTCCAAGTGTGACACACAATACTCCTTCCACATAGCATTAAACCATCTTATGAATGGTTTTTTTTCATGGTCATGATAAATATACAGTATAAAGTGTTTTAAAGGAGGTCATACGATCTAACTTGGCACAATCCTTGTTGATTGGCTGTGGTTTCCCATGGATCTTAAAAAGGGACTTTTCCATCAATACTTTGAGATGTCATGGGATGAACCTGGAATTTCCTACATGCAAGAAATGCCCTGCCTGTGACCTTTGGACCTTTCCTGAAGAAAGAAGTGAGATAGAGTGTCATACTTTGGAGTGGAAGTGAGAGGATGGTTTGAACTGATGTTATTTGGACTATTTTGAATGAGTCCTGGACAGCTTTACAACCTCTCTAAGTAGAGTGGTGTACCAAATTTGGTCAAATTCCAAATTACTGATGGAACTGGTGTTATTTGGACTAGTTTGAATGAGTCTTGGACTAAAGCAGAGTGAAAGTGCAAATCAGTTTGCATCTGAAGCACAAACTGGATTAAAAAACATTTATGCCTTCTTTTAATTTTTTATTAAATGAATTTTAAAGATACCTGGTTCACAAAGCCATGAGAATAAGGGTATGAAGGTTTATGGCCCTCTTTGCCTATTAAGTTTCCAGATTTCATTTATATCAGTGCCAGATCAAATCAAAACACAATGTTTCTAGACATTCTGCTTTTCTAATTCAGGTCAATCAGAGATTTTAAAAATTGGTTCAGATCTGGAACACAAATCATTCTTGACCAAATCTGGATATATCTGAAAGCTTCTGTTCAGCCTCCAGACTGAACCAGGGGTCTCTTATCCAGCCCAGTGTTTAAGAATAAGAAAATATATAATATAGGATCAAACTCTTTAAGCCAACTTTCCACAACTTGTCTCAGCCAACTAATGAAGCCTGCCTAATGGAGCAGATTAATGCCTCCAGGTTATCCCCGCTTAGCTTAGTGGGAAGTTGCCATGTCTTGTCAGGGTAATGAAGAATACTGTTTTGTTGTTAGCCCCAATATATGGCATACAGATTGCATTCAGTTTGGTAGATTTGACACATTTGCTGTAGAGGGCAGTTTTAGAGCACTAGTCCAATGAATGGCCCAGAATAAATAAGAGATTGAAATGCCAGTCTATTGAATAATGTCAGAAGGAAGAAAACTGCTCTAGCAAAACTAGGGATTTAGTGTTGCTGTCTTGTTTTAAAAACCCATGAGTTAGCTCATTTTGTTATTTGGCCATGAGCAAGCAATAAAAGCTTTATTACATTTTCAAACTGTATTTGAACTCAGCTGGAATTAACCTAATATCCAACAGGTAAGGTGACTCTTTCGTCCATTTTAGCAAAGCCTAATTAATTGGGCACAGGGACAAATACCAAATCCTTAGCGAGGGTATGCTGTTTTCTCTGTACCTCACTTGGAAACCATAGTATAAACTTTGAGTATTTCTATTAAAAGATCACCTTGGTAATTAAAACAATGTTGCTTTTCAAGCAATGACCAATATTTAGACGGTTCTTGTTTGCTAATTCTTTAGATGTCGGTCCAGATCTGGAAGGAATAGTTTATGGGAAACTGTTGCAGAGTCAGTAGAGAAAATACTAAATATGTAATTCTTATTCTTTTATACTTTTCTTGGCAAAGGCAGAATTTGGCCAGGACTTTAAATACTCAATTCAAGTGCTGAACATGAAGTAATTTTTGCACATGATTTTTTGCTTATTTTTCAACTCAGAGCATGTAGAATGAATCCATTATGTATCTGTGTGTGTACGTGCACACCCATGTGTATTTACACTTTGAGACCAAAGAGAAAGGAAGTAAAAATTTGGAGCTGCAGTTTTACTTGAAAAGAAGAATGTGCAATGCTACACGTATACACGGAGGGCTCTTGATTTCAGTATACTTGACGAATAGAACCCTGTTCGGATATATTTAGGTGTGCTTCCTCAATGAGATGGAGAATACACCAGCCAGGCCCTCTCCTCCTTTGTTGTTTAGCTTGCTTGGCAAGCAACAGCAGTGAAGAAAAGCACCACTTTTATCCATGAAGGCATGAGATGGAATGCAGGAAAAGTATATTCATGACCACATGGAGCACCCCCATGGATGGAAGAAACTCTTCTCTTCAGACCCATTGCTTTTTGCACAAGTAGAGGGATGACATTTTGTACAAGTAGAGTGATGATAAGAAGAATGAGGTACAAAAATGACCCCTCCTTCTCTGCTGTGTAAACTCAGTGGAGAACACAGGAGCAGAGCCTAGCATCTGAAAGTATACAGGGACATTATCAGAAAATCAATATAGGTGGTCTACTATTGGGAATGGCAGAGGATAATTGAGACTAGTAAGCCCATGTTTGTGAGGACAATGAATATGCACCAGATTTTGGTGCTGAACCATTTCTGGGGATACATGTCAGTGTCTGGGACAGCTCCTGTAGGCCAAAGTACATTCATTGTCCCTGCAAAACTGGAGTCACCAGCGTCAATGGGTGGACCTGAAACTGATGGGAAAAGATGACATCTATTAGAACTCATTCCCATACAGTTGTGGCCAGGAGGGATTTTGCACAACTTCATGTTATATGCCAGTTACTCCATCTCATAGATCGGGACTCCTTGCTCATGATCACATATGCTTTGGTCACCTCCAGACTTTATTTTTGTAATGCGCTCTACATGGGGCTACCCTTGGTGAACATTCGGAGGCTGCAACTGGTCCAGAATGCGGCTGCTTGGGTCGTGATGGGGTGTGGGCATTATGCTTGCGTCCAGTGATGGGATGTCAAAAATTTTACTACCCCACCATGATGTCATCACAGTGTGGCCGGAGCTAACATCATGACGTCATGATGCAGTGGGCGGGGCCAAATAATTTTTTTTAAAAAAATACAAAATAATAATAAAATAAAATAAAAATAAGCACACACACACACACCCCTCAATCCACCCACCCACCCACCCGTGACACAAACCCATAAATAAAATAAATAAATTAATAAATAAATAAAATAAATAATACATTAAAATACAGCCACCCACCCACCCCAAAAACAAATCAACCAGAGCTTTTAAACCAGAGCTTAAAGGTTATTCTGACTAATCTTTCTCACACTACGTCAGATGGAAGGAACTACAGAATGAACTCACCACAAGATGGCTTCATTTTGGCACTTTTCAACTTTTCAACAGTTAAAGAAGTTAGGTACCAAGTCTTTGCCTAACCAGTTCTCTAGGATAATATGCCTTAATGTAAATGTAAAACAGCTGTACCTCCTTAAGGGTCCTCCAATTGGAACAGCACAGGTGTCGCTTATTGATGAGATAACTCCAAGCCTTTATTTAAAAACTCCAAGCCAGGCCGTCAGGCCTTTTTAGAAATGGTGGTAGTACGTCAATATAGGTAAAGGTATTAAATACACATTAAAATACATACAGACACACCACATCCAAAGTGGTGTCACTTACCCTGGGGAGCAGGCTATAGGGAGCTTCAGGCTAGCAGCTTCTCTTCCTCCTCCCTGCTTGGGAGGATAGCAAGGAGGCCATGCATATGCTCCAAGCACTGTAGGCATGCATGCACACGAAGTGCTTGGTGTGCATGAGCAGTGGGGGAACCAGTGAAAAGGTAACCCCCAAAGGTGGTTCCCCCCCCCAAAGCTTCTACCGGTTCTCCAGGACACTGGGAAAAGTTACTACTGGTTCTGGTGAACTGGTGAGAACCTGTTACATCCCATCACTGTTTGCCCCTCACCATTGCTCTGGGAGCTGCACTGGCTGCCAGTATGCCTCTGATGTGCAATTCAAGGTGCTGGTTACTACCTTTAAAGCCCTATATGGTAGTGGGCCACGGTATGTAAGATACCACATCACTCTAAGGATATCTGTCTGTCCCTCCAGAGCAGACTGGAGAGGCTGTCTGGTTGTGCCATTGGCTAGAGAGGCGCATCTCTCTAGCACCAGAAGGAGAGCCTTCTCTGTGTCTGCTCTGGCCCTATGGAACCTCCTGCCAACCAATTTGCATCTACAGACAGAGTTGCTGCCCTTCAGAAAGGGGGTTAAGACCTGACTGGCAAGGCAGGTATGGGGTACGGGCAAGACAGTTACCCCAACTTGTTGTCTCATTTGACTCCTCCCCTCTCTCGGTGTGAAACTTCAATCTCTTTTAATTGCTTTTAATCTCTTTTTAATATTTTAATTCTAATTTTCATCCTGTGTTTTAATTGTTGTTTTTAAAGCTCTGTTAGCTGCCCTGGGTCACTTCGGAGTAGGGTGGCATATAAATATGATTAAATAAATAAATACTGATGATAGTTATGGATACCTCAGCCAGTCTTCCTTAAGCTGCTGCTTGAGGATATCTCTCTTCTATCACAGATCTACCATAGAGAGTCCTTTCATGACAACAATATGCCCATAAAAACAACAAAAAGCTCACATGTTCATCTGCCAAGGCTCAAGTGGAGGGAAATCTCCTCTTCCCCACCTTAAGTTCTAATACTCATGTCATCTGTAGACTAAAAGTAAAGAATGAGTATGGAGCTATTTGCTAGAATGGGACAGGAGACTGGTATTTCACTTTGCATATAAAACTAATCATTAAAGTGTGCAATGAATCATTAATAATCAAGCAAATTTGTTACTGGACTGGGTCAGAATGAACTGACCTGAAGAAAAATGTTTAAATCCCATTATCAGTAATCTAAATGCTTATTTTCTTGTGCTATAGGTTTTTTTTTTAAAAAAAATGTAGATGCAGAGTGATCCAGGTTAAAGTGATAGTATTCAGCACTATCACTTTAACTAGTGCTGAATTGTTGATGAGTCCCTTTAAAATTTCATGTTGTCATTTCTTCCACTCCCAAAAGGGTAAACTGAAAATGCTAAACTACCAGAGAACCATAGTGTGATTTGGTGTCTGTACATGTCTTCTTTATACTGAAAAATTTACTTAACTCAAAGTACCTAAAACTATGTGAGGTATTTTAGATGTCAGGCTAGATTATATCTAAGGAAGCAGCTGAAGGAGAAAAACATGCTTCTAAAAGTAATGTCTTAACTTTTGAAATTGTCACAAAATGAATACTGGTTAAAAATCCAAGATTTTACATATGTTATTTATGGGACAGAATCTAGCAGGTTTAGCTCAGAGTCTGGTACTAGAGTGTACCAAAGAATGGGGCTGCAGTGGCTCAATGGTTAAGAAGCTCACCTTGTTAGCTGGAAGGCTTGCAAGTCATCAATTCGAGACCCAGGTACTGCATGTCAGATTGAGCACCCATTTCTGTCCCAGCTCTTGGGGACATGAAAGGAGCCTCATTTGGACATTCCCTGAGCAGAGTTTCTCCCACAAAAATCCTTTCAACCCATCTTATTGGAAGAAAACAGCAATTATTTAAAGTGACTTTTAAAGAAAATGAAATAAAGAAAGTGCCAAAGAAGGGTTGCAGTTGACCAAAATAATCACTACAGAAGAATTACACAACTTGAATATCGACCATGATGAAATTGAGAGAGTGATAGATTTTTGTATACCTAGGCTCAATCATCAATCCAAATGGGGACTGAAGCCGAGAAATCAGAAGACTGAGTCTTGGAAGGGTAGCAATGAAGGTAAGAGAAAAGATAATCAAGGAAGTGTTACTGTAGACCAAGACCATCATCACTGTTGTATTCCCAATCACCAAAGTATAGGTGCAAAAACTAGACAGCAAATAAAGATGATAGGGGAAAATTTATTCATTTGAAATTTGTTGCTAGAGCAGCGTTTCCCAAACTATGTCCTGCTGAATATTGGCTGATCAGTGCTTTGCGGAATTGACTTAAACTTCTGGGAAATGAAGTCCAAAAAACAGTTTGGAAAATGCTGTGCTAGAGGAATGCTTTGTGGATACCCTAGATTCCCAAAAAGACAAAAAAGTGGGTCCTATACCACGTCACATCTGAACTGTCTCTGGAAACAAAAATGATAAAATTGAAACTGTCCTACTTTGGGCATATCATGAGAAGGTAGGACTCTCTGGAAAAGATAATCATGCTAGAAAGGTGGAAGGCAGCAGAGGATGAGGAAGGCCAAACATAACATGGATTGATTTCCTAAGTGAACTTCAACTACAATTTGCTGTTGAGGCCAGAACATTTTTGAGATTTCTCATTCAATTTAAATCAGAGGTGACCTGATGGTATGCAATAACAACAAATATTGCAACAATCATTGTAGAAAAATATTGAGTATCACTTTGCTTGTGTAGGAACTTTTCCTTTTATGAACAGCTTCTTTTTTTCCAACTTGGATTTCTCTATAGTACATTTTTTATCTTGCTGTATTTTACTTGCCATGAGACTTTTTGGACTAATCCTGGCAGATTCGGCCACATAAATAACACAAGTAAAATCTTGGGCATTGAACCATTATTCATTTATTTTACTCTGTACTATATAACAAAGCCTTTGACTGGGTAGTTCATGAAAAACTATGGATTGTTCTAAAATAAATGAACATGGCTCAACATTTAGCTGTTGTCATGTATAATTTATATCCTGGACAAGAAACAACTGTCACAGCAAATATGTATTTTATCTGCCTATTAGCTTGCTGGATGGCTCAGTGGTTTAGGTACTTGGCTCTGGAGCCATTGGTGGGCAGTTTGATTCCCCACTGTGCATCCCAGGAGAGGAACCAGCCTTTATGACCTTTGGACAGGTGCACAGTCCCAGATGTCCCCTGAAGAAGGGAATGATAAACCACTTGTGAGAATTTTCTACCTAGAAAACCCTGAAAAGGATCTCCATAAGTCAGAATTTTCCTGACAGGACACAATAATTATAGGAGGCCGATGAGTTGGGTTGTTTGTTTTTTTTAAAAAAGTCATTGACACTTTAGCCAAATTTTGCTGATGGTCATGGGTAATATTTATTTATTTAATTATTTGATCACACTTCTAGCCACCCTCCTCACGAATGACTCAGGGTGGCGAACAACAGTTAAAAACACAATCAACAATAAAACCCATGATAAAATGTCCACCCATCTCAGAAAGTTAAACTTTAAAGGTTAAAAATTAAAAAGAGATTAAAAGTTAAAATTCATCAATTAAAATTATGAGGGAAAGGGGGAAACAGTCAGATTAGCCAGCCACCCAGGGGTAGCTGACTGGCCGAACCCCACACCTGCCCAGTGGTGGGCAGCCAAAAGTTTTACTACCACACTGTGGGCAGGGCTGATGTTGTGGATGGAGCCCACGTCATGATGTCATGGGTGGAGCCAAAGTAAAAAAAATAGTAAAATAAAACAAAATAAAAATAAAATAAAGAATCAGTATACATAAAGATAAAATAAAAACACACTACATAAAATAACTCCCCCCCCCCCCGCGGAACACAAAGAAAACAAACCCTAGTTCCTTACTTTTGCTGGGGTCGGGGACTCAGGGATTAACAGGTAGGTGGCAGTGGCGCGGCCTAGCCTGGCCTAGCCAGGCCTGGCATTGCTGCTGTGGGAGCAGTGTTGGCAGTTGGCGGTGAAGGAAAGGCCACAGCCACCACTCCAAGGATGCCACTGCATCCTTTCTGGGCAGCCAAAAATGGCTGCTTGGAAGTACGCATGCGTTAAAATACCATTTGACACATGCACACTTCTATTTTTCAGTGCAAATGCATCAAATTGTGTTTTGATGCATGCACACTTCCGAGTAGCCATTTTGGGCTGCCGAGAAAAGGAATCCAGGGGGCGGCCAGAGAGGTGACCGAATCGGTCACCCAGGGGTTTACTGCCCCCCCTCCGGCGAACCCCTCCAGATTTATGCTACCGGTAGCAGCCCTCTACTGCACCTGCCCTGCCAGCCAAGTCTTTACACCCTTTCTAAAGGCCAGCAACTCTGCTTGGTTGGCAGGATGTTCCATAGGGCCAGAGTGGACACAGAAAAGGCCCTCCTTCTAGTGCTAGAGAGATGACATCCTTTCCTGGAAGGAAGTGAAACCCCAAAAGTTCTTTGCTGTTTGGAATTTATTTGGTTTTGTTTTGTTTTTTTGATTGTTAGTCAGCTACACTTATATCCCACCCCCAAGGGAAAAGTACATCCCTACATGAGGTGACTAGCATCATACAATCCCTTGTACAACAAACAAACTTATTAAAAATTACACCCCGTAAAACTTACAATAAAAATTTATGGTAAAGCCAACCATTATAATGGGCCAAAATATTGCAGACCAGCATCCTGATCATAGAACCCAATTGGAAAGTAAAAGTATTTTTTTGCTCCATTTTCTTTATGATTCATAATCCACACAAAGCCATCATAATGGCAGGCTTACACATATACAAATAGAGATCTGGGAAGTGAAGCAATTATCTTTGTCACATAATATAAAGCATCTGTCTCCAAGAAACAGATGTGTCAAATCCTTTCATTCTGCAGAGATTAATTAAAATTATGCCATCAAGTGCAAAAGCCAAGAGTTACCCTTTGAGCCCAAACTACACGTTGTATTGCAAACACAAGAGTTCTCAAACCAGAGCTGCCAAGTAATGACAATGACAGGATGGGCTTGGGGTCAGAAATTATAGAGGCAGTCAGAAGCCATGGAAAAGATGATTAATCCCACCTCTATGCTTTTTTCCACATCTTTGTTCTATAACCAGAAATAAGCCAACTGTGGAGAAAGCACCTTCTGACGTGGGAACGCAAAACCGATATGGGACAAGGTGTATCCAGTTGTGTGCATGATGACTGAAGGTAAATGGTTTTGATCAGTCTTATACTGCGGGGATGCATCTTTATATGGCTAAATGTTATAGCATTTAAGTATTGACTATGGGTTTTAAGTATAGGTTTCTGAATTATATCTGTCTGATTATCAGTATATTATTTTACATTATTGTTCATATTCTCAGTGCTATTTTGGGAGAAGAGCATGAGGTAGATAAATCTGATGAGGAATACTACTATTGGCATAGGGAATATTGTTAGTTTACAGGACTCTAACACAAAATAGTACATTCCCTCTAGGATTTTGTATATTCTCTCCAGATTAATGACAAAACCCCTAGGGATTTCAGTGGGACTATGATTTGATTTCGTCCACTACAATCCTTTAAATAAATAAATATATATATCCTACTATGGACATCTTAATTCTTTTACTCCATGCAGAAACAAAGAAAGAAAGCTCATCTTCACTGAACCATTCTTTTTGCACCTGCTTTTATTTTCAGATAGTTAATTGGGTTATTCACTATTCTTAGGAAGGGGAGGAGAATGCGTGAAAACAAAAGAAAAAGCTCAGTTGACCCAATTTATGCTTGTTTATTAACTGTACCTGTACTAATTATATCCATAGATTTGGATCCTAGGGTAGGCAGATGTTTCAGAGTTAAGAGAAAAAGTGTATTAAAAGGAATCTGATGAAATGTCTGTGAGAGAGTACAATAAATGTTGAATTGATTTTGATCTAGATGGAACAACAATGGTGCAAAAAATCAGCAACATTATTTTAGTGGAATGTGCTTATCCTTTTGCTGAGCAAATTGTTTAGTTTCTAGCATTTGTTTTGCTCACCACCACTCCCTTTTACATGTATTTCCTGGCCTTAAAAGTAGAGACATCACATTGCAAACCAAAATTCACAAAGTCAAAGCAATGGTATTCCCTGTGGCAATGTATGGTTGTGAGAGCTGGACCATTAGGAAAGCTGAGCGCAGGAGAATAGATGCCTTTGAGATGTGATGTTGGAGGAGAGTTTTGAGAGTCCCCTGGACAGTGAGGAGAACAAATAGGTCAATCCTAGAGGACATCAAGCCTGACTGCTCCTTAGAAGGTCAACTAGTAAAGGGTCCCTTCAGGGAGGAGGGCGATAAACAAATTTAAATAAATAAATAAATAAATAAATATGAAGCTGAAGTACTTTAGACATCATATGAGAAGAGAGGATTCACTTGAGAAAAGCCTTGATGCTGGGAAAGGTGGAGGGCAAAAGAAGAAGGGGGCAGCCAAAACGAGATGGCTAGATGGTATTGTAGATGCAGTGGGCACAGAACTGGGCAGGTTGAGGAGGATGGTGGAGGACAGGGATGCCTGGAGGGCAATGGTCCATGGGGTCGCAAAGGGTTGGAATTGACTGTGCGACTGAACAACAACAACAACAACAACAACAACAACAACAACAACAACAACAACAACAACAACAACAACAACAACAACAACAACAACAACAACCACCACCACCACCACCACCACCACCACCTGGCCATCCTTCAAGATCACATGGACAGATATTTTATACATTCCAAACATTAGAACAGCCAGGTAATAGTGCAACAATGATATGATCACTGAGTATATTATGTAGTAATGATGTTAAAGAAGAAAGTTGAATAAGTCGAAAACATGAATATAAAAGAACTACACAGCTTCAGTGTTGACAATGAAGAAACTGAAATTGTTAAAGAGTTTGTGTACCTTAATTCAATCAGCAATCCAAGTTGAGACTACAGCCAAGAAATCAGAAGATTGAGACTCAGAAGGGCAGCAATGAAGGAATTAGAAAAATA
The DNA here is from genome assembly GCA_030440675.1 of Furcifer pardalis. Classification (NCBI taxonomy): domain Eukaryota; kingdom Metazoa; phylum Chordata; class Lepidosauria; order Squamata; family Chamaeleonidae; genus Furcifer; species Furcifer pardalis. The sequence continues at coordinate 280,325,872 of CP126890.1, forward strand.
TCATCAAATATGTGTCACTGGAGACCAAGACCAGGATCATTCACACACATGTATTTCCAATTACCATCTATGGGTGTGAAAACTGTATAGTAAAGAAACTGACAGGAAAAATATTGATTCATTTGAAACATGGTGTTAGAAGAGAGCTTTGCAAGTAACTGAATGGTCAGAAAAATGAACAAGTGGATCCTAGAGAAGATCATAACTGAATTAATTCTGGAGTGAAAAATAATCTTGGGATCTTAGCTCATTGCAGACAGTGACTACAGCCATGAAATAAAAAGATGCTTACTCCTTGGAGGCAAGCTATGGCAAACCTAGGCAGTATAAAGCAGAGACATCAACGTGCCAACAAAATTCCACATAGTTATAGTGATGGTCTTTCCAGTCGTAATGTATGACAGAGAGCTGGACCATCAGAAAGGCTGAGTGCAGAAGAATAGACGCCTTTGAACTATGGTGCTGGAGAAGACTTTTGAACTGCACCTTTTGGTCAATTTGTGTGGTGCCCCTTAACAAACGGGGGTGTACATGTCTTCTGTTAGTATCATTGCACCACCATTGCTTTCATCTATAAGAACAAGGTTACTGAGGCTGTCAGAAGCCTCACCGCCACCCTGAGCTAATGAGGATGTAAAGGAAAGTTGGTGGTTTTGAGCATCTGGCTAAAAGGATTCTCCTTGCCTTTGTCCAAATGCATGACAAGACCAAACCACTATTTTCTGAGAAGTCGACTCATTTGCAAATCTTGAGGTGTGATTGGACCCTGGAAAATAGGCATATATTTTTTAAAATGTAAGTAAAGTATGTATTGTTGAAAAAATGTACACCAACACATTGTATTCCACAGAGGACATATGCCCAAACTGTGTACATTAAGAAAGTTAATGTAGTTATATATCCTTGCAAATTTGCATGCTGGAAGAAAAAGAAATCCTTGCTCACTGATACAAAGAGCAAGATGAGGATTTGGATAAACATTGGGAAACTGATTTTTTTTCTTTCTGTGCTCTCTGCCAATGGAGATTGGTGGATATGTATGTCTGCCTAATTCTAACTCTCTTTAGCAAGTTAACTCCATGGGGTTCAAATTGCATTGTAAGGCAAGGGAAACGTTATTACATTTGTGACCTCTTTGTCTCCTTTTTTCCAAATCAGACTTAGGCAATCATTTATCTTGAGTATTTGCACTTGTTCCTAGCCTAAGGCACTGCATTACTATTAATTAAATGTGTAATGTAGTATTAAAACAAATGATAACTCTATTGTACAATGCCTTGTTTTTTCCTAGAGGCCTAGAAATAATTCCTAAAGCTTCCCTTCTGCCACATAGTATTGCAACATATAAGGACATGATTGTTGGGACTTCTTTAATATAATATAATATAATATAATATAATATAATATAATATAATATAATATAATATAATATAATATAATATAATATAATATAATTATTTAATACATTTTTACACACACACACCAATTTGGGAAATTTCCCACTCTGGCCGGTATACATACAAACATTTTCCCCTCAGAATAAGTCCCTGCATCACCCATTTGTCAAAGTCTGCACAGCTCCAGGTGATGACCAACCAAACAGACGAGCCAAACAAATAAATCCCAAAATAATAAAATAAAATAAAATAACTGGCATCTGAAGGCACAGATGATCAACTGATTAGCTAATTTATAGCTTAAGGGACAATACCCTGAAAGGCCTCCTTGAATAAAAAAGTTTTAAATTGTTTTTTGAAGATAGCCAATGATGGAGACTGGCACAGCTCCACTGGTAGTGTGTTCCACAGCATTGGTGTCACCACCAAGAAGGTTATCGACTTTCTAGCCATCCTCGGGGTCGTCACCTGGAGCTGTGCAGACTTTGACAAATGGGTGATGCAGGGACTTGTTCTGAGGGGAAAATGTTTTAACAGATAACAAGATCCTAAACCATATAGGGCCTTATACGATAACACTAATATCTTGTCTCTGACATGGTAGGCAACAGGTAACCAGTGGAGGCATGCAAAGGTTGGGGAAATATGATCAAATTTCTTTATGCCTGTCACCAGCCCAGCTGATTGTTCTGTACCCACAGTAATCTCCGTATCAGACACAAGGGCAGCCCCACGTAGAGAGCATTGCAGTAGTCAATCTGTGAGATTACCAATGAATGGGTCAGGTTTATGAGAGAGTGTCTGTCTAAGTAGGAGCGTAACTGAGCAATCTGCTGGGGATGGAAAAAGGCAGCTTTGGACACCACCACTATTTGTTGCTCAAATGAGAGCAGTGGGTCCATAATGACCCCCAGATTGTGGACCTGGTCCCTAGGGGTAAGAGTAGTTCCACCCAAGGTAGGGACCAGGCCTCCCAGTCAGGCAGACAATCTCTCAAACACCAAAACCTCCATCTTGTCAGGGTTCAGTTCCAACCTGTTAGCTTTTATCCATTTCATTATCAGGTCCAGATACTGGCCAAAACTGCACCACCTGAAGACAATAAAAAGGAGAGATAGAATTGGATATCATCCACATATTGGAGACACAAAACCCAAAATCTACTAATGACATCTCCCAGCAGCTTCATGTAGATGTTAAACATCAATGGGGAGATGATCAGCTCATGTGGAACACCCAATTGGAGGGTCCATGGGGCCAAATCAAACTCCCCTAGTTGAACTCTTTGGGTCTGCTCATCAAGGACAGAATGAAACCACTGTAGTACAATGTCCCATATTCCCAGCCCTTATAAGCATCCTAGGAGGATACTGTGGTCAATTGTATCAAAAACCACTCAGAGGTCCAGGCATACAAGGAAAGATGAAGCATATACAGAGGGTGCAAAAAGTATATAGAAGGATAGCTAGAAGTTACAGGAGGATAGCTAGTTGTGAGGAGAAACTCATCACGACATGCCACCTGAGACACCTTCATGCCCTATACTCATGTCCACCAGCTACTTTCCAAGGTAGACACTAGGCATTTGTCTGCCAAAGGCTATGATGCTCCCACCCTCCTGCACAAGTTGAGGTATGTAACATCCTAAGCCAGCCAAATCATTCTAGCTCTCAAGATAGAACATTGTACAAGAACGTTACCCAGAGGTGGTTGCCTCAGTATACCTGCCCTGTCTGTTAGCTTCTGGAGGAAAGGATTAATTACAAGTAATTATTTGCAGCTAATTACTTTCAAACACTAATATCCACCTTCCTCTCCCTTAGAATGGAGAACCTTTATCCTTTATTTTCCTTTTGCAGTAAGAAATATCTTTTCAAGCATTTCCATTGCTTCTTTATGACAGACATTTCAGCTGCCTGCTGCAGAATAAATAAAACTGTCCTCTTACATTAAAGACTCTGATTAATCAAAGAGGAAGAAACCTTCATTGCAATAGAGATGATTCGCTGTCAAAGTCAAGGAGATGGCATCCCATTGAAATGAAACAATAATCATTTATACCTTTTCTCAGGGCTTGGGAACTATTACTTAAACCCCTCCATAGATGAGTGATAACTAACGAGGTCTCCTGAGAAAGGTGGCAAAACTGCTAAGCTGTCAACTCAAGAGCTGATGGCTACACTCCCAAGGGTTTGCTTTGGTTTAAAATTAGATAGGAAAGAGCTGAAGAAATACAAGCAATCTGGGAAGAAACTGCAACATAATTCCAGTAGTCTTTGAGGCAGCCATAGTAAGAAAAGACAGAACATTAATCCAGAACACAGCGTTGTGAAACACTTGCACTTAGGATTTCTGGTTTTATACTTTCCCAACATATTTCTTGCTGATCTGTTCTTTTATTTCCCTTTTGAACAAAATGACTAAAGTCTGAATCATGTTAGGGTTTTTGTTATTTTTGCATGGGATAAAATGGGGAATGAAAAAAAGAAAGATGCAGGATTCCTGGTGATATGTGGAGGGCTGTCAATGATGTCTATGAGTCCATGATCTGCCCATCTCTTTTCTGAGTAGACCACAATGTTGTGCATACAGTGAATGTGTTACAAAATGGCACCAACACTACACATTCCTTTAGGTGCATGATAGATGAGAGATCAAAGAGAATCATTCCCATGATGCAGTACCTGAAATGTGGATTAATATGCACATAGTTGACTTGAAAATGTGTAGGCCACCACTACCATTAAAGGCTGAGAACTGGAGTGGGAGAATCTATGGGCTTACATATGTTGTTGGAATGCAGCTCCCATGATCCTTCACCATGCAGCAGACATAGACTGATGGGAATTGGAGTCCAACATCTCTAAAGCTCCTTTAGAATGCAAAGCTGCTCTTCTCCAACAAGGTGCACTCCTGATGTTCTGAATAATGATACAGCCAAATTATTTTGTGTACATATTGCTATGTAATCAAGAATGTTGGGAGTTGTAGTCAAAACATCTAGAACAACTCTGTTTGTGAAAAGCTACCCTAAAAACCCATCCATAGCTTTCAGAAAAGTTGAAACAATCCCAAAACTAACAGGAGACCATTTTGTCAATGTGAAGTCAAGTTGAGCAGGCGGTGCAATGGAGTTTTGTTTTGGTGAAGGTCAGCAAAAGAAAAATAGTCCAGAGGCCAGTGATTATAGGAATATAAGGAACAAATTGCAGCAGTTGAAATGCAAGAAAAACAACCATGTATTTTAGACATTTCACTTTCATAATGTGCCTCTTGCAGCCCAACCAAAGTGCACATTTCTTTTTGGGATGAAGAATACATGCAATTTGAACTGTAAACGATAATTCTGATGTTTCCTGGAATACATCATCTCTTTCTCAAAATTATTAGTGTGGTAATAGTCACAGACTGTGCTTACCTATATTATTTTGATTTATTTATTATAATCCTGTTGTTGGCATTCAGCTTTGATAATATAGTTTCTCTTCTGTGACACCCACCTACTCAGGCCAATTCATATATCAGAAGAAATAGTTCCCTGCGTGCAGAATCTACTAAATTAGTGTTCAAGGAGCTACAGAACTACAGCAATTTTTATCCTCCTTGAATATTGTCAGAATCTGGCCCTGACAATTGGCATGAAAGAATTGAGACTGCAGTCTTGGATCCAATGCACAGGTTTAATGAATCAGCCTAACTCTCTCTCTCTGTGTCTCTCTCTCCCTGCAGCATCAAGCAGGGAATCTATTCTTACTGAGCCACCAAAGAAGGGGAAGTTACATCTCATCAGAAGAATGGGAGTGGTTACATTGGAAGGGAGGGACACACCTCTATACAGCTAATCATTAGAAAACACACTTGTTTAACAGCCTTTCTGTCTTAGAATATATCTTGCAAGCTTAGAATTGTTCATTAGTTACAAATTCAGCTAGACTGCTTATCATATTGTACACAGCTAATTGCATTGCAAATAAGCCTCTTGTGGTCTGGACACATCCTGTTATAGCTAGTTTACATCCTGCCTTAACTATTTATATTACACAGACAGATACAGGGCCCCAAGTGCATATATCCAACACACAGTGAATTCTATTTTATATCACACAGTAAAACAGCATTAGCAGAATTTCTAAATCTATCACACAGGCACAGATAAGATCAAATGAATTTCTACAGAATATATGTTGCCAAGTTCTGTTGAAGATTATAAACCTTGGCAAGTTATCACAATTTTTAGTCAACTATATGATGCATGATCACTTTTATTAAAAGCTAATCAATGTCATTAACCTTTGCATTCATTTTCAGTTCTAATAACTATTAACGTATACATATGTGCCTGTAATTTAATCAATTAAGTTGGAATGGATAATAGATTCTTCACCTGTCTGTAGCCCTGACTTCATTTCATTGACTGAATCTGTACTAAACTGTATCACTAAAGCTACCAAGAGACAATTCATCTGGAGATAGTCAAACCTTGCATAAAGAGCATCTCTCTTAAAGAGTAACTCGCTTAAAGAGCAAAATTTTCTCTGAATGTTCGCTTCGCTTAACAAATACAACCAACCAAAAACTCGCTTAACAAATAAATTGGGTTTTGTAATCCCCCCCCCCATTGGTCACTTACAATGGTGTTTTGCTTAAAGAGCAAACTTGCTTAAAGAGCAATCCTGTGGAACACATTATGCTCTTTAAGCGAGGTACAACTGTATATTAAATTCTTAAATACAATCAGCACCATCAATTAATACATGTACCATCCCACTCCACAAGTGTATGGTTGCATGTCCTATATTAAATTTGAAAAGACCAAATTCTCTTGCCTAGCTATGCTGATGTAATGGCATAGCCATTAGAGGCAAATTACGAAATATAACATGACGATTACCAAATGTTAAGAATTTGCCGTATATAGAAAATCTGTTGCATATACACTGCATGATTCAGAGTGCATTTTATGTATACAGTGATTCCTTAACTTAGGATAATATACCTCCAAAATTTACTCCATGTAATAGTACAAAAAAAATGCCTGATACAAATAAATAAAAATAAAGCCAAATCTCGCATAAAGAGTGCCTCGCTTAAAGAGTAACTTGCTTAAAGAGCAGAAATTTCTCCGAATATTTCCTTCGCTTAACAAATAAAAACAACCAAAAACTCGCTTAGCAAATAAATCAGGGTTCACAATCCTCCCCCACCAGAAGTCACAATTGGTCACTTACAATGGTGTTTCAATTAAACACACTTAAAGAGCAATCCTGTGGAACACATAATGCACTTTAAGTGAGGTACAACTGTAGATTTTTTTTGTACCTATAATTCTAGTGTGGCAAGAAAATTGGTTCTAACTAACTCAATGCAGAAGAAGTTTGTTTCAAAAATCCAAAAATAAGAATTTGTTGTTGTTCGGTCACACAGTCGATTCCGACCCTTTGTGACCCTATGGACCACTGTCCGCCAGGCACTCCTGTCCTCCACCATCCTCCTCAACTCGCTCAACTCTGTGCCCATTGTGTCTATAATACCATCTAGCCATCTCATTTTTGGCCGCCCCCTTCTTCTTTTGCCCTCAACCTTTCCAAGCATCAAGGCTTTCTCAAGTGAGTCTTCTCTTCTCATTTGATGTCCAAAGCTTCATCTTTAGTATTTGCCCTTCTAAGGAGCAATGTGATGTCTCTGCTTTTCACTATGCTCCCCAGGTTTCTCATAGCTTATCTCCCAAGAATCAATCACCTTTTTATTTCATGGCTGCAATCACCATCTGCAGTGAGCTTTGATCCTAGGAAAGTAAAATCTGTCACTGCTTCTACTTCTTCCCCATCTATTTTCCAGGGACTGATAGGGCCTGTTGCCACTTTCTTGGTTTTCTTTATATTGAGTCTCAAGCCAGCTTTTTCACTTTCTTCTTTCAACCTAATCAGGAGCTTTATTAAGTCCTCCTCACTTTCTGCCATTAGGGTGGTTGCATATCTCAAATTATTGATGTTTCTCCCAGCAATTTTGATCCCAAATTGTGATTCCTTCATCCCTGCATTGCACATTATGTGCTCTGTGTATAAGTTGAATAAGCAGGGTGACAAAATGCAGCCTTGTCTTACTCCTTTTCCTATTCCAAACCACTCTGTCCTTCCGTATTCTGTCCTAACTGTTGCTTCTTGATTCATGTACAGGTTTCTCATGAGGCATATAAGGTGTTATGGTATTCCCATCTCTTCAATTACTTGTCACATTTTGTTGTGGTCCACACAGTCAAAGGCCTTAGTGTAGCCAATGAAACAGAAGTAGACTTGTTTCTGATATTCCTTTGTTTTTTCCATGATCCAACGTATGTTGGCAATGTGGTCTCTAGTTCCCCTGCCTCTTCTGAAACCCGCCTGCACTTCTGGTAATTCTCTCTCCACATGCTGCTGCAGTCTATCCTGTATTATCTTGAGCATCACCTTGCTAGCGTGTGGGATGAGTGCAATTTTTTGATAACTGGAACATTCTTTGGCATTACCCTTTTTGGGGATTGGAACGTATACTGATCTTTTCCAATCCTGTGGCCATTGTTTTGTTTTCCAAATCTGCTGGCATATAGAATGTAATAATTTGATTCCATCATCTTTTAAGGCTTTGAAAAGTTCAACTTGGATACCATCATCTCCACTGGCTTTGTTGTTTGCAGTGCTTTTTAGGGCCTTTCTGACTTCACTCTCTAGGATGTCTGGCTCAAGTTCAATTTCCTCATCATTGAAATTATCAGGGGTGTTGAGGTTCTTTTTGTAGAGTTCCTCTGTGTACTCTTTCCATCTTTTCTTAATCTATTTAATCCTGATAAAAATATGTCATACTTAAATTCTGATAAAACTACACATTTACTGTTTATAGTCCACTATAAGTCTATCTGAATATAAGTCGAGATACCTAATTTGGACCTCCAAAACTAGAAAAATAGATTTACTCAAGTATGTCAGGGGTGAAAAACACAGCAGCTGCTAGTGAGTTTCAATAATTAAAATAGGAGAAAATGCTGTAAAATTAATTAGACATTTGTGTGGGTATGTTTTTGAGTGTTTACATTGACCCGAGTATAAGTCGAGTCACATTTTTGGACCTCATTTTGGGGCTAAAAACCCGACTTATACTTGAGTATATATGGTATTCACAATGTTGTTTTTAACCCATATATCAGAGCTGTTTTTACTAAAGAAAACATTTGTATATTCTTTTTGAGAACAATTTGCTCAAATGCCAATTCTTTTTTATTTGAAAAAAGCTTCATCTCTGTGGTAGTTAGGAAGGGTGTTTCAGGGTTGGTATAGTAGCCACAAAAATAAAAGAACATGGAGCAATGGTATGGTAAGAAGCCCTGAGGCCACTCATTGCATTCTTTTGGGCAACTGCAAGCTACAGTGGGATATTTATTTGAGGAAGAAGAGCTGGAATCTAGAAGAGTTGTTTTGGTTTTCTTGTAAGAGGGAACAGATTCATTCCTGGCAAGAATAACTCCTTAGCCAAAGCTTACTCATCTGTTGCTTTGGTTAAAGTCACATCTACTTAATGATGCTCAGATGGCCTCTTGAGTTACACAAGTGGCATGAAATAAAAGATCAGCAGCTCAACCATACGTTCACAAATGGCAGTTATGCTACCTTGGTGAACATGTGCCTGGGCTTGTTAGTCAATCACCTGGGTGTAATCTGCTATTACTCTAATAGCTTGCCCACAGACAACAAGAACTTTGCTGCTGTTAAGAGGCCACTGTGTGTGCTTTTTTGTAATGTCAAGGCCTGAGTTTATGGACTTGAAATAACCCAATTGAGTCCCTGTTCCTTAGGTTGTGCACTGATTTATTTGGTAATTGTTGTTAGCTATTGGCAATATGCTGAATTTTGTCTGTAACACCCACTCTACCTGATGAGCTGTGGGTTGCGTGTCCTCCAGCGTTTGACACAGGTAAATAAATAACACATGTTTTATGCTAGGTCTGCAATGGTTTTGGTAAACCTGGTAGGAGGGATATTATCTCAAACTCAGTAAAAAGAAAAGTGGGCGGCAAAGGCTTGGGAGAATTTAAGGGCCTGTTCTTGAATGCATTCAAGATTAAATCTCAAAAGAGGCTGTATTTTAAGAGAATGCTGTATGCTGCTGTTACAGTTCTGCCTTGTAATAATAATACAGTTAACAATGGGTTCAGTATGTTGCATGCAATATATAATTCTAAAAGAGATTTTTGCCTATGGCTTTCTTTCTTTCCCTCTTTCTTTCTTTCTTTCTTTCTTTCTTTCTTTCTTTCTTTCTTTCTTTCTTTCTTTCTTTCTTTCTTTCTTTAATAAATAAATAAACTAGCAAAGGACTCCAGGCAGCTAAACTTGTTAAAATATTACAATTATAAAAAATAAAATATACAGTATTACAAAGTGAAACTAGAGGGCGGAAATTAAACATCTTAAAAACAAATTTAAAGGACAAAAAGTACAGTCCTCCAAATTAAACCCCCTTTCTTAGCAGCGAGTTATGTACCAGAAACCTGTCTAAAAGCTCAATCCATAATAGGCCTACCTATAAGTTGAATAGACCCTTCTTCTGGTAGTTAGTTGACATAAAAGGTGTACATTCATTGGTAATAAATGAAAAAGGACATGGAAGGAATTGCCCCCTTCTCATTAGGCCTGCCAGCCTACCAAATGTTTACTCTGGAAACAGCCTTTGAGGACTGCAAGCCTCTTGGCTAAAGTGCTGTATTCCCAAGCAGTGTATAAAAGTAAAATCTCCTGATGAGGTTTCTAAAAGAAGCGCTCAAGGGGGGAGGGGACACTGGGGCACTGCAAAATAGCAATTAGCAATAGCAATTACATTTATATACCACCCTAATGGCAGAAAGTGAGGAGGACTTAAAGAAGCTCCTGATTAGGTTGAAAGAAGAAAGTGAAAAAGCTGGCTTGAGACTTAATATCAAGAAAACAAAGATCATGGCAACAGGCCCTATCAGTCCCTGGAAAATAGATGGGGAAGAAGTAGAAGCAGTGACAGATTTTACTTTCTTAGGATAAAAGCTCACTGCAGATGGTGATTGCAGCCATGAAATAAAAAGGCTACTGATTCTTGGGAGGGAAGCGATGAGAAACCTGGGGAACATAGTGAAAAATAGAGGCATCACATTGCAAAAAAAAATTTGTCTAGTCAAAGCAATGGTATTCCTGGTGGCAATGTATGGTTGTGAGAGCTGGACCATTAGGAAAGCTGAGCACAGAAGAATAGATGCCTTTGAGATGTGGTGTTGGAGGAGAGTTTTGAGAGTCTCCTGTACAGCGAGGAGAACAAATAGGTCAATCTTAGAAGAAATCAACCCTGACTGCTCCCTTGAAGATCAAATAGTAAAGATGAAGCTAAAGTACTTTGGACATCAAATGAGAAGAGAGGATTCATTTGAGAAAGCCTTGATGTTGGGAAAGGTGGAGGGCAAAAGAAAAAGGGGGCGGTCAAAAATGAGATGGCTAGATGATATTGTAGAGACAATGGGCACAGAACTGAGTGAGCTGAGGAGGATGGTAGAGGACAGGGATGCCTGGAGGGCAATGGTCCATGGGGTCGCAGAGGGTCGGAATCGACTGTGCGACTGAACAACAAAAAACTGCCCCATAACACTCAGTGTACTCTCTGGGTTGTTCACAAGGTAATTAGTCCTTGGGATAACCATTTAACCAACTTTGGAAGCTGAGTCAACCTTGATTCTATCTGGATAGAACTCACAATGTTTTCGTTGCAGTACAGCAATTTAACCACTGCACCACCAGGGCTCATGAAATGTGAATGGATCATGTCCAGACCAACCCCTGTGTATTGGAAAGCGTATATTAAGCAATCATCTAGACATGCCGTTAGTTTTTATAAAAGTTACAGGAATTATGGGTTTGAGCCTTTACTAGATTCAGTGTTACTCAACAAGTTTTCCATAATAAATTAATAAACAGTTTGCTCTTGACTGCTTAATATTTTTATTTGATACTCACACACATATACTAGCATTTGAACGGTATGCTTTTCCATTCCTAACCAATTCTTCACTTTTTTCTTCCTTTGTTCTAGCAGTTCCATTGTTTGCAATCTCTCTCATTTCCATACAATCAACACATGCATTTTCCCTTGCTTCTTTCATGTCCCTTGTGTTTTTAATTAACATTTCAAAATCTCAGCTTCTTTCCCTGTTTTAAACAATCCAAACTCATCTGCATTTCAATAGCATACCTCTAAAATTGTACCGGTTTCGTATTTAACATCAATTAACATTTTTATTTCTCTGCTTGGAAATGGCCTAACCTCCTTGAAAAAGTTTAATCACAATCTTTTCATTCATTTGACACTTAAAATATTTAAACAAAGGGTATTATAGGTGAAAGAAATTAAAGTCAAATAGCTAGTGTGAGTTAAGGAGTAATAAATATATTATGTTAAATCACAGCAGTATTATTTATAATGACATAAACCAGCTTTAGTTCATCCTTCCTTTAGAGAGAACCTCTGTGATTCTCAATATTTATTTTAGTTTGCATAATATTTAAGACTATACATTTTGGAACCAAAGCATTATTAAGTAAAGCTGTTGCTGTTGTTTTTAATCATAATAGAAATCTACTTCTAAACATATTTCATGTCACCTGCTTCACAAGAAGGCAGCAGTCAAAAAGGCAAATAAATTAGTATTGAAGCTTGCTGGTTTTATCTGTCTGTGTTGGTTGCAATGAGTGGATTCTTGATAGTCAGGATAACACTGACTATCACACTGAAAACAGTGTCAGCAGGAATTTTGAACCTCCCTATGTTTTCCTTGGTCTGGTCAGTCATGGAACTCTGTTAAATCACGATATCTGCTTTTTGTGTGACCAAGATGATGAAGTAAACAAAAGTTGCATGGCTAGCTTCAGTTGTGGATTTTCTACTTTGCAAGGATATGAACTAGAAGATATTATTTTATGCTCTACATTATTACAACTAAGCTGTTGTTTCATTTAAGAAAGTTAGTAACTTTCAATACATTCCTAACCAGCAATAAATGTTCCCACCCATGATTCTTGTGGGCACATACACATGAAATTTGTAAGGGGGATTTTTTCTTTACCAGTTAGAAATGAACTGAAAGTTATGAAATTTCTTACATTAAGCAATAGGTTTTTAGCCTGTTCTGTGTTTCAGTTTTATAGCTGAAGCAAATTTTCATTCTGGAGAAGATAATGACTCCTTTCTTCTTTCCCTCCTTTCCTCCCGTTTGGTATCATTTTTCCTCTAGATCTCAGTGTGAATTATTACTGAAATGTTTAATAATAGTGCACAGATATTATTGAAAGGATCCTTAGCCAATTGTACTGTGTGATTATATTCATTTTGAGTTGTAATTATCTGGCAATATGGTTGTTTCATGTTATATAATTTTTCTGAATGTTTAGATTTAAGGTTTGAGTCATACAGCTCTTGCCAGATGTAAAGCCTACCTGATCTGGAATTAAAAAAGATTCAATTTTAGTGGCTAGAAAAAGTATTTAATATCATTTGTTCACATGGTTTCCATAAGTAGCTTAGTAGGGAAATGGGCCCATAGCTTAATGGACCTGGTTGTTTTTAAATTTGGTTTCAGTATAGTGATTACTTTTCTCTTTCACCATATTTAAGTATTTTTTGTTTGTTAGTCCACCAGTTAGTAAAGAACTGAAGGACCCATTTTTGCATCTTTTCCCAAAAAATGATTAATATGTTTGATCTGAATATCATCAAGTCCTGCCACTTGGTCATTCTTACCTCTTCTTTTCACTTCCTCTTATTTCATCAATATGAAGGCAGCAGAAAGTTTGTTGCATTCACTCTTAGTATCTATCTGTTGTATTGTTATTATCTTCCATTCCAGGAGCAGTTGATATGCTCTTAGGTTTAGATTTCCTCATTCTTTGTTTGCTCAGTCTTTTCAGTAGTTTCTGAGCTTTCTGGCTATCTCCTCCCATATCTAGCTTAATCACAATACAGTAATACCTCAGATAACATTAGTATCGAATAACACTAAAATCGCATAACATTAAGCAATCTGGGGGGGAAGAATTGCATCGGATAACATTAAGATCCTATGGGATGCATCGGATAACAACCGCTAAAGCCTGTGTGGTTACAATGTATCTCTATGGATCCCATAGGATTTTAACATGCATCGGATAACACTAAAAATCGGATAACACCAAGACTTGTGGAACCAGGTTTTAGTGTTATCTGAGGTTTTACTGTATCAGTCTCCCACAAGAGTGCATTCTGGTGCCATTCTTTTTTACCATTTATACAAATCAACTGGCGCTTCCATGCATTTATGACCATACAATTTATGCCTCGCCACATTTATAAGGAAGAGCTAGTAAATGGCTAAGATAATACTACTGAAGTAGCCTGCTTCTTTTAAAAAAATATTCTATCTCCCAGATGGGCAGTATATAAATGCAATAAACAAGTACACATTTTATTTTGTTCTGAATTTTATCTATATTTAATATATGGTCAGTATATGAAGACTTAGAACACCTCATAGAACAGACACCAAGAAATGATGTACACATTATCATAGGAGACTGGAATGCCAAAGTAGGAAATAAAAAAGTAAATGGAATAACAGGCAAGTTTGGTCTTGGAACACAGAATGAAGCAGGCCAAAGACTGATAGAGTTCTGCCAAGATAATGCACTGGTGATAGCAAGCACTCTCTTCCAGCAACACAAGAGGAGACTTTACACATGGACATCACCAGATGGCCAACATCGAAACCAGATTGATTACATACTCTGCAGTCAATGATGGAGAACTTCCATACAGTCAGCAAAAACAAGACCAGGAGCAGATTGTGGCTCAGATCACAACCTACTGATTGCAAAATTCAGGCTTCGACTAAAGAAAATAGGAAAAACAATTAGGCCAGACAGATATGACCTAGACAACATTCCTTGGGAATACACAGTGGAGGTGTGGAACAGATTTAATGGCTTGGACCAGATAGACAGAGTGCCAAAAGAATTATGGACAGAGATGCGGGACATCATGCAGGAGGCAGCAAGGAAAACCATACCAAAAGAAAAGAAGCGTAAGAAAGCGAAGTGGTTGTCCGATGAGGCTCTTAAAATAGCAGAGGACAGAAGGAATGCAAAATGCCAAGGAGAAAGGAAAAAATACAGTCACTTGAATACAGAATTTCAAAGAAAAGCAAGGAGAGATAAGGAAACCTACCTGAATGAACAGTGCAAAGAACTAGAGGAAAACAATATCAGGAGTAGGACTAGAGATCTTTTCAAAAAAATTGGGAAAATCAAGGGAACATTTAAAGCAAAAAATGACCATGATAAAGGACAAAGATGGCAAGGAGTTAGCAGATGCAGAAGAGATTAAGAAAAGATGGAAAGAGTACACAGAGGAACTCTACAAAAAGGACCTCAACACCCCTGATAATCACAATGATGAGAACATTGAACATGAGCCAGACATCCTAGAGAGTGAAGTCAGAAAGGCCCTAAAAAAACACTGCAAACAACAAAGCCAGTGGAGTTAATGGTATCCAAGTTGAACTTTTCAAAGCCCTGCAAGATGATGGGATCAAATTATTGCATTTTATATGCCAGCAGATCTGGAAAACACAACAATGGCCACAGGATTGGAAAAGATCTTTATACGTTCCACTCCCCAAAAAGGATAATGCCAAAGAATGTTCAAATTATCAAACAATTGCGCTCATCCCTCACGCTAGCAAGGTGATGCTCAAGATAATACAGGATAGACTGCAACAGTATGTGGAGAGAGAATTACGAGAAGTGCAGGCGGGTTTCAGAAGAGGCAGGGAGACTAGAGACCACATCGCCAACATAAGATGGATCATGGAAAAAACAAAGGAATATCAGAAACAAGTCTACTTCTGTTTCATTGATTACACTAAGGCTTTTGACTGTGTCGACCACAACAAAATGTGGCAAGTAATTAAAGAAATGGGAATACCGGAACACCTTATAGGCCTCATGAGAAATCTGTACATGAATCAAGAGGCAACTGTTAGGATAGAAAATGGAATGATGGAGTGGTTTAGAATAGGAAAAGGAGTAAGACAAGGCTGCATTTTGTCACCCTGCTTATTCAACTTATACACAGAACACATAATGCGCAATGCAGGGATGGTGGAATCACAATTTGGGATCAAAATTGCTGGAAGAAACATCAACAATTTGAGATATGCAGATGATACTACCCTAATGGCAGAAAGTGAGGAGGACTTAAAGAAGCTCCTGATTAGGTTGAAAGAAGAAAGTGAAAAAGCTGGCTTGAGACTCAATATCAAGAAAACCAAGAAAGTGGCAACAGACCCTCTCAGTCCCTGGAAAATAGATGGGGAAGAAGTAGAAGCAGTGACAGATTTTACTTTCCTAGGATCAAAGCTCACTGCAGATGGTGATTGCAGCCATGAAATAAAAAGGTGACTGATTCTTGGGAGGCAAGCAATGAGAAACCTGGGGAGCATAGTGAAAAGTAGAGACATCACATTGCAAACAAAAATTCGCATAGTCAAAGCAATGGTTTTCCCTGTGGCAATGTATGGTTGTGAGAGCTGGACCATTAGGAAAGCTGAGCGCAGAAGAATAGACGCCTTTGAGATGTGGTGCTGGAGGAGAGTTTTGAGAGTCCCCTGGACAGCGAGGAGAACAAATAGGTCAATCTTAGAAGAAATCAACCCTGACTGCTCCTTAGAAGGTCAAATAATAAAGATGAAGCTAAAGTACTTTGGACATCAAATGAGAACAGAGGATTCACTTGAGAAAGCCTTGATGCTTGGAAGGGTCGAGGGCAAAAGAAGAAGGGGATGGCCCAAGATGAGATGGCTAGATGTTATTGTAGAGACAATGGGCACAGAGCTGAGCAAGTTGAGGGGGATGGTGGAGGACAGGAGTGCCTGGCGGACAGTGGTCCATGGGGACGCAGAGGGTCGGAATCAACTGTGCGACTGAACAACAAAAAACAGTAATTTAAATTGTGGAATGCTGTGATACAAAGAAAGAAAAATAAGCACGAAGCAAATTTTGTTACATTGTGAGTTTTGTTATGATTATTTTCAGGGTTCTTCTCTTTTAGGTGCTGTATCCATTCTGGATATTCTCTATCATCATGGTGATAGTCATCCTGTTCTTAACTCCTTGGAACAGTTGTTCCAAGGACATGCCACACCAGTCTATCAGGTTCTTCAGTCATGAGATCCATCTACATCCAGGGCCTCTCTTCCCAGGGAACTTTCCTTGCAGAGCAAGTTGGAGTATTCTAAAATTTATGTTGTTCCTCATGATACAGTGATACCTCGGATAATGTTTACATCGGATAACATTTGCATCGGATAACGTTGGGGAATTTGAGACAAACGTTTGCATTGGATAATGTTACGTTATGTTAAAGTTTTCTGATGCATCAGATAACAACGATATCTGATACAAGTGTTTGCATCAAATTCCCTGAGGCATGGCTGTGACTCACCAGTTTGTCTTGGGAGAAAGGAAGGGGGCTCTGCATGATGGTAAATGTTGTCATCTGTTTGGGGATTTTAATGTTATCTGATGAATGCATCGGATAAAGCTAAAAATCGGATAACGTTAAGACTTGTGGAACCAAGTCTTAACGTTATCTGAGGTATTACTGTATGGCTAACGTATTGAAGCTTTTTTTGCTTAATGGTTTTAAAGAATTCTTGTTTTTTATCCATCCGGTGCAATACTTTTACATTAGTCACATAGTCAACCCATGATATCCTTAGCAGCTGTCTGTAGATCCACATTTTGAAGGCTTCGGTTCTCTTTTCAGATGCTTTAGTCAATGTCCAAGCTTCGACTTCATACAGCAACACTTGGAATACATAACATCTCACTATTCTGATATTTGTAGTGTGAGTTAGATCTCTACTGCATAACGAATGGTGCTATACTTTATGCTATTCCTCATGATATGCCCAAGGGTTAGATATGCCCATTTTCAGGGTTAGAAGAAGTTATTTTCTTGTTCATCTGTTCCCACTTTATTTTGCAAAGTATAGTTGCCATGGCAGCAGATTTTATAGAAAATTCAGGATATTTCTTTTCCCCTGCATTCTTTTCATTTTCTCACTCTGTGTACATACTTACAGTAGCAGTATGTTTTTGTGCATTAAACTGATTCAATATTTGTCCCACTGGGGGAGGGTGTAACCAGTACTGGGATGTCAAATTTTTTACTACCCCACCGTGACATCATCACAGTGTGGATGGAGCTAACATCATGATGTCATGATGTCATGGGCGGGGCTAAAGGAAAAAATAATAAAATAAAATAAAAATAAGCACACACACACCCCTCAACCCACCCTTTTTAGAAACTGTGGTAGTACATCAATATAGGTAAAGGTATTAAATACACATTAAAATACATACAGACACACCACATCCAAAGGTGAGTCACTTACCCTGAGGAGCCAGCTATAGGGAGCTTCAGGCTAGCAGCTTCTCTTCCTCCTCCCCACTTGGGAGGACAGCAAGGAGGCTGTGCATACGCACCAAGCACTGTAGGCATGCATGCACACCAAGTGCTTGGCATGCATGCACAGTGGGGGAACCAGTGAAAAGGTAAGCCCCAAAGTTGGTTCCTCCCAAAAGCTGCTACCGAATCTCCGGGACACTGGGAAAAGTTACTACCGGTTCTGGCAAACTGGTGAGATCCTGTTGCATCCCATCACTGGGTGTAACCCAAGTGGATATGACACTGTTCATGGGTGCTGTTAATTCACCATGTTGATAAACATGGAATAAGAGCCATTAAATGCAAGCACAATTTAAAAGAGACTGGAGGAAAATCAGTGAATTTTAGTTAAAGTACTCCACAATAATGAGATAAAAAGTTTGATGAAGGATAATATGGATTAAAGTAACAAATGAAATTTTAACATGAATTATTAGCTATAGCTCATAAACAACCTACATGTTGCCCTAAGCTTCCACCAGCCCTCTACATAAAGCTCACTATGTTCCCAGTGGTTTAGCAGGCGTTGGCCTAAAGATTGACTAAGAAAGACAAACAATTATCTTTTTCCTAGAACCGGTTCTTGATGATTAAGGGCAATGTGCAGGCAAATTGATCCTGGTATGTGGGAGCACTTTGAGGGATTTTTTTTTTTAAAAAAAGAACTAAGTAAAGCAATCAAAAATCACTCAATGTGGCTATAAAAATGGGAAATGGAGGGGAAAGGTACAATAATTCTACTTCAGTATCTAAATATGATGGGCTATAGAGTGCAGACTTTTAAAAGCGAAGGACACAAAGCCTCCTGGCTGGCAAGGCAACCATATCTATTGTGTTTCATCTGCCAATTATATGGTTTAAAAATACCTTGAGTACTTCTTGAAGAAATTTTCAAATTTTAGAAAGTTCTTATTCATGTTGTGGAGAGGGGGAAGAGAACCAGATAAAATACATATCTGTCTCTAATGGAAGCCATGACAGCGCCATTGCTCCACACACACACCAGGAATAATATGTACCAATGTTACTTCGTTCAGAAATAAACTATTGGTCCATGCTGCCATGTTTATATGGCAATAGCTTGCATTTATAATCTCCCATGAAGTGTAAATTCACTAATGAGTTGTTTTAATGCCAGACTATACACAGATATTTGCATTTCATTTCTCCTTGCTTTTTCATTTCTCCTAAAAGTACAGTTGCAGAGGTCTCAACCTAAATCTGAACTGCCTTTCATTAAACTAACTTTCTATGTATTATTGTTCCCCATTTGCTTTACACCAGTGGTTCCCAACAGGGGGTACACACAGCCCACAAGTAGACTCCAATTCCCAGAAACCTAAGTCAGTACATTGGCTGATCAGTGCTTTGGGGAAATGACTTAGGCTTCTGGGAATTGAAGTCCACAAACCAGCATTTGGGAAACACTGCTTTACACTATTCACTCACCTATTTTCCCACTTCATAATATTAACAGCTCTGCAAGATTGAGATGCCAGTTTATAGGGTTTGTACAGCTTGCAGCTCTGACATCAAACAATTTGTCTTGTGTGGAGTGATTGTATTGTATTTGTATTGTTACTTCAGACAGCTCCCAGCAAACACAACATTTTGCTAGGTACTAATATAAGGCCAGTGTAGTGTGGTGTAGTGGATAGAGTGATGGAGGCCTCATGAAGCCTGGGTTTGAATCTCTGCTCACGACTGGCTTTCAAGCAAGGGAGACCTTTACTTTATTTACTATTGTTATTTTCTTATCCCTCTTTCCTACTCACATGGTACTTTGTATATATCATACATTTGTTTACTTCAGCATAGAATCCTTTGAGCTGAGGGGGCTGAATTTTCTAACCTGGTGAGGAATTGAACCTAGATGGGTAAAAGTCCACTGTAGTACACTGGCTCTTTCAAAAGGCTACTCAAAAGAGATAGAACTGAACAACTGAAAGGCTTGTATGTTTAGGATTAAATTTTCTTGATTTATCTGGCAGGCTGCTATTGTAATCTCCAGGCTGTGCTGCATAATCTCAGAGCTGTTCTAATCTTAATCACTGATTTTCTCCATCTGCTTCAGAAGACCTAAACTCTGCTGAGTAGGGAGCGGGGAGAGCTGGGAAAGAAGAAATGAGCAAAGCAGAAGTGAATTGGATTTAAGTATTTGCAACCTTTTCTGTTGCGGCATATCAGATTCATTTTTTCTCCTCCAGTTCCTGCATTGTGCTACATTTAATTTCACATTGGATATTCTTTCTTCATTATATAGCCTTGGTAATAACATAAAATTACATTTTTAATTCCCAGTGATACCTTAATCTAACATTGCATTTACCTCTCTTTTTAACTAATCTTCTGCCCTCCTGAGCAGACTTGATTAAAATTGTTGCATTTATTAAAAAAAGAAATGGCCCAAAAGAGATCAAGTTGAATATTGCTAGGACTAGACAGCTCTTATTAAGGTTGGCTCAGTACGTAGAACGGTCTATAAGAACATCCTCTTGCATGGCTTGCCTGCAGGAAACACCAATGGGCACAGAGGCTGGTGTGTTGTGATAAACTTAATGGGTAATTGCAAGCATCCTATTAAGATCCTGTTTGGTTTATGCCAGGGGTTCTACATTATGGTTTATGCCAAGGGTTCCAAAGATGTATCAGGTATGGAGATCCAATTCACTTTGGAAATAAAATTTACCAGAATGTCTGAGGAGCCCCAGTGCAGATTGACTATTATGGTATATTTTAAAGCTACAAAACACCTTTACTGTATATGTCTGATTCTTGCAACTGCATACTACTACTAATGCAGATTTAATTATAGTACTGTCCTGTCAAGTGCACTCTGATGTATAGCAATCCTTTCCAGGAGTTTCTTGGGAAACTCAAAAGTAGTTCCCATCTTCTGGGGGCATTCCCTGGACTGGGCAACTTACCCAAGGCCACAAGAACTGGCTCTTCTCTTGGGAGGCCCAGTTGGGAGTCAAACTATGCAGATCTGGCTCTACAGCCAAATAATAAAACCAATTAATGTCCTTCCAAGCAAAATAATAATAATGAAATTGTGGCTTGAGTCAACAGAGGTACAAAGACTAAGTCATGGGAGGTAACTGTACCATTCTCTTCCTCTTTGTCCCCACCCATAGTTCTTTGTCCAGTTCTGGGTACCAGGATTTCAAAAGAATATTGACAAGCTGAAATGCATCCAAAAGTGAATGACAGAGATGGTAAAGTTTGAAGAAATATTTGAAGGAATTGACATGTGAAACATGGATTAACCAGATAATAATAAATTCATGTCAGAAATTATTCTGGGTTGAAAGGATTTTTTCTGGAGGAACTCTGTTCAGGGGATGCCTGAATGAGGCTCCTTTCATGTCCCCAAGATCTTTCCCCACCAAGGTGGTTCCTATTGATCTACTTGCAATTTCTTGCTTCTGATCTGCTAGGTTGGCAGGAGCTAGGACAGAGATGGGTGATTAATCCATCATGCAGCACCCAGGTCTTGAACTGCCAGCTTGGTGGCCTTCCAGCTAACAAAGTGAGCTTCGTAAACACTGAGCCACCGCAGCCCCTAAGTAATCAAGTATCCAGAAAAGAGGCCGTATCCATATTCAGTAAAGAGGAGGTAGGATAGAGATCCTCAAATATCTGAAAGTCTGTCACGTAGAGGATAGACCTATCTTAATTTTACTCCTCAAGAGAGCAGCATCCAGATCATCAGTTTCTAATTGCAAGAAAGAAAATGCAAAGTAATTATTGAAATAAACTTCATAGAAGTAAAAGCTATTCACCAATGAAACAGACTCCCATAGTAGTTGATCCTTCTTTGCTGGAGCTTTCTTTATGAAAGCTAGATAGTCATCTCTCAGAAATGCATTAGCTGCAGATTTTCTATCAGCAGGAGGTTTAACTAGATCAGGTTCATCTTGTCATGCCTGACAAACACCCATGAGAATGTCTGCAGACAAAGGCAGTGTTGGCTCTTTGGCTAAACTCTAGTTAAATCAAATAATATAGATTCTAACTACTCTAGATCAGTGTTTCCCAACCTTTGGCTTTTGGACTTCAGTTCCCAGAAGCCTAAGTCAGTTCCCCAAAGCACTGATCATCCAATGTACTGATGTAGGTTTCTAGAAATTGAAGTCCAAACCTAAAGATTGGGAAGCAGTGCTCTAGATGGTGTTGTGGAGGATGTCAAAAAGCTCAGAAAGAGCCTCCTTGAACATTGTGGTATTTTTGAACCCCAATCGGGCATACCTTGGTGACTGCAAGCTTGTGTTGATGGCTAATCTTTCTCCCACTGGGTTAGACAAAAGGAACTGCAGAATGAACCTACCAAAATGTACCTTCATTTTGGAAGTTTCACATCTGGCCTAGACACAGAAGCAGCAGCATGTATTTTCATTTGTGACGGGAGTATAAAATACAGTAATTCCTTGCATAACATTAAAGCTTGGTTCCACAATGCTTAATGTTGTGCAGTTTTTAACGTTGTGCAATACTGTACATGTACTGCTGGTCTGCAGCAGCAGCTGCTCCCACTTCCCAATGGCTGGATGGGCCAGGGAAGGAGTCCAGCGGGGGCATTGGCAGTGGTGATTTTGAGGCAGTCAATGCCACTGCTGATGGACTCCCTCCCCAGACCATCCAGACGGTGGGAAGTGGGAGCAGCTGCATTGGTGGCATTGACGACCTCAAAATGGATGGGCAGGGGAAGGAGTCCTTCAGCAGCAGAGGCTGCAGCAGCAGGGGCTGCAGCAGCAGCTGCTCCCACTTCCCACTGGCTGGATGGGCTGGGGAGGGAGTCCAGCGGTGGTGGCGGTGGAAGCCTCAAAATCACTGCCACCAACGATGCTGCTGATGGACTCCCTCCCCACCTTGTCTGGCCAGTGGGAAGTGGGAGCAGATGTGGCAGCAGCATTCGTGGCCTCAAAATTAGTGCTGCCAATGCCGTTGGACTCCTTCCCCAACCCATCCACCAGTGTGGGCTGGTGATGGAGTCCAGCAGCAGCAGGGTCCACAGCTGATGCTGTTCCCACTTCCCACCGGTTGGATGGGCCAGGGAGGAAGTCCATTCATGATGGTTTTGGCAGCCTCAAAATCACTGCTGCCAATGCCACTGCCAATGAACTTCCTCTCCGGCCCATCTGGCCAGTGGGAAGTGGGAGCAGCTGTGGCATTGGCAGCCTCAAAATCACTGCCACCAATGTCGCTACCGATGGACTCCTTCCCCAGCATGCCCATCCAGATGGGCTGGGGAAGGAGTCTATCAGCAGTGAGGTCCACAGCAGCAGCTGCTCCCACTTCCCACCAGCCAGATGGCCTGAGGAGGAAGTCCATCAGCGGTGGCGTTAGTGGCTTCAAAATTGCTGCCACCAATGCTGCCACCACCGGACTGCCTCCCTGGACTGTCTGGCCAGTGGGAAGTGGGAGCAACTGCTGCAGCAACGTTGGTGGCCTCGAAATCACTGCCGCCAACATCGCCGCCAATGGACTCCTTCCCCAGCCTGTCCTTCCAGATGGGCTGAAGAAGGAGTCTGATGGTGGCAGGGTCCACAACAGCAGCTGATCCCACTTCCCACCGGCTGGATGAGCTGGGGACGGAGTCTGTCATTGTCTAGATTGGTGGCCTCAAAATCACCACCACCAATGCCGCTAATGCCGGACTCCCTCCCTGGCCCACCCAGACATAAAGCAATCTGAGGGAAAATGTTATGTATCGCACAACATTAACTTACCATTGTGCGGTGCAAGTTTTTCCTCAGATTTCTTGACATTGTGCGGTTTTAACATTGTGCGGTGCACATGTTATGTGGGGTATTACTGTATATTGAAATGTTAGCAACTGGTGTTTAAGGAAATAAAGGAAATACCAAAGTTAATATAGAGGTATGTCCTAAAACAGTATTTTTATCAATATTTAATAATGAGCAATGGAACTGGAATATTAAGGAACTAATTTTAAATTTATTAACAGCAGCTAGATTATTACAATATAGTCAGATATCTGAATGGTATAAAGAAGTTTGCAATATTGCCATTAAATATAGATTAATATGTAATTTCAAAGCAAAGATGGGGCTGATAATAAGAGGATATTTTAAAGGTATTTGGGGATAAATTATTGATTTTGTTTTAATAAAAAGGAAGGGCTGTGCACCTATTCAAGAGACAATGCAGTTTTGGAAGGGAAATGGGACTATTAATTTAAAATGTTTATATTCCTAAATCAAACACTTTTTGTTTTATTTTTTCTATTATATGTCTCATTAATTGTATTGTTTGTGTTGTTTTATGGTAATGTTTTGGGGACATTTTTTGTTTTGTAGTTGTAGTTCAGAAGAGTTTCTCCTTCCAGATTAAATTGCTAGGACGTTGGAGAGTTCCCCAGCTAGCAATTTGCTCCAATGAAACTCAGAATCTCATTAAGCTGTTATACTGTAGATCACTTGGTGTCCCTAACATGATTTGTAGAGATGAGCTTGCATTTGTGCCAAGATTAGGTAAGAGAAGGTATCTCATTGGAAGGGAGGCAGAAAAATTTAGGGAAATAAAATATGCACAAAAACAGACACACATTTTATAAAAAGATGAACAGTGAAAATATGCCTACATTTTAAAAACATGTACAGGCATATATTAACCAATGAAAATAATACATATATTTAAAATGTATACTAAGATTTCTTTTTCATCACATGAGAAAAATGACATACTGTCTCTCGTACAAAAAGGAAAAAGACACAAGTCTGAGTAGCAATTTCAAATGAAGAGAGATATTTACATCTGCAGCTAGCAGTCTTCTACTGCAGGGTTCCGAGAATGATTGACTATTTGCTGAACAAGTCTCGCTGAAGAAAAGTCAACATGGCTTCTTCGCAGGTCAGCCTTGTTTCAATAACCTTCTATAGGTTTTGAGAATGTAACAAATCCATGGATAGAGGCAAAATGTTAGACATAGTGGAGCCGGAGTTTCAGGGTGCCTTTAATAAAATCCTTCACCAACAGCTTCTGAGTAGTATAGTATAGTAATCTGAGTAATATAGTGTAATAAGAGGATGGGTACTTTTATAAACTGGTAAGTGGTTGAAGGAATAGAAAGGGTAGGAAACATGTGGCCTTCCGGGTGTTGTTTGATGGCACCTTCAATAAACCCTCAAATTTGACAATGCTAATTCAATTTTGTGTCAGATTAATCTGGGTTGGAAGGATTTTTGCAGGGGATGCTAAAATAAGGCTCCTTTCATGTCCCGATTGTGCTGACTGGGACTGATGGTAAGTGTAGTCCATCCATATCTGGACAGTCACACATTCACCATCCTCAAACCAAAAAGTAGCCATAAAAAGGCAGCTTTTTCAGTGGAGGAAAATAAGATGTGTGTTCCTTCACACATTTGCATTGGACCCCTACACAAGGCATAAGCCGAGCATGATGTGTGTTGATTTCTCAGACTGATTTCACTGGAATGCAGCCAGTGACTGGGACAAAAGAAACTCTCTGATACCAGTCTAGTCTGTCTTTCCTGTTGGAATTAATTGAGAAAATTACTGGGGGAGGGGGACTCATGGTTTGTGAGTAAATTCAACATTTTATTAATCTCTCTCCAAGTTGGTGTTTTAAAATGGCACCCATCTTAGATGAAGGCTAAAGCCTTACCCTGTGAAGCAGTCTAGCATACATATTTTAATTTTTATATTGTCTTGTGTTATGGTGACTGGATAGCTTAGTGATTTAGATATCTGGCTGCAGAGGTAGAAATTTGGAGTTTGATTCCCCACAGTGCCTTCTGGGAGAAAAGCCAGCCAATGTAGCCAAGGGCAATCTTCACAGTCCCAGGTTGTTCCCACAAGAAAGAGATGGCAAATGACTTCTGAGTATTTTCTTCTAGAAAATGCTGGAAAGTGTCACCATAATTTGGAATCTATTTGACAGCACACAATTGTTATTATTTATTTCATTTCCGTGTAGTGTTTTGCCTTTACTAAGGAAAGTGGCACTTCTTTTGCTCAATAACTTCCTCTGTGTCATTTCCTCTGAGTGTGAGTCTAGAGTCTTTTGCTCAATGACAACCAAAAGAGAAACTTAAGCACTTCATCTCATCACAATTTAATTAGAAAGTACACCGCTTACTTTTAAACCATTTAGTACAATTACCAGAATTAATACTGGGACAAAGAGTGGCAAGCAGATAAGCAACATAAAAGAGAAACAAAAGAAGAAAAGCAAAGCAGAAATAATGAGATCAGCATTAAAGATACAGATTAGCTTCTTTCTTCTTTTCTTCTTTGCTTTTTGTCCATATTGACTGGGTTTTCTTTTAATCCTTCTGATGTACAGAAAGATATACATTTTGAGTCTGACCATTAACTTACATGAATGTTCAGTTTCTTTGGTAAATGTAATAGTTCAGTGTTCAATTCCAAGAAACCTGATCAGGGCTTTTGGGAATTGAAGTCCAAGAACTCTAGGGGCCCAAAGTTGAGAATCCATGGAGTAGTATATCTGGACTTTAATACTAGACTGTCCTAGAATACAGTGTAAGATGGACCTTATTCTAGATGTGCACAATTGTGCACAAATAACTGTGCAACAGGATTTCAGCCCATGTGAACTTTGTATGCCATTCTCAGATGATGTTTTCAGAAATCCCTCTTTAAATGCAAGACATTCAGAAGACTTTGTTCCTCAGCTACCATCTTTGAACAGTGGAAATATGAAGGAAATTGGTTGTGTGCTTACAGGAGCTTTTCAAAGCAGTTGTAGTAAGTGCTTCCATTCTCCACTCCCCTGTTCAGTGGGACTGGAGGCAGAAGGATTTAAGCTGCCTCTGACTAAGTACTTTTCTCATTGTCCTTTTCAAAATCCCAGAAGTTTTGAAAATACTGGGTCAATTCCCCCATTACTTCAAATCAGAGGAAGATAACTAAATCATGTTTTCTGACTGAACTACTGTATGGAGAAACTCTACATGGTGTTTCTCGGCAACAAGAAAGGTGACACTGCAGTCACAGCCTATAGAACATTAAGGTGGGAATCCACTCCATCCTGATGTTTGCTCCTCATCTGAATATTGTAATTTTTACCACATGTACTAGGCCAGTGGTGGTGAATCTATGGCATGCATGCCAGAAGTGGCACTTGGAGCCATCTCTGTGGACACTGATGCAGTCACCCCAGCACAGAGTTTGCCCCGCCCCTCTGCCCAGCAGCCCAATGGGAGTATTTTCTTCCTCCCCTGTTGCTGTTTGGCACTCTGCGATAAATATGTGGGTTTGGCGTTGCAGTTTGGGCACTCTGTCTCTAAAAGGTTCACCTTCACTGCACTAGCCTCACTGGAGAAAACAGTAATGATGGAAAAAATGGAAGGCAGAAGGAAAAGAAGCCCAAACTTGAGACAAAGTAATTCAAAAAAGGAAAACAAAGGGAATTTGCAGGATCTGTGCAGAGCTGTTCATCACAATAGTTTTTAAAGGGCACTGATTCATACATCAGAAACTCCTTGATAATTCATTAATAACACACCCAAGCTGTGCAGGGATAATGGTTCAGGAGTGAAATGCTTTATTTTTTTTCTGGCAATTTAGCAATTACTTGCACATTTCCTGGGTTTCACTATTGCCTAGTGATGGCAAACCTTGGCACTTCAATTCCCAGAAGCTCTCATCAGCAGGAGTACTGACCTGGGCTTCAGGGAATTGAAATCTAAGAACACCTGGAGTGCCAAGGTTCACCATTATTGGCCTAGCTCAAGAAAAAAAAGATAGGTATAGAGGTATATGTTACTCATTTTAATTGTCTCTGTGGTTTTACATTTGCTCTTACATGATAGTAAATGTTGCTCTTCAACTCTTTTAAAAAATATGGAATAAAATAGAAACATAATTAGCATAAGGTGTCTAATTATGTACTGTGTAAACATGCAGATTTATTATAAAGATTATACACAGGAGATTGGAATGGGGCTGTTACTGAATTAAGCAAGTTAGCATCTGGTTTTTGTGTGTGTCCAAGGACTGAAACCCTCTGGTTGAAGCACACACCATAACACCCCACTGGTGTAGCACTCTGTCTGATCTAAGGCTTGTAGTGGTACAACTCAGAGATCACCTTGTTTAAAGCCACAGGGCTTCCACTCATGCAAGGGTGAACTCCATTGCACAGATGATATACATGACCAAGATTCTGCCCTGTAAGATTATGTACTTTTCCATCTTTCCTCCTTTTCTGGTTTTTATCAAGCAACCAACAATTTGATGCATTACCCTGATGGTCAGACAATCAGAGCCAGTTACATGTGTTGTTTGCCAGAAGGCACTCAGAGCAATACGTAGTTTAAATATTCAGGATGTTGCAATCAAAGATAAACTGTCCTAGCAGAAGAAGAGAGAATAAGTATCAGGCAATTTACAGCTACATTTTTAGGTCTCAAAAATGGGATTCCAGATAGAGACAGCAATCAGGAAACAAAGGTTTCAGTTGGAGGGTAACTTGTTGGTGTTATTAAACAGAGGAAAATAGGCATCTTTGCATCAGCCAAATTTACTTCATCTTCAGATTGGAAACACATGCTATAGGGAAGACAGGGCATGGTGAGGTTTTTTTGCTACTTTTTCTTAAGAATTTACTTATCCCTAAGACGCTGACTGTAAGGCAACAGGTCAGTAGTTCGATACCCAAATACAGGATGGAATGAGCTCCCATCTCTGTCCTAGCTCCTGCCAACCTAGCAGTTGGAAAACAAGAAATTGCAAGTAGAAAAATAGGGACCACATTGGTGGGAAGGCAAATAGTGTTCTGTGCACTCCGGTGTCTAGTCATGCCTGCCATGTGACCATGGAAATGTCTGAAGATGCAGACAGTGCTGGCTCTTTGGCTGTGAAACAGAGATGAGCACTGAACCATAGAGTCAGATATGACTGGCTTTTGAGCAAGGGTGACCTTTACCTACATGGACCTATGGCTAGTATTCTGTAGTCAGTTTCTGCATGTACAACTCACATTGTCCAAGAAGTTGTGTTATTTCACAAGGTAATTGTTGTATACATGGCTGCATGCCTGGCTGCACAATTAGTTGCTCAACAAAAACATTTAACCAAATATCACAACTGTGATACACATGATAAGTTGTGTACACAGAAATCTCTAGTAGGACACATCTTCTCTTCTTTACTTTCTCTTTTACTACATTGGGTGTCAAGGGAGATACAAAAGTCTTGTTCTTACCCTTCTAGCGGCCTCCACTGGCATTATTTGGTGTTGTCGTAATACAGTAAAACCTCGGGTTACAAATAAACTCAGTTCCATGGCCTTGTTCGTAAATTGAATTTGTTTGTAACTCAAAGCATCACCATTCAGATAAAGAAAAAGCCCCACCCCACTGTCCAACAATAAAAATTGGCCACCCCACCCTCCAAAAATCAATCAAACCACCAGCAGCATTGAAAGGAAAGCATGCATAAGGAAAAATGCTGTTCCTTACCTTAAAGAAGCTTTGAAAATGGATAGAAAACTCTAGCAAGAAACAGCAACCGGCAGCCATTTTGGTGCTGAAACTCCAGACAAAGAACTCCTCTCTAAGCACTCTACTGCCACCTACAGGGCTCAGAAAGGCTGCATGTGTATAAAATATAAACTCATCTGGGAAATGGCATTTTTTGCTTCACTCAAGGCAACACAGAGGGAAAAGAATTAATTCATAAATCAAGGCATATTCGTAACTCAAGGCATGGATTTCAGTGCAGAACCAATTTGTAAGTCAAATTATTCATAAGTAGGAGCATTCGTATGTAGGGGTTTTACTGTATGTCTTTAGTATTATCTCTCCATCTTCCTTTGGGTCTGCCTCATGCTCTTTGCCCATCTCCTCTCTTCATATATGTCTTGTACAATATGGAATTCCAAGACATTCCCTCCAAGTGAGCAAACCAGTAGGACACTGGGTGTTCATATCTTCCTGGCAAATTTGTCTTGTGAGTTCTAAAGGAGGAAGACAAATGACTAACCCTTTGTTGAGAATTGGACTCAGCACTTTGGAGAGCTCCTGACATGTTTTTAAGCTAAAACTCAAAGTGGTCTCACTCTCAGACTTGTTCCTTACCATAGTAAATTGCATTAGAATAGTCCCATTGAATTAATAGGATTTAGTAAGTCATCTCCAACAATCTTTCATTATTTACATGAGAGTGCTGAACAATGTTAAAATATGGACATACAGTAATACCTCAGATAACGTTTACCTCGGATAACGCTAAAATCACATAACGTTAAGTAATCTGGGGAGGAGAATTGGATTGAATAACGTTAAGGTCCTATGGGATGTATCGGATAACAACCACTAAAGCCTGTGCTGTTACAATGTATCTCTATGGAGCTTTAACGTTATCCAATCCATCCCATAGGATTTTAACATGCATCGGATAACACTAAAAATCAGATAACACCAAGACTTGTGGAACCAAGTCTTAGCATTATCCGAGGTATTACTGTATATGAAATATAGATAGAATCCAAACAAATTAAAATGTTAAATTGTTAGACTATTTTTGACCAGAAGTGGTCTACTTCAACAGTGTTATTCTGTCCATTTACTAGATTTTGTTTTATACTCATAGTCAGGCATAAATTGCACACAGATAAATGCTGCATTGATTATATTTCTTCACACTCTCAGAAAATCTGTCCTGTGTGAGAGAACTATAAGACCTGGTCTTACAAAAATTCTGTATTGTTTGTGGGGCCTCTAAGCAACTAGATGCATCTCAGGAACTTTGGGTCAACATTAATAATTTCCTCTCTGAGTTTCTTGGACAGAAAGGACATCACCTTTCCAATTGTAGCAAAGAGAAGCCAAGAGTTCCTTATATTAGTAAAAATTATTGTCAGTTGTGGTCCTAAAAGGGTCTGCTGGGTCATTTTGCTCATCAGCAAGTTGACAGTGCAACGCTTCTGGAAGGGAAGTTGCATACACTTGTCTGGGAGAGGCTTGACTGTACTTGCAATGGTTTCTGTTCTTCAGTGAGGCTCCTGTATGTCCCCCACCTCCACCAACAGTTCAATTTATTCACATGAGAGTACAGTTGTACTCGCTTAAAGAGCATAATGTGTTCCACAGGATTGCTCTTTAAGCAAGTTTGCTCTTTAAGCGAAACACCATTGTAAATGACCAATTGTGTGTGTGGGGGGGATTGTGAACCCCAATTTATTTGTTAAGCGAGTTTTTGGTTGGTTGTATTTGTTAAGCGAAGCGAACATTCAGAGAAAATTCTGCTCTTTAAGCGAGTTGCTCTTTAAGCGAGATGCTCTTTATGCGAGGTTTGACTGTACTCTAGTTGTGGCTTATTGCACAGTAAGCCATAGGATAGGCCCATTTGAATCATGGGAACTTGAAGAGGTGATTCCTCAAAGCCTTATTGATTTAGTGGGTCTACTCTTGTGTAATTTACTACAATGAGCAACAGGATTTGGTCAGAGTGTATTTTTGAGCCCTTCTCAATTCATCACAATTAGAATGGTGTCACCACCACTTCTTCCTCTGTGTCTAGGCCAGATGTGAAGCTGTCAAAATGAAGCCACCTTTGAGGAATTCATTCTGTAGTCCCTTTCTCCTGATCTAGTGTGACAAAGGTGGTCATTGCCCAGGGTATGCCAGATTGTTGTTAAAAAAAATACCACAATCTTCAAGGAGGCACTTTTTGTGTACCTTATCTTCTCCCCCGAGTTAGAATAAAGACTTTCCACCTTGTTTGTGAGTTGAGAAGAAAGAAGGATGCCCCCAGTATTCCCTTGCACAGTTGGGCAGAAGAAGGAATATACCTGCTTTGGTACCTGTTTGAAAGTCAAGCACAAACAAAAGGCTCTGTAAGGAAATAGGTTTCTTAGCAACCCTTTAAAAAGCTGACACACATCTTTGCTGCTTCTTTATTTTGCTACCCCACTGTCTAGCAATGTAAGGCCCATGTCATTACTGAGGGTGATAAATGAATAAATTACATACGCCTCATCTCATGTTGTTATTGTCCCTTGCTCAGATGTATCCATTTTCATGTAATTTGGAGTCTGTCACTTTCTGCCTGTCTCTTTTTGATGTTGATGGTGGTCAGTCTGTTAATCATACAGTATCTTCAAAAAGGGATGATGTCATGTGATTCATCAGTTGGCTGCTTTTCTCTAGGAGGAAAAAATAATCTCTCATTGGCTGGCAGGGTTCCCCAATGGCCCTCTTCCAAGGTTGTAGCTGTCTAGCCTGCAGTTTTCTGCTGAAACATTAGCTTAAATTTTATCTTCTTTTCCCCATCCTCCTTCCCATTGTTTAGAAGATTAATTGAATTGAAAGTGTCTGTTACTGCTCCTCAGCTATTAGACCTGTTCCTGGAAACTCATTCTTATGGGATTTTGTATTGCCTGCAATGGCATTTCAGAACCCTTTGTCAAGCACCCATTAAGAAGGTTGGCTACCCATTTGTTAAATACCCTTCAACTAGGTAATTAACAGGCTTTTATGGCATTACCTTCCTTTTTTAAAAAATAAGACTGCTCTTACCTTCCACTGTTTGCATTCATTTTATTCACTCTGCCTTGTCTCCTCTATAACATTTCTCTCATTTTCAGTTAGGCTGAGAAGATAAAGCAAATGTTATGAATACCAAAGGCTGGTAATTGTTATAATGGTGACCACATGTTTGTCAACAAAGCAGCAAAGCAGTGAATTTCCCATTCATTCCTCATAGTTTGTAGTTAAGAAAATATGTGCGGTGGTGTGCACTAATAATGCAAGAAAGGGCAAAGTGTACCCACTTAGGACCCCGGAACTCTGGCATCTTAAAATATTTAGTTATTTACCCACCCACTCCCCCATCTGGGTTATTTTCACAAAAATAACCAACAGTGTCTGAGGATGGTGAAATCTACCAATAAACAAGATGGCCTGTAAATAATCTCCACTCCCAGGGGTTGCTGAGGATCGGAATATGTGGAACAGGGTGAATTTTTTCTTAGAAAGTGATTTTTTTTGATAAAGCAAAAAGGATTTATAAGGTGTAAACCATGGCTGAGAATACAATGTACGTTTAAAATGCAAATTTGTGCTCTCCAAAGGCTTCTGTGGGTTTGATTGATGATGTTAGAGATTTTGTTTTTCTGGCTGTTGGGGGCATGTGGCATCTCCTGGTTTAGGGGAAGTTAAAAATGGCCACCAAAACACTTAACAGCTGCCTGCTCCTGCCCAGTTATGTCACCCTGCAGTCATTTTCACCAGCTGTAGAGGAATGGAGAACATGGCTGCCAGTAGCTATCCTGGGGAAATAGTTAGAGTACACTTTCTCCTCCACAATATGCTCAAAAGATTTACTGGAAAAAGTCACCAAACAACCTTAGGATATTTCCACTTGTGAAGCTAAATGTACATGCATGGAGACAGCTGTCACAGAAATACACAATGATTGAGCAATAGGATGTAAGAAACTAATAAAGTGTTGTTGTTTTTACTAGACCATGTTACAAGAGAACATTTGCCATAGTTTGAGATTTTGCACATTTATCGGGAAAAACACTTGGAAATGTGCAAATTCTCTCCAAGACAGACTAGAGTCACTAGACTGATCAGCAGATGTGTTGACTTGGGCTTCTGGGTATTGAAGTCCAAGAACATTTGGAGTTCCAAGGTTAGTCATCATCATTGTTCTAGAGTTTGTGTCTTGCAGGATGAAAACTGTTTTGAGTGTACATATGTCTCTGTGTCTCTGTGTCTGTCAGGTTTGCCCCAGACATGGTATCTCTCCTCATCTTCCAACCATCCAAGAGAGCTGTGGGGAACTATGGCAATAAAATGTGTATTGTCACTGAAATTTTGTAAAACAGATGAGAACTGGTTTGCTCCTCCTATTCATTAGCCATGGCTTGAGTTGTACAATGACCATTTGAGTGTGTTGGCCAAATCTAAGGAATGCACACTATATTATAATATTTTGGAAAAAGAAAGAGATGAAATTGCTCCTCCCCTGATTTCATATAACTGATTAGTTGTGTGCACATTTTGGAGACAATAGTTTATTTTTCTTGACGGAATAAGGCTCGGAGCCAAATGTTCTTTAATAACTGGGTTTACAACCCAAGATATCTCATTTTATTTCAGTGGAAAACAATGTAGTTTAAAAGTAAAAACAACAGCTGCATCTAAGAGTAAATTCTTGGTGAGGAATTCTGCCTGAATGAAAAAAGAGGTTTGTTGTAGCACAAGTTTCTTCAGACTCTAGCTCCATCCACTTCTTATTCTAAGTAAACATAAAACATCACAAGAAGAAAAAAGCAGGGTGGAAATAAGTTATATGCCTAGTTTTCTTCTTTAGACCTTTTGTTCTTTTTGTGCTTCTGTCTGCAAAACAAAATCAAAAGGAGGTAGAATATATCCAATTGCTGTGAGGTGGAAATAAAAATTCAAAGAAGGAAGCTGGGAAAGAGAAAGGCTTATTTTAAAAAAGTATTAGAAATGTGCAGTCCAGTGTTTCTACAGGAAAAGACAGTCAACAATATGATTTTACATCTTAAGGTGTGGTTACATGCTTAAAAGTGGAACACACACCCCTGGAGCCTCTGTGTGTTTGTGTGTTTCCACCCCCATCGTGAAAAGGATCCTCTGGGGGCATGCTGATATGACACAGCATGCCCACCCCTTAAGGGGCTTGCATAGCCTTCTGCACAAAACGACCATACGGTGCAAAATTAGACCTCTTTGTTCACCTCCCTCCCGCCCTCATACAGGGAATGTGTCTGGGTCACCATATTTGGGGGCGGATAGGAAATTTTTCAGATTAGCCCAGATTGGCACTAAGGGCAAGTCTGTTTTTCGCCTACCCCAGTCCCTACTTTTGGGCTTTCAGTCAAATACATACAACTTGTCCTCCAAACTGGTCATGTTTGGTGGGAAGTGCAGGGTGGGGATAATAGCACTGATTCCTACAGGGTGTCTTCAAAGTGGAGAAGTCAGCCTGTGCTACGTTCCTGTGAATCAGCTGGAAGGTGGCTAATGTCATGTGGCTGGCATGTGGTACAACCAAGATCCATTATTTGACGGGAAGTGGAAACAGCTGTGGCCACGCCCACCCTGGTAGGCTGGCCCGCTTGTTACTTGCCTGTGCATTAACCAGCAGGGCCCAGGTTTTGCCCATTTGGCACAATGAAGGGAAGGTATTCCCCTATCCCTCATGTCAGGTTACGCACTGGCCACCATACCCCTTACTTAAGAATTTACATTCAATAAACATGGCCCAAGCCATTAACCACAGCTATTGGTGTCCTGTTTCCTTATTTTGCACTGGGGGTAGAAAGTAACACATTTGCCTCGGTGTTAACCCTTGTCAAATTCATTCAAATTTGTATGAGCCACATGTTCTGTTCCATTATATGTCCTTAATGTGGAGGCAACAGCGTTCTGTGCATTCTGGTGTCTAGTCATGCCTGCCACATTACCATGGAAATGTCTGCAAATGCAGACAGCACTAGCTCTTTGGCTATAAATGGAGATGAGCACAGCACCCTAGAGTCAGATATGACTAGCTTTCAAGTTAGGGCAACCATTACCTTTACCTATTGTTTTTAGAAAAACAATTTTAAATAAAACTAGTCTGTGGGCAAAATCCTGTTGGTATAAAGATACACAAGTGTAAATAGAGTTGAAGCTGCAAGTTAATTAATTGGAACTATTTGGAGATCAGTAATGGACTTGCATCAGCTCTGTTTTATGCCTGTGCCGGAGTGAGCTCCTATCATCTGTCCCAGCTCTTGCCAACCTAGCAGTTTGAAAGCAAGAAATTACAAGTAGATAAATAGGTACAGTACCACTGCAGTGGGAAAGAAATAGCATTCTGTGTGCTCTGGTAATCTAGTCATGCCTGCCACATGATTACAGAAACATCTGGAGATGCAGACAACTCTTGTTCTTTGGCTGTAAGTGGGGATGAGCATCGCCTCCTAGAGATGGACATGACTGGCTTCCTATCAAGGGAGACCTCTATCTTTACCTATTTGTTGTTGTTCAGCCGCGCAGTCGAGTCCGACTCTTTCCGACCCCATGGACCACAGCATGACAGGCTCCTCTGTCATCTGCCATCCTCTGTAGTCCCTGGTGGTTCAGTGCTTAAACTATTGTACTGCAACCAAAAGATTGTGAGTTCGATCCTGACCAGGATTCAAGGTTGACTCAGCCTTCCGTCCCTCAGAGGTCAATAAACTGAATACCCAGCCAGTGGTGGGCAGCAAAAAATTTCACTACCACACCATGGGCACAGCCTACATTGTGGGTGGAGCCTACATCATGGGCAATGTAGTCATGTCTGCCATATGGTCATGTATACATCTGCAAACACAGGCAGCACTGGCTCTTTGGCTGTAAATGGAGATGAGCACTGCACCCTAGAGTCGGATATGACTGGCTTTTGAGCAAGGGAGACCTTGAACCACTTGCAAGGACAAAACATGACATCAAATTTGAATACCAATCAGGGATCTTCTGTTATTAGGTAAAGGTTGCTCTTGCTTGAAAGCCAGTCATTACCAACTCTAGGGTTCAGTGCTCATCTCTGTTTATAGCCAAAGAGCCAGTGGATTTGATCCACAAAAGCTCACATTAAAATACAGCAGTTAGTCTTTAAGGTGTCACAATGTTTTTGTCTTTTTGTTTTGTTTACTCTCTGATATGCTTACACAGAATAAAACTTTTTAAATGGTAGCTGTGTTAGTCTGGGCAGGGCAGGGAGGTGGCCATGGCCACCCAATTTCACACACCCCTCGCCTGAAGGCCACCCAGTTTCGTTCCCCCCTGCCTGAAGGCCACTCAATTTCGCTTCCCCCCGCCTGAAGGCCACCCAATTTCGCTCCTCCCCGCCTGAAGGCCACCCATTTTTGCCACCCCTCTGCCCAAAGGCCAGCCAATTTTGGTACCCCCCCCCCGCCGGGGGGTGCAAACCTGTTGCTGCTCACCACTGTACCCAGAATGTTGGGGACAAAATGTTAATTAACTTTTGAACCACCCAAAGAGTGCACTTAGTGCTATGAGGTGGTATATACGTTTGATTACTTTGCTTTGTGATTGCTTTAGTCTGCCCAGATCTACACTTGCTGTGTCAACGATGCTGTCTAGCCATCTCATCCTCTGCCACCATCCCACAACCATCCCATCCAGGGAGGCAAGTAAGGCTCCGATAGCTAGCCTGCCAACTAAGAAAAGAAGCAGGCCACAAAAAAAGCTCCACTTTCAAGGGCTCCCGAGCACCGAAAAAAGGTTGCTTTCGGAGCCTCTGAAAGTAAAAGACAGGACCACGAGGCAGGGAGCGCAGACCTTTTATAAGGTCTTGGCCCCGCCTACCCAGCACGCCACACATTGTGCATCCCATCAGGGGGACAGGGAGCAAAGCGCGTGTCTGGAGAGTTCCTCCAGGGGCGTGGGCATTTGATGGCCAAAGTACTTGAGTTTCAGCTTCAGTATTAATTCAATTACCTATTTGGAGATCATTAATTTGTAGGGTTGCCATAAGTCAGCTTGACAGCAGTATCTTCTGACATTTATCTTCGAAACGTATCTGCTCTGAATTTTGGTTCAGTGCTAGTGATGAGAGATTTACCTTCAGGACAGGGGTCTAGCTTAGCAGTGCAGGACACAGCTCCATCATCAAAAAATAGGGAGTTTCTGGAACACTCAAATGTAATGGTCTATCTCTTGTCCCTTGACGTGTTTGCCTCACTCTTCCTTTCAGCAAGGAGAGAGGCAATATGCTTTCTTGCTCCTTCATGTATATCTACCTAAAAGGTACAGTGGAACTACAGTTAATGTAATTAATGCATTCTCCGAGATGTTTCTTACAGCAAAAATTACTTTAATCGAATTTCCCATAGGAATGTATTGAATGCAATTTCCCATAGGAATGCATTGAAAACCAAAATACTTTAACCAAAATGTGGTTTCCCATAGGAATGCATTGAAATCCAATTCATCCATTGGGGGGGGGGGGATCTGTAAACTGAGCCACTATTTTCTATGGCTTTCCTTTTCTTATGCAATTTTTATGTTATCTGAGCCCTTTGTTAACTGAGGTTTCACTGTATTGCATTAATGTTGTCTTACACTGCCCGGGAAAAGTATGGCAGGAGAAACAGTCAGTTCAGAAGAGCCATGGGAGCTACACCATTTAAGCCAGCCCAGAAGAACAGGTACTGTGTTAGGACACATTGTTGAGGACTGAAAACTGTGATTTCTCCTGCCTTTTTCAGCATCTTTCAGTGTGTTATCACACTGAGGAAATTAAGGTAAAATTGAATTACCTTGGATTAACTGGATTAATTTCTCAACAAGGATTGAAAGAACTCTGTGTTCAGGTAATTATGATGAAGATTCAGTCTCCCGGGAAGTGGCTTTCACATTTTGCATTGCTTCAAATGCATACCCAGTGACTTTATAATTTCCCTGGTGTAGGGTGTTAAATAAAAGGGAAGTTGGGAAGCCACAGTGCTAACTTGACTTCATCCTCAGTTGGATCTGAGTTTATTTTAACATGGTCTAGAATGATGAGTAAATTCAGAAAGGAGGCTAAGTTCAGAATCCCTCTTCAATGGGCAAAGACACAAGAAAGGAAATTGAGCATTCATGATTCCTTGTGTGTAAGAATTGTACTCATGACTATATCCATGTATGGTTTTCCCAACTCACATGTAAGAAACAAAGTGTTAGCACAACATCTTTCTATGAACACTTGGAATTCTCATTGATAATTTTCCTGCATTACCCATAAGAAATTGGTAGATGCCTGAAGAAGTGATCTTGAATCACAAAAAGCTTGGGTAATATTCAATTTTTAAAGTGATTTTTAAAGTATCATCTTGCAACCTGCATTTGTATTGTATAAGGATCACACAGCTGTCTTTGTGTATGTGTTACTGGTGATTGCCATTTGGAGACTTAACACTTAAGTTATCATACACCATGCTGATTTTTTTTATTATTTTGGTGTAACAAACAATTCTGTCTGGCTTATCAGAGATTCTAGCTGAGGGGTCAGTCCCCCACCCCCCTTAAATGCCTTGACAGTGCCTCTATTAACAGTCAAAGCCCAATAGTCCATTAAGTTTTTCTTACGTGAAGTATCTGTAACTTGCTATTACCCTGATACTGGCAAATTATGGCAGGAATTCCCAGCTAGTCAACTTTGGTTGGTTGAGTTGGATTACTGAGAGCTTTTAGTCATACAACAGCTAGCAGATCTTTATCAACATCTGCTGCTGTGTCTTCCGGGATAAACATTAACCATGGCAGATGAAAAGTAATTTAATCTGGCACAGACATTTAAGAATGACAGCCTACTCTAAAATGGAAAACACCAAGTTTATGAATCTGAAATAAGGAAACAGTTTATTTATTCATTTATTCATGTACATCACACACACACACACACACACCATCTGGGACAGAATAGTATGAGTGACATTATGAAAGAATCAGCCATGGTCAAAGCACATCAGACAAACAACAACAACAACAAAAATGAACAACCAGAAAGATACAGAAACATTGTAGCACCTTACAGACTAACTGCTATATTTTAATGTGAGCATTCATGGATCCAGGCCACTTCCTTTGACATAAACAAATTCATTGTATGTATCAGTAGGAGACTTACCATCTAAGTGTAAACTTTATTGCACAGTATTATAGTGTTAATTCTAGAATTATTGTTGTTTTAGTGCAGATGTTCTATTGTCAGTCAGGGGAACCATACATATTTAGAAATGATGTTGCTTACTGAGAATCACTTGCCAATCTGCCTCTCTAGAAGCATGGCTTCTTGCTCTGCCAACCAGCCTTCCAGGTTCCACCATCACTTGTCTCTACCATCTTCCTACCTAGCTGCTCTCTCAGTGTGGGTGCCATGCCAGCTGACTAGCAAAAACCAATTGTTTTCCTCTACAAGACGTGTATCACTGCAGAACTATGGAACAGACCTAGAGATGTCTTGACAAGGTGAAAGGCTCATGAATGTCCCCACTCCTGGCCAAAAGCAAGGAAAAGAGCTCATTTGGGTTTTGTTGATGTGGGGTGACTGCAGTGGCTCAGTAGCTAAGATGCTGAACTTGATGATTGGATGTTCTGCAGGTCAGCAGTTTGAGACCCAAGTACTACATGACGGACTGAGCTCCCATCATCTGTCCCAGCTCCTGCCAACCTAGCAGTTTTGAAAGCAAAAAACTTGCAAGTAGATAAATAGGTACCACTTAGGTGGGAAGGTAAACAGTGTTCCATGCACTCCAGAGACATCAGTAGACACGAGACATCAGTAGACAGAGACATCAGTAGACACGGACAGCACTGGCTCTTTGGCTATAAACAGAGATGAGCTCCAAACCCTAGAGTTGGATACGACTGGCTTTTGAACAAGGGTGACCTGTTGTTGTGATCTCTGCAATTTATGCAAAACATATGTACAACTAGTGTCCTTTCCCCCTAGTGAATCAAAGTATTTGCATGAAATGAATAATGAAAGACTAGCTGATTGTTAAGTAAGGGGGAAATTACCAGCCAAACCTTAATTTTTTTAAAAAATTATTGATCTAAGGAGCAGTTATTCCACATTTTGCTCTTGTTTTCTGCATAAGGAAATGCAGCAATTTATACTAGTGTGACCTGTTACAGGAACACTATGTATTCAATGTGGAACATCCTTGTGTTGTAGAAATTCCCATTTTTGATCTTTTTCCTTTTCCGCTGCAAAGGATCTTGACAGGAGTTTATATACTGTATTAGGAATTTCAAAAGATTCTGGAGAACAATTGCTACCAATGAGTGTACTTTTCTTCAAAAACTTCATTACTTGTTAAAGGGAGAATTTGATGTTCCTTCAGGATGGCAGATCTTTTGTCGCTCGCCTGTTTCCATGGAAACGTGGTAGCAATAGCCATGGCCCAAATGAGAAAGAACTGAACACTGAATATTATATGCAAATAGTAGATTTTTAAATCCTAAAAATCACATGACAAATCTGAAGTTGTTTTAAAAACAAATCTGAAGTTGTTTTAAAAACAATGACAACAAAGTTTAAATGTAGATAGACAATTATAATTTCCAGAGAGGTTGCCATGTTAGTCCTGCATCAAAAAACAACAAGTCAGACAGCACTTTTTAGATTAAAAGATGTATTACAATGATGATCTTTCATCTGTGAACTCAACATTTTAAACTCTCTCCTGAGAGATGTGCTGCTCATCCAGTTATCTTTGAGGTAACTAGCTTGAGTTGTTTTTTCTTTCTATTAAGTGTTTGGTTGTTTATTGATGGATTTGGTATGGATTCATCTCAGTTTTTGCTATTAACTATATGTTAGAGCAGGGGTACCCAAACTGTTCAGCTCATGGGCCCATCACATGGTTGAGTGTGCCGGTCACGTGGTTCTTCCCACCGGAAGTAAAACATGTATGTGCATGTGTGTTGTACTTCTGCTTCCAGGAGTGGTGAGGGCAGTGTGGGCTGGATGATTTGGCACTGCAGGCCAGATCCAGTCCACAGGCCATAGTTTGGACATCCCTGTGTTAGAGAGATAAGGGGACTTCTAAGTAGGAAACCACTATACCCCAGTGAGCAGAGCTAACATCACAGTACAAAAGGCTGTAAGTAAAAGGTTTTTCAGGACCCACAATTACCAGTTTTTTATACTATACTATTTTTTTCTTCATACTATACGTAGAAGTGTACAGAATTGTGGGCAACATACAAATACATAAGTATCTGCCAACAAACCAGTTCTGATTTAAGCTAATTCTTTTCAGGGTTTTCTAGGTCGAGAGTGCTCAGAAATGGGTTACCATTCCTTTCTTCTGGGGGCACTTGGGGACTGTGCAGCTTGCCCATGGAAACACATATGGCTCTTTTGCCATGCACAGTGGGGAACTGAACTCCCGATCTCTCGTTCTGCAACCATGAGCGGCTAAAAGAGACACAAATGGAAGTGGGTAGGAATGCAGCTCCAGTCACCAAGTAATTCACCAGCATAACCCTGAGAACAGAAACAGGGGTCAAACTGGCTACAGCAGTTGCCTGTGTTTCCATTTCTTCAGAATACCCCTGGGCCCTGAGATAGCAAACTTTAATGGAAACACCCAGAAGTGATAGGAGTAATTGCCTTCATCGGCCTCACTCAAAGCTTCTTCTCTCAATCTTAGGCTGTATATTTTTTATCATAAGCAAACAGATCAATGAGTGACTTTAATGAATGGGTCAGTTTCAGCTTTGGTTGTGCAGCTCCCCCAGTTGCTTAGTGGTTAAGATGCTGAGCTTGGAGACTGGAAGGTCGGGTTTCAATACCCAAGGGTTGCACTTGTAGCCATGAAAGGAGCCTCATTTGGGCATCCTCTGAGTGGAGTTTCTCCAGCAAAAATCCTTTCAGCCCAAAGTAATCTGTGACATGAAATTATTATTAGCTTTGGTTGTAGTTGTGTAGGGAATTACTCAAAACATGCTAAATGTGAATGCCAGGTGAAATGTCTTATTAAAATATATCAATTTGTCCTCATTGGCATTCCAGTGTATTAAGGATTAACACTATGGTTATGATCAACGTTAAAGTTATTGCTTCATTTACACCTCTTGTGTGCTGAATCTTCTGAGTCTTCCAATTACTATCCTTTCCTAAAGAGAACCAATCTACTGCCAACCAAAATGTACAATTCCTACTTCATAACAACATGATTCAAATAAAAAATGTCCTGAAGCATTTTTTAAAAATCCCAATACATTAAATTGGCTGGGATCAAAAATTATCCAAATGGCAAGATGGAAGAAATTTGTAGGGATAATGTATGCTCCAGTCACTTTATTATCTGCAAAAAAGATTGTACAAATCAAATAACTGAAATGCAAGGATACTGTTATCAGAATAAGAGTTGTAAATAATCTCCTAAAAGCTTCTATTGTATTTATTTATTTATTACATTTATATACTACTCATCTGAGTAGTTCTCCAACTCTTGCTCTGTGTCAATTCTGCTGTGCGTGTGAATGAAGGTTATTATTTTCTTTTCAAAATAATTATTTTGATAAGCTATTGCTTTAGGAAGGTAGTATTTGTTTTCAGTACAGTGTCAAGTAAAGAAGGCATGTGGCAACATGACCTCAGGACTGGGCTCTTGTGATCATCAAATTACTTAGGTACTCTTGATATTTTTACACAAAGTCCTATAAATTAACTCATTAATCAAACATTAATGGTCTAGTCAAAGCAGATGTTGAATCCAATTGCTAGACATGCCTTTAATGGGTCTCTCTCTCTCTTACAGAGCTAATTAATTCCAATATGATCATATACTTCTAGGGAAAAAGTGAAGTGTTTCTCACCAGAAATTTCTGAACACTTACTATTTCAGGTATCTAGGCCTGCTTATTAAGTTTGACATTATTCTTAACTTCTAAAAATGCATAGGTTTGCATGGATTGGAATAGCCTTCAATATATTTCCCAGAAGCTACTGAGTCTCTCTCTAATGCCCTACTCTCATTTCTGTCTTTGTGGCATGTGATGCTTATCTAGACACTGTGGAAGCAGATTGAGAACTTTAGTTATTATGGAGCAGGGGTGGCCAAACTATGGCCCATGGGCTGGACCCGGCCCATGGCATCATTTTATGTGGCCTGCCACTGTCCTTGCTGCTCCTGGAAGTGGAAGTGGATGCATTTATGACAGCCATAAAATATGGCTGCACCTGCCATAAACGCACCAGCTGCTCTTGTAAACATGTTTACAACAGTCACGGGCATGTTTTACAGCAGTGTTCATGGTGGGAGGAACCAGGTGACCAGCCCAATCACCTGTCTGGGGTGTGTGGTCTGGCCCATGGTGTGAAACGTTAGAAAATCCCTGTTGTGGAGAAAGGTCAGTGCTATATACTGTAGTTTCATAAAAAGCATCTATTATACACTATGTAGTCATAACAGTTTGCTTCCACTTTAACTACCCTGGGATTTTTTTAGTATGATTAGGCACCTAGAATTCTCTGATACAAAATTCTAGGGTGCTCCCCTAAAATACAACAATGAAGTTCTTACTAGATAATCCTACAGAATCCCAGGATTCTGTAGGATGGAGCCATGACATTTAAAGTGGCATGGAACTGCTCTAATTGTATAGTGGAATTGGAACTTACATAATATCTGTTGGGTAAATCCAATGTTTTGTGGGTTAACTTTCTCTCTTATAATGCAAGTTTTCATTTCTGACTTTCGCTTCCTCTCTTTTTTCCTACAACCCCCTGTTTAAAGCTCCGGTACACATGAGCATATTTGAGAACATACAAACAGTTTGCAAAATTGAAATTTGATCTACAGGAGGGATCAGTTCCATTTAACCCTGCTCTATTTTGAAAACAAACATTTGACTCAACATGGTAGATTAGGGCCAGCCCTACCATTAGGTTGTATAAAATGATTGTCCTAGACAATGAAGGCAGCAACTTTTCTGCCTCTCACTAATCCTTTTCCCAACAAAGTTCATGTCTTTTAAAGAGCTGACATCATTGAGTACAGCTCTTCACATTTAGCTATTTTTCTAAATGAGAGTGAGAACATTCACTGCAGCTATAGCTCCCCTTGCAAAAATACAGAGACACTAGTAGCACTTTCCTTGGCTGCCTGGAAGAGAAGAGGAAGAGAAGGGCTTGGCAGCCTAAATCTGTCAGGGAAGAGAAGTTAGTGGTGATGTAAGACAAGCTGTGAGAAATCTGGAGAACATAGTGAAAAGTAGGGACATCAGCTTGCAAACAAAAATTTGCATAGTCAAAGCAATGGTATTACTGGTGGTAATGTATTGTTGTGAAAGCTGGACCACAAGGAAAGTGGAGCGCAGAGGATTAGACACCTTTGAAATGTGGTGTTGGAAGAGAGTCTTGAGAGTACTCTGGATAGTGAGAGGAACAAATAGGTTGATCTTAGAAGAAATCAACCCTGACTGCTCCTTGGAAGGTCAAATATTGAAGATTAAGCTAAAGTACTTTGGATATCAAATGAGA
The DNA here is from genome assembly GCA_030440675.1 of Furcifer pardalis. Taxonomy (NCBI): domain Eukaryota; kingdom Metazoa; phylum Chordata; class Lepidosauria; order Squamata; family Chamaeleonidae; genus Furcifer; species Furcifer pardalis. Next base: position 280,370,823 of record CP126890.1, read on the forward strand.
AGAGAGGATCCACTTGAGAAAGCCTTGATGCTGAGAAAGGTCGAGGGCAAAAGAAGACGGGGATGGCAGAAAATGAGATGGCTAGATGGTTTTGTTGATGCAATGAGCACAGAGCTGGGTGTATTGAGGAGGATGGCAGAGGATAGGGCAGTGATGGGATGTCAAAAATTTTACTACCCTACCATGATGTCATCACAGTGGGGGCGGAGAAAGAGTAATGACATCATGATGTCATGGGTGGAGCCAATGTCATGATGCCATGATGTTGTGGGTGGGGCCAAATGTTTTTTTTAAAATAAATAAATAAATAAATAAATAAATAAATAAATAAAATTTAAATTTAAAATACACACACACACCCCTCAACCCACCCACCCAACCAAACAACCACAACACAAACCCATGAATAAATTAAATAAATAAAATAAATAAAGAAATAAAATAAAAATTAAATAAAAATACATCCATCCACCCACCCGAAACACAAAAAACTCACCCACCCACCCCAAACACAAACCCATCACTTACCCTTGGAAGCGGTGGTGCAGCGGCGTGGCGGTGTGGCGGCAAATTGCTGCGGCGGTAAACTGCTGCAGAGGCAAACATCGTCCTGGCAGGGCCAGGTGCGGAATGGCCACCACCGCCACCACTTCTTCAGGCGTTCCCTGCACCCTTCCTTTCCCAGCAGCCAAAATGGCTGCCAGGAACTGTGCATGCATCAAACTTTCATTTGACGCATGCGCAGTAAAAAAAACAGAACTGCACATGCATCAAATGAAAGTTTGATGCATGCACAGTTCCCGGGACCCATTTTGGCTCCATTAAAAAAAAAAAAATCCTGGTGAGGTGACCGAACTGGATGCCTCAAAAAAAAAAAAAAAAACTCTCAGGTGGTTGCTACTGGTTTGGCGAACCACCTGGTAATATTGCTACTGGTTCATGCGAACTGGTGCGAACCGGGAACATTCCATCACTGGGATAGGGGTACCTGGCGTGCAAGGGTCCATGGAGTTGCATAGGGTTGGAATCAACTGTGTGACTGAACAACAACAACAGAAAGCTAACAATAGTAGTATCAATTACAGTTATATACCTGCCCATAGCTCTTAGTACACTCTCTGACAAGTTCACGAGGTGATTAACATTTTGTGCTCAACATGCTGGATACTCATTTCACCAACCTCAGGAGGATGGAAAGCTGATTCAGTCTTTACACCCATCAGGATTGAGCTCACAATGTCAGCACTTTTGCCTTCAATACAGTAGTTTAACCACTATGTCACCAGACAGCAGTAAGTGACTGTGTCTCTCACCACTTGTGACAGGAGGCAATAGACTGCTTACTAACATCATGCTGCAGCAATGGTGGCACTTCTAAGTTGCAAGAGAGGTTGGTTGGGCAGAGACATGCATTGTAGTGTTGAAGTATTGTGGTAGGATCAAAGACAATCATGTTTGAATCCCCCCCCCACACACACACAAACACACTCATCCACAGATGACCAGGGACTGGTCTTTCTTAGCCCATCCAAGCTCAGAGGGTTTTTGCAACAGTAATAATTTGGTGAGGAAGAATCTTGTATGCCACTCCTAGCTCTTCAGTGGAAGATCAAGAGGTCTATGAAACAAACATAGAAATGTAATATGGGCTCAGACTGAGAACTTCCATTTATATAGACTTGACCAGTTTGCTGGGGGAGACATCATTGCTGCTGGGGATCTTTTGGCCAATCATGGCACAATTTCTGTTAATCTCAAGGGGCCATTGAAACTTAATTAGCTATTCCTATTAAGGCAACAACGGATGAAACTAGAATGTAAAGGATTACACATTTCTCCCTGTGGAGTAGAATGGTGAAACTGCTGAATCTATAGGTCTCTGAATAGTCTTAATAGCCCATTATCGGCACATGGAAGGGGTATAATACCAAATACACAGAACTTGATCAAAGGGCATTGCAACTCATCTCGGCTCTTTAGATTGGCATCCAAGGGGGACACCATGGTACTGGGGGCACTGCACCACTGCATAGAGATACCAAAAATTCTTAACAGCATAATTATATATCTTCTTTCACCACTGAGTTATTTAAATAAAAAGTCCATTGGGTAGAATTAACATGGTAAAACATACAGATACACACACACACACACACACACCTTTCACAAGGCAATTACTTTTGTCTAAAAAGAGTCAGAAGGGCAATAGTGATCAAAGAAAGAGAAAATATTAATTGTGCCTACCTTTATATATTTATGAACATGTGGATGCATGTAGAGCCAGTGGCGTCGCGCAGCGTTGAGCCGCCTGGGGCGAAGAAGAAAATCGCCGCCCGCCCCCCCACCGCTCGCTGCCCCCCCCCACCGCTCGCCCCCCCCCCAGGCAGAAGGCGCTCCCTCCCCTGCTGAATAGTGGGCACCCCCCCCCTGCCAGCCCGCCGCCAGAAGTTCGAAAAAGGTAAAGATCGCGGCTCGACTGCGGGGGTTAGCTGGGATCCCGAGGGTTCCCCCCATCCTCGCCTAATCCCCGCAGAGCCGTCCGCGTGCACGCCCGAGGATTCAAAAGGGTAGGAATACCCTTTCGAATCCTCGGGCGTGCGCGTGGGCAGCTCTGCGGGGGTTAGGCGACGATGGGGAAAACCCTCGGGATCCCAGCTAACCCCCGCAGTCGAGCCGCGATCTTTACCTTTTTCGAACTTCTGGCGGCGGGCTGGCAGGGGGGGGTGCCGACCCACCCACCCAGCCAGCTTGCCGTCAGACTGGGCGCTCGTCGGGGGGGGGGGGGTGGCGCCATAGCGGGGAGCCCCTGGCTGCTGGCTGGGTGGCTGGGGGGGAGGAGGTGGGCAGCGCGCGCGTGCAGGACTTCCCAGGTGGAGGGCGAGCCTTTTGCTGGTGATCGCTGCTCGCCTCCGTGGCCGTCCCATTGGCTTGGGTACTCCTTTAACCGGCCTCGGTCGCCAGCAACCGAGGCCGGTTAAAGGAGTACCCTAGCCAATGGGACAGAGGCGAGCAGCGCTCGCCAGCAAAAGGCTCGCCCTCCACACACCTGGGAAGTCCTGCACGCGCGCGCTGCCCACCTCCTCCCCCCCAGCCACCCAGCCAGCAGCCAGGGGCTCCCCGCTACGGCGCCACCCCCCCGACGAGCGCCCATTCTGACGGCAAGCTGGCTGGGTGGCTAGGGGTGGGGGGGAGGAGGTGGGCAGCGCGCGCGCGCGCGTGCAGGACTTCCCAGGTGTGTGGAGGGCGAGCCTTTTGCTGGCGAGCGCTGCTCGCCTCCGTCCCATTGGCTAGGGTACTCCTTTAACCGGCCTCGGTTGCTGGCGACCGAGGCCGGTTAAATGAGTACCCAAGCCAATGGGACGGAGGCGAGCAGCGCTCACCAGCAAAAGGGCCGCCCTCCGCCTGGGAAGTCCTGCTTCCTTCCTAAGCCCAGGCAGAGGGAAGAGGCCAAAGTGGTGAGGACATTTTGCCGCCCCCTGAAAGCCGCTGCCCGGGGCATCCGCCCCCCCCCCCCCGCCCCCCCCACGCTACGCCACTGTGTAGAGCTCTTGAACATTACAGGATGAAGGCATTTACTCCAGAGTAACACTTTCAGAGTTACTTCTTGTATACCACTATAATATACACAATTATTTTAAATGAAATTCCACTTTGTTTAATGAGCTATGTTTTCTAGGGCCATGAGGAGGAGAGAAAGCATTGGTTTCTCCATTTAAATTAACCCAAGTTCCTTATTATGACCAAGCCGAGAGGGAAACACTGGTTATCTTACATCAGGAGTTCTCAATGTTTTCAGGTCACAGGCCTGACCCTGTCCCCCAGACAGCTGATCGAGCCAGTCATGTGGTTCCTCCCACCAGAAGTGGATGTAAAACATGCCTGAGCATGTGCAGAATGCATTTACAGCAGCATTCTGCACATGCACATTTTATTTCTGCTTCCGCGAGCAGCGAGGGTGGCATGGGCTGGATGAATTGGTGTTGTGGGCTGGGTCCAGCCCACAAGCCTTAGGTTGTGAAGGCTTGCCTTACATTGTGGTTTGTTATAAAATAAGCCAAGGCCAAACTAGAGTTACTTATTTTGGCTTAATTTAGCTGAGGAATGAAGAAATTCTAGGCCCCCAGTTATTGTTCTATGAGCTGTATCCAACGGACAGTTATAGGAGTTGACATTCCACAAAAAAATAGGCAAGTCCTTCACCTATGGCAAATTTACTAGGATTCCCTTAGGATTTCAGCATAACAAGGCTTTTGTAACAGTTTAAAGACAAACAATAAAATAAAATTGTTTTATTCTCTTCATGGTAGTCCCACAATAATTTGTTCTTCTATCCAAATAAGATTAGCTTGTTTAGGATTCCAAAACAATATTTGATATCATTTTTGAATGACATATGATGTATGATTGCACAGGTAACAAAATTACAGCAGCACAAACCTTTTGCTAGCCCTCTGAGCAGAGGCGTAGCTACCGCCGTATCTGCCGTATCAATTATACGGGGGGGGGGGCGGGCCACAGGGCCCCCCAACGTGCGTAAGCAAAACAAATCTTTACCCTTCCTAAGGGCCCCCAAATTAATTTTTATACGGGGCCCCGCCAAGGCACGCTACTCTTCTGCCTCTGAGGATTTTAAGAGTCACCTGTTGAAAAGACAATAAGTCACATCCTTGATCTAAACAGGTGTCTTGTCACAATGAGACAACCTCTTAAAATTGTAAGCCACTACAAGATATTTCTTTTTGTGTGGGAGAAGAGCCTTAATATTTGCATAAAATTCAAGGGTGTTGTTGTTTTTTGCAGGAACTCTTTCTGGTTAATTTTCATGCTCTCTCACTCAGCTTTGAGGACCAGATGGCCATTTTGCCCTGCCTGGATGATGGGGTGGCCATTTTGTCCCAACAGCTTCAAAGGGGGAGCCATTTTATTTCTCAAATGCCCTTGGAAGTTTGGGGAGCCACATGAAATGGCACCGTGGGCCAGAGCCAGCCCTTGGGCCTTAGGTTGGGAACCCCTGAGTTAGACTAAGACATTTGATAATTCCACCCATCAGGGAGAAAACTGTTGAAATATTTCATTATCTCCAAAGGAAAGAAATAAGAGAAAATGTACATCCCAGTAGCCAGTTTGTAGTTGTCCTGTTTTTGTAGAGAAATAAATGGCACTCATTCAATCCTAAGAGGATTTTGTTGACTAGAAAGGGAACTTGAATGAACAATTTGCTCTCAAATAAAGAAAAGAAGGGAGAAAGGAATCAATGTCAAACTGAGGCCAAATCATTTACTACAAGATTAAAGTGTTTACCACAGGGCCTGCTCCTATTACTGCAGGGTTTCAGCCGTCAAACCTTCATCCCATTTGGCTGCACTCTATACAGGGCAAGGTGAAATGCCAGAATTTGGCCTTTCCCCCTTGAATCAGATTTTTCATTACGACAGCCAAATCTTTGCCTAGACAACACAATGTTAAATACACTTGGGATACAATCCACCTTTCAGTGAAGTCAATAGCAAGACTTTGTTGATCTAATAGCCAGTTCTCCTATTGACCTCTTAACATGGAGGCAATTGGTTCATTATAGCCACTCCAAATGTGCTCTGCACAAGCCATGCACTACTCCTAATAAGAGAGTAGCTATTACTTCCCCATCATCAGGACTGTGCTGCCTTTCCTTAGAAGCAGAAAGAATGATGCCATGACTTCCAGGGCTGTGTGCTTTGTTCTCTTCTAGCATCAACTGCACTTTCCTGGGAGGGGGGAAAGCAGAGAAGAGCAAGCAATCACACAATAAACCCTTCCAACAAAATCCTTGCCACTTCGGAAGGTTGCTTTTAGCCGAGGTTGTTGCAAACAATTCAGATGTCCAATTTGCTGTGAATATTGTCTGTATTGTTGGATCTGGCAGGAAGCAAAAATCCAATCATATTAATCTTGTGAACTGGCTCTGAGCTTTGTGCACAGGGAAAACACTGTACACTTTTCATATAATATAGGTGTGTAAGAAACCTTGTCTGTTCTTCTTCTAAATGGATATATCCAATCTGCAAAGTCTGGGCTAAACTTTGAAACAGACATAATTTGCAACTAGAGATCTGAGCATTTCTAGATTTGTGAGGTTTTGTAAAATAAATATGCATTAAGCAACATGCATTACAATCACCTGATCCATTTTTTAAATGTGCATGCATCCATTAATACATCAATTAAATTAATGTGCACAAAAGTACATAGAGATCCCCCCTTAATAAAATCTAGTTGGCTGGACAGTTCCATGGTTATTTGGCTGTGAGATCAGAGGTTGAGATTTTGATTAGCCACTGGACATCTCAGAAGAGCCAGTTTGTGTGGCTTTGGGAAAACTTCGCAGTTCCAGGGCTCCCAAAGACGAAGGGAATGGTAAACCACTTCTGTGTATTCACAGCCTAGAAAACTCTGGAAAGTAATGCCATAAGTAAGAATTGACTTGATGGCACACAATTAATTAATTAATTAACAAAAACTGTCCACCCAGATCTGACTCTAAATAGACTTGGAAGTAAGCAGTGGTTGGATAGATATACCTTTGCCTGATCATGGAGAATTTGTATAATGCACAGAATGTCAGAGATAAGTATCATTAGTTGTACATTTGTCCAAAGATTGAAGAAGGAAGGCATTGTTTCATGAATATTTTAGAAATTATTCAGGTTTTCTTCCAGGAAACACTAGCCAGCTGTTCACTGATGGTTTAACTGAGGATGTTGGAAGGATAGTTTGAGGAACAGCTTTGTTGCTAACAAAATCCAGAAGAGGGTGGCCTGCTATTACATTCATGCAGTCTCCTGATGTGTGTCAGCAGCAAATCAAAACTGCTTTTGGAATTAAGCTGTAAGCATGCTAAAAAGGGAGCAAAGTCTATGGCTGGCCAGTGTTTGCTATGCAAGAGCAGCATGCTATGTTCTGTCTGAAAAGTCATTGAAAGAGCCTTTCTCAACTGTGGCTGCAGCATGGAGGTGGTGAGGTTGCGGTTGAAGGCAAGGGAGATGCGTCATTTGGACTTGTCCGCTATTATTCATCGTGGTTCCTCCCTCCCTAATCATCAATACAGTCAAACCTCGCATTAAGAGCACCTCGCTTAAAGAGTAACTCGCTTAAACAGCAGAATTTTCTCTGAATGTTCGCTTTGCTTAACAAATAAAACCAAACAAAAACTCACTTAACAAATAAATCAGGGCTCACAATCCCCCTGACAATTGGTCACTTACAATGGTGTTTCGCTTAAAGAGCAAACTCGCTTAAAGAACAATCCTGTGGAACACATTATGCTCTTTAAGTGAGGTACAAGTGTGTTTTTCCAATACATTAGGCAGGCCAGGGTTTTTCTGGCTTACTTATGACTGAAAAGTCTCCACAGAGACTCATTTCTATCTCAGGTTGCACCTGGCCGAAGCATGCCAATTAATGCCCTCTTGCAGGCTGGCACTCAAAGGGGTTCTCAACTACATCAGCAACAATCCTTTCTATGGGACCCCCACTTCCACTGCCTGAAACACTTCTGGGACTGTTGATAGGATTGTTAGTTTCTGGGGAGAAAGGCTACGTCTTAGGATGTGGCTACAGGGGGTGAGCTAGTGTGGGTTGCTTTGGAATGATTGGGCTTGATAATAATAATTTCGTGTCAGAAATTATTCTAGGTTGAAATGATTTTTGCTGGAGAAACTCTGCTCAGGGGATGCCTGAATGAGGCTCCTTTCATGTCCCCAAAAGCTGAGATAGAGACAAGTGCTCAAACCATCATGCAGTATCCAGGTCTCGAATTGCCTACTTGCCGGCCTTCCAGCTAACAAGGCAAGCTTCTTAACCACTGAGGCACTGCAGCCCTACCACTGAGCTTTATTAAAATGATCTACTCAAGCCTGTCTGTTCACACAGGAATGACTCCTGTCAATATCATGAAACTGCTTAATAAGTGAATCTCTTCTAGATATTGGCAGAAGGTTGAGGAAGTAGAAATTTCTTTCTGATTGTTTAAGACTATTGCTGATGAACTACATCAGATATAGAAAATACATAAGCACATAAAATATATATTAAAAGCTTATTTTCCTTGCTAGTCAAGAAATCACCCACATCCAAAGCTAACGTCCTTGAGACATCCTTTCTTGTGAAGAACAAGTGCTTTAGCAAGTATTCTTTACATCCTTAGTTCTACTGTTTAGCTCAGGTGAGCCACTCTTTATGCAAATTTGTGGTCCTTGAGTGTTAGCTTTGTCAGCTGCTAAAACTGGTGACTTGTACAGGAATTTGCATCTTCCAAGTTTCAGAAGAGTAAGTGTATCGTTAAGGCAAAGAGATTTACATTAATCAGAATTTTGTACATTGATAAGGTAATAACTTGCTGAACTTCAAAAGAAATATTTTTTTAAAAAAATCTATATAAAAACATGTTCTTTTTAGACTCATTTATTGAAACAATCTACAGTCTAGAGCAAATTTTGAATGGCTTAGTGATAAACCCTGAAAGACACCAGGTCTTAACTATGTAGAAAAGGTGCACGCTCTAATAAATGCAAAGGTATGTTTGTGCTTGCTACTATTTTCTATCCTTCCTTCTTAAGTACCAACTTTGCCCCAACTCCCTGGAAAGAACAATGAGAAGAGAAAGAAAATTAATAAGGCTGATTGCTATCCAGATTGAAAATCTGGACTTTCAGGATCACGCAAAAACATTGCACATTCATAAATTGCATGTTAATCTCTTTCAGATGTGGGTGGGAGTGGGGAGAATGTGGAATATAAAACCCTGTCTTTGAATTTGTGCATGCAAAATGATATAATTATAGTCTTATAATTATAGTGATTATATAGCCCAGGAAAAAATGAATATTTTCCACCAATTTTCTAAATGATCTCTGAGCAGAACAATAATAGTGAGGGTGTGCGTGTGTATGTGTACTCAACTTTTTGCCTCTTAGGGAACATGAGAAGTGATGCAATTTTCTACACTTCAAATATTTATTTGTTATTCCTAGACATATTGTATACAAAAGTAATAAATAAAACAGCACAAGGGCATAAAAAGATCAATGTTTGAATGCATGGTGCATGAACGCTCACACTTGCAAGGAGCAATATCAAATCTCTACATTATTAGCAATAAAATAATATGTAACATAACCCCTCCCCACTCCACCCACTTCAAGATTGGTTGTGTTCAAGTTACACCATTTATGGATGACTTGCTCTTCTGTTTTGTTTCTCCTTCTGTAGCTGTAAGAAAAACAGATTCTTCTTGGCTTTGGATAAATTCCCCCCATGTTACAGTTACTCATTGCTTATACAAAATAACTAATTCTGTAACTGGTAACACATTACTTTCTAGCTAATTTGGTTACATTGTGAGAGGGTCGTGGTGGCATGCTGGTTAAGACACTGAGCTTGATGACCAGAAGGTTAGCAGGTCAGCAGTTTGAGACAAAAGTGCTGCATGATGGAGTGAGTGTGTACAGCTCCTGCCAGCCTAGCAGTTTGAAAGCAAGAAATTGCAAGTAGATAAATAGGCACCACTTGGCAAAAAATGTAACAGTGTTGTGTGTGCTCTAGTCATGCCTGTCACATGACCACAGAAATGTCTGCAGATGCTGACAACACTGGCTCTTAAGCAGTATACGTAGATGAGCACTGCCCCAAAAAGTCAGACACGACTGGCTTTCAAGCAAGGGGGATTTTTAAGAAAACATATGAATACATCTTTCTTATTTCTGTGGGAGAGGAAACTGCTCAGACATTTTTCTGGATATTTGAAGCTTCCCTGGCTGCATGGCTAAGCCAAATCACTTTGTTATGCTAAATCGGGGATTTCCAAACTTTGTGCACCGTAGGCCTGACCACGTCTCCTGGACAGCTGAGCAGGCCAATCATGTGATTCCTCCTGCCATAAACACTGCCATAAAACACATCTGTGGCTGTCGTAAATACATTTACTATAGTTGTGGGTGTATTTATGGCAGCATTTATGGCAGATGCGGGTGCCTTTTATAGCTGTCATAAGTGCACCCGCTTCTGCTTCCGATAGCGGCAAGTGCAGCAGTGGTCCACATGAAATGGTGCAGTGGGGTGGGGCCAGCCCACAGACTGTAGTTTGGCCATCTCCATGCTAAAGCATTATTGTATCCAAAATATTGCTAAGAATCAGTCTGAGCTGCAGAATCTGGAGTCTTTGTTGGATGACTTTATTTCCCATTGCTCACAATTTATGAACCTCCTTCTTGGATTCAGGGATATCCTCTAGTCATGGAACTTTCCTAGGTTCTCACCCATCTCACAGCCATAAGAAGAGTTTCCATGACTCTAGCATCTCTTTAGTAAAGATCTGTCAAGATCCAAGGATAGCTATTTTTCAACCTCTGATCTATTTTTTGGATGTTGTCTTCCTACATAATATGACTCCTGGTGTTTTTGTTGGCCATGTGTATGTTTATAAGAAAAATAGATTGATTATTAATGGACTTTGGAAACAAGCAGGTCGAATGGAATAAGAAAGAGATTGTTATTATATCAGTAGCAGCTTTGAGATAAAGTATTGTTAAAAATGGAAAATATATTTTCAATTTAAACTAGATGATCGTTATGAAGGTATATGGAATATAGATATAAATGACAACCTAACATGAGAATTAAAATTTAAAAGAGGGATTAGTAAAAAGAACTGACTTCAGAGAATTATGGGGAGAATTTATAGACTATGAGTAAGATCTTTTATCTCTCTGGAACAAGGGGACAAATGTATAAGTAAAATGTAATGAAGGAGCATAGGTTCTTAACCTTGCTCCCCCCCCCCCCCCGAATGTTCTTGGATTTCAATTCCCAGAACCCCTGATCAGAAGGTGTGCTTACGTGGTCTTCTCATAATTGAAGTCCAAGAAACCTGAGGAACCAAGGTTGAAAAACTCTGATATACAGAATAGTTAAAGGAATGTCTATAATGTCTCATTGGTGGTGGGGTACATGCAGTAGCATTAGATATGTTTGCTAAGTTTTTTGTGTATTTCTATATACAGTATATTTGTATTTTCTTCTGTTTGTTTTGATCTATTTTTTAAAAAAAGTAGATTGGTATGTAAAAAAGTTTGTGTTTGAAAGTTAAACTATATTTTACAGAATTTTCCTTTAACAACCCATTGATCTAACTGTTAAATTCTAAACCTCAGTAATCTACTAATCCTGGTCACCACTAGCGTCCAGGGACATGATATTTGCCCTGGGCTATATGCTGATGCAACAAATCAATGCAAGGATTTGGAATATGAACTTATTCTATGTATATTCTTGTTTATTTACTATGTCATATAGCAAGTAGGTAAAGATAAAGGTCACCCTTGCTCAAAAGCCAGTCATATCCAACTCTAGGGTTCAGTGCTCATCTCTGTTTATAGCCAAAGAGCCAGCATGGCCTGCATTTGCAGACATTTCCATGGACATGTGACAGGCGTGCCTAGACACCAGAGTGCATGGAACATTATTTACTTTCCCACCAAAGTGGTCCCTATTTATCTACTTGCAATTTCTTGCTTTCAAACAGCTAGGTTGGCAGGAGCTGGGACAGAGACAGGCACTCATTCTGTCATACAGTACTCGGGTTTTGAACTGCTGACCTTCCACCTCCCAGTCAGTGTCTTAACCACCTGAGACACTGCAGTCCTCATATAGCAAGTAGTAACATAGAAAACATGCAAATCTTCAGTTGCTTCTCTCCCTCCTCCTTGTTCTGCCATATCCAAATCCAAATATAGGTGAACATCATGGCGATCGGCCATGAAGACTGTCCTGAGAATATAATGCAGTGGCCTTTCATCTGCCTTCCACATCACAGTGTGACACCCATACCACTGATCCAGTTCCGCAAGTCACTTTCTGGTCCTGAGCCCTTCTGGCACGCAAAGTCCTCTTCAACCCCTGGGCAGTATTGATGAAGCTGCTGCCCTCCATCAAGATGGATTCAAGTGGGAGTTAATCCATTTGGGGACCATCACCCTTCCCTGTGGACTTTGGCACCCAAGGCCGTTAGTCCTCAGAGTTGTCAGGTTAGTTAACTGGATCCTGACACTGGGCATTGCTCCATAGAAGGGTTAAACCATTCACTACTTTTTTTTCCAACTCTGTATTTATTGACTTTTTTACACATAAATCAAGTACTAGTAGCTGTCAGTGCTTATCAGCCATTGTACATGCTTATCTACAATCCTGCCAGTTAGACCTGGGAGGGAGAATTCATGAAAAATAATATTTTCTCATTCTTTCTCTCTGAAAATCCAGTCTCTGATAGCACCTGCTTTTGTGTTTTTTACCATCTCACTCAGGCAAAGAATCCAAAGTTAGAGAAGTAAATTTATAGGACAAAGAAAGGAGGAAAGTACTGTGACATTTTAAACCCAAACAGGTTTCTACCATTAAGCCAGTCTTTCTTTACTCTCTCTCTGTGTTTGTGTTTGTGTGTGTCTTCTTAGGCTTTATTGCATAGTAGCTCAATGCAGCTTTCTAGCAAAGAAGAGCCAAAACTGCTTGCCTGAAATAAAAAACAACAACTCAGTGTAAATCCAAATTGCCCCCAAAACATGACATACAGTCAAACCTTGCATAAAGAGCGCCTCGCTTAAAGAGCAACTCGCTTAAAGAGCAGAATAAACCAACCAAAAACTCGCTTAACAAATAAATCGGGGTTCGCAATCCCCCCCACAATTGGTCATTTACAGTGGTGTTTCGCTTAAAGAGCAAACTCGCTTAAAGAGCTATCCTGTGGAATGCATTATGCTCTTTAAGCGAGGTGCAACTGTATTACTTATACATGACATTGAAATAACCTTTGATTTCATAGAGTACATGTGTGTTTTGAGGGTGCATGCTAGTTCTTTGCAGTTTATAAATGACACCAAGCTATTTCTATATGGCGCAACAGGTAAGATAGTGGGCAGGAATTTTTTTTGCTACCACACCGTGGGAGGAGCCTATATCATGGGTGGAGCCTACATCATGGGTGGAGCCTACATCGTGGGTGATTTAGTCATACCTGCCATATGGCCATGTATACATCTGCAAACACAAGCAGCACTTGCTCTTTGGATGTAAATGGAGATGAGCACTACACTCTAGAGTTAGATATGACTGGCTTGAACCACTTCCAGGGACAAAACCTGATGGGGCAAGGCAGGGAGGTGGGCGTGGCCACCCAATTTCGCTACCCCCCTTGCAGGGATGTCAAAATTTTCGCTACCACACCATGATGTCATCACAGTGTGGGTGGAGCCAATGTCATGATGTCATGGGTGAACCTGACATCATTATGTCATGATGTTGTGGGCGGGCCCAAAAAATAAAAATAAAATAATAATAATTATAAATTTAAAATAATTACAATAAACAAAATTAAAATAAAATAAACACACACACACCCCTCAACCCACCCACCCAACCAAACAACCACAACAGAAACCCATAAATAAATAAAATAAATAAAGAAATAAAATAAAAATTAAATAAAAATACACCCACCGACACAAACATCCACCCACCCACCCACACCAAACACAAATAAACCCAACCAACCAACCCCAAACACAAACCCTTCACTTACCCTTGGAAGCGGTGGCACAGTGGCGTGACAGCAAACCGCTGCTGCGGCATGGCGGCAAACTGACATGGTGGAAAACCGCCATGGCAGCAAACCACCACAATGGCACGGCATCCTGGTGGGGTGGCGGGGCCAGGCATGGAAAGGCCGCCACCACTGCCACTTCTTCAGGCGCTCCCTGCGCCCTTCCTTTCCTGGCAGCCAAAATGGCTGCAGGGAACTGCACATGTTTCAAACTTTCATTTGATGCATGCACAGTAAAATAAATAGAACTGCACATGCATCAAATGAAGGTTTGATGCATGTGCAGTACCTGGGAATCATTTTGGCTCCAAATTTAATTTTTTTTTCCCGGTGAAGCATCTGAACCGAATGCCTCAAACAACAACAAAAAATCCCGCGTGGTTGCTACCGGTTCTGCGAACCACCCGGGAATCTTGCTACTGGTTCGGGCAAAGCTGTGCGAACCGGGAACATCCCATCACTGCCCCCCTGCCTGAAGGCCACCCAATTTCACCACCACCCTGTCCAGAGGCCACCCAATTTTGCTCCCCCCCTCCCCGGGGGATGCGAACCTGTTGCTGCCCACCACTGGTTCTTAGTAATAACATGTTATCTTTTTTTCTTTTTCTTTTTTCTTTCTTTCTTTCTTTTTCTTTTCTTTTTCTTCTTTTTTTCTTTTCTTTTTTTTTTTTTTTTGCTGTCTTAGATGAGGGGAGTTTCCAGTCAGACTGTTTGCTTCAGGAATCAAATAATTTGGCTTTCTTATTTCCTGTCCTTGTTAACTTGGGTAGGGGAGATTCTATTTGATCCTTGAACACATAGCCCTGGTGTTAAACTATGTCACATCTTTAGAACATATGACTGGAGCACCTCAACACATAGCTGTGCTCATGGAGACACTCATTTCGATCCCAAACCCTGTGCTGATAGTGGGATTTTACACAAGCTTTGAACATTGGAAAAGGGGGACAGCTTGGAAAATTACTTCTTGACAGACCAAGGGGTTTCCAGCGCTTCTGGAACTTAGCTTGCATTGTTGTTTTCTTTTGAAGGAACTCATTGCATTACTCATCGTGTTGAGGCACTCATAAGGGTGTTATTTGTTGCTGCATTGATAAAAGTAATTTATTTCATTATATATTATTGACAGATCAGACAAAATCCTGTTGCATAATTGTATGTTGACATAAACTGGATCTAGCAGTGGAGACAATTAATTTAAGCAAACTTCTTCTTTCATGTCCAGATCAAACTTTAAACTGTTGAAATGAGGCCACCTTCTTGGCTTTGTTGTTGGCCAAATTAAATTCTTCCTAGGCTTCCTAGGACTCTCTTTTGCCCTGGGCAACTTTTGCAAATCTAAGGACAGAGGAGGAGAGCCTTTGATAGTATGTACAACCAACCAACCAAACAAACAAGTGTTGGATTGCTTCTACTGGGATCTGGTTATGATTTTTGACTAGTTACCTTTGCCCCAAGATTCCCAAAGTCTTTCCCTGGGCAAAAAAAAAAAAAAAAGTCCTACATAGCTTTTAGAACCTGAATGGGAAAGATAAGAAGCTTTCTTTCAAAGTAATTATTCCTGAAATAAGATTTTCTCTATGCTGGTGCAGCTTTTACACAACTGGATTTTACTCACTTAACTGTAATTACCAACACACAGATAAATCTTCTCCTGGTCAATTCTAATTTTCCACTTTGATAATACAAAATATGGAAAAAGAACAATGATTTCCTTCCTACTATTGGTTCATAGGAGAATGGCTAGCCTTTGAAATATTCATCTTCAAAGTGCCTACAAAACTTCTTTAAATGTTTGAAAACACATAAAAATATTACTTCCACCCATTTCCCAGTCATCCTGTAACTACTGTTTATATAACTTTTGGAATAATAAATTAATTACACTATCATTACCCCAGAAGTAAATAATTGTGGGCAAGGACCTTGTTTGTAATCAGTAACTTCCAAGATTTGTTTTGACGATACACACAGTGGAGCATTGCAACTTTCACTTTTGCAGACAGAAGCATTTATATCAATGGAGCAATACTGTTGGATCACACCTTCTGCTATTAAAATGCCACGGGACCCTATGACAGTGATGGTGAACCTTTTAGAGACTGAGTGCCCAAGGAGGAGGAGGCAGCATGTGGGCAGGCATCCATGTGACATAACTGGGATGCCTCCAGCGATATCATGTAGGCATGTTCGCATGCCCCCCATGGGTCCACACACGTTCCCCATGGGTGCACCCACTGCCACCGCCTCTGTCTCTTAGGAGGGGTGTTGGTGTCTGGTTGCCTCACCTCGCCCCCATTGCCTCCTCCCAGGCAGCCTCCCCTCTTGCCTCCCCATTGGCAGAGGGGTGGGTAGGGAAATGGTGCTGTCATTGATGACAGCACCACTTGCCAATGATGGTGTGCGTGCCCACAGATAAGGCTGTGCATGCCACCTCTGGCACGTGTACCATTTGTCCACTTACACTCCCCTATGATCTTTTTGCCTGGACATTGTTGGTTGGCTTGACTATTTGTTGGACTGGAATAACTGCTGTATCAATATTTTCTCACTTTTTCAGATAGTCCCCTATCTTTTTAGAATTGTCTGTTAAAATGTCCTGGATCCTGTATCAAAATGTCATTTTTGTTTTGGACGATTTTAAATTGGACCTGGAGAATAAAAACTCAGTAGCTTGGTTGTGCTGCTCACAATGCTGCATTTGTTTGTTCTCCTGCAGAACTGTAGATCTCTGCTTCTTCCTTAGAGTTGTTTGCCAAATGGCCTGGAGCCAGGGAGAAATTACTTATACTGTACATGAAAACTGCACCTTTGCAAATAGCATGTGAAATTACATAAATGTATTTAAGTAAAACAAGAGTAGTAACAGCAAAAGAACAAAGACAATAATTGAGTTATAGACTTTCCCTCCCCTTAATGTTCTACCTAGCTCACTGTGTAGCATAGTTAAGGATTCTAAACTTTGTTCTACTTCATCTTTATTCCATTTCCCATTAAACAATGGTAACGTTTAAAATGTTTGGCCCTATTCTACACCCATTTTTACCCTTTGCCATTCCCATTTTTGCTTGTGTTTAGCCTTTGTTTGATTAATCGATTGTGCAGCATAGAAAAAGAGGACGTAATAAAGCAAGGGAATAGGGCGGTAAGCACCGGATCCTAATTGAAGGGGATTTCATCATAACCTGCATTTCATCTTGTTTCCAAATTCCACTTTAAAGACTTTGAGGGCATGTCAGTCATTGCAGAAATGTTTCAGCTGCTTAACAGGGTTTTTTTTTCCTTCCTGGTTTTTCAAAGATGTGGTGAGAGAAAGTTACATGGAGATTTGCTTCGGGCTCTTTTGCCATCAAAGCAATTGTAGAATTGGAGGTGAGGTGGACCGGTAGGGAAGAGGATAAAAACATACTTTTCCTTAAAAGTAATGAAGGACTAGAGCAATCAAATTAGGCTATTTTTAGCACAAGAATATTTTTAAGAGCACTTTTACGTTCCATTACTTTGCTTGGAGGGACATGAATGTCATGGCCTGAACAACTTAATCTCCCTTTCTCTCCTTAGTAAGCTGATGACCTCTCCAGTCGGCCAGTGGCAGAGCTGCTGTGAATTCTCTCTGAGCTTTAGCTTGCATTTTGCAGGAGCTGCCATAGCTAAGATGCTGAACCCTATCACCAAAATAACACCAGCACCTTATGTAACTCCTGTAAATTGCAAACAAATTCACAACATCACCATTTGCTCAAATTTTATTTATTTATGTTATGTTATTTGTCTTTTATGTTGATTCATGTAATATCTGTGAGCCCCCCACTGAGTGACAGTTGTGCTAGTTGAGTGGGATACAAGTCAGTCAGTCAATCCTGTATTTGCTGGTGTATAAGATGCACTTCCCCCCTTAAAATACACCAGAAAAACAGAGTGTGTCTTATACTCCGATGCATCTACCGTATTTACTGGTGTATAAATGCACTTTCCCCCTTAAAACACACCGGGAAAACAGAGTTTGTCTTATACTCCAATGTATCTTATATGCCGGCAAATACAGCCAGCATCCAGTCTATAGTGACTAATTGTGCCAACAGGTTTTTGGTGCAATATTATAATTTTATATCATCATCATCATCATCATTCCTTCTTTGTGTCAAAAGGAATCCAATGATGTTTCTGGGGTAGAACAATCAGCCAGTAGGTTGCTGTTGTTGCCCAGAGGATGTTCTTTGTGAATACCAGAATATGATATTTTGTGGAAATGAGGATTAACAAACCCCTCTTGTCAATCTTACCTAATCTTCCTATATACCAGAGCTGGATTCAGAACTAGAATTGAGCTCCACAACCTGATATCTAACTCACTGTCAGCTGCCCCTAATGTTAGGCAGGATGAAGTTGCTACCACAATCTAGGGCTGTAGCCAGGATTCTAGATTAGGGGAGGGGTTTTTAGGAGGGACAACAATATCTCACACACATATAACATTGGCATCCCAAGATGGGTTGGGGGAGGCAGGCTGTTAGGAGGGTTTTCGGGCTCTCCCCCCCCCCCCCCGGACCCTCTCTGGCTACGGCCCTGCCACAATCACAGATATTGTGGTGCTGTACTGAAGGGGAAATTTGCTCTACAAAATACATGAGTTTTTTTTTATTTCAAGAAGGTCATCTCATCAGTTTAAAGGGAGCTATGAACATGGGCAAAAACTACAGGTAGATCCCGTACTTACAAACTTATTTTTCTAAGAGTAGTTTATCTTATTTATTTTTTTGAATAGTAGCTGTGTTAGTCTGTAGTTCTGGCATATCAGAAAACAAAATAAAATAAACAAAACAAAATAAACATTGCACTTGAACATCAATCTTTTATGTCCACTCCAGGCTACCATTTTAACCCATAACAATCCCATGTTTAGGCTTGATAGCATAGCGTGGGAAAGTTATTTTTCAGAACATATTTGGGAACCTTCTAGCTAGACTCACTACTAGATGTGCTGGCTAATGGATTTGAGGGTTGTAATCAAGAAGGGCAATTCAGGAACACATAATGTCAAGTTAGATGCATTAGCGGTTTACCTTATAGTAAAATGGCTTTAGATGTTTATGTGAGGTCTGTGCAGTGACTTTAGAATGGATTCGCAGGTCCTTTGTACTATGCTTAAAATGAAGCAAACACAGTGACTGGAACCAAAGCACATGGAAAACAAGCCTTCATTGTTTATAAAACCCCGGGCTCTACTTGAGGATTTTTTCTTTAAACCTTGCCTACAATGTCCCAGACTCTTTAGATTGACCAAAGAGCCTTTTCCTCCTTAGCAAGCTGCCAGAAAGGCTGAGAGCAAGCCAACCAGCTGTACAGGTGACAGATCTTTCTATCAGAGTAATAATGACTGACATCACATGTTTAGCTCAGAAAGCCAGGTGGCAGCGCTTCTCTAACAGCTACCACGTTTAAAAAAGCTGGCACAAACCCCCCTGTCCTTTTTTATTTGTCTGACATTTGGCAGGCCGCATTTCCTCAAGAAGCTTCTGTCCCTGTAGAGTTAATATAATCCTGCCAAAAATGTAAAAGTTATAGGCATGCTGATTTCCCCATTATAATCAAAGAAAAATGCAAACAGAGCTTCATTTATTAAACGAGGTGACCCTGCAAAGTGGAAATGAAATGAAGCAAAAAGGAGCCAGGAAGCAATGATACTAAGTTGTGGGATCTGAATCTGGCTTAGACACATGCACACAAATGCCCCACAAAGCCCTGGTACATGTGTGTCCATATTTTGTTAGAGTCATATGCTAGTGCAGGGGTGGTAAAACTATGGCCCACGGCCTGGGCCACAGCACCATTTCATGTGGGTCACCACTGCCCTCACCACTACTGGAAGCAGAAGCAGATGTGTTTACAACAACCATAAAATGCACCTGCACATGTGTAAGTGCACCCATGCATGCTGTAAATGCTGTCGTAAATGAACCTATGGTTGTTGTAAAAGCATTTACAACAGCCACGGATGCATTTTACGGCAGTGTTTACAACTGGAGGAACCACGTGACCAGCCTACTCAGCTGTCTGGGGAGCATGGTCCAGCCTGAAGCATGAAAAGGTTGGAAATCCCTATGCTATTGTGTTAATTCTTCTCTATACATGTCAAGATTTGTCCATGCAAATATGTTGTGTTCTGAGGCTCAAGCTAAATGATAAGTCAGCAGGTTTTTCAAAAAGTAGCTCCTTCAATTGGTGGGACACTTCTTATTTTCCTCATATCCACATCCTAAAACTCACCAAAATATATATTTTATGATTGGTCATTGAAAGATAAACATGGTCTGTATAGTTGAGAAAAACCTATAACTGGATGAAAAACACACTAATTGGAAGAAATGTACATTTTTTAAATGTCTAGTTAGACTCTGAATACACCTAGTACTGAGCATTCAATACATAGTTTGATTTCCAGCAGTTGAACATTTCATACTTTCACTTGTCTTAAATCTTCTAATTTAACCCTGTTTTTGTTTCTGTTGTGATAATTTATTCATGTAGCTTTTTATATTAATAGAAATTTCATAGATTCCATGTGAATTTCACGATTGAAAATCCAGGTATGCACAAGAATCCCATTACACAGGCTCTTGTTGAGTGGTGAAAATTTCAGTAGCAAACTGCTACCAGTTAATATATTGGTGCTTGTATTTCTCATGGTACACCAGTTAGATGAGTTGACACATTGCAAAGAGAGAGAGAGAGAAGATGACAAGTTTCAACTCCTTAAATAGCAGTAGTTCACCAAACAAATTGTGTTTGTTTAACGCAAGAAAGTACAGTAATAGAATTTGACCACTAATCAGTATCTGTCTAGATTCACTGTAGATTTGTCAAACTATACTATTACTTATATTTTCAAACTGCAGTATTATCTAAACTATAGGAAGCTATGAGCAATTATGCAGAAAATGTATCTGATACTACAGTCGTGTGTTGCCAGCTAATCTTTCTCACACGAGGCCAGGCAAAAGGAACTGCAGAATGAATTCACCCAAAGGTGGCTTCACTTTGGCAATTTCACGTCTGGCCTAGACACAGAAAAAGAAGGAGACGATCTGATGCCTTGAAAACACAAATAACAAATATCTGTTTCTTGTTATTCTGGTCTGTTCAGAGGTTTACCCAAAACCTGGCTACTTTTTCCAACTTAATTCATAGATTTGTTGTCATAGCAAGAATTTTCATATCAGTATTATATTGGACTAAGTGTTTGGTTTGGAGTCTAAAACCAAACACGTAGTTGAATACTGTACTGATATGAAAATTCTTGCTATGACAACAAATCTATGAATTTGTGAAATCAGCAAGATGTAGGAAGGAGAAACCATAACCAACACATTTTGCCCTCTTTATCAGGTAATTGTTTTTGAGTACATGCAGGAAATTGTATTATTGACAGTCTGTGACTGTGTTACATTCCACTTGAATTACTGTAACTAACACATTCTACATGGGGCTGCCTTTGAAGATAGTTCAAAAGGTTCAGCTGGTTCAAAATGCAGCTGCCAGACTAGCAACTTGGACCAGTTATAGAGAGCACATAATGCCCCTGCCATAACAACTGATCAGCAGGAATGCTTACTTGGGCTTCTGGTAATTGAAGTCCAAGAACAACTGGTGTGCTGAGGTTGGCCATCACTGGATGTGTTTTAAGTGTTTTGAATCATAAAGCATGTTTTAATTATTACTATAGTTTAATTGTTTAAAATTTAAATTTTCATGTGTTTTTGTTTTATTATTTTTCTAATGTCACCTTGAGTCTCCCTCATCAGGTGAAAAGTGGTATAAAATGGACATACAGAGAGATAGACAGATAATATCAGAGAGTAAACAAAAGAAGACAAAAAACATTGTGGCACTTAAAAGACTACTGTATTTTAATGTAAGCTTTTGTGGATCAAGCCCACTTCATTAGACATAAGAGTGAGACTTCATGATGTCAGTTTGTATACATAAGGTACAGAAGCATAGAATGGTTAGCATAGCAGATGTGTATACAAATCAATGTGGGTTTTTTTTTTCAACTGGTAATACCTGTTATTCAGATTAGTTTTGAAGATAATAGTTACTTTCCTGTTTTATCTGTAGCAATTTCAAACATACTGTCTTGTTTAACTTTATCGTGGTTAATTTTTTTACAACATTTGCTTTTATGTAAAACTGTAATTTATTCACCTTAATAGAGTTAGGGTGTGATGACACAGGGAATAAATGACAATTTGGGAATCCTGTGGACCTGTCCAGTGCAATTTAGTTCCTTGAAATCACATGACATCCATGATCCATGCCCACGTTGTAGGACAAGGGTGGCCAAACTACAGCCTGTGGGCTGGATATGACTCATGGCACCAAATAATCTGGCCCTTGCCACCCTCATTGCTCCCGGAAGCAGAAGTAAAACATGCTCGTGCATGTGCAAAATGCCACTGTAAATGCACCCACATTTACGACAGCCATGGGTGCATTTACAGCAGTGTTTTGCACATGTGTGGCACATTTTTCTTCTGCTTCTGGTAGGAGGAACCAAGTGACTGGCCCACTGAACCACATGACCCACCCATGGCGCAAAAAGTTTGGGAACCCCTGTTGTAGGGCATATACATTTGTTGTAAGGATGTAAAGCCAAAAAAGAAATAGTATTTGGACAGCTTATGCTAGTGAATGCTGTATGAGACTAGTGGACTGAGCTGAAGCAATTCCCTGGCAGACCGAGTGGTTGCTTTAAGCAAAATTCTTCCTGTTAAAGTAATCTTTTCCAGTGTGATCTGGTGGATGCTTTTGCACACCTTTAATTGAATTAATTAATCATACTCTTAATTGAATTAATAAATTCAGGAAGTCTAAGTCCTCCTTAGTCTCTGACTGTCACAGTTAATACACAAGGAAGTCAGGAAGTTAAATGAGCACTGAAATAAACCAACTAAGGAGTTCCTGAATGTATTTTGTCAACTGACATAAAAATTCAAATTTTATGCAAAAATAAATTCTATAATCCAAAGGTCATCTACCAAATACACTAGTACCCCGAATAACATTATGACTTGGTTCCACAAGTCCCGTCGTTATCCGGTTTTTAACGTTGTGTGATACATTGAACACACAATGTTAAAAAAAGCCCTGTTTCCCTGGAGGCTGCAGGAAGCGAGAACGTCGGGATTTGAATCCTGACATTTTGGCTTGCTGCTGCCTCCAGGGAGGTGGGGGAACTTTGGAAACAGCTTGGAGCGGGTTTCCCCACCTCCCTGGACCCGGCGGGGGGGGGGGTCAGAGACCCCAAAATTGGTAAAAAAAATGGACTTTTTTTTAACCAATTTTGGGGTTTCTGACCCCCCCCCCCGGCCGGGTCCAGGGAGGTGGGCAGACCTGATCCAAGGTGTTTCTAGGCTTCCCCGACGTCCTGAGCCAGTGCAGCAAGCCAGAATGTCAGAGTTCGAATCCCGACATTCTGACTTGCTGCACTGGCTCAGGACGTCGGGGAAGCCCAGAAACACCTTGGATCGGGTTCCCACACCTCCCTGGACCCAGCGGGGGGGTCAGAAACCCCAAAATTGGTAAAAAAAAACGGACGGTTTTTTTTTACCAATTTTGGGGTCTCTGACCCCCCCGCTGGGTCCAGGGAGGTGTGGGGACCCGCTCCAAGCTGTTTCCAAAGTTCTCCCACCTCCCTGGAGGCTGCAGCAAGGCAAAATGTCAGGATTCGAATCCCGACGTTCTGGCTTCCTGCAGCATAAAAGAGGGTGGGGGAAGTTCAAAATTAGCGCGCATCGGGTCTAGGGAGGTCGGGAGACCCGATGCGCGCTAATTTTGAACTTCCCCCACCCTCTTTTATGCTGCAGCAAGCCAGAACGTCGGGATTCGAATCCTGACATTTTGCCTTGCTGCAGCCTCCAGGGAGGTGGGAGAACTTTGGAAACACCTTGGATCGGGTCCCCACACCTCCCTGGACCCGGCGGGGGGGGGGGTCAGAGCCCCCAAAATTGGTAAAAAAAAGTCCGTTTTTTTACCAATTTTGGGGTGTCTGACCCCCCCCGCTGGGTCCAGGGAGGTGTGGGGACCCGATCCAAGGTGTTTCTGGGCTTCCCCGACGTCCTGAGCCAGTGCAGCAAGCCAGAATGTCGGGATTCGAACTCTGACATTCTGGCTTGCTGCACTGGCTCAGGACGTCGGGGAAGCCCAGAAACACCTCCAGAGAGATCAGAGGACCCGATCTACAGCTGCAGGGTGGCTGGGGAAGCTGACGGGGACTCCCTGTCGGCTTCCCTAGCCACCCGCCCATGCCTCCGCAGCTGTGGGGTGGCTGGGGACGCTGACGGGGGAGCCCTCCGTCAGCTTTCCAGCCTCCCCACCCCTGCCTCCGTAGCTGCAGGGTGGCTGGGAAGCTGAACGGAGAACCCCGTTCAGCTTTCCACCCACCCTGCTGCTAAGAATGACTGTATCGGATAACGTTAAAAATCACGTTATTCGATACAAGATTTTTCTGAAAATCTTGTATCGTTATGCGGTTTTAACGCTATATGATACTCGCGTTATACGGGGTATTACTGTAAACTTAAATAACCTCAATTAAGTTTAGAAATCAATGCAGTCATTTTGTCAGCAGGACTTTTTGGGTGAGTTATTCATTTTTGAAGGGTTAAATTGTAATTTGGCCCTTTGTCCAGCCAAAATTGCTCCTTCCCGCTCTCAGGAAGGTTTGCATGTATTTTTTGTAGTTGTTCAGTCGCACAGTCAAGTCCAACCTTTTGCAACCCCATGGACAAACATACCTAAACACTGGTTAAGACCTTGAACATGAGAACTGGAAGGTTGGCAAATCAGCAGTTCGAGACCCATGTGTTTCAAGATGGAGTGAGTACCCGTGGTCTGTCCCAGCTCCTGCCAATGTAGCAGTTGAAAGCAAGCAATTTCAAGTAGATAAATAGGTACCACTTCGGTGGGAAGGTAAACTGAAGATGAGCACTGCTGCCTAGAGTCAGGCACAACTGTCTTTCGAGCAAGGAAGACCTTTACCTTTATCTAAACAATCTCACCTGAGGCACTAAATCTTTTCAATTTACACTATTTTCCAGCATTTTTGTCTCCTTCAAGATACATGGTTTTTAAATGAAGGTTTCACACCTCAGCGAGAAAGGATGGGAGGTGCTGAGCCACTTCTTTTGGCAGCAAAACCCTTTGAAGATGATAGTTGCCTAGCTTTGTTTTCTTGTTTCTTTATCACAGTAAAAGAGTTCTTAGTTTTGTTTTTATTTTAAGCATCCATGCTGGCCTTCTTATCTTGCTGTGTCTAAACAATCCAGACAGTCACAGCTTCTCCTTTACACCACTTTAAGTTTTTGAGAAGAAGTCTTCATCTTCAAAAGACACTGTGGACCCTTGCTTCACAGTGTGTGGATTTTTACCCACTAAAGCCACCTCCCATTATGCCCCGTGGAACCAGGGTGTGTGTAAAAGGCACAACTCACTCAAGGACACCCATCCAAAGACAAATGCAAGGGTGCATTGTGAAGTAAACTGTTGTGTTTAAAATACAACAGGAAATGATGTAGTTTACGTGTCTGTTTTCCATCTCTCTGCCCATTGAGCAAAGGGAGTTCTGCAAATAGAATTGAATGGAGCAAGTGAATTGCACTTAGTTCTATGGGACAATGATATGGGATCTCCAGCCAAAAAAAAAAGTGTTTGGATGGCTTATGTGTAATGAATGCTATAAGAGGAAGGTGGGATTTATAAATGGGTATTTGAATCCATGTGTATCATTGAAGAGGGTGAAGTATTTGGTAGGTGGAAAACATTTCCTTGTAGGGATCTATGAGGCTATCAAGTGCAACCTCCTTGCTATATCAACTAAAGATAAACTCACTTGTAAAATAGGAGTTAAGAGAGTGTAAACTCACAGAGATGTGTTTGGGGAGAATTAATTGATTTTGTATTAATAAAAGGGAAAGGACAAAACCCACTGCACAGGTCTATACAATTTTGGAAGGGGAATGCGGCTTCATAAGAACAGAGGATAAAGACAATTACTCTCTAACATTCCTGGTACTGGGGTGCACTAGGTATGTGCATTTTTATTTTAGTTTTTTTTAATTATTAAATGTTTGTTAGATGTATTATTTCTTTGTCTAGATGTTTTAAGAATTCTATAATAAATAAAAATCCTTAGCATCCCTGGTAATGCTGGACATACTCTTGGCTAAATCTGGGGATTGCCTCTGATAGTCAATGTCAACAATATTCCTCTTAGATTTTGCAGTCTTGATAGCTGCCTGAAAATTCTGATTGGGAAATGGGTTGTGATTCTTTGAAAGAATAAATAAATAAGTTCTAGAAATGGCAAAGTTTCTTTTTTAAAAATTATAGTAAAATTATATTTTTGAGGACTACTCAAAATAATTGCTGTGACGTAATTTCCAACCCTCCCCATTATACAAATCTAAGGAAGGAGCATTTCTGATATGGTATACATAAGCACGTATAATTTTAGAATAATTAATTTTTTAAAGGAATGCTGTTTGTTTTTCTTCTTGAGTTAGAATAAGAAAACTGCATCTGAACATGGAAATGAATGCAAAGCCTGACTCTCTTGTGTCCAGATATTACATAGACTATTAGAAGAAATGATATAACTCATACTGATGATTGCTTCATTCAGTGGCTTTTAAGAATATTTATCTTACAGCAAAAGAAGAAGGGGTGGCAGAAAATGAGATGGTTAGATGGTGTTGTGGATGCAGCAGGCACAGAGTTGGGCAGGTTGAGAGGGATGGTGGAGGACAGAGGTGCCTGGCGTGCGGTGATCCATGGTGTCACAAAGCATCAGCTTTTTTAAAAAGAAGCATAAGCTTCTTTTAAAACTTTTAATTTTTGAACTGGTTTTAAATTGTTGTCAATGCTGACGTGTTGTGAATCGCCCTGGGTCCCTTCGGGGAGGAAGGCGATAAACAAATTTAAATAAATAAATAAATAAATAATCAGAACCAACAACAACAACAAAATCTTAGAACAACTGTAAAAAAAAACACTAATTGATCAAAGGCACTTGTACACTATTCTGTAATTAGATTTTTGTTAGTGGGCCATCAATATGATATTACCCAATCCTTGTTTTAATGGCAACCTTGAAGCCCTTTCCCCCTTTCCTAACATTGTAGGAGCTCCCTAAACTTTCTGATTTATGTTTTGTTATGGCTCATTTTAGATTTTGACAATGTTCCTGTATTTCTATTGATCAGTCTCGACCTGTTTTATTCCTGCAACCTCCTCATGTTATGCAGCAAAATAAACTCAAGTCTAGTTGTTCATCTGTAGTAGCTCCATATTTTCTCCAAGTTTCAGTGGAATCAACTTCTCATCATATATAGGTCAGGCTGTGGTGGCTCAGTGATTAAGAAGCTCACCTTGTTAGCTGGAAGGCTGGCAAATTGACAATTCAAGACCTGGGTACTGCATGATGGATTGAGTGCCCATCTCTGTCCCAGCTCTTGGGAACATGAAAGGACCCTCATTTGGGCATTCCCTGAGCAGAGTTTCTCCTGCAAAAATCCTTCAAACCCAGAATAATTTCTGACATAAAATAATAATAATAATAATAATAATAATAATAATAATAATAATAATAATAATAATAATAATAATAATAATAATAATAATAATAATAATAATAATAATAATAATAATAATAATAATAATAATAATAATCTCATTATTTACTGAAAGGATGGACAACCTGAGACCTTCGTTTCTTTCACAATAATTTTTCTGACTAAGGCTCGTTGAAATAGCACTTCAACAATATCTTGAAAAATTTTGAAGACCACAAGTTGCCTATTCCTGGTGTACTGGGAAGATTTATGTGACTCATTTTCAAAGGTGAGGTAGACATACCAGTGAGCCAGGAGCTGAGGAATCAGGCCTTGTAACAGAGATAAAAACAAACTAAAATAAGGATTAAGAACACTGTTGTTGCTTAGGTGAGCTGTGAGCCAAAATAGGAAGTACTTTTTAGAAGGACACAAAGATGAGAAGGGCCAATCCAAAATTTTCAGCAAACTGAAAATCTGTGCGCGTTTTCCAAATCCAGTAACTTCTGCAGTTTTTGGAATGGATTCTAAACATCTAGTCCAACCTCTGCCTATATAAGAAAACTACTGCTAGAGCTGTGGCTCCCAATGTGGGGCACCCCCCCCCTACATACACACAGGGGGCCAATTTGAGAATTTGCTATTAACAGTTAATGGCATTTTAGGCTTCCTCCATATGAATAGGAGTTCACTTTTTGAATAATAAGAATTATATGTCATGGGAAGGGGGCGCTATCCAGATTATAGAGCTCCTTAGGTGTGGTTGGGGACTACTGAGTGAATCCCATGTGGCCATCCAAGCTCTGTTTAAAAAGCTCAATTCAAAGAGATTCCACCACTGTCCCAGGCAATAAACTTTTTAATAGATCTTACCATCAAGAACATCATCTCTGAAGTGTCAAAGAACATGCTTCCATCATTTCCCTTCTCATTCTCATTTTATGCTTTAATATGGTGTGTGAGCTTTGATTCTTGACTCCACCCTGCCAAAAAACAAATCCTCTGCAAGCTGGTAATGTCTGTTATCTATTGTGATTGTTTTTAATGTTAATATTTTGTTTTTTAACTGCCAATTGTTGTGATTTTAAATCAAGGTGCCAGAACCCGCCTGCAGCATCTTTTGAAGATGAAAAAGGGGGACATAGAAGCTAAAAGTAAATGATAATGATAATGATAATAAAATCACATACACAGCTAACTCAGTGCATTCCTGAATAAACTCTGCTCTCCCTTGAGTGACAAGTCCTCTGGATTGCTTAGATATACAGCTGTGTTTTCCAGTAATTTTGTAATGTAATATGATAAGGAGCTATGAGCCTACTTCTCATGAAGACCCAACATAGTATTGAAGCACTTTATTCCATCCATAGACTACAAGATATAAAGGCAAATTATATCAGTATATTATCAGCAGTACCATTCTTTCCTCAGCAAACATGTTATTAATTTCATTATGTTGCCTCCAATCTATTCTACTGATGATACTACTGCCCTCTGTAATAGCATCACAGTATTGATTTTTGTAGACAGTCCTAAATAATGGCATATTAATAATTTCCCAGGCAATCATGGGGGTGGGGAGGCTGGCTTCATATATTTCTCTTACAGATAACACAATTGCAATGATTGCCATTCTTCAAAGATCACCAGGTTAAAAAAATGTTGTCCTACTTGACAAAATATCACATAAATTGCTTATACCATCAATACATAACACTGATATATTTGTTTAGCTTAATAGTGTATGATTGGCACTTTAAAGATTTATAAATGTACAGGGCAACCTGTTCTTACATATTTTTATTCACAGAGAAATTTTGTGATGGACTCAGTCATACTAGTTCTTTATCACATTTAGTAGAAGGTGTTCACTGCCATGGTCTATTTATCTCTATACCTGGTTCATGTATCCCACAGTTGCTTTTATGCTATACCCAGTACTTCTACAGCAGCATACAACTAGAAAATGGGTTGGTAAAAACTGCATTTCATTCATTTTTTTAAGAATGCATTAACACATGCAAATGTATTCATATTCAGAATGAAAATATCTTGAATTTTTTTAAAAAAACAACACACAAATAATCTAGGAGAAATGAGAACATATTTACAATATTTAAAAGCCTGGGTTTGAATCCTTCTGCAATTAATTATATTGGTGTTAAATGGATTGCAATTTAGCTCTTTATTTTCTGAGTTTTTCCTGAATACATAAGCAGTCATGATCTTAACCATGTTGAGAATATTAAACTTTTATTTCAGCTCCTTTTTGAAATCCCCCCAATCCACTCTTCCTCCCAAACAGCCTGAGGCTTAAAATTTTCAAGTGGGGGAAAAATTAGAACAGATTTTCTCTGCCAAGCTTGAGGCAGGTAGTTTATATACCATAATACTGGCCATACAAGCAACATCCACCTTAATTAGGGATTTGACACTAGCATAGGATTTGTCTGGCCAGACATCGCACTATAGCAATGGATTAGACCACTCTTTTGATTCCCAATGGTCGTGGAGGCAGAAGAGGCCCTGCCAGGTGGACTGGCTGCGAAAGTGCAACTTGTTAATATCCTCAGGGCCGCAGCAGTCCATTGTAATCCTGGTGTTAAATCCTGCATGTCTCATTTAATTTGTGCAACATCATAAGAAGTCTATGCTCATAAAAGTCCTGGTGGTTTGATGTAGGTTCAAATCTTATGCCGTGTACATGTGTGCTATTGTAGCCACATCCAACCAAGAGCATTTCTATGTAGCTTGTTCCTTCATGATGTATGAACTGCTTAATGTCTTCTTCCGATAGAATCATGTTGCCTCCCCTCCTAAGCCATCAACCCAATACAAGTAACAATGACAATGGTGCAAATTTCACAAAATGTCTTGCATTTGAACTTGTAGATGTTGCCAGTTAGTATGCTCAGATGGTAAAGCTTTATGGGAGGAAATGCTGCTACACACACCACACACACACACACACCACACACACACGTACAGTGCTACCTCACATAACGAACGCATCGTATAGCGAAAAATTCACACAACGAAGCATTTGTTATGCAATGGCGATACCCTGCATAATGAATTTTTTCCTGTTATGCAGGGTTTTAGTAACCAGGGCATACCCACTAAATGGGAACCCCAGTTAACAAACATTTCCCCCCATTATGCGGAGCATTTCCCATAGGGAACTGAATAACAACAAAAAACAACAACCCGCATAGCAAAGAGCTTCGTGGAACGGAGTTTTTTCGTTATGTGGGGGTTCTTCTGTATTGCAATTGGATTGTTCAGAAAATGCACAGCCTTAAGTGAAGCAGTACAGAGCTTAGGCAACTGGTTAATAGGATCTGTGGTAAGTAAATGAATTTTTTAAATAAAACTTGCAAGCATCAGCTTCAAAAGCATTGAGATGCTTTCTCAACATCACATTGTGGTTGTTTAGTGAGAAATAATAGAGATGTTGGGGTTAAGACCCCAAAGAAATGAATGCACATTGCCACACAATCCACCCCATGAAGCAGACGACAGCCATCTGTTGGTCAAAA
The DNA here is from genome assembly GCA_030440675.1 of Furcifer pardalis. NCBI lineage: Eukaryota > Metazoa > Chordata > Lepidosauria > Squamata > Chamaeleonidae > Furcifer > Furcifer pardalis. The sequence goes on from CP126890.1 coordinate 280,401,599, forward strand.
CATGGGCCACTTTATTAATAACATTACAATGCAATATTAACATGACCTGCAATGGGGCATCCTAGTGGGTAAATGGTATTATCTTATGGGTGTATCTACCCATATCCAGATTATTGATTATGACCTTGTATGGAGTGATGACATCTCACTCTGTACCTCTTAGATCACAATTTCCTTCAGGTCAACATGCCTGCTCCCTTGTAATTGAGGGTTACTACCTGTGACAGTAGCTGCCTCCAGCGCCTCTGTCCTTCTGTTATGGTGAGGAACCCCCATTACTTATGATCAATTAACCCTGGCTCGGTGAAATCGTCAGGTAAGCTCTTTCATGGCATCACACAGGCAGCAAGCAAAGTTCCTACCCAGTGTGACCACCTTGCAAGCAAAGTTTAAGTGACCATGTAAAAGCTGAAGCTCTTTCAGTGTCACTTTGCATCTCAACAACATATTACTATTTTGTAACTGTGACAGCTTTTCACGGGGGAGACAAGACTGCTGTCTCAAGGTGTCTAGCAGGACCCCTAAGAAAAAGAGAGAAGTGGTCATTCCCTCTGTTTTTTCATTTACCAAGGGGACTCCTAATTTGAGGGGCAGTGCCTGAAACTCCCACAAGAGGTCGGCACATTTAAATGATTGTGCAGGGCCACAAAAGAGGAAATCATCCAAATAATGGATCATGTGGCTGGATCCGGTGTAGTGACGAAATGCCCAATCCAAAAAAAGTGCTAAAGCACTCAAAGGCTACACAAGAGACAGAACAACTGAAAGGCATGGGCCTTGTCTACAAAATATTGGCCAAGCAGTTCGAAGTCCTGTGGGTGCACAGGCAATAGGTGGAAAGCGGGTTTAATATCACACTTTGCCATAAGGGCATCCTTTCTGCAAGATCAAACCATTTGTACTACCTGATCAAAAGCTGAATATTTAATAGTACATAACTCATGTAGTATCAAATCATTTACTGACTCACCCATCATGTAAGATAAATGGTGGATCAAATGGAATTTATTTATTTATTATTTATTTATTTAGATTTATTATCCCGCCCCAATCAGGTGAACCTGACTCTAGGCGGCTTACAGAAAATTCATAAATTAAAACCTTGAGGTTCAAAATTACTTAAAAATCAATTAAAAAAGAATTAAACCATGAATTGCCTGGAACCCTTCTTGGGAAGCAAACCCAGTGGGGACACTTTCACACAGGCCATCCACTCATCCCACAGCCAGCTCCTTCCCAATACTCTACCTGACCATGTGCTGTAATCTGATTACAAAACGGAGGTTTGCACCATTTGTCGTAAATGGGCCCCCAATTCAGGGATCCGGAAACCAAAAGTGATACTTTCCTGCAAATAGTGCACCACCTCTGCCTGGTAATCTGCAAGCCAAGAAACTAATGTATCAAGCTTGATTGGGTGGACACCTTTTACAGGCTACGGAAGTTTGGGATTAACTCTTTTTGCCACCCAGGAATCACGTCCCTTATGCCTCTGGTGGTCGCTTTTTATGCAGGATGGTTGCCTCCACATATAGTGCACTCATGACGGTATTTGCAGACTTTCTTGGAACAAAGCCCCTGGCCCACAAACTCCCAGCAAACCAACCAGGGTCCTGCCTGGCCCGCCACCTGGTGGGCAGGAGATGCCAGTGTGGGCGCTGCACCAGGTGTCAACAGTCATAATGGTCACCAGAGACTGGGTGAGAAAGGGTCATGAATTGGAGCCACAATGGGGCATGTGGCTCATTCCAACACATGGTCGACCAGATGGCCATGCACATACAGAAACTCTCATCATAAAGAACCCCCGCCTGTCCTGGTAAGTCTACATAAGCTTGGTAAATAATATCCAAATATTGAATTAATGGTAATGCGAGCTGTTGCCTGACAAGTCCAGCCATCCCCGCATAGATCAGATAAGCAGGCAGCCACTTAGCCCATGTCTGAGGAGGCTTCTTTCTCCTGACGGACTCCTTGTCCTTCTTGTCCATATCTTTCTCTGGCTTGTCCGAATTCCTGTTAAGCAGGGAAGAATATATCTAAATATTCTCCTTACACAATTTTGTCCCTCGTTGCTGGGAGAAGATGGTCACCCAATGGTAGGGACTGGTTGCTGAATAGCAACACAGACGCAGGCACAAAGCCAAAAACCCAACCTGCACGTTCGCCCTGGAACTTTGCAGGGCGGCAGGGGAATAAACCCCAGAAGGTGGATAAGGGGCCGTCCACTGGACTGCCTATTTGGGGAGTTCGTAGCCTGTACGGGGATAGGCCAAGGCCAAGGCCATGAAGGTGGATGCGTGGGCAAAGAACGAGGCGTTGAGTCCCACATACTGTTGCACTCCCAGATCCCACATACTCACCTAATATAGGGCAAGGTATTCCAGGAGTAGATGTTATGACTGCCACAGTGCTCTCAGGTTCGGTCACCATGGAAAGACCAGACAACTGGGCAGATTCTTCAACTTCTACATCCCGTGCAGATGATGTCAAAGGCACACACACCCCGGTGCATCCATTTCCCGAGATGCCGCTGCCACCTCCAAAGCATCCACATGCTTCTGGAGGGCCAGGGAAATCTCTCTCCAGGTTAGGGCATCATCCATCAGGGTCCCTCGACATCTCGTCACTGGGGTTGGTGGAAGTGTTGCTGGACTTAGAGCAGCAGCTCACCCAAGGGTCATTATCCTGGTCTGTCAGATCTGGTGTGGCCAAGGGCATGGGTACCAGCAAATCCCGCAGAAGAAGTGCAATGCTTAGGCACCATCACTTCAAGGTTCTCTCTTCATAGAGATTGATTACACGTGCATCACGCGAGGAAGCTCGGACACACGTGTTTTTGCCAGATTATGAAGAAGAAGAGAGAGGGCGAGGCGGGAAGAAGACATGCTCTTACACAGCATAGATTCCTCCCCGAAACACCGAGGCCTCTGGGTGGTTGCCGCCTTGGGGTGGATAGGTAGCAAAACATGTACACATGTTAATTGACATGATGCAGCTGTTTTAAAAAATAAAGTAATATAAGTGATATATATTAACAATACAGTGGTACTCTGCTTAACATGTGCACTGCACAACGTTGAAACTGCACAACATCAAGAAATTTGAGGAAAAATTCGCACCGCACAATGTTAAATTAACGTGTGCTGGAAATTTTCTCTCAGATTTCTTGATGTCTGGGCAGCCGGGGAGCGAGTCTGGCGGTGTTGGCATTGGCTATCTTGAGGCTGCCAACACTGCCAATGCAGTTGCTCCTGCTTCCCACCATCCAGCTGGATGGTGGGAAGTGGGATGCTTCTCCCCTTGCCTTTCGAGGCAAGCAGGGTGTGTGTGCAGGCTGAGTCCAGCATGGGAAAGAAAGGGGCAAAGCGCTACTCCCCTTGCCTTCTGAAGGCAAGGGGTGAAATGCTTGTTCACCCCTTGCCTTGCAAGGTCAGCCTGGGCTCAGCCCACACACACCCTGCTTGCCTCCTTCAAAAGGAAGCTGGGTTCAGAGGCTCCCAACCCTGCCTTCCTTCAGAAGGAGGGAGGCGATCCACTTGCCCCCTCCTTCTAAAGAAGCTGGGCTCAGATGTTCCCATGTGTTTGTTTGGCATACAACTTTTAGCTACAGTATAAATATCAAGGATGGCTTAATAAAAATGACTAAAATTGGAAATACAATCTTAAAAAAAAATGAATACCAGGGGTTGTTTGCGGATTCACTCACACAAAGTCACGACATCTTAAAAGAGCTCTGGTGATAGTGGTTAAACTGCCATACTGTAGCCAAAACTGCTGACTTTGTGAGTTTGATCATGACAGAACACAATGTTGACTCAGCTGTCCATCCTTCTGTGGTTGGTAAAATGAGTACCCAGTATGTTTGGAGCAAAATACTAATTACCTTGTGACCTGTCCAGAGCAGTGGCATAGCATGGTTTTCAGTTGTCCAGGGTGTAGGCCAAACTCACTGCCCCCCACCTAGGCTCACCACCACCCATCTAGGCACTAATATGCTTTTCAAAGAAAATGAGATATTTAAGGAGCAGTTTCCCAGGCTCCACCTTCCAGTGAATTTTCATGGCATTGTTGGAGAATTGAATACAGTTATCTTGAATTCAAGTCCACTACTTTATCCACTACACCACACTAAGTAACCTCTTGTTTGTCTTCCGTCAACTTTCTCCCGATTTAAACAGGAAAGGAAGAAGTTAAGAAAAGGTCACCCTTGGTCAAATGCCAGTTGTGTCTGACTCTAGGGTTCGGTGCTCATCTCCATTTATAGCCAAAGAGCCAGCACTGTCTGTGTCTGCAGACATCTTTCATGGACATTTGGCAAGCATGACTAGACACAGGAGTGCATGCAACATAGTTTCCTTTCCCACTGAAGTGGTACCTCTTTATCTACTTGCAATTTCTTGCTTTCAAACTGCTAGGATGGAAGGAGCTGGGACAGTGTCTTAACCACTCCTGGCATTTTATTTAAACTGCATTACCCAAAAGAAGGTAATGGTACAACACTTTTTGTATTCTCTACCAAAAAACCAGAAAACCAGAAAACATAAACCCAAATCATCTTGATGGCACATTATTATTATTATTATTATTATTATTATTATTATTATTATTATTATTATTATTATTATTATTATTATTATTATTATTATTATTATTATTATTATTATTATTATTATTATTATTATTATTATTATTGCCTTACCTGCATGCAGAAAAAGACCAACCATCTGCAGAAAATTGAAGCTTTTTCTTTTCAAAATTATAACAGTTCAATGGTTAAGCTAAGTTAGGAATTCTGAGAACTAATAGTCAAAAAAGGGATACCTAAACCACTGGGCTAAACAACCAGCTTGACATATTCAAGTGATCAATAATAAAATCAATGATAAAAGAAGCCAACATAATGTTGCATAAATAGATCATTCCCCACCCAATTATTTTGAAAGTACTGAAAACCTTCATTATAATTCTCCTCCTAAAAAGCAGGCTGCAGGAGATTATTTTAATGAAGGCCGTGCTTGGTGTTCACTGCAAAACAGCAAAATCTCACCTAAAAGGGACATGTTTGCCAATCTCTACACTAAGCAAGGACTTCTACTTTGGCAGCAATACAACCTTCATCAGTAATTGTTCTCATAATAAATAGTGGTCAACTGGGAGTACGTTTCTGAAAACCAAGCTTTGTGCTAGCCAAGCACGACATCCTACTTGTTGCTGTCAGCAAATTAATGGTCTCAGCCTTATGCTCTTGCTGTTTATGTATTTCCTCCCACTACTGGGCATGCCAACTGCCTTTATCTTAATACAGTATACTTCTTTTCTCTCATATTCTTGAAACCAACCTTCAGCTCACAGCCTGCCACATTCTAGTTCTCCTCCCCATCCCCCTTATAGTTCATAGCTGGGTATAAAAAATGCAAAGAGATGTTGAAGCCAGCAGACTTCTTCATTCCTGGCAATTGTTTGATAGGAAGTACACTTTGCCATACTAGAGCAGCATATTATCAGGGAATGTGTTGAGAAGCAAGTAGAGGGCAGTCCAAGAGCAGCTCATTAGGGAACTAGTGAGGTTATGGTCTCAGTTTTGATCTGCTTTTGGAAGAGGTGAGATGCTGGCAGAGCTTCCAGGGTCAAAGCCCTGGGACTTTCTGAACATCAAGGGTTTCCCTGTTCTTTCTCATCTTAGCTTCAATCTTCACAGTAGACAAGAGAGAAATAAATTTACCGAGAAACACTCTTCTCTTATCAGCTGAAATGCAAAATTTTGAGGGTGGTGTGGTCTTTAATGGTGAACTGAGAGCCATTAACTTTATAGAAGACCTATTTGTTGGTGTGGAGCAATCCAATGGCCTTAATTATTGAACTCTCCTTTTGTGTATTAGGGTGGCTATGGGGACTTTCTCTATAGGCACCAGCACTTCTCAATGTATCATTGACTTCTGGTGTAGCTTTTCTTTGACTTGGCAAATTGTTTTCAAGTATTTGAATTATGTGTATTGAAGGTGATTTTATTCATTGTACACATCCTATTATGCAGATATATAGGGAGTTAAAAGTAAATATTAGTAGATAACTCTTTGGTGAGCCATTGTTGTGTGCCATCTCATTGGAACCCGTGTATACAAAACCTCATAGGGTTTTCAAGGTAAGCTTTACCAGTTCCACATCCCAGTAAATTTACCTGACTGAGTGAGGATTCATTCTGATCCAAGCTTACCTCAATCCATATTTTAAATTATGCTGTTCAGTTGCACAGTCGATTCCGACCCTTTGCGACCCCATGGACTACTGTCCGCCAGGCACTTCCGTCCTCCACCATCCTCCTCATCTCGCTCAGTTCTATGCCCATTGTGTCTACAATACCATCTAGCCATCTCATTTTTGGCTGCCCCTTTTTCTTTTGCCCTCCACCTTTCCAAACATCAAGGTGTTCTCAAGTGAATCCTCTCTTCTCATTTGATGTCCAAAGTACTTTAGCTTCATCTTTACTATTTGACCTTCTAAGGAGCAGCCAGGGTTGATTTCTTCTAAGATTGACCTATTTGATCTCCTCGCTATCCAGGGGACTCTCAAAACTCTCCTCCAACACTACATCTCAAAGGCATCTATTCTTCTGTGCTCAGCTTTCCTAATGGTCCAGCTCTCACAACCATACATTGCCACCGGAAATACCATTGCTTTGACTATACAAATTTTTGTTTGCAAAGTGATGTCTCTACTTTTCACTATGTTTCCCAGGTTTCTCATAGATTTAAAATTTAAATACTAGACCTATTTTTTTCTCTGATTGGTCAGCTGAGAGGTAGAACAACCTGGTCTGTACTCCTGCTACCTCAAATGTGTATCCCTTTAAAAGTTGGGTTGCTAAGAGTGACAAAGGTGTAAGAAATAAAATACACTTCTACCTTAATGTGCATAATGGTCCATTATTAACAGACAATGAGAAATCACTGTCTTGAGTTGAAATTGCCAGCACTGGTGATATTAGTTGTCAACCAGTGCTGTATAGTGCATATAGATCTAGAATGGAGTGTGGGACACAATTCAATCTTTACTGATGTCTGAAGGTGGAATGAGTAAGTTCAGAACCAAAGGAAACTCTCAGCCTGAAGATAGATTTACTTTCTTTCCCAATTGCATGAAAAATGAAAGCAAAAATCCAGAGATGTTAAGTTTCCTCCCAGAAAATCAAAATCTTTAAAGTGTATTAAATGTAATCCCCTGAGAGAACATTTCTCCAAGTGCCAGAGAGAGGCCATTAAATAACTGTTCTGCACATAACAAGCAAGGCTTAAAACAAGGGCGTAGGTTGAACTGATGGTCACACATTAATGGGTCTGTGAGAAAAACATTCCTTCAAACCAGCCAAGAAGCTTGGCAGTGAGGTTTACAGATATAAAAATAACCACTCTGTTAATTGCTAAGGCCTGGGCTAATGGGTGTGAGCTTTGAAATATCATTTCCCTAAAGCTTCAGATGAACAAATTATGAAAAGTGCCTCCACTAGAGAGATCAACTAGAGACTGCCAGGAAAGACACCATTTGGAGCAATTTCTTTCCCAAGGCCTTGTTTAGCTTAGAAGTCATTAAATCATTCTTTGCTGAGTGGGAAAAAAATCTCCTGATTTGAAATCTGCCAGGAAACAGATGTTTGGAACAAAAATAATAAGGGAAGATTCGAACTCTTCTTTCTGTTTGCCCTCATGAATTTTTTTTTAAACTGCAGTTGCCTCATTAGTTGCAAATCAAAACTCTTGAACCTCCTGGTATTCTGATTAACTATGCAAATGGCTTATTGAATATAGTCCAGGTCTAAGGTAAGCTGTTGAAAGAAAATGGTCATGGGCAACTGGCACAATTCAGAGAACTTATTCACATTTATTTCAGTAGAATGCCATACCAGGGAGGCAATGGTGTAGCATGCTGTCCTGTTTGTTTACTCAGGGACCCTACTCTTTGTCTATTAAATGTAATAATGAAAGTTACACAGCATAAACTTGAGCGTGGCTGCTTTGTAGGAGAGTTGGGCTAAAACTATGCACTGGGAGAAAAATAGCTGGAATTCACAGTGATGATGTCACTGCACATGACACAAGCCTAAAGGTAAAGATCTCACTTGCTCAAAAGCCAGTTGTGTCTGACTTCAGGAGGTGGTGATTAGCTCAATTTACAGCCAAAGAGCCAGTGCTGTCTGCATCTGCAGTCATGTGGCAAGCATTACTAGATGCTGGAGCACACAGAACACTGTTACCTTTTCCACCTTAGTGGTACCTATTTATCTACTAGTAATTTCTTGCTTTCAAACTACTTGGTCTGCAGGCGATGATGGATGCTCACTCCATCAGGCAGCACCTGGGTCTCCAACTGCTGACCAGCCACCTTTCCAATAGCCAAACCCAGCATCTTAATCACTAAGCCACCATATCCCTAAGAGACGCAAGCCTTCTACGGTTTAAAAATTGTCTGAAAAACAATTTTTAAAATTTGCAGCTGTGGTTCTGTTATGGCAGGATAATGGTGGAAGGCTTCCTGGTTACTGGTCTCGCATGGTCCTCAACATGCATAAAAATGGAGGCACTGGAGCTGCCCCTTTGGCAAAAATAGCATTACCATCTGGCTAATGCTGGGAGACTTCCCAGTTACCTCAGCCCTGGGCAACTGATGACATTGTTTTGCCTGAGGCTGCAGGATGTTCATTTTGAGCAAGAAAGGGCTCTGATACCCTGATGTTGTCAATAGGATGTGTTTTGCACATAGGTTTGCTCTTCCTTGCAGATGTATATTATGTTACATGTCAGAAAGAATGTTGCTGGGATTTGAAGAGTGGATAGGATTGGAACTGCAGTGGCTTAATGGTTAGGATGCTGAAATTGACAATTGGAAAGTCAGCAGGTCAGCAATTCAAGACCTGAGTACTGGACTCCTGTCTCTGTCCCTGCTCCTGCCAACTTAGCAGTTTGAAAGCAAGAAATTGCAAGTAGATAAATAGGTACCACTTTGGTGGGAAGGTAAACAGTGTTCTGTGCACTCTGATGTCTAGTGTTCTGTGCACTCTGATGAACTGGTGACCCATCCTCTTCCTGATATGAAAACAATATGGACCATTTGAAATGTGGGGCTGGAGGAGAACTTTGTGAAAATGATACAGTACCTTGGGTTACCAAAAAGACAAACAAGTAGTTCCCAGAGCAAACCCAGCCTGAACTGTCTCTGGAGGCAAAAAATAATGAAATGGAAGTTGTCCTACTTTGGGCAGATAATGAGAAAGCAAGATGCTTTGGAAAATGCAGAGGAGCAAGGGAACTGTTTGCTTGGCTGCATGATGATGTGGCTCATCATATTTATTTATTTATTTATTTATTTAGATTTATTATCCTGCCCCAACCAGGCGAACCCAACCCTAGGCAGCTCACAAAAAAGAAAAAGACTACACAAATGAGTGCAAACTAAACCAAACAATCCCACCACACACCCCACAAACCCAGAAACCAAACCCCAAGGTTTAAAATCAACTTCAAAAAAATTAAACTATAAATTTACAAAAAAAAAAAACCCTCAAAAGTTTAAAAAGTTTAAAAAGTTTAAAAGACCAAGAGAGGGGTGGCTATTCCATCAGATCAGCCACCTAACATGGGACAACGTATTACTTGAGCCCCACACCTGCCCTGCCAGCCAGGTTTTTAGGCTCTTCCAAAAGGGCAGTAGCTCTGTCTGTAGGCATAATTCAGTTGGCCAGAGGTTCCAAAGGGCCGAGGTGGACACGGAGAAGGCCCTCCTTCTGGTGCTAGAGAGATGTGCCTCTCTAGCTGATGGAATGATAAGAGAGCCTTTCCGATCCGCCCTGGTGGGACAGACAGATGTTCTTGGGTGATGCGGTCTCTTAAGTATCCTGGCCCACTACCATGTAGGGCTTTAAAGGTTATGACCAGCACCTTGAATTGCACCCGGAGACATACTGGCAACCAGTGCAGCTCCTGAAGCAATGATGAGGCACTTCACCATAAGGGAAAATGGTCACTTGGGCTGTTTGGAAGTGGGGAATGGGCTTCTTCTTTTGTGTCAAGGCCAAACCTGAAACTACCAAAATGAAAGCACCTTTTGGTGAGTTCATTCTGCAATTCCTGCAGGGCCATATCCAGAGGGACCCGGGGGGGGGGCAAAAATCCTCCTGAGCTAACAGCCTGCCCCCACCCCACCCCATAGTGCCAATTATATATATGTGAGTGTGACATTGTTGCTCCTCCCAGAAATGTTTGCCCATCCTGAAAAATTTTTTCACCCCCCCCCCAAAAAACAACAACAACAACAACAACAACTAGATACTTGCCTATGGCCCTGAATTCTTGACCTGTCCTCAAATGGCTCAGATATAAGCAAGTCACACCACCTCATAAGGGGCAATCTTGACATGTAAATTAATAGATGAGTTCCTATGGATTTGGGCATTTCTGAGGATAGATCTACTGTACTTACAAATATAACTGATCAGCAAGGAGAACTAGCTGAAATGTACAGCTATGTATGAACTTATTTATCACAGCAGGAGAGATACAGTCATATGGTGAATCAATAGTGATGCAAAGGGAAAAGATGAGAAGATGCAGCAATGTACATTTTAGGGGAAGGGTAAAATTCCTCCCAGATACTACATTTTGTAAGAAGATTTATTGTACCATTCATATTAAGGCTACCATTTTAAGCCAAGAAATTGTGTTTCATATTAATTCTTCCATCCTAGGAACACCAGTTGTAGCATTTCATAACATTGCTCCTGTATTTTCTCTGAAGCCTATTTTTATTTTGATGGAGTTAACTTTTACGCAAAGTTGTAGACGACTTACTGGGGGTTTGGGTATGGTGTTGTATTGTCAACAGTGTCACTACATCACTGCCAAATTTCAGTAGTGCAGGGGCAGAAATTTGGATTTCTTGGAACACAAGCTGTGTATGCAGGGTAAACCTTGTTTTCTAGCAGAATTGCATTTCCAAGATGCCAGTTACATTGTGAACCACCCAGTGTACTAAGTGCTATGGGGATGCATATACAGTATGTGTTACTGCTATTGCTGAAACCCAGTTGTTGTTTTTTAGGACAAACCATAATGTTCTCACTATATTTTTGGATCTCTCTGGCATTGTATTACTAGAATATTTTCTCTCAATACCCAAACACAGATCATTGTTCTGACAAATGATGGCAGAATGGAAACTTATACACTCAGGAACAAATTGCCACAAGTGGGTGATTATGTTACGTCTGAATGGGAAAATCAGATTTATATACAAATTAATAAATAATTTATAAATGTACATGAATGTATAAACAATGTTTCTTTTTATGTTTTAGGGCAGGTTGTCAACTTGTAAAGAAGGATTCTAAAATTCTGTTTTTAACCTTGTTCCTCAGTTTGTCACATTGATCCACTACAGCCTAATATGAAAAGACAGCTCTTGTGAACCAAGCTGCTGAAATAAAACACAGTACAGCACTAAGCAGGTAATCAGGGATGCCAAAACAGCCATGACCCTTATGGAAAGAACAAGAAGTCAATAATAGAAACACCAACACTCTTGTAGAATTGCTTTGCACCCAAGGGTGAAACAACAGGCTTGAATCAATAAATGAGTGGTTGCAACATCTTGAAAATACCCACATCCACTCTGTGTGAACCACTGTCCTCGTCTCTTCAATTAGACCTGCCAAGAAGGTTGAAATATAACTTAACTTTGCTTCAATTAGAAGTCAGTGGCTCTGATATCACAGGGGCAATGAGGCCATACCTGGTTTTATTCTAAAACCAAGGTTCCGGAAACTGTTTTTGGGCTAGGATTTCACACTTCAGATATTTTCTACACAGGTTAAGGGTAAAACTCTGAGCACAATCACTAGAACTACTAACAGCACAACTGCCAGCTGAAGTCTTTAGTATAGACCTGCACTTATTTGTCTTTCTGGACACTGGCTGAGAAGGTGCACTTTGATAATATCCTCAAGGCTGCAGCAGTCCATTGCAGTCCTGATGTCAAATCCTGTCTGTCTCATTTTATATATGCCACAGGAAATGGCTCCAAGATCATAGTGTGTGGGTCACTTCTCGGCAAGCTGGAAACCACCTTAAACAAATTCAGACCAGTGGCATTTTGCCTGCTTGCCTCGGAGGGTGAAGGTGGCCCAGAACCAGCAGGCCTCCAAGGTCAGGCCTCCTAGTGCCCTGGGGCAGGGGAAAAAACGTATACTCAGATCAAGTTGCAGCTGACAATGAGACCTGCACTTTAGCATCTGCAAACACACTGTCTTTGCTATTCAACACAACAGCTATTCAACTCGCAGCAAGAGCCCTGCTGTTTAGATAGTGTGAGGCAGCTGCCTCAGGCATTGAATTTGGGTTGCCATGAGGTGTATATTTGTCTGTTTTGTTATTACTGATTTTTGTTTAATTTTGCTTTTAAGTTCCAGATATTTTTTCTTGGACTTTTCACTTCATGTGCCAAAAAATCTTCCTCAGTTTGCATATTGTACATTTTTATTGTCCAGCGTTTGGGATGCTATTTGCTGCTCTGGCTTAGACAACAAAATATCTTAGGCTGGCCTTAGCGTACAGTTTGGCACCAGCTACACTGAGGGATTGTGGTTTCTGCTATCCTTCTAGACAGCTTAGGTTTTGTAATTTGTTGTTGTTGTTGTTCAGTCGCACAGTCGATTCCGACCCTCTGCGACCCCATGGACCACTGTCCGCCAGGCACTTCTGTCCTCCACCATCCCCCTCAACTCGCTCAGCTCTGCGCCCACTGCCTCCACAATACCATCTAGCCATGTCATCTTGGGCTGTCCCTTTTTATTTTACCCTCGACCCTTCCAAGCATCAAGGCTTTCTCAAGTGAATCCTCTCTTCTCATTTGATGTCCAAAGTACTTTAGCTTCATCTTTACTATTTGACATTCAAGGGAGCAGTCAGGGTTGATTTCCTCTAAGATTGACCCACTTGTTCTCCTCGCTGTCCAGGGGACTCTCAAAACTCTCCTCCAACACCACATCTCAAAGGTGTCTATTCTTCTGCGCTCAGCTTTCCTAATGGTCCAGCTCTCACAACCATACATTGCCACAGGGAATACAGTACCATTGTTTTGACTATGCGAATCTTTGTTTGCAATTTAATGTCTCTACTTTTCACTATGCTCCCCAGGTTTCTCATTGCTTGCCTCCCAAGAGTCAGTCGCCTTTTTATTTCATGGCTGCAATCCCCATCTGCAGTGAGCTTTGATCCTAGGAAAGTAAAATCTGTCACTGCTTCTACTTCTTCCCCATCTATTTTTCAGGGACTGATAGGGTCTGTTGCCATTATCTTGGTTTTCTTGATAGTGAGTCTCAAGCTAGCTTTTTCACTTTCTTCTTTCAACCTAATCAGGAGCTTCTTTAGAACCTCCTCACTTTCTGCCATGAGGGTGGTATCATCTGCATATCTCAAATTGTTGATGTTTCTCCCAGCAATTTTGATCCCAAATTGGAATTCCTCCATCCCTGCATTGCGCATTATGTGTTCTGTGTATAAGTTGAATAAGCAGGGTGACAAAATGCAGCCTTGTCTTACTCCTTTTCCTATTCCAAACCACTCCGTCATTCCATTTTCTGTCCTAACTGTTGCCTCTTGGTTCATGTACAGATTTCTCATGAGACCTATAAGGTGTTCCGGTATTCCCATCTCTTTAATTACTTGCCACATTTTGTTGTGGTCGACACAGTCAAAAGCCTTAGTGTAATCAATGAAACAGAAGTAGACTTGTTTCTGATATTCCCTTGTTTTTTCCATGATCCATCTTATGTTGGCAATGTGGTCTCTAGTCCCCCTGCCTCTTCTGAACCCTGCCTGCACTTCTGGTAATTCTCTCTCCACATACTGTTGCAGTCTATCCTGTATTATCTTGAGCATCACCTTGCTAGCGGGGATGAGCGCAGTTGTTCAATAATTTGAACATTCTTTGGCATTACCCTTTTTGGGGAGTGGAACGTATACAGATCTTTTCCAATCCTGTGGCCATTGTTGTGTTTTCCAAATCTGCTGGCATATAGAATACAATAATTTGATTCCATCATCTTGTAGGGCTGGAATTAGCTGGGTGCAAATGTTTGTTAGTGAGTGAAAAGACATAACACCTTCAATTATCACTGTATGAGCAGCTTTCAAAGTCTAAAGCTAGCCTGACCCTGGTTCTTTGCTAATTGGAAAAACGATTTTATCTGTGTGAAGAGAGGGGAGAACTTGAAGCCTGATTGGCGAATAATCTTGAAAGGTTAAGAAAGTTAAGCTTAGTGTATAAAATGGGATCAGAAGTTACTTTTTCAGGTTAGTTACCTCTTAATACACACTATGCTCAGCACCTGTTCTGCTATGCTGTGATATAGTTTGTGTATGCTCTGGGACTATGCTGAAGCTATGTTAGAATGTAATTATTAGGTAGTTATTTAGCCTATTTTTATTTGGTGTGTGTGTACGTGCACACAATTCACTTCATCTCTTTCACTTTCTAAGAAAAAAAATCTCTATAGCTATGAGGCTCACATTTCATTTTATGGTAATAAAATGAGCTTGGCACAGGGTATTTCCTGTGGTTTAATGGTTGCCTGGGGTTAATGGCCCTTGGCTGCACTCTGGGCGATCAACTCCTCCCAGCTGGTCATTAATCCACAGGAAATGCTCAGCAACAAGATGATCATAGCTTTCTTTGGGTTTGTCTTTCAAAGCAGATTTCAGACAGCTCCAGCTCTCTAAATGCATGAAACTCCTGCTGCTTTCCGCCACATTTAGAGCTCATAGAGTTGACTGAACCAATGTTTGCTGATATTTCTGTTTAGTGGCAACTCAAGATAGCTGTGCTTTAGCACCTTTCTCCCTCCCTCCCTCCCTCTCTCTCTCTCTCTCACACATACAGAGCACATTTAGATAAATATGTGAACATTGCTTGTGGCTGAAAGCAAATGCCTGATTGGAAAAAAATAACCTATAATTCCGTTAAGAGATCTTAGAGTTGATTCTGTTTCCTTTCAGTCACATGGAGAATCAAATTAGAGTAGGCCCACTAAGTCAGGACTGCGGTGGCTCAAGTGGTTAAGATGCTGAACTCTCTGACTGGAAGGTTTGAGTTTGATTCCCAGGTGCTCCTATATCTGTCCCAGCTCCTGCCAACCTAGCAGTTTGAAAGCAAGAAATTGCAAGTAGATAAATAGGGACCACTTCAGTGGGAAGGTAAACAGCATTCTGTGCACTCTGGTGTTGAGGCATGCCTGTCACGCATCACGGAAACAACTCCAGACGCAGACAGCACTGGCTCTTTGGCTATTAACAGAGATGAGCACTGAACCTTAGAGTCAGATACAACTGGGTGACCTTTAGCTTTTACCTTACTAAGGGTGACATTTAGCTTTTACCTTACTAAGTCAGTGGGGATTTGGTGAGTCAACTCCGCTCTTTGTTCCATTGCTACTAGATTTCAGCCATTATTGACTCAGGCTGAAGAGGTTAACTTTCAATGTGAATTCTTATTAGAAAACATAGAGAATGAGAGAGTTTGAAACATTATGCAACCGAGAAGAAAATGGGAGTGTTCTCTTGCATCATTGTAGTATCCCATAATGTTGCCAATTAAAATACAGTGCTACCCCACATAACGAATCCTTCGTATAATGACGAATTTGTATAACAAAGCGTTTTTGAGCTATTTTTTCGTTATGTGAATAACTATTGGTGATACCCCACATAACAGAACTCCCCCCCCCCCGTTATACGAGGTATACCCTGCATAATGAACATTTTTTGTATATGGGGTATACCCCGCATAATTGTTATGCGGGGTATCACCAATAGTTATTCACATAATGAAAAAAATTGTATAATGAAGCGCTCCATGGAACTGAGCTTTTTCATTATACGTGGTTCTACTGTACCTGAATAATATTATCAGCATGAGGAAATGTGATACTAAACAATACAGTGCAAAAATGTCATGCTTTCTTATGTAGAGCATTACAGAAGCTCACACACTTCCATTTCCTAACTTCATCCTTTCTAGACAGATTTCCCTTCCAATCTTTCCATTTGTCTTGTGGAACAATTGTCAATTCATCCAAACAAAGAGGAATGGATGGTTAATAATGAAATACAATTGTCTGTATTTGAACTAGAAACTGCAGTTTGTTAAAATCTATCTTTGTTTCTTTTCTCTCACACAATCCTTTTGGATCAGAAGGATTAGATAAAGGTAAAGATAAACCTTGCTCAAAAGCCAGTAATATCTGACTGTAGGTTTCAGTGCTGATCTCTGTTTACACCCAGGTGCTATCTGCATCTATAGATATTTCCATAGTCATGTGGCAGGCATGACTTGACACTGGAGTGCACAGAATGCTGTTACCTTACCACCAAAGCAGTACCTATTTATCTACTTGCAATTTCTTGCTTCTGAACTTCTAGGTTGGCAGTATCTGGGACAAGACAATGCATGATGCAGCACCTGGGTCTCAAACTGCCAACCTGGTGACCTTCCAATCATCTAATTCAGCATCTTAACCACTGTTGTCCAGGGGAAACCTGAGTAATACTCACAAGGCTTTTCACTCTTTGGGGAGGCTCCTTCTATGTCCCCATCAAAAACCATGACCATATCCTTCAAATTTCCAACACTTGGAATCTAAAAAATGAAAATGAATGGAGGAGTGTGGCTGTCCAAACCTCATTGGACAAGTATATAAATGTAAAAAGTAACTAACTTGCTACCTTCAGGTACAATGGAGTGCATAATCCTATCACCAGTGCTAAAATATAATTCCTGCCTTGAATTGTTCATTTTTCTTCTTGGAATGTGACAGTAGCTGCCCTTTACCTCAGGCAGAAAAATATCTCTGGTCACACCTGGATTTTGTTCAAACAAGAGACATTATTTCAAAAACTGAAATGAGGAACCTGTTTTATTTTTCCAATGGTTGGGTGGGAGGGTTAAACAATTTACTACCAGAGGACACTGACCCAAGACTACGAATGTCCTTTCCACACAGTAGTAAACATGAGAAAGTGGAGTGAAATGCTCTTCAGAGGTGAAATATCCTTTTTTTTCCACAGAGAAAGAGGCCTAATCCACTGCAGTCACCACAACAGCCACTGGATTTCAAAAAGACTTACAACAGCATTAAGAGTATTTTGTTCCTGTCATATTATGAAGTCATCTAACAAAATAGAAAAGAAATAAATGTGACAGGCTCATTATTTTGCCAGCATTTAACGCCTCTGAAAAATGCATATTATTTGAGTGATACAACTGTCCCTTAACACAAGCTCCTATTTTAACAGTTCATTAAATGTCAGCAAGAGCAAAAAGGTTGTTCTTTAAAAAGAAGTTAAGTGTGACAGAAGTAAAGTCAGGTTACTTATAGGTCAAGAAAGTAAACCAACCTATCTAAAGTTTAATTACAAAAAGAAGGGGTGTTTTTTTTTTGGTGGGGGGGGGGGAAATCTGAGCCTCTGACATCCAAAGCTCACCAGTTTGAACTGCAGTATTTATTACCAACCAACCAAGCCTGGAAAATTAGATAAATACGTTCTGAGGGAGCTAGTAGGAATTGAAGAAGAATTCTAGATTATAGATAACTTGAGGAAAAACAAGAACTTTCTAGCCTTGGGTTCTGTTCATGATTATCTTTTCATGGACAACAAAGAAGTGTGAGTGATGACTCATTTGCCCATCTTCCTCCTTTGGCACAGTAAAGTCCCCCACTATTGTTCCTTGTTGCTGTTTCTCAAAAGCTCATCAAAATCAATACCCATTTATTCAGGTAAGATTTTATGCCTGGATCTTAACTTGTGGTGATTGTTGTTTTTGATGTATTTAAAGCACTTCTCTCTGCTTCTTGAAGTGAAGCATGCCAGACGCATAAACAGTATATGAGAAAGTCATTTCTAGAGGGTGCTCTGCCCTTGCCCCGTGACCTCTAGATCAGAAGGGCCAATAAACACTGTGGTAAGTGTACAGAGTCTCCAGGAGGGTGCAGATGTGGCAGGCCAGGTGTCAGGCAGAGGAGAGAAGGAGGGAGAAGATCCACCTAGTTGAGGAGGCAGGTGTAAGGTCTCTTGGGAAGGAGACAGGGGTAGAGGCGGCAGAGAAGGAAGATACTAAGAGGTAGTTGTGTGATTAACATAACAGAATCCAATGGACAGGAGTAGGAGAAACAGAAGACGAATTGGACTACATCTTCTGTGGTACCAGGGGCATAGACTACATCTTGGTGCAGAAACTTTGGACTGGAGTCTCAGATTCTAATGGCTCTGCCATTAGAGTTGAGCAACCACTTCAGGTAGCTGATTGGGTTGTGGGGCAACAGCAGGTTTCTAATCTTATCATTGATTTGTTGGAGCAGAGGTTCCCAACCTACAGCCCATGAGCCAGATTTGGTCCACAACACCATTATTATATTTGTTATATTTATATTATGTTTTTAATATGTATTTGATATTGTAACACTGTTAGGCGCTCTGAGTTGCTTCGGCAAGAGAGGGGCATATAAATTGAATAGAACAAGAAGAAGAAGAAGAAGAAGAAGAAGGAGGAGGAGGAGGACGGCGACGACGACGGCGACGGCGACGGCGACGGCGGCGGCGACGACGACGACGACGACAATAATAATAATAATAATAATAATAATAATAATAATAATAATAATAATAATAATAATAATAATAATAATAATAGTTTCATGTGGCCTGTGGCCACCCTTGTTGCTCCTGGAAGTAGAAGCAGGTGTGTTTAAGTCTGTCATAAAATGCTTCCGTGCATGCGCAAACATGCCTCTGGCTGTTGTAAATGTGGATGTGGGTGCATTTATGGCTGCTGTAAATGTGCCCACTCCTGCTTTTTTTTTGGGGGGGGGGGATGGTCAGATCTGCTCACCTGTCCAGGAGATATGGTCAGCCTCGCAGCGTAAAAGGTTTGGAACCCCTGTGTTGGAGAATAAAATAGTATATGCTATGCTATACTCAGTGGTGGGATGTCAAAAATTTTACTACCCCACAATGACGTCATCACAGTGTGGGTGGAGCTAATGTCATGATGTTATGATGTCGTGGGCAGGGCCAAATAAATAATAAATAATAATAATAAAATAATAAAATAAAATAAAAATAAGCGTGCGCACACGCATACACACAGACCCTTCAACCCAAGAACTGTGGTAGTACGTCAATATAGGTAACGGTATTAAATACACATTAAAATACACACAGACACACCACATCCAAAGGTAAGTCACTTACCCTGGGGAGCAGGCTATAGGGAACTTCAGCTAGCAGCTTCTCTTCCTCCTCCCTGCTTAAGAGGACAGCAAAGAGGCCGTACAGACACGCCAAGCACTGTAGGCATGCATGCACACCAAGTGCTTGTCACGCATGTGCAGTGGGGGAACCAGTGTAAAGGTAAGCCCTGAAGGTGGTTCCCCCCAAAGCTGCTACTGGTTCTCCAGGACCCTGGGAAAAGTTACTATCGGTTCTGGCGAACTGGTGCAAACCTGTTACATCCCATCAATGGCTATACTATATGCTATGCTAAGTTATCCTCTCAAGGCCTTTTCAAACAAGGCTGTTGCACTGGATGAGACAGAAATGTTCAAAAAGTTTCAGTGGCCTATTCAGCCAATTTCTGAGCCTCTATACTTGTCCTTTTGAGGCAGCAGAATGGGCTGGGGTTCCTTGGTTCTCATATTGCTGAATCAAATCTGATCAGCAAAAGAATAAATATGCAACTTTGAAGGTTGAGGATTTCCCTTACTTAAAAAACAGGTTTCTATAGTGACCCCTTTCTTATGGAATGAATTTCAGAGGGATTTGTGCATGATTCTCCTTGAGCAGACCTTAAATCCAATCTCTTTCCAACTCTGACTTTCCATCACTGGGTTGCCCACAGTCTTGAGTGTAATCCCAAGCTACACTATACTTCAATTTTCAAATCACAATATTTTGTGATTTTTCTCCATTTGTTTGTCTTCAATTTGTGCATCTCCTGGTATAGCAATGTCAATAAACCATAATTTCTTCTCCGCAAAAGTTATAGCAGGTGTGTTGTGAGGCAGATGTCTATCTGTTTGAATTTTAAAGTCCCACAGGAGCTTGACTCTCTCATTCTCTAAAACGTTATCTACTTGATGTTCCCAATGATTTTTACTGCATTCAAATCCAAACTTCTGGCAAAGTTTCCAATGGATAATTTTTGCAACCTTATTATGACATTGCAAATAATCAGTCTGTGAAATTTTGCTGCATCCACTGATCAGATTATCTACTGTTTCATCCTTTTCATTACAAAACCGGCATTTGCTATTGTTGGATACCTGCTGTATTTTCGTCTTCATGAAATTTGTTGGCAAAACTTGTTCCTGAGCTGCCAAGATAAATCCTTCCATTTTCTTCTTCAAAATTCCCATTCATAACCATTTCCATGTCAGTTTTGGATCAGCTTTTCCTTCCACGTTTTTAAAATATTGACCATGCATTGGCTTGATTTTCCAGTTTGCAGCTCGACTATCTGTTCTTTCCTTTCTGTATTCAGCTTTCTTCTTCATTGTTTTTAAAAGCTCACCCCACCCACCCCAAGCAGCCACCACAGCCTGGATACCACAGTGCAAGGACTTGAGAAACAGCTGCATACCAGTCTCTTATAGGTGGACCCCATCCTGATGAAACAAGTGACAGGCCTCCTTCCAGATCTGATCATGCCTGATCACAGACCCAAGGCCCTCCTCTCGAAGGAAGTGGGCAACTGCTCTATTAACTCCCTTCTGGGCCCTGTCTAGGTACCTCAGGTCACAGGGGACTCTGTAGGCCAGGTGAGGGGTCATGTAAGACCAAATAAAATGGGCCGAAGGCCACCACTGGTGCAGCAACAAGATATCATAACGTATTGACATACTCAAGTCAGTAACAGGGATAAGCCCCAGGTTGTTACCGCCCAGATGCATCAAAAAGACATCCCGGGGTATGCACTGCCTGGACTCAGCCAAGGCTTGGACCAACTGGTACCACCGCATTCCTCGCTGGCCATGCCACATGGGGAAAGCCATCTCCTGCAGGCCGAGGTGTATACTGTATGGAGACTTAAGTGCATGCTCGGATGCCCAGTAGAGAAAACTGGCTGAACAACCATACCTGGCAATGGCCCTCTGGAAACAACAGACCTGGAAAAAGAAAAGAAAAGAAAGAACCAACAGCAGAATGACATGACTACAAATGGTGAACATAGGACTTAAAGTGGCTAGAGGACCATCTCCCCATGCACTTGATGTCCCCTGCTTGATACCCCAAAGCAGCAGCCATGGAAGCTGCCCCAATTCAGAAAGAATTCATGCAGTAGCGCACACCACACATGCCAACCAGGGCCAAGGCTTCCCCAGTGACTTTCCAGAATTGGTAACGAGTCAGAGGGATGCCATCACTAGGAGAGAAGAGCGGCCCAAGAATAGAACGACGGTACACAAACTAGCTGGAAACAGCTCAGACCAGGCAAATAGAATCCATGCCACAGTGGAGAAGGGTCAAAACAACCCCATTGGCCAACTGATCTGTCTTGGCGCTACAAATTGACAGCTGGAGGCCCCTGTCAATCAGCACAGCATCACCCAGCTGGAGAGCCCTGCCTGATACATCCCCCTTTCCAGACAACACTAGCTCACTAATACACAATGCCCTGAAAAATGCAACAGAGGCGGCCATGTGGAAAAGGCATGCTTCAAAGGCATCAGAGCATAGGACAGGCCAAAGGGATGACAAGCCTACCAAATGGTCAAGCGAAACAGGTGCCCTAAGGTCCAGGTGGGAACCACGCTCACAGGACAAGCCCTGCAGGACCTTCTGTACCCGGAAATCCATGAGGGAATCCCAAAAGTAATCAGCCTTAGCGAAGAACCCCGAGACAGAGAGGCAACCCTTAATGGTACTGGGCACAAGGCCTGCCTCATGCAAAGAGACTATAAAGCGCAGCACATGATGCAGTGGAAAGGGCCAGAGATCTGGAAGTGAAGACTCCTGCCTTGGTTCCCCGGTCCTGGGGAGCCAAGGAGAGACCAATTGCCCTGGTTACTTCGACTCTCCAAGCTTCCAAATGTCCTGTGGGAGTTCCAATGGCAAGTTGCATGTCTCGTGCACCAGGGCCAGGAACCTCTCCATCTGCAGGCAAGATAAAGCATCAGCAATCTTGTTAGCAGTACCCGCAACATGACGGGCCTTAAATTCAACATTAAGTCGCAGGGCTTCCAAAGTGAAAGCCCTGACCAGTCACATGACCCTGGGGACTTTGAGAAAAGAGAGTTCAAAATGTGTACAGCCGCAAGGTTATCACACCAGAAAGTGATGACTGAGTCATGCCAATGTGCATCCCACATCCTTAAGGCCCAAAGGATTGGAAAAAAATCCAGGAAATTGAGGTCCCTGGTTGTGCCATTCACATGCCAGATGTCCAACCAAACGCCGCACCACCCCCCCCCCCCATCAAAGAATATCCCGTAACCCATCACCCCAGAAGCATTGGTGACCACTTGGAGGCAAGATGCCAGAGCCAAAGGGGAATGCCAAAAGAATACCCCATTGAACTCCCTGAGAAAGGTCAGCCAAGTGACCAAGTCAGAGCACATCACTGCGATAACCATTGTCAAGTGAAAGGACTTGGAAAGGCCACTCATAGGTGATGGGCAAAAGCCCGGCCCAGCAGCACAACACGGCAGGCAAAATTGAGTAGGCTATGGAGTTCCTGCAGCTCCTGCACTGAGACTTCATGTTTAACAAGCACCTCCTTGGTCTTAGCTATGATGTGGAAAATTTTGTCTGGTGGCAATCTAGAAGATTGTGTGGCCATGTCCAGCTCAATACCGAGAAAATTAAGCCGGGAGGATGGGGCTTCCGTCTTCTCAGACATGAGGGGAATGCCAAGCTCAGCCATGAGCTCTGCAAAGCTACTCAGAAAATGGGGACAGCGACCGGAGTGGGCGGGGCCACAGAAAAGTAAATTGTCCAGGTAGTGTACGAGCTGAGGGAGGCCCGTCTTCTGAGCCAATGCCCAGTGCAAAAAGGTACTGAAGCGTTTGAAAGCTGCACAGGAAATGGAACAGCTGAAGGGCATCACCCTGTCTACAAAGTATTGTCCCTCAAAGGCAAAGCCAAGGAGCTCTAAGTCAGGGAGAAGGTGAAATGCAGACTTAATGTTGCATTTCTCCATCACTGCTGCATGGCCACAAGACCTGACCATCGAGACTGCCTCGTCAAATGATGCCTACCACATGGTGCAAAGAGAATGTGGATTTGAGTCATTCATCGAGGACACCTCCGGGAAGGAAAGGTGATGTATGAGATGGTATTCCCTAGGGGCCTTCTTTGGTATCAGGCCCAATGGGGAATCCCTCAAGTTCTCATATGGAGGAAGGTCGAAAGGGCCAGCTACCCGGCCCAAACACACCTCTTTAAATATCTGTTTATGGGCCACATGCTCCATTCCCTGAAGGCCAAGAATGAGGTCCTACTCCCCAAGGCTGGGATGCAGAAGCCAAACTCAGAGCCATCACGCAGGTAAAGCCCGTCAGCCAAGTTCGGGTAGTGCCACAGCCAGTCAGAAAGCACATCCAACTTAACCGGACTGGGGCCCTTTTGGAGAAAGGGCTGGATCTGGGCCGGGCTGGCATAAAGATCCAGGCTCTTTGCTGCAGGTTTTACAACGGTCTTGGAGCACGTGGAAGCAGGGTGAGATCTGGCACAGATGGAACACTTGTGTCTAAATCAGCACAACTGCTGGCCTCAGCTGCCAGAGGAGGAAAATTGCCAACACAGCAGGCATTGTTAAACCACTCCAGTGATGTGTCCAGGTGTGGAGGCCAGGCAGGAATGAGGGGGGAGGGCTGGCTGGGGCTCTTCAAGATCTGGGCCCTGTGCCCTGGTGACATCCAGACCTGGACCTGGCTCAGGAAGGGGCTCCCCCTCTGCCATGAGGCCTGGCCCCAGGTTAAGGGGGTCTGCTGCCTCCAATTGGAGGATCCACTGGTGCAAGGCACTCACCATCTAGTCCCATGTGTCCCCATCATACGTCTGCAGGCCCTGGGCTCTGCAAGTACCTGGGAGAACTGGGGTGTGGGGAGGGGGCGCAGGGAGGGGGCTGCAGGGCAGTGGCCCAGGCATGAGCCACAAGATACGCCAATGGTGGTCTGGCCACGCCGTGCCCAGCTGCGGCAGGCACAACTATCGGCGGCGCTTGGAGTGTGGGGGGCCCTGCTGCAGCAGGCCCCTGCCTGGCCGCATGGGGCCTGAGAGCTGCCCCAGCCACCTTGCACTTCAGCACCATGTACGGAGACCCATCAGTGTGTCAACTAAAAGGCTGGCTGATGAGCTTGCCAAACGACCTGG
Source organism: Furcifer pardalis (assembly GCA_030440675.1). Lineage (NCBI taxonomy): Eukaryota > Metazoa > Chordata > Lepidosauria > Squamata > Chamaeleonidae > Furcifer > Furcifer pardalis. The sequence goes on from CP126890.1 coordinate 280,426,015, forward strand.
CTGTACGTTAAGCTGGTGACCACTTAAGCTGGTGACAGCTTGCTAAAATGAAGAGGCAAGGGAGCAAACAGCTGTCAGCAAACTAACAAAGAAAATGGGGTGGGGTCCTCAGGGGCAGCCCCTTTTATAGGGTTGGCCCATGCCCAGTGCCGTGTCACTGGTGTGCATCTCCCAGGGAGGGGAGGTGCACAAAGCACGCTCAGGAGGCAGTCGTCTCCCATGCATGTCCCTTCTTCCTCTACTGTCTGTTGTTGTTGTCGTTGGTGGTGGTGGTGTGGTGGTGGTGGTGGTGTGGGTAATATTTGCTTTGTGGGACACTAAAGTCTGTTCACCACGATTGAGGTACACTAACACCTCGGATAACGCTAAAACTTGGTTCCACAAGTCTTGGTGTTATCTGATTTTTAGTGTTATCCGATCCATGTTAACATCCTATGGGATGGATCAGATAACGTTAAAGCTCCATAGAGATACATTGTAACTTCATAGGCTTTAGCGGTTGTTATCCGATCCATCCCATAGGACCTTAATGTTATTAGATCCAATTCTCCTCCCCAGATTACTTAACATTATGCGATTTTAGCGTTATCCGAGGTAAACGTTATCCGAGGTATTACTGTAGTTTGTTTCTCAGTTTGGGCTCTTGGAGAAAAGAATGCAACCAGAGCACACTATTGTTTAAAGGTTCCATTTATGTGCTGTCAGTAGTTAATCATTGCAGGAATAGAATACTAGTTTAGATATTTTTGTTCTATTCTAACAGGGCTCTTGTGATCTTATTATGCCAGTATTATACAATATATTTCAATGTAGAACTTAATTACTGTATATACTTTGCTCCTTACCATTTACTCTCATCTTCCCCTCTGTGGGTCTCCTTCTCACATTACACTGGAGATGAGGATGTGACATAATTTAGCTTTTATCTGTCCTTAAATCCTCTTTTTGTCTACTTTCCCTTGTGGCAAGTCATCTCACCACAATTTTTTTAGTGATGAGCCTGGATTAATTTACCTCAGTTGACTGCTCAGTTTTCCTTCAAAGAAACCCAAGAGGGATTCTTGCCTCAGTACAGCTTTTCTTGACCAGAAATATTGAGGAGTGATTCTTCTCTAAATGTCTTTGATATATTATATAACAACAAAGGAAACAGCCTTCGTTGTTTTGGTACCAGAATGATGGAACATCCTCTGTATGTAGATGTGGCTGTCAATAGACCCTTTCTCTTTGCCCAGGCATGTTACTTGGTTGGATGTGAACTGCTGCTTTTTTCTTCTGGTTCTGTAACAATGTTTGTTACTTGCATAGCATATAGTGTGGCAGTTTTGATCGTATTCTTGAATCCCACTTTGGTATGTCTCCACAAGAATGAAGGCCAGTGGACTTCTAACCTTGGCCATGGATCCTGATTTCTGAACTAGGAATCTTCAGTCCCACCTTCTGCTTTGACTTTGAGCCTGAATGACTCTGGTTCTGCATCTAGTTTCCAGCCCTTGACCCATTCCAAATTACTGTCCTAGCATATCACAGACAACTTCATAACTACACTGTGGACTCTTCTGATATAGTCTGGGACATTTCTCTCTGTTCTCTAGGAGTGGAAAGGACCAATCTTTAAACAACTTGTATCCTTCAGGATTAACCAAGAAAGATAACCATGTTGACAGCCAAACTTAGCTTCCAATTTTTGCCCATCTCCTTTCTCCTCTCTCTAATCCAGGAGTTCTCAACCTTTTAAAGCTATGGGCTAGGTCTCACTCCCTCAGACAGCTTGGGGGCTGGATGGCCATTTTGCCCTTCCTACACCACATGACACTTCCTGGTGTGGTGGAGGCAGGGGGGGCACATGAAATGGTGCCGTGGGCTGCATTCAGCCCACAGGCCATATCTTGAGAATCCCTGCTCTAATCCAATCTAGTGTGTTATGAAAAAGAAGGCAATGTTAATATTTTAGCTAAGCATCAACTCTTCTCCTATCCGTTTTCCCCCTCTCTGATCAAATCAAAATGTTTTTATTTGCTTTTACTCTTGAGTGCTTTATAACTGTCACTCATTGCTTTGCCGATTTCTCTGTTTATCAACAACATGCTGGGGGCCTTCTTTGGGTCAATAAGAAAGCCTGTGATCTTTGGAGTGGCACTGAGTGTGAAATTCTAATAAAGAAACTGGCACAGCAGATGATGGCAGATGTGGGTGGACCCTTTTGTGAGTGATGCTTGCTGTGGAGAGGAGCAGAATGACTCCCCCGCCCATAGAAGCTACAATACACGAGGAAATTATTTACAGGGTAACAGGGAAGACTGCAAGCTGGTAAAACAACCCAGGACTTTGGAATACTAGGGAAACCCTTTTATATTACAGTATATCAGTAATGGAGAATTAAAGAGCTTTAAATGACATCCAGGTGGAACAATTCATTTACAATTAACATCTCATTTTGGGGGGATGGTTTGAAAAGTAGGGGCATGATCTCACTTAATTGTTCTCCATGAGGCACAATGTTTTTACAAATTGAGATTTATTTGACAGATTAATGTAGTCCACACAAGATTTCTCAGTTGTATTATGAAATTGAATTGGCTACACAAAACTAAGGTCTTTTTTGTGGATGCAAATATATGTATTTTATTTTATTTATATCCTGCCCCAGTTGGTGCAAGCAAGAGTGGCTTACAACAGTGAAATAGAACCCACAAAACAATAATATCAAATAGAACAAGATAAAATTAATGATAGACAGTAATAAAATACATACCTAGATGGAATTTTAAAAATGTGAGTCATATACTAATAACCTACATTTTCTATTTGTAAGTCAATCAGCAAAATCGAATCAAAATTTAATTTTAAGTTAAATTAAAAATAAATACATAAGTAAATATCGTAAATGGAAATTGTGAATAGGTACCTTGTTCCAAAATTCTGGGGCATATGAACTGCCTATGTTCTGAACAAAAAGTTGGAAGTTCCAATATGTAAGGAGAGTGGCTTGCCCTTCTTTTATAAATTTGTTTGCTTTCTTCCTCTATGATTTTCTTTTTGTTATTTAAGCTGTCAGTTTCCAGTGAGCCTCATTAAGAGGTTGAGGTTTGGGAAAACACATTAATTCAGAAAGGCTAGATCCAATTTTTATGCACTTGAGAATGCCTGCTTCTGAGATAGAGAATCATGCTATTATGACAAAGCAGTAATGATAGGTAGTAGGTGTAGAGAAGACAAAGGCAACAATAGGGAAACATGAAACTAAATAACCACAGAATGAGCAAAGATCAAGTGAATTGTTTGTTATGTACATTCAGGAATGTCCTTAACTTGGTGATAATTTGCTAGTGATGATCCACAGGTATGGCAACCTCCTTTAGTATGATCCCACCAGGAAAGGGCAGACGACTTTCTGACTCTTGGTATTTCTTGATGGGTTGCAGATGGAGGTAGAGCAGAGCTCCAACCCTATCAGTACAGTGCCTGATAGACACGATGCAGCATCTTTGAGAATAGTCTCTTGCACAAAAAGTTATTTGGGTTTTGTTAGGTACAGAATTCACTTTAATAATGTATGTCCTGTACTTTTGTACTGGAAAAATCCATGTGGGGAACATAACACAAATATTATCCATGTGTATGTGTGATGCCCAAACAAACAGAAGACTGCTTTCATATTTGCAAGTCTCATAAACCATATCATGATACTTATGTTATGAGAAAAATAGAATCCTGTTAGTTCTATCAGCATAAAACAAGGTGATGCATTGCCACTATTTAAGAATTTAATGGTTTACATATCAGTTGTATGACTTGACACATTGCAAGAAAAGAAAATGCTGACTTCTCAATTAAAGACATTATTTTATTCAGTAACTTTTCCCAGTGTCCTGGAGAACCGTTAGCAGTTTTTTGGGGGAATCACCTTCAGGGCTTACCTTTTCCCTGTATCCCCCACTGCGCATGTGTGCCAAGCACTTGGTGTGCATGTATGCCTACAGTGCTTGGTGCATATGCACGGCCTCCTTGCTGTCCTCCCAAGTGGGGAGGAGGAAGAGAAGCTGCTAGCCTGAAGCTCCCTATAGCTGGCTCCCCAGGGTAAGTGACTCACCTTTGGATGTGGTGTGTCTCTGTGTATTTTAATGTGTATTTAATACCTTTACCTATATTGACGTACTACCACAGTTCCTAAAAAGGCCTGGCGGCCTGGCTTGGGGTTTTTAAGCAAAGTCTTGGAGTTACCTCATCAATAAGCTACACCTGTGCTGTTCCAATTGCTGTTCCAATTGGAGAACCCTTAAGGAGGTACAGCTGTTTTACATTTACATTAAGGCACATTATCCTAGAGAACTGGTTAGGCAAAGATTTAGTACCTAATTTCTTTAACTGTTGAAAAGTTGAAAAGTGCCAAAATGAAGCCATCTTGTGGTGAGTTCATTCTGTAGTTCCTTCCATCTGACCTAGTGTGAGAAAGATTAGCCAAAATAAGCTTTAAGCTCTGGTTAAAAAGCTCTGGTTGATTTGTGTTTGGTGTGTGTGTGTGTGTGTGTGTGTGTGTGTGTGTATTTTAATGTATTTTTATTTTATTTATTTATTTATTTAATTTATTAATGGGTTTGTGTTGTAGGTGGGTGGGTGGGTGGGTTGAGGTCTGTGTGTGTGGTTATTTTTATTTTTTATTATTTTTATTATTTTTAATTATTTATTATTATTTTATTATTTTTTTCTTTGGCCCCGCCCACAACATCATGATGTTGGCTCCGCCCATGATGTCTTGACATTATGATGTTAGCTCCGCCCACACTGTGATGACATCACGGTGGGGTAGTAAAATTTTTGACATCCCACCACTCTGTGTGTGTGTGTGTGTGTGTGTGTGTGTGTGTGTGTGTGTGTGTGAGAGAGAGAGAGAGAGAGAGAGAATGTATTTGAGAAAGAGAGTTTGATGTTCAGAGGACCTAATCATGAACTCACCCCATTTTACAGTTGGAAAAAAAATCACTTTTCTCTATTTTCTACAGATGTGACACACTGCATCGATGCTAGTGTGTCTTAACAGGTTTATTTAACAGGGATCTATATAGCTCCCTGGTAGGCTCAGGTAAGGTGCAAAAGGATCTCTTTTACATCAAAGGATGTAGTAAGAGAGCTAGTGTGTTTTTAAAGTGACAAAACATAATTCAGCACAAAACAAGAATGAATTAATTAAAATAGTTTCAATCAAGAAATCTCTCACTCTCTTTGTATGAGAAAGAACAAGAAAGGAAGAAAGATACTTGCAGCATACACTAAATAATGAAAAATATTTGTACTCTGTAAGTGGGGTAGTGGGATGTAAATGGGACAGCTGTATTCTTTAATTGTAGCTAGATTAATAAAATGTAATTTTTACAGCCCATTTGCCACAGACCACTGGGGAATACATTTTATTACCACTCTGGGTGTCTTCTAGTTAATAAATTTGTGCCTTTTGAACATAAGCGTTTGGCTTCAAATCCCAGAAACAAGTTTATTAAAATTGTAATAGTTCTTGGAGACTATAAAATGAAATGAAGTGCACAAAATGTGCATTTCCAGAGCAAGACTTTCAAACCATTTTATATGACTAATTCCAGCCTTTTGAGCTTTGCCAATGTGATGTGCTTGAAGTTAATTAATAAATATTTAACCAACTGCAGATCTTCATCTACATGCTTTGTGAAAATCTGTTATTTAGGTCCCCTTAAAAAAATCTTATTTATACATTATTAGTTAACTTGTAAACATTAGAGCATTAGTGAAACATTTGCTGAGGCTAGAACAAACCTCTGAGCAATTTTATGTAAAGTGATAGAAAAATTGAGATTAGAATTTTTTAAACATATTATATTACTAGTGTACTTTTTGTTATGGCAGGGGGCCAACAGAAGATGTCATAATTCAGTTATCAATGAGAAAATTCAAAGGGTGTTCCTTTTATTTTAGTAAAGATAAACAGAATGGCTAATACAAATATAGCCATTCTATTGATCTTTACTAAAATAAAAGAAAAACCCTTTGAATATAAGTCAGTTTTAAATCCAGTTGTGGTCACTCACCACTAAAGAGAATATGGTTGTTTGAAACCTGGAAGTTGTCCTTCTAAACTAAAACAAATAAACAAAACATGCGGCTAGATCAGGGATTCTCAACCTACAGCCTGCAGGCCAGATTTATTTACTTATTTTATTTATTTTCATACTTCTATATCGCCCTCCTCGCCAGGGCGACCTACAACACCATAAAAAACCAGTCAATACAATACAATCCCATCATCCCAGGATCCCAAGTATAAAAAATTAAAATTTCAAGATTTTAAATTTTTTGTAAATCAGTTAATTATTGTAATTAAAAGATTAAAAACTAAGTCCCAAAGATAAGATAAAAAATTAAATTAAAAGACCAGGGGAGAGAGGGAGCTCAAACTAACCAACGAGCTGGGGTCATGGTACCGCCAGGACCCCATACCTGTCCTGCCAGCCATGTTTTTAAGTTCTTCCTAAAAGACAGCAAGTCCATCTGTAGACGTAGATCAGTTGGTAGGAGGTTCCATAGGGCCGGAGCGGACACAGAGAAGGCCCTCCTTCTAGTGCCAGAAAGATGTGCCTCTCTGGCCGATGGAACAACTAGAGAGCCTCTCCGGTCTGCTCTGGTGGGACGGGCAGATGTTCTTGGGGTGAGGCGGTCTCTTAAGTATCCTGGCCCACTACCATATAGGGCTTTAAAGGTGATAACCAGCACCTTGAATTGCACCCGGAGGCAAACCGGCAACCAGTGCAGTTCCCTAGCATGTGCATACCACCCACAGCCCATCACCACCCGGGCAGCCACATTCTGGACCAGTTGAAGCTTCCAAATGGTCATCAAGGGCAGCCCCATGTAGAGCGCATTACAATAATCAAGATGCCACCTGTGGTGCCATTTCATGTGGCCCACCACCACCTCCACCACACCAGGAAGTGTCATGTGGTGGAGGAAGTACAAAATGGTCATATGGCCCCCAAAGTTGTCTGAGGGAGCGTGATCGGGTCCCTGGCTTAAAAAGATTGAGAACTCCAGGGCTTGATGAGTGGTCAGTAGAAAAATTAAATAACTTTCTCACTAGGGATGTGCATCAACTTTGGGGGAAAGCATCAACATAAGGTAGAAGAGGGTGTTTGTACATTACTGGAGTAGCTACAGTATCATTCAAGAACGCACAGTCCCAGTTAGATTGATTAGGGTACCCGTAGAGAACAGAGGAGCTTAGGGGTCTACAAAATTCTGAAATATGAACAAAAATACTTGTTGCCAGTTGCTATTGCAAAAAAAAAAAAAGAAAGAAAGAAAGAAAAAGGAACTATCAGAGCAGAAGAAAAATGACAGCTAAACTTTGTAGGAAGCCAAAACTTCACTTCCCATGGTTGAAACCTGGGGAGGCAGTTGATTTTATTGGACTGGTTTTGGAGAGCATTTCTGCAAATGTTTCATGCATTTCTGCAAAATGTGAAGCATTGAAAAATTGCCTTTTTGCATGAAAGTAATCATACTTATATACCTCCCCATAGTGCTTAGTGCACTTTCTGAATGGTTCACAAGTTAATTAGCATCCCCCCAACATGCTGGGTACTCATTTTACAAACCTAGGAAGGATGGAAGACTGAGTCAACCTAGATCCCTGGTCAAGATCAAACTTACAACTTTTTAGTTGTAGGATAGCAGTTTAACCACTGTGCCACCAGGCCTCCTAAGGATAGTAGTCTTGGATGGGCTGATTGTATCTTTGTGACCAAACAGCCTGGCCTGCTCTCTCTCTCTCTCTCTCTCTCTCTGTGTGTGTGTGTGTGTGTGTGTGTGTGTGTGTGTCCATCCAACTTGACAATTGACTTAGTGCAATGATAGAATATTTCTCACCTCTAAATAGATGAACATATTTTTTATCATGTCCAATTTTACATGGTTTCACTCATAAACCTCTTTCATTCCAACCTTTAACTATATTTATTTTCATAACTCCACATGAAAATCTACATACAAATTCAAAATGTTTTAAACACATTTCTCTTTTTTTAATATATATATTAAAGGGTTGGCTCACCCTTTTTTCCTTTATTCTCTGGTTCAGGTGATGGGACTAATTCTTGAAATATTCAGAAGCTTAGCTGGTACAGTAGAAGTGACCTCTAAATAAGGTAAGGTGGAACTAATGTTTATTTTATGTATTGGGCCTCAGATCTAATTGAGAGTGTTGGCTCTGGACTAGGAACCCATTTGACCTCTGTTATTAGACTTGGATGGGCAGAACTTAATGCTCGGAACACAAAGAACTTAATGTATCCTTAGAGGGAGGTTTCTTCACTATTGCTTCCCCTACTCCAGACACGAAATTCTAGAAGTGTAACTAGTAAGGAGCTGAAATCAGAGTCAATGTATTCATTCTTATAGTGACACTCTTAAAAACTCTCTCAAAAAGAGTGCAGTCTTTCAGCACTTTTTAAAATAAGAAAATAGCCGGATTAGTTGCTTGAAGGGAAAAAATATTTATTTACAAGATAAATTTAGCAGAAACGCATGCATGCATTGGGTGCCCAAGAAAAAAGGGAATAGGAACCCAGATGAATATTTCCAGCTGACTTTATAACCATAAACAAACAAGTTATGCTTGTTTAATACACTCCATTATTCCCCCCTGCCATGTTCCTATCATCTATCTGTGGTTAGCATTATCTCCTGTTCACTACAATTGATCATAAGCAATTATACTAAATTTATAATGCAACTTTACAATACACTTCTTATTTTGTAGTGCACATTTCAATGACCTAGTTTAGACATAAGCTTGTTCAAATTAGCTTTGTTGTCAGCCCCCTGTCTTGTTTTGCATTGTGAACATTCAGACATCCTGTTCTTTGCAACAGATATTTCTGGTTGTTTAAGTGCTGACCAGTTAGAAAACAAGTAAACAAAGAGATGTTTAGGGGCTGTCCAGCTCACAATCCTAGGCACTAGTTGCCTTATGTCTGGTTTTTCTACAGACCACCAGCTGCCTCCTTGTTCCTTGTCAGGAAAAGAGTCAAATGGTTTTAAAGTTCAAGCTGTTTCCAGCTGAAGTTCACAATAGAAAACTGGGACCCTCATGCAGTTGCTTGTGGCGCCTCTGTTTCTTTTAATGTGTATTTCCAAAACCAACTAGCTAGCACATGGGGAAAAATATGGATGTGGATGTTGCTTGCTTACCTTCTTTGTAAAGCATTAACTAGGAAGGAGAGGAATAAGGACAGGGAATCAATAGCAGGCTGGACTTTGCACCTTCTGGGTTGAATTAGAGAATTCTTCTTATGTATGTGATTAGCACTAGTTCTGAATGAATCCAGAGTGAAGAGGGGAAAATTTCATAGACCAATATGATTTGCATTTTATTCCACATGATCTCACAGTGAAATTCATGCATTGCCTAGCTTGGACACGTTATGTATCGGAAATGTTAACGGAATTTTCATAGAAGTCCACCAATCTCCTTCTATTCTGCTTTTCAGGACTCTGGCAATATATATTCATTTCAGAAAAGCTTTGTAGAAAAAGGCTGACCAGTATACCAGATGTTTGTGTGTTCTTTCTCACTGGTTTTATTTCTGGTTCAATACTATATTTGGTTGTACAATTTAATGATACAGTTTACTGTAATTGGTCCAATAGCATGATCCAGTGGAATGGTTTAAATGTTTGAAGGAGAAATGGATTTCCCATTAACTGAGCTACTGTGGGAATCCTTGGATTGAATCCTTATGAGTGAGGTAATATCTCTGGAAATCCCGAAAGGCTATATCCAAGACTTGATATGGTTGCAGAGGAGGAAAAAGCAGTTTAAGTCATCAGCTTGGTAAAATAAGAACTGTGTGCTATCAAGTCAGTTCTGACTTATGGTGAGCATTTCGAGGTAAGAATGCTTTAAAAAAATTAATGTAGAAATTGGAGTGAACAGTTTCAGGAGAATGAATATATGTGAAAGTGTCAGGCAGGCATACACTGAGATATGTCCACTGACACCTGTCCACTTTCTTGGGGTTACATATGACTGATGTGAAGAGATCACCTGTGACTATAGTACTGGAATATGACCTAGGAGATCCATGTTCAAGCCCTTATGGTCTGTGAAATTCATTACAGGGCCTTGAACTCAGGTGCTGTCTTAAAATCCCACCTAATATAACAATAACATATATGGTTGGAGTTTATTAATTAATAGGTTGGTGTAGGAATCCCTGCAGAGCTGGTGGTGTGGAACTGGCAAAACTACTCTTTAAATATCTCACTTAGCTTGAAAGCCTTATTAGGGTCTCTGAAAGGCAGCACATATCAATACAATAATTAACTAACTGTAAATTACCTAGCACTTGCAAGAAGCTAATGTCAGTAGGAAAATAAATTTTTAGATATAATATTCATGAAGTATCCTACGGTATCTTTAAAATTTAAGGAAACAGGATTTTTAAAAAGTCTCAGGAGAGCAATTGTTCCAGTCAAGAAATACAACTGTGTTTAATTGAAACTAATATGTGATTAAAAATGCACATAAAGAAATGACAATCTTTTTGTGGGCTTAAATTACTGCTAAATAATCAGCAGACTTAGTTATTTACCAACACCATGAGTGATTTTTAATTACTTTTATACTTTGTCATTGTTTCACACTGTTAAAGCTAATTGACCATATATGTATATATGTAGTTGGGTGGTATCACTGAAGGATGCAGCAACATTTTTAGTGTTATTGTGCCAGTTTCTTTTTAAGCACCCCAAACTTCTCTGCATCATTAAATCTTAAATTGGACTTTGAAAAGAAGCATATTTTATTACAATAATCAAATGGAAAGGCATATCCAATACATGGTGAAGACACAGTAGAAGGATAGGGTCTTCATTTCATGGTCAATGGTTTTTTTCAATGGAACTTTGATTTAAAATGAAAATATTCTCCTTTGTAATAATGCAATTGAAAAAGTCAAAAAGGAGATCAGGACTCATTGTAAAGTGGGCATCACTGCTTCTCCATTTAAGTGAAAAATCTTACTTGTCTGAGTCCGTTTAATGATTATATAGAATTAATAGTGATGTGCAATTATGTCTGTGGTGAGTAATTTACAATAATTTTAATTTGTCTTATATCTTATCTATATTTTTACATTGACCTGTTTTTACAACTTTCCCTGTCTTCCTTCTCGTATACAACTTGGATCCAAGCTATTTGAAAGTCTGTATCCCCCCACCCCACACAACATTTGAGACATTATATTTAGGTGTCCTTTATGCACATTTGGAGGTACATTGCAGGACTTGCATAGTGTCACAGATGAAGCCCTTCAATGGTTTTCAAACCTGGATGTGGAACTCTAGCTAGGAACTTGAGACGGACAATTTGTCCTTACTATATATATCAACATTAATGTAGACAACTGAAGTTTGTAATATGATAAATAAATAACCATGGGAAGCACTGTTCAGCTTGTCCTCACATTTTAGCCAGGCTAAAAGAGGAACATTGGAGGCTTCTTTGGGCCACTTGACACACACGCTGTGGGGCATGGAAGCTCAACATTGTATTTCCATGATGAGATGAGTTATTGATCCCTTCTGCTCCCAAATATGGAAGCTACATGCCCTTCACCAGGCTATTGTTGTCATTTTAATTATTTTCTTTTGATTTCTAAATTTCATTACCTAGAGAGTTCCCTGAATATGTAGAAACTACAGCCCCCTGTTGTGGGGTGACTTTATCAAAGGATACTCAAGCACTAAAATTCAAGGAATTATAATACCTGTTAGGATCTAGGACTAAGAGTTAGTAGCTTGCTTAAGGCCACTTAGAGAATTCATATAGCACAGGTGAATTCTGGAGGGAGCTCTTAGCTACATGCAGAAGCTCTAATTTCACAGATTCCTTTGATATGCTAGACAAAAGGTGGACGCGGATTTTTCTTCTCACAGAAGTGACATTCTTGTATTATAGAATGTTCAAATCTACAAAGACAAGCCTCAACTGGTTCAAACTATCACTTCTCAATTGGAATTAGTTTTACATCTGCAGAGAATCTAGTGAAAAGCCCTTTAAGGTTACTTGATTAATCTATAAACAGAGCTGGAAAATGATTAGAATGTTCAGGGGCCTCTTGTGTCATTCCATGAAGCCCTTGACATTTATTGTAATTGAAAATCAAAATGCCTACAAAACATTTCTCCTGTTTAAATGGTAAAGAAGTAGTGCTCTTGTCCTTTGACAACACCCAGTGTATTGGAAAATATGTTGTGAGAGACTACACCCATACATATTGACCTTGATGTAGGAGTTTAATTATTCTATTAAAATTGGGACATGAGCAGAGGACTGCACACAGTCTATTTGAACTTCTCTCAATCCTTCCTTCCTTCTTTTTTCTTTTTTTCCTTCCTTCCATATGAGTGCTAAGATTGCCATTCACAGGATGTTAGTGTTTTGTTTTGGGTCAGTCATATCCATCTCAACAAAGGTCTGTTATAATAGAGCAGAATGATGGGAAGAAGGAATGAGCATCTGAACAATAACCTAGTTATTAGGTTAGCGTAAAAGCTGGCTTGAGACTTAATATCAAGAAAACCAAGATAATAGCAACAGGCCCTATCACTCCCTGGAAAATAGATGGGGAAGAAGTAGAAACAGTGACAGAATACATTCTTAGGATCCAAGATCACTGCAGATGGAGATTGCAGCCATGAAATAAAAAGACGATTAATTCTTGGGAAGCAAGCTATGAAAAATTTGGGCAACATAGTTAAAAGTAGAGCCATCACCTTGCAAACAAAAGTCCACATAGTCAAAGCAATGATATTTCTGGTAGTGATGTAATGTTGTGAGAGCTGGACCATAAGGAAGGCTGACTGCAGAAGAATAGATGTCTTTGAGATGTGGTGTTGGAGGAGAGTTTTGAGATTACCCTGAACAGCAAGGAGAACAAATAGGTCAATCTTAAAAGAAATCAACCCTGGCGTGTGGTGGTCCATGGGGTCACGAAAGGTCAGAATCGAATGTGCGACTGAACGACAACAAAAGTTATGTTTTGTGGTGATTTTGAAGGGAGAGAATAGAATGGTTCATATGACTTGCAAAACATTTCAGGCATAATTCATATGATGTACAACATTCTTCTCATAGCATTGCTAAGCTGCTTCAAATAAAGTCAGCAACCAAAGTCTAGAAGTTTCCAGACGGTATCAATCTTAGACTGTTGTATTCTGAACATTAAAAAGGTTTGCAGCATAAAATTTGACACAGGGTTTATGGACTACAGCTCACTAACAAACTTATGTTATTCTTCATTTTTAAACAGCCACTGGACTTGATTTAAGTCTAAAGAACCTTTTTCCATAGTGCCCAATACATTATATAGATATATGTCAGTATTTAGCAATATATTGGAAAATACATTGTAAGAGACTATATTTCTGTGCATTTGTTCTGTCAGCTGCTCTTCCCACCTGTGTGTTTGTAGGGACAGGTAGGTGTGCAATATTCAGTTCATCTAGCTAGTACCATCTGTGGCTCTGACCTCTGCAACTATAACAGTAATTTATTTCCCAGTTCCTAGCCCGTGGAGCACTACCATTCTGCATTGTGGGTGATGAATTGTGGGAATTTTTTTCATATGGTACTAAATGCTATATCAAACACCTGTGAAATTCATTTTCCCCATAAGATCATCTCCTGACCACCTAAATATTTTACAAGTGACCTGATCGATGATGTTACGATGAACAATGGTTTGTGAAATATCTCATTCCTTGGACTTCCTTACATCCAGGCCTCCATGTAGAGTGCCAAACCTGTGTCACATAGAAGTATGATAGAGAAGACAGCTGTTCAGCTTAGGTAGGATTTTCTTCATAAAGACTATTAGTAGTAGTAAGCGGACTAGGTCTCTGAAGTTAACATGGTGTTTTAGAAAGGAGAAACATCCTACAGATATCAATAAAGATTGTAATGTGTTTACATGGAATCTCTGATATTACATCACACTTCTAAGGGGAAATGCCTGTTCCTGTAGATCAGTGTTTCCCAACTTTTCATTTTTGGACTTCAATTCCCAGAAGCCTAAGTCAATTCCTCAAACCACTGATCAGCCAGTGTACTGATTTAGGCTTCTGGGAATTAAAGTTCCCCTGTGGGGCTTGGGCTGAAAGTAATATTTCAATGAAAGTTCCCTGTTTTTAGCAAGTGCTAACTCACTCCAACAAATCTTTGTCCCTTCATTCACAAAACAAAAGCACAATTGAAAGGCCATTTCATCTGCAAACATATGCAGGCAGCACTGTTCATCTTTGCAACTATGAGAATACTCTGGGGCAATTAATCTAGAACAAGAGATATGGTATTTATGAAGGCAATATAAATGTTAATGTAAACATGGTTTTGTGTGCATGAGATGAAAAAGGTCAGATTTCCCTTGTGATCACCTGAAACAATTTGATAATGAACATTTAATAATGTCAAAACCATATTACATATTCAGAAGAGATATGATGTCCTAGAAGTCTATCATCAGTGATTAAAATCATTATCTTTGTGGAATGGGAACAAAGCCAGCTGATCATTTGGGATTGTTTATTTAGATAAGGTTCATATAGTCAAAGCAATGGTATTCCCGGTGGTAATGTATGGTCACACATACTTTGGTCACCTCCAGACTTGATTACTGTAATGCGCTCTACATGGGGCTGCCCTTGGTGACCATTCGAGGCTGCAGCTGGTCCAGAATGTGGGTGCTCGGGTAGTGATGGGGTGTGGGCGTTATGCTCGTGCCTCACCGCTGCTTCAGGAGCTGCACTGGTTGCCAGTATGTCTCCGGGTGCAATTCAAGGTGCTGGTTATTACCTTTAAAGCCCTACATGGTAGTGGGCCAGGATACTTAAGAGACCGCATCACCCAAGAACATCTGTCTGTCCCACCAGGGCGGATCAGAAAGGCTCTCTTATCATTCCATCAGCTAGAGAGGCGCATCTCTCTAGCACCAGAAGGAGGGCCTTCTCCGTGGCCGCCCCGGCCCTTTGAAACCTCCTGCCAACTGAGTTATGTCTACAGACAGAGCTCCTGCCCTTTTGGAAGAGCCTAAAAACCTGGCTGGCAGGGCAGGTGTGGGGCTCCGGGAACATGGGGTCCCATGTTGGGTGGCTGATCTGATGGGACAGCCACCCCTCCCTCACTCTTTTAAACTTTTAAAATCTTTTAAAACCTTTTAACCTTTTAAAATCTTTTATATTTTTGTAAATTCATGGTTTAATTCTTTTTAAATTGACTTTTAAGTAATTTGAACCTCAAGGTTTTAATTTATGAATTTTCTGTAAGCGGCCTAGAGTCAGGTTCACCTGATTGGGGTGGGATAATAAATCTACATAAATAAATAAATAAATGGTTGTAAGAGTTGGACCATTAGGAAAGCTGAGCGCAGAAGAATAGATGCCTTTGAGATGTGGTGTTGGAGGAGAGTTTTGAGAGTACCCTGGACAGTGAGGAGAATAAATAAGTCAATCTTGGAAGAAATTAACCCTGACTGCTCCTTAGAAGGTCAAATAGTAAAGATGAAGCTAAAGTACTTTGGACATCAAATGAGAAGAGAGGATTCACTTGAGAAACCCTTGATGCTGGGAAAGGTGGAGGGCAAAAGAAGAAGGGGACGTCCCAAGATAAGATGGCTAGATGGTACTGTAGACACAATGGTCAAAGAGCTGAGTGAGTTGAGGAGGATGGTGGAGGACAGAGGTGCCTAGCGGACAATGGTCCATGGAGTCGCAAAGGGTCGGAATGAACTGTGCGACTAAACAAAAACAACAAAAATGTATATAATTTTTAGCATAAGAAAGACCAAATGTGATGTCTTAGCTTAAATTACTTTGCCATTTTTTATTACTGCTTTTTAATTCCATTTCTTCTCCAAGCTTTCCTACCAGAGTTGATCTGAATGACAATCCAAGCTATCTATTTCTTTAAGATTTTAAGGTATTTAGGACCCTTTAGAAGAAAACTTCCACATTGCAGCTTGACACCCATACCACTGATCTAGTTCCAAGAGTCACTTTCTGGTCCTGAAATCTTTTGTCACACAAACTCTTCATCGGCTCCAGGCCAGACCAGTATTGATGAAGCTGATGCCTTCCATCAAGATAGATTCCAGTGGGATCATCGCCCTTCCTTTTTTTC
Organism: Furcifer pardalis; assembly: GCA_030440675.1. Classification (NCBI taxonomy): domain Eukaryota; kingdom Metazoa; phylum Chordata; class Lepidosauria; order Squamata; family Chamaeleonidae; genus Furcifer; species Furcifer pardalis. Next base: position 280,442,219 of record CP126890.1, read on the forward strand.
ACTGCATTATATTTTCTGGACAGTCTTCAAGACTGATCACCATGAGGATCGCCAATATTCAGATTCGGATACAGCAGAAGAAAAAGAAGAAGGAGAAAACTATGAGCCACTGAAAGCTATAAGCCAAAGCATATAACCAATGTTCACATTTAAAAAATCTCAAGTCCTCCTCCCCAGTGTTGAAAATGAAGAATTTATTACTGTGATCATGTTCCTCACATCTTCCTGCCATATAACCAAACAGCCTCCATTCCCCAAAGGTTTTAATTTACAGCAATGAAAAGAAAAAGTTTACACCAAAAACAGTCACCACCTCTGTTGTTTTTCACAGCAGAGAGGATTGATTGCCTCTCTCTATGCCAAACAAAGCTCAGGCCCTGAAGTACCACGCTGGGAATGGGCAAGGGAGATAGATGCAGAACTGTGATCAAGCCCTTTCATTCACATGCCTTAACAAACAGACCGTAATGGTTCATCTAATGATTGATATGACAAGCTATATGTTGCCTGCCAACACCACATTTTCAAGTGCTCAATTATTTATTAAGTTCAGCTTGTGAATGTTGCCAAGTGGTACTCCTCCTCTTCCTGCATGTTAATAGTTTCACATAGGGCCAGGTCAGCAGTAGGAAATGATGGTTTGTTCTTTCCAGTGGCTAATACTGAATGATAATTACCTTTAAGATGTTTCTGTTTTTTAAATAAATTAGGCTGTGCATGCATGTAGGTGTGTGTGTGTGGGGGGGGGGGAGGCATGTAGGTTCTGTAGTAGATGATGTAGGGACTGCAGTGGCTTAGTGGTTAAGACACGGAAACTGATGACTGGAAGGTTGGCAGGTTAGCAGTTCAAGACCTGAGTGCTGCATGACAGAGTCTCTGTCCCAAATCCTGCCAAACTAGCCAAACTAGCAGTTCAAAAGTAAGAAATTGCAAGTAGATAAACAGGTACCACTTTGGTGGGATGGTAAACAGTGTTTCATGCACCCCGGTATCTAGTTATGCCTGCCATATGTCCACGGAAATGTCTGCAGATGCAGACAGCGCTGGCTCTTTGGCTAAACAGAGATGAGCATTGAACCCTAGAATTGAATACAACTGGTTTTCAAGCAAGGGCAACCTTTACCTTTACCTAGTAGATGATGTTACAAAATGCATTTCTGCTATTATGTGCCTTCTAGTCAGAACTGAATCCTAGCAACTTTAACAGAGCTTCTAAGGTATGTGAGATATTTAAAGATTTTATTTACCTGTTCCACTGCTCCAGTGAGCTTCCATATAAAGGAATGAGCTCACTGAACAATGAATAACATCAAATGTCACTTGGAGAACCCTGAATAGGCTGAAGGTCAGAATGCCTAAATGTAAGACCAACATGCTCAAGTGGGGGCTGATGGTGGACAAAATTACACTGTGTGAATGTGGAGAGATTCTGAATCCAGCTCATTTGCTAGTCTGTCAGTGATGACCTGAAACATATACCAATGAAGATTTAAGTTTGGCCAAAGACAAAGCCAAGACAGTGGTTTTCATTTTGGCAGTTTAAAGTTTGATCTGGACACAAACAAAGAAGTGAGCTTAAATGGCTGAATGGGGACAAAAACCCATAGTTCCCAAGTCTGATTCTCTATTCAGTTCTCCACACTGGGTATACCATCAGGCCAATTCTGACTTATGGTGACTCTTTTTTGGGATCTCTAAGTAGCATATTCAGAAGTGGTTTTCCATTCCCTTCTGGGGCATCCTGGGACTGTGCAGCTTGTCCAAGATCACAACAGGATGACTATGCACAGTGAGGAATCAAATTCCCATTTTGCTATCCAGCCAGCTCCAACAATAACTATGTGCTACTAGTTATTTTTATGTAGAGAATACACAGAAGTGGTTTACCATTCCCTTCTTCGGGTGGCATTCTGTAACTATGTAGTTTGCCCAAATACACAGGCTGGATCTTTTCCCAGGCAACAGTGAGGAATCAAATTCCCAACCTCTGACTCTGCAGCCAGATACATAACTCACTGAACTATCCAGCCAGCCAAGATGACATAGCATTTTACTTTAACAGCTGTTTCCAATCAGGAGTTATTTATAGGATGCAATAGAAAATTCTTAAAAGAATTAAAATGTTTTTAAAAGCTGCCATCTCGTCTTATTCCTCTGAAGGAAAACAATAGATAAATAACAGATACCCATCATCATGTATGCACCCTTGTATTATGAACACGCAGTCAATGAAATTGAAAAAAGATAATCCATCCAAAGATAACTACTTCTAAGCCCCACTGATTTCAATGGAAGCTGTTTAAAGCAGGCATTTAACTCTTCAGTTGAAATCAATTGGATTTTAAAGTACTCAGCAGGGTATATGGCACTGAAAATTTTTCTCCCTCCTATCTAAATCAATATGTCTCATATTAATTCTATTTATTGTATTCATTTACTCACTTTCTTGTTTTTTTTTTAATTTTCAAACAATTCATTTCTTATGCTAAAAAAAAATCTTGGTATAGTTTAACAGCAGGCTGCATAACTCAGTAGAATAGGGGGTTGGGAGTTTGAACACTCCCCACTGTGCCTTTTGGTAGAAGATCCAACCTGTGCAATCATGGGCAAGCTGCACAGTCCTAGAAGAAGAGAATAGTAAAGGATTTCTTTGTACTGTATTTTCTATCTACAAAACCCTAGAAAGAGTTGGCAAAAGTCAGAATTGACGTGATGACATGCAATTAGTATTATAGTTTTAAGTTATATTTTCAAGGTGAATTCTTGATGATAAGTCAAACTACGGCCCAGAGCATCAAATCATCCCACACACACCACCGATGACGCTACTGGAAGCAGAAGTAAAACATGCCCGTATATGCACAAAATGCTACCGTAAATTCGTCAGCGGCTGTTGTAAATGCATTTATGATAGCTGCAGACACATTTTATGGTGGAAGGAACCACGTGACTGGCCTGCTCAACCACATGACTGGTCCCTAGCACAAAAAGTTTGGCTACCCCTGTTATAGATCATAGGTAAAGGTTTCTTGTGCTCCTTATTTAGCTACTTGTAATTTCTTGCTCTCAAAATGCTAGGTTGGCAGGAGGTTATAGATCATAGCTTGAACATTTATTGAAGCCCAAGATTTATCCAAGGGATTAAAAACTTCAGATCATTCTACCTACAGAAATTTATTTATTTATTTCTTCACACTTGTATGCTGCCCTACTCGCAGGGTGACTCAGGGTGGCTAACATAGTATCACAGAACAAAATATCAGACACAATAATTCCAACAATAAAACCTTGAGCAAACCAGTAAAAGTTAAAATATTAAAAAATTAAAAAATGAAGAGAATTAAGAGAGGGGGGTAGTTATCGGATCAGCCACTAGGCTGGGGTTACCGTGTTACTGGCACCCCATACCTGCCCTGCCAGCCAAGTCTTTACACCTTTTCTGAAGGGCAGCAGCTCTGTCTGGAGAGGCAACTCAAGTGACAGGAGGTTCCATAAGGCTGGAGTGGACACAGAGAGGGCCCTCCTTCTAGTGCTAGAGAGATGAGCCTCTCTAGCCGATGGAACAGTTAGAGAGCCTCTCCGGTCTGCTCTGGTTAGATGGACAGATGCTCTTGGGGTGATGTAGTCTCTTAAGTATCCTCACTTGCTACCATGTAAGGCTTTAAAGGTAATTACCAGCACATTGAATTGCACCCAGAGACATACTAGCAACTAGTGCAGCTCCCAAAGCAGTGGTGAGGCATGTGCATAACACTCACATCCCATCACCATCCGAGCAGCCACCTTCTAGACCAGTTGCAGCCTCCAAATGGTCATCAAGGGAAGCCCCATGTAGAGTGTATTACAATAGTCAAGTCTGGAGGTGACCAGAGTGTGTGTGATCATGAGCAAGGAGTCCCAATCTAGGAGCGGGTGTAACTGGTGTATAACACGAAGCTGTGCAACCTGCTCTTTGAGCAGGAGTCGCAAGTCCAGAAGGACCCCCAGATTAGTCATATCAAACTATTTGAAGACAACCTTCTTCTTGCAGCAAACACAACTTCCCTCTAGTTCACCAACATCCACTCAAATGGGAGATTCCTATTCCCCACAATCATCTTTGTCGTGCACAACTAGACCTACAAAGCACACATTGTATGGCATAGTCAATTGAAAAAAAATATATCTGCATTTCTGCCATCAGGCTGTTGCTGCTGTTATTTTACAAAATTGATACCGAACTGTCACTTGAAGAGGTGAAATGAATGTCCCCACATTTCACTCACTTCAGGTAGACAGCAGTATGTGTGGGTGCATGTGTATATGTGTCTAGCAGTTGAATAATAGATGTGACAAATATTGTTCTTAGAAATTGCTTTCGCGGTTTGCTATTGGAACAATTTTATATCCAAGCCAGTGGTAATATATCCCATGAAATTCACTGGTGAACCATGATTTTGAAAATCAATCGTATAACATCAGTAACTTTGCCTGCATCTTATATAAGTAGAAAGATGAAAGAAAAGGCTGCCTTTCTGAGTACACACCCTAGGTTCACTTAAGAAATGTCCACATCCTTTTTAGGAAGCTGCCTGTAATGACAATGGCTCAGTGCTAGGTATTTTATTCTGTCTCTCTCCACAGCCAATAGGGCTTTTGTATTTTTAAAATGTGTTTTTAATATGTGCGTTTCATCTTGTTAGCCACCCAGAGTAGGAAAACCTCCTAGATAGGCCAGGTATAATAATAATAATAATAATAATAATAATAATAATAATAATAATAATAATAATAATAATAATAATAATAATAATAATAATAATAATAATAATAATAATAATAATAATAATAATAATGCATTTTCACTTCAGAGAGACCATGTAAATAGGAGCAAATCCAGTGGAATTTGCACCGTTCCTGACTGCAGTTTGACCTTACAAGTCAGTTACTGTGTTGTTACATATACAGGGCTTTTTAGCAAGACACCCACGGACTTCAGTATTGATCGCCTGCATAACAAAATGCACATCAGGCAATCAGAGTTTGTGAAGGGATCAGGAGAGGGGCGGGGGAGAAAACATTATTATCAGCAGGAGCCTGGAGTCATTATGCAGTTAGCGTCTGGCTTTGATCTCAAATCTTGTTTCCTCCAAATTTACACTGGTGACTTTAAGGGAGACTGTACTTTAATTAGACTGATGCAAATGAGGGGCAGAAGCAGACCCTTTTGCCTATATTTCACTTTGTAAAATGATTACAAGTCATTCTTCCATAGCCTTTTAACAAGTCAAATTGCATTCTGTGTCTGATTAAATACAGATCTTTCCCTGTAGAATGGAGGTAGATGGCCAGTGCTCTCAGGATGTTTTTATATCCCAACAGTGTGTTCAACAATATTCATTTCTTGCTCTCATTTTTATTTTCCTGCTACAAAAGGTTTATTCTTTCTCATTCTCTCTCCTGATGTCATCTTTGTCCCACCTGCTGGAATATTAATTGTCTTTTCCTCCTCTGGCTTGTGCTTTTTTTTAAAAAAAAAAGAAAGATCAATATGATTTATATTGGCAGTTGATAGTGACTTTACAGTTTGTCTGCCAGCAGCTAACTCCTACCAAATCTTAAAATAAAGCTAATGCATAAATTGAGCTAATCAATCAGCATTAAATCTATAAACGGTTAACAAAGGTTTTTTTTTAAATCATGTCAGAAGCACAAAAAGGTGCTTTATGGGTTGAAGAGATTTTTGCTGGATGAACTCTGCTCAGGGGACACTCAAATGGGGTTCCTTTCATGTCTCAAAGATCATTTTCCCACCAAAGTGGTCCCTAGTTATCTACTTGCAATTTCTTGCTTTCAAACTGCTAGGCTGGCAGGAGCTGGTACAGAGATGGGTGCTGATTCTGTCATGCAGTACTTGAATCTTGAATTGCCGACCTTCCAATTAACAAGGTGAGCTTCTTAACTGCTGAGCCCCCACAATCTCAAGTTAACACAATTGATCATACAGAAGCACCTGCTTACTACCTCTGGGTTTATAGCTCTTACCAGCTTTTGTAAATAGAATGTGGAGGTGAGTGTTAAGTAAAGTAAAAGCCAGGAATAAGGAACATCTGAAGAAGCTCACCCAATGAGTTTTGAAGCAGCTGTAGGATATTTTGCTTGTCCATTTGTTTATCACAAAAGCAATTTAGGCTTTTTCAACATAGCAGCACAGCTGAGTGAACAATTTTAATTTAGCCTTACAGTTGTTTTAACCTACCGTAAATGAGAATGAGCCAACTAACATTTCCCCTCCACACACAGGTTAGTATTATTAGCACTTAGACACAAGAAACATAAAAGAACTGGATGATTGCTCAAAGAGACACAGACCTGTGGAATGTGGCAGGTCTGGGTGATTAGCATAATGTGGGGTTTGGTGTAATGGGTAGAGTCCCATTCTTCATGGCTCTAGACCAGTGATGAAGAACCTTGACACTCCAGGTGTTCTTGTACTTCAATTACCAGAAGCACAAGTCAGCACTCCTGCTGATCAGGGCTTCTGGGAATTGAAGTTCAAGAACATTTGGAGTGCCAAGGTTCACCATCACTGCTCTAGACTTTTGGCTTCAACTTCTTTCCCAGATCTCTAAATTGGGTTTATGTCCTATCTCTGTCCTTGCCTCCTTATGTCCAGACTTTCTCCTAGATGAGCCCTCCAGGTGTGTAAGCATCACACTGAATAGTCTTTATAACCCCCTCCCCCCCAGCCTTCTCCAGTTTGCCTTACCAAGTCATTCATAGGTTGTAGCTAGACTTTGGAAAAGCTGGTTTTTCAGACCATTGTTCCCCAACACACTGCCTCACCTGGCCAGCATAGTTGGACTCTCCTTCTACTAAGACAAGATGCAAAATAAGGCTATATTCTGGGACTGCAAACACATTGTAGAAAGAGTAGGATAAATTAGCAAATTAATTGAGCTTTTAAATAATAAACCTCACAAAAGTTAGAAAATTTTTCTTCTGGGAAGTCTTCCGTGACCAGTACTCAAGGTTATAGGGTTGGTAATGCCACATTAGAATCACATATAAAATAGCCAATTAAAATCATCAAAACAGATAAATGATAATAAGCTTAACTCCTGCTGACAATGTATTCATTTGTTTATTTCTGGAGTTCTATAGCTCAGCCAGCCCTGAGGTGGCACAATAAAGTGGAAAGAACATAATAAAATGTCCAATTAATAGAATGCCATAAAAAGGTCCAATTACAAGTCAAACAGGGTTTGTTAAACAAAGGGCGACAAGGTTTAGAAATGTGTCTTTTCAGTTTACTGACAGATGTACCAACTGGGTGGCTACAAAAGATATGGTTCTGGACATTTGCTTACAAACTCGCAGGGGATCTAGACTTGTGACACAGTTTGAATGCCTGCACTTGCAGCACGGGGGGGGGGGGGGAAATGCAAACAAGACTCTGTCAGTTACCTGTAAATGCCCTCATAGGAGAAATATGTACAGATAAACAGACTAAAGCCATGACGTCGAACCTTGGCACTCCAGCTCTTCTTGAACTTCAATTCCCAGAAGCCCAAGTCCCTGTGAATCCACACAAATGGGTTTACTGACCTTCATTGCTAAGGCACCTTCTGGGAGGGAGAGGCTCCAGGTGGGAGCCCTCAGTAGTAGCCAGGCAAGACCCCACTCCTTCAGGACTTACAGCATTTGCTTCCAGGATGCGGACTCTAGTCATGCGGGACTTAGGGCCACAACTGCAAATCCTGACAGTTATCGCTGAAATAGAGCCCCTGTAACAAATATGTGCCTTTCATGTATTGAGATGGCTTGGGGTTACTCTTTCCACCTTCAGACTTACTGTAGCTCATTCTCCAGTTGTGTTACTCTAAAACTCCAAATTCCTTTCTTTTTACCTTTGAATCAAAGGCTAGATTGTAAGAAGAAACAGTCTGAGACTGTTACTGGCCTTTTGAAATCAACAAGAAAGAAATCTTAAGGGATACCAATCAGTACAGAAGTTATATGTAATAAAAGTTATCTCTCTTTCTCTCCCCCAACCCTTCCCCAAGGTACAATAGTATTCAACTTTTTGAGGTGAGATGCTAGTATTTCCTCCCTGCATCCCTGCCTTAGAAACTAATACCATTATTTTTGTTCTTGTGTTGTAATTTTCCTCTTTATTATTTGATAGCTGCTATCTCAAAGACTACAGACATATAAATATGGGTTAAACTAAACACTCACACACACAAATTCTAGTGCATGGAAATGTCTCTCTCCAGTCTTAGCAACTGGCATTAAAACATTATGCTAACACTTGGTGGTATTTTTGATCCATTCAGCTTGTTTTTGGCTCCACCTTAAGAAATAACAATAATGATTAAATGTTGTAAAGTGGTTACTGACTTATGGTGAGTGACCCTTTCCTTAGTTTTCTAGGTGCATAGTACTCAAAAGTTATTTGCTGTTCCTTTCTTTTGGAGTCACTCTGGGATTCTGCATGTTCCCCAAGTATATGCCAGCTGGATCTTTCTTTCCATGGGCCACATTGGAGATTTGAACTCCCAACCTCTGACTCCACAGCCACATACCAAACTCACTGAGCTATCTAGCCAGTGTCTCCCTCTGAAACGGAGTCCATCCCTCTGCCTAAAAGATACTCCCTAGATCACCCTTGCTAGAAAGACATATCCGACTCTAGGGTTCAGTAATCTCCATTTATAGCCAAAGAGCCAGTGCTGCTTGCATCTGAAAACATTTCAGTGGAAATGTGGCAGGCATGACTAGACACTGGAGTGCACAGAATGTGGTTTATCTTTCCACTGAAGTGGTACCTATTTATCTACTAGCAATTTCTTGCTCTCAAATTGCTAGGTTGGCAGGAGCTGGGATAGGAATGGGTGCTCAATCTGTCCTGCAGTACTCAGGTCTCAAACTGTTGACCTGTCAATATTCCAGTAATCAAGTTCAGCTTCTTAACCACCAAGCCACTGTGTGCTGAAGAACACGCCTTATCCATAAATATTTTTTTTGGGGGGGAAGGCAGTTTTCAGAAGCTAAGTTTTTCTGGAAGACAGTAGCTGCTTAGTGTGAACTTGCTGTTACTACCGGTACTATTTATTTTTACGAGTTGATTTCTTGGAACTGGCAAAATGGTGAGTATTTGAACAGCCTAACAAAGCCACCTGTAGAAGGGTCCCCTCCAAAATGGTCACCTGGCTCTGCCACACATCTGACAGTCATCAGAGCAGTTATTTTTATCATGCTGCAAGTGCTACTTGATTCTGTCTATTGATTCCTGTGTGTGTCTGTTCTCTTGTCTCAGAAGTGGAAGATGACTATTGTTATTCTCTTTGAAGATTGAGGTTAGGAGAACAAAAAAGAATATTTTTTTTAAAAAAGTGCAGAGGCTTCGCCCCACCCACCCACCAGTTTCTTTCAACACGGAGACTTCAGTAACATTTCTTAGTTGTGTCATGGAGAGACACAAAAAATTGATGAAGCTTTTGCTGAGTCAAGCTAGTAGTATCCAAGTTTAGGAAATTATTGGAGCCAAGTTGTCTGACTTTGTGGTTGAGCAAACATGTGTATCCTCCTGCTTGCAGTCCTCCTCTTCCTTTACCTGGCAAATATTTTGGAAGGAAGGCCAGAGGAGAAGAGTGAAGAAGGTGCCTCTGGAAAAGAGATGCTCTAACTAGTCATTAAGGGGGAAATGTTTTATCTATAAGCAACCTGTGTTTTCTCCTTAGGTTTCCCTTCTGCTTTCAGATGCAATACAGGATAGAAATTAGTGGTTATTTATTTTTGCACTGCAACTCCCATAATTTGCCTTGAATCATGGAATGGGTAGTCTCATTTCCCCTTGATCACTACAGAGGGTGGTTCTCAAAGAACTACAAGTCCCATACTTACTGTATTTGCCAGTATATAAGACAACCTTTACCCGCTTAAAACACACTGGAAAAATGGAGTGCTCTTTGTGTGCTGGCAAATACGGTATTCACTGTATATAGTGGTCTCTAGGGAGCCATTTTGGTAATAATGGGGTAAGTCTTATACTTTGATGCATTTTAGATGCCAGCAAATAGGTGATTTTAGCTCACAAACAGTCTAACCACTCCTAAATAGAGTCAGGTTAATTTCTTCAGTTTTCTTGAAAACTGAATAATGGCTAGGAATTTCATGTGTAAGTAATGAGATCTCCATGAAAAAATGGTTGGTTGTGTCTCCCAGAATTTTCTGGGGACAGTAATTCAAAAGAAAACTATAGCCTCATATCTACTTTAGGATGTTCTACTTCTACTATAATTGTAAGATTCAACTACCAATCCAGTTGCCTTTCTTCTTTGGATGGAGACGTCATCATGAGCGTTGCCTCAGTCATTAATATGCCTTTGGCTGGCCCTGCATATGGCTATGCTCTGGAAACACTTTGCTTAAAAACTGTCTTAAGCTTGAATGGCAATGAAGTGTGTCTAATTTTTCTTGGCAATAACTGAATTGCTGAACAGCTATTTTCAGTACAAGAGGAATGCACGTAGCTGACAGCAATCTCGTTTTAGCTGCATTTTTTAGAAAATTAAGTGACAAGCTTCTTGTTATGTGCCATCAAGTTGCTTCTGACTTATGGCAACTCTAATAGGGTTTTTGAGGTATGTGAGAGTTTTTTTATTGTTCACATATCCCAATGAATTTCCATGGTTGGAACTGAACTCAGCTCACATGATATGGAGGGAGGATAAATTCCTCTACAATTTCAGACTATGATAGCAAATATTGATGGGTTCTTCCCAGCATCTCCCACCCCTCTGCCCAGCAATCCAATGGGAGCACTTCCTCCCTCCCCCCATCATATTCACCCTACTCCTTTGACCAGCAGCTCAATGGGAGCGCTTCCTCCCCTCCAGCACAGAGTTTACCCCATCCTTCTGCCCAGCAGCCCAGTGGGAGTGCTTCCTCCTTCCCCTCTCTGGGGTAAGGCAGGTGGTTCACATGCGGCATGAGGGTGCAGCATGGACGGCAGCCTGTTGAGTCTGTGGGAAAGGTGAGTTGTTTTTTCTAAACTAAAACCTCAGTATTCAGGTTAAATTGCTGTGTTGGCACTTTGTGATAAATAAGTGGGTTTTGGATTGCAGTTTGGGCACTTGGTCTTTAAAAGGTTCACCATCACTGGTAAATAATTTGGGCTGTACCTTGGATGCTTCAGTTGGAAGCAATACCACCTGAAAACCTGTACTAGGTGCAACAGCACTCACCGGCATTTCTCTTTTAAGCCCTAACTTCTGAGAAGGAGAGTTGGAGCTCTGTCTGCCTGCCTACCTATATTTTAATATACTTTTGACTACCACCACATTAAAAATAAAAATGTAGGCTGAAATCCTGTTCCCCTATATGACACTGCATACAGCTGATGATGTTACCAGCGATAGCAAGTGCAGTCAAACCTCGGATAACGTTATGACTTGGTTCCACAAGTCATGACGTTATCCGATTTTTAGCATTGTCCGATTCATGCATCAAACAACACTTTAAAAAAAGCCCTGACTGATGTCAAGCTGACCCTAGGCTAGCAATTTGTCCCTGAAGTCATTGCTGCGGTTGGGGGTTGGCTTGGGCTACCCAATCCACCCCCCAACCGCAGCGATGGATCGCTAGTGTGTGTGGATTGGGTAGATATTCTACCCAATCCACACACACAGACGATTGCCTCGGATAACGCTAAAGAATCGCTATCCAGAATCGTTATCTGATGCAAGTTCTTTCCAAAAAACTTGCATCATTATCCGATTCTAGCATTATCCGATGCAATTGTTATCCAAGGTATTACTGTGTTTGAGATAACATTTCCAATTTCTCTTTTGAATCTCAAAGAACAGTTGCGAGTTGCCCAAATTTATGGGGAGTCATTGGAACCATGGGACAAGAGGAGGATGTCTTTCCTTACTGAAAATACCTTTTGCCAATGAAGTTGTGTCAGTAGTGGAAATTTGCAATAATTAAAGATTTTCCTCTCTCATCTTATGCTTTCCAGTATCTTTCCAATTTTGAAAAATATTCCATAGGAGATAAAAAAAAACACACACACACACACAGAGGCATTCTTTGCATTTGCATGCAAGTATCAGGTGGATTGAGGTATGAAACCACACCAATTTCCTTTTACTGAAAAGAAAAAAGTAACAAAGTATCTCTATCCTCTCTTGTCTCCTAGGAGACCAAGAGGAATATTTTTTTTTTTAAAAAAAACCCTTTGTTTTAAGTGGCATAGCACATTAATGCTGCCTTACAAGGGAGTGCGGTGGCTCAAGTGGGAGGTGGAAGGTCAGCAGTTCAAAACCTGAGTACTATACAAGAGAATGAGCTCCCATCTCTGTCCCAGATCCTGCCAACCTACCAGTTTGAAACCAAGAAATTGCAAGTAGATAAATAGGGAACACTTTGGTGGGAAGGCAAACAGCGTTCCATACACTTCGGGGTCCAGGCATGCCTGCCACATGTCCATGGAAATGTCTGCAAATGCAGACAGCACTGTCTCTTTAGCTATAAACAGAGATGAACACTGAACCCTAGAGTCAGGTATGACTGGCTTTTGAGCAAGGGTGAACTTTATTTATTTATTTATTAATCATATTTACTATCCCGCCCCAATCGAGTATACCCGACTCTGGGCGGCTTACAACATGGATTAAAATCACAAGTAAATCTCATATAGTAATGATATTTTAGACCTTAAAAATTCATAAAAAATTAAAACAATGCAGCAGATAAAAACAAAAGCAGGAGGGGGTGGCTGTCCCTTAAATCAGCCAAACTACATGGCATCCCACGTTACCAACTTTACAAGGGCTTTAAAAAAAGCTTTGCATTTTATCTTTCCCCTCACTTGGGGGAGTAGGGGGAACTTTCAGTTTTCCAATATTGTCTATTGCAGCGGTTCCCAAACCATTTTGGCCCTGGGCCGGGCACATGGTTCCTCCCACCAGAATCGGAAGTTAAATACACCTGCACATGTGCAAAACGCTGCCATAAATGCACACGCGGCTGTCATAAACACATTTATGTCAGCCACGGGTGCTTTACAGCAGCATTTTATGCATGCACAAGTGTGTCTAACTTCCCCTTCCGGAATCGACGAGGGCAACATGGGCTGGATTATTAGTCACCGCAGGCTGGATCCAGCCTGTGGGCTGTAGTTTGGACATCCCTGATCTAGGGGTTTAAACAAAGTGACAGCTTAAGTCATTCATTTTGGTTTGATTCCATTGATCACACATGCTGAAACCAAACCAAAACAGTGATGGTACCTAAAAACACCACATTAAAAAAACCTGGAACAGAATGTGTGTGAAAAGCAAAGCAAAAGCAAAGCAATCACACTTCTATACCAGTCCATAGTGCTTAGTGCACTCTCTAGGTCAGGGGTGTCCAAACTATGGCCTGTGGGCCAGATACGGCCCCTGATGCCAATTCATTCAGCCCACACCACCCTTGTAGCTCCCGGAAGTCGATGCCGAAGCAAAACACGTCCGAATGGGCACATTTTACTTCCACTTCTGTGAGAGACAAGGGCAGTGTGGGCCAGATGAATTGGCATCGGGGGCTGGATCAGGCCCACAGGCCATAGTTTGGACACCCCTTGTTTAAGCAGAGAAAGTGGCAGCTTAAAACCCATCTCATCCTGTTGCAAAACAGATTGTAAGGCATGTTTTACTTATGCTTCTGGCAGGAGGAACCACGTGACCAGACCACTGAACCACATAATCTGCCCACTGAACCATGTGACTGGCCCATGGCAAGAAAAGTTTGGGCCCCTGCTTGAGGGGGTTCACAAGTTAATTAGCATGCTGTACATGCTGGATACTCATTTTACTGACCTCAGAAGGATGGAAGGCTGAGTCAACCTTGATCCCTGGTTAGGATCAAACTCACCACATTTTGGTTGTAGAACAACAGTTTAACTACTGCACAACCCAGGCTTAATGGTAGACACGGCTCAAAGATTAGCTGGTGCATCACTGGGAAAAGGATAACCTTCTGGTTGGCCTGGACAGTTGATAACAAGGATCAGCAATGTATAGGGGCATGGCTTTCCCCATCCAGTCCAGAGAGGTGTGGATTAGCTTCCCTTGATTCAGTATCAGGTTTCGTACTACCTGACCCCACCACAGGTTAGGGGGTAAAGATTTTAAACAAAAATTTGACCCAAGCCTTTGAACCATACATTGATTGCATTCTACCTCTTTATTTCTCTGGTGGGAAGGGAACCAAGTATGATTGCACCTTTAGTTTTAATCACAGTAACACACCAGAACTAGAAATATAATCCGAGCGAGGGGTGGGGGAGTCAGAGAAACAATTGTACCATCAAAAAATAGATTGCAGTTTGCCTTTACAACCTAAATTAAGCCACAATTTTCTGAATTTTATTCTGTCATGGCTTGAAATAATAACACTTCAAAGTCAGAAATGGAATTTATTATGTAAATGGGAGGACTTTTCCATGTGAAAATTCATATTGTTGAAATCAGATTTCCTCTCCTAATAACAGTGAAGCTTATTAGGGCTGAAGAACTTTAAAACCTGATTTACATTTCCCCTCTATTTCTAACATCTTAAAGCAGTCCCCTTACTTCAGAGAGCAATGTGGACTAATCCAGCTCTCTTTGTATCACTCATTCCTCCTTCTTCCACGCTCAACTCCGTTTCCTATGTGAACTTTTGGGTCCCCCCCCCCCCGGCTTAAAATTATTAAACAATATCATATGGACGTGTCTCTCAAATGACAGATGGGTGTTGGGCAGCAGCAGCCACTGAGTGGTATCACACAGGAATAAAAAGACCACTTGGAAAGGCCCCCCAAATGATGGGAAGACCCAATCATGAAAAGTTTTGTCTAAACCTGGAGAAGCAGAGCATAATAGTGGAAAGGAATGGAAAGTGAGTTGTGACCAGCAGGAATCCATCCCCTGATAGTCTGGTCAATCAAGGAATCATGTGGACATAAAAGTTGCTGCTTTTTGTTCCTCTTTTCCATGCATGAATTTTGTCCCAGTATTAAACCACAAACTTTGCGGTTATATATATATATATATATATATATATACATAAATAATTTATTAGAAACAGCCTGTTACTGTTACATCCCATCAAGTCATTTGCAGCTCAAGAAGCTTGTAGTAACTTTTCTGAATGTTGTGATAAGTCAGAGGGGTGTGCAGAAAATCCTACCCTGATTCTCAGAGACTCCTTTGGGGTGGCAATGATAAACCACTCCCTTAGCCTCTCATAAATCTTGGAAAACCCTATGAAGCTTATTGAAAGTCAGAAGTAATTTGACCACATATAGCAACAAAAATAGTAAAGCTTCGGATAGAATGAATACTCACAGTTCATTCCATGCTTATCTGAAAAAATTGGATTATTATTATTATTTTGGTCTATTGCATAAAGTATTGATTTTTGCCATAGGCGAACCAAAGTGTGAAAAAGGTCCCAAATTGGGGATAAATGCACAAAATCTAGCAATTAGGGATATTGTTGAAATGTTACATACTTGCCTGTGAGAAGAAAATAAGAGAACATTTATATTCCTGCTAATGAATTTACAATAATTTAAATGTTTCCATTAAATTAAGAAAAAGAGGAAATAAAGGTACTACAAGAGAAGCCAATGTTTTCAAGCTTTCTTAGCAAAAGCTCACTGGAGTTTTAAAAGTTTCATGCCCTTTGGTGAAAAGACAGTGGAGAAAATGCCCTACTGAACCTTCCATTTGGAGGAAATTCGATAGTTTCAAAACAAGCACTGGCTTTTCTTCTCTTGCATCCCTACAAGCTCTTTCTGGGAAGATGGCAGGATTGAGGTAAGAGCCTCCCCCAAGACCTCAGAGCCTGGGTGGATAAGGTATTTCACGTAGCCAATAAACTCTCATGTTTAGAGGTATGGATGAACATAGGTAAAGGTTGCCCTTGCTCGAAAACCAGTCAAAGAGCCAACAATGTCTGCATATGCAGACATTTTCATAGTCATGTGGCAGGCATGACTAGAAACTGAAATGCACAGAACACTGTTATCTTCCCACAGAATTGGTAACTATTTATCTATTTGCAATTTCTTGCTTTTTAACTGCTAGATTGGTTGAAGCTGGGACAGATGACTGGAGCTCACTCCATCGCACAGCACTCAGGTCTCAAACTACTGACCTGCCAACCTTCTGGTCATCAAGCTCAGCATCTTAACCACTAAGCCATTGATGCCTGTGCAGATGAACATAGATCCCGGCACTTTTAAAACATTTTTCTTGAGTGTATGGCTAGAGTGACTTGGTGAAAAATCTCTGCAATTCAGAAATGATTACTATACCCCATTTCCTAATTTAGATGAATTTAAGCTATAAATATATCAATGCAAAAGAATTCAGAAGGATCTTAGCTTATGGTGTCAATTACATAGTTTGCAGGAGTGTGAACCAAACCCTCCACTATGGAGGGAATAAGAGGTACGTTATTAGATTTCTAATGGCATTCTAACACCTGTTATCTTCTTGGTTCCGTCAATGTTTAAATTTGTACCCAAATGTTAGGTTGTGCCTGTGGCCTTGAATAGGATAAATATAAAAGGAGCCAATATTTGTTAGGGATAATTCATCACATGACAAAAGAATAGGAATGCAGCAGTGAGTTGCAACTGTTCATGATTCCTTGTGAACCACCGCTGAGTCAAACTGGGGGAAAAAGAATGTCAGGTTTGTGTGCTATTGAGGTTTAATGGTCTATAATTAAAATATAAGAAATGGAAGAAAACTCTAAGTGGTGTTTTGCTACCAAGAGTACTTATAAGAAAATTCTTCTCTCTGAAAAAACCATCTGCCAATATTTCATCACTCTCTTCTTGCTGTGAATGAGGAACTAATGAGCAGCAGGGGGAGGGGGGATATATGGAGAGAAGCCAACAGGATATAAGGGCTGCATTTAACATGTGGTCAAGTGAGGAGGCCCTTCAAGCTATGGAGGGGAGAGCAGGGCCCCCGCAAATTCCTGACTATGCTCTATTCTTGGAAGATTTAAGTGCTAGTATTAGGCCATTTGCCCTTTGTCACCCTATGTTAAGATGCTGCATTCTGGCTAGATGAAATATGTTCTTTCATTACTACTCCTGAATGATACAATTGCCGGTCCTGCTGGCTTTCAAATACTGTAATAAAAATAGAAGGGAAGAGAAAGATTTTGCTGTTTGTCTCAGGCAGCAAAAGATCCTGGACGCTAATACAGAAAGTTATCATCAGCCATGACTTACGTGGATAATCTCTAGGGGTAACAAGGGGGTCATTATGCCCTTTGAAGACCTGAATAATGCTAATGTTGTCTTGTAGGTAGAACTACAACTGTAAATGGGGAGCTCAACCATCCATGCTACATTTGTTTGTTGTTCAATCGCACAGTCGATTCTGACCTTTTGCTACATACATCAGCTTTAGTGCTGAGCATCTATGCAGCAGAATATGCTGCTCCAGCATGGAGCACATCTGGACACGTGAAACACATTGACACTGCTGCTAATGAAACAATGTGTATAGTGTCAGGATGCCTCAAACCTACACAGGTTGAGAAAATATGTCCTCTTGTTGGTATTACTCCCCTAAAATGAGGATAAAAGAAGCAGCAGATGCTGAGAGAACTAAGCAAGAGAATGACCCTCGATATCCTCAGAATAGATATGAGCCCCAAGTCTGGCAGCTCAGATCCACGAAGAGCTTTATGGCAAGAACAAACATTTTTTAGGGTATGCAAGAACAAAATCAAGTTAGAAGATTAGAGGAAGGAGCTCACTGGACAAGGAACAATATTAAAAGAGGATATGGCTGAGAAACTCAACATCCCATTTGTCACTTGGAGGACCCTGAAAAGGCTGAGGATCAGTGTCCCTAAATGTAAGACCCATGCTCAAGTGTGGGCTGCTGGCTGACAGCACACACTGTGACTGTGGAGAGATACAGACTCCGGCTCATTTGTTAGTCTGTTGATTACTACCAGAAAAATGTAACAATGAGGACTTAATTTTGACCAATGGGAAAGCCAAGAAGGTGGCTTCATTTTGACAGGGCAGTGTTTCATCAGGACATGAAAGAAGAAGAACCTTTAATCATTTAAACTGCTCCAGATGTTCTGTTAAATTTCTATTGTTTTGCCAGCTCCCAAATGTAGGGGTCCAGATTGTTTTAGATTATTTCTTCCAAAAGGCCTGACCACTTAATCTGTTGGCTAGGACTTCTGAGAGTTGTAGTTCAGGAACAGTGGGACCTCACATTTGAGGACCACTCCCATATGCTTTCTGGTGAAAATGTGGGTGGCTGCCACTCTAACATCATAGATTTTGTAACTGTTGGAGAAAATAGAAACTCACAGTGCTCTATATAGTATTGTATTGAAAATCAGAAGAATTGTCCTTATTGTAATGTTTAAAATAGAGCAAAACCTGGACATGCCATGCCTACTTTATAAAGTAATGATGATGACAACAACAACGATACAATGGCTACACTCATTTTTCCTAGTTACACTGGTGTAATTCTAAAGGTGTTCCTAATGGAGGTGAATTACCTTAAGAAATCACAACACAGGAAAAATAAGAACAGTCACCACATCTTTAATAACTATTAGGCCATGTAGCCTTTTTCATGACCGAAGCATCTGTACTGATCAGATTTGACCAGTGAAAATAGGACACATTTTTCAGGTTAGTTTTAAATATATTTTTTAAATTAAAATAAATTAAATGCTTCAAAGTTTTAATCAAAGGGACTTGAGGCTTTAAAAATTCAAATGCATCAATCCACATTATGACATGATCAACTGGTAATAATAGCTTACATAAATAAAAAAGAAATATGTGTCTTACATAAAGCTGCTAGATTTCCTTCCTAAAATATGTTCCATTTATTGTCAAGTAACATGCTCAACCCATCCCTCCAAAGTCCTGCTCCTTCACATAATCTGACTGCCTCCCATTAACAATCACTAAACTAATCTGTGACCTGTCAACCATGAAATGTGCTACACCATAAGTTGCATATTCATAACAAGAGAACTCATGTGATGGATTGTAAGTGACAAGTGATCTAAACTGTCAGCAATTCCATTTTCTCTCTTTGCCTCTTTGATTCCTCACAGGTTGGTAGGCCTGTAGGCATTTGTTGTGTGATATGCAGCTCACATGGTGTGTCATGGAGATGACAATGACAGAATGGATTTAAACTGGGATATTACCAGAGATATTGTATTATGATTTGATTCTATTATAGAGAATTTATATGTAAAAGAATCAAAGTTTATAACTTTAAGCTTGCCAACTAATTAGTTTAAGATAAACATTAAAACTGGGAAAGTAGCTCTTAACATTTTTAACAGAATTTTTTTTATTTGCTAACTTAATGTTAGTCACTCACAAATTTCCATACCATATAAGTCATATGTGAAAAAAGGACAACAAAGAATACAAGGCAGACCCAGAGGAAGGTGGAGATATAATATCAAAGGAATATGACAAGGACACTGAATAAGGCCATTGGAAGCCACTAGAAGGACAAGAACAAGAACTTTGTATCTTCCTCTACACCAGGAGGATGAGGAGGAAGAGGAGGAAGAACTTGTTAATTAAAATGATACCCCACAATATGATTAATATATGGAAACACACCTTTATTTCTATTTGGAAACTCAGTTTTTATTTGGCAGATTAGCATTTGCCATATAAATTCAATTTTATATCAGCTTGGAGCTTTAATTTCAGAATTGCAAAGACTCTATGTCATTTCTCGCTTCTGAGACTTATAATATAAAAAATACCAGAAGCCCCAAGTTTAGAAACTGCTGTTCTGAAAACAAGCTGACCACTCCTAGTTACACCCCTTTAACACTGACAGAAAGGATGCCTTTTGGCTTAAATAAAAGCTAGTTTTAGTCTCCTAAATTTTGAGCAATATTATTTGGAGTAAAACAACAGATTAGGAGTCTCTGCAGAAGATGAATTTGGGATGATTAATTTTCTGATCCATCCGGTAAAGATGTCTATAGGCTGGAAATGAAGGCTGAATTTACTGTTTAAGCTCTGGAAGTCTAATTAAAATGGCCATCCCATGGTTCGCTGCATATTTCTCTGCTAGAATGAAAAAGAAAAGAAAATGAAACAATTAATGATGATGAAAAAGCAAGCAAAACAAATACAGCAACAAAACAAAACCAAGGATTCTATTAACTTCCACTGTTAAACAGTGTCCTAAAAGTCTGGAGGCACTTGGGATACTATTTTTTTTCATTGATCTAAAAAAGATTGCTGAGAGGGAAATTGTGACACTCAAACATCTGAGAAATGTGGACTCTGCACACCCAGAATGACCCGAGTTTGAATGCGTCTTCTAAACACTTGTTTAAACATGCTCCTAGAAATCATCATCATCATCATCATCTTCTTCTTCTTCTTTTTTGCATAGAAGGGCTCAGAAAATAGCAAAGAATAAGAAATTTTGTGAGTGCCTAGCTTTGTCCTTTTGCCAATGTTCAGGCTGCAAATGGAGGACTTCCTATTTTCATTGCAGTGTGGGAGGCACTTTCTTTGCCCCGATCATTTATTTAAAATTTGGGTTTCTCCTTTCCAGCAACACTGACACTGTTTTTAAAAAAGCCTCAAATTAATAGACATTGGGTATTTGGGAGTGGGTGGATTTAGGCTGTGCAAATGTGAAATCTGCCCAGTGTAGCTAAGTTACCTTAGTGCTTCCCTCCCCTTGTTTTTAATGTTGGCAATTTTCTGAAAGTAGATGACCTCAAGAGATTTATTTGGCAAATCAGTAGTATTTTAATAGCCTTGTAGTACTGAGCTGGTATGGAAAAGATGAGTATTGCATGTGAATGGCTTACTTGCTTAATAATTATTCCCTCAGCAGGCATGCTGAGATCTTACGATGTTACTGACTTCTCAAAAAATCTGGCTTCATGTTTCTAACTTTAAATAGCAAGGTCCAAGGCCCAACATTTTCCCAGGCAGTTATATTCGAAATATTTCACAAAAGCGTAGCAAGAAGGTGATTTTAATCTTGAGCTTTCCTTTTGCTGCCACAAAACCGGGGGTGGGCAGGGAAGGGGGAAACCTGACGTAAGGTATAATTTTAATCTTTGGTTTTTAAAACCCAGAAACAAAATGAAGGTTCAAAACAATGACCAACGTTCAGTTTGTGGGCTACATATGCCCTCCACCTTCAAATATGGTCTGTGTTGGGGTGGGGGAAAGAGAGAAATCAAACTTATAATATGCCTGGAAAGACTGTCTTTGGCCACAGAAAGGCTGTCTCACCTCTACCCTCTTTTAGGATGAGGTTGAAAATATTTATTGAAACGTTCCTTGGCATCTCATACGCATAATTCATTTCCTTCCTTCTTTCCTTCCTTTCCCTTCCTGTGTGTGAGTATTTATGCATTGCATTCAGCTGGCAAGAAAACAAACAATGAATGTAATATAAGCCCCCACAAACATTACCATATCAAAGTCCTTTTAATTTAAAAGAGAAAAAATAATAATAAAAGAAAAACAAACTACAGGGGCTTGTTTGTGGCCATCAGAGAATTCAACTCCTGTTCCTTTACCAAATGAAAGGTACCTCTGCCTTCAGCATTTTAAATTCCTTTTGCTTTGATTTTTATTGTCACCTTAATTGTCTTCCTGTCATAAGGGGCCCTGTGCTTTGAAGGGCAAAATAAAATTTAGCTATTGCTTTGCCTTGCGCTTTCACTTTTCGAGAACACTGCTGTATTTTATATTATAGGTTGCCAAGCTTGGCTGCTCTCCCTTCTAATGGAAGTACCTGGTGATTCAGCAGAGCTCTTTTCTGCTACCCTACCTGGCTACTTCATTTCCTGTGGTTTGGTGATGTTTTTGAAATATGTATGGAACAGAGCAAGGGGGGGGGGGAATTGCTCTTATATACACTGGAAGGAACTGAATCTCCTGACTGCATTAGAACAGAGATATGGGACATAAGAACCCCTAAATCAGTGGTTCCCTATGTGGGGCAAATGCCTCACAGGGAGATTTCAATTCCCAGAAACCTAAGTTAGTACATTGGCTGATCAATGCTTTGGGGAATTGACTTAGGCTTCTGGGAAATGAAGTCCAAAAACCAAAGGTTGGGAAACACTGCTAAAGCCTCTATAATTTGCACTGATTTGCCTGCACAAAAATAATGCTCTTTCTATTCAAGAAGCAAAGCAAATGAGCACACAATAAACAAAGAACAATTGGATGGTAGCTTTTTAAAAAAGATTAATAATCTTACTCTTTAAGGGAAACACCATTGTAAGTGACCAATTGTGACTTCTGGGGTGGGGGATTGCGAACTCCGATTTATTTGTTAAGCGAGTTTTGGTTGGTTTTATTTGTTAAGCGAAGCGAACATTCAGAGGAAATTCTGCTCTTTAAGTGAGTTACTCTTTAAGCAAGTTGCTCTTTATGCAAGGTTTGGCTGTATTTGCATTATTTGCTTAATTTGCACTAAAGTGCTCTTGCTGCTGTTTTCATTCTGTTGCTGAATACAAAGGCATCTACAGATATAATTGGGGCAAGAAGTACAAAGTCTATGTACCATAGTATGTTAACCTGTCTGTAGTTTTGACATGTGTAGATTTAAAGGTATATCAAGTTCAGAAAGAGTAGTGCAAGTGCTCTCCAATGGGACCCCTTCTGAAAACTCGTGGTTTAATATGCTACCTACAGTGAGGAGAACAGTTTTCTGGTTATTAGTCCTCATATTAAAGGATAAGACAAAAGTCAAGCAATTTCTGCAAGAAATGTGTTTGCCTCATGGCTTGTCCCATAACGTCTAAGCTAGTGTGGTCTAGTAGTCAGGGTTCTGGGAATTGAAGTCCAAACCCAAAATGTTGGGAAATACTGCTCTAGATCGATGTGGTTCCCAACTTTGGATCCCCAGATATTCTTGGTCTACAGCTCTCAGAAAACTTGGCCAGCGCAGCCAATGGTGAAGGTTCCTGGAAAAATTAAAAAATATCTAGAGACTCAAAACTGAGTAATGGTTGCTGTAGCACAGATTTGTCCTCCTTTGGCTCTGGCATTTTCGTTTCTTTTTAACATGTCTGCCACAAAGCACAGCAACAGCTACTGTTTGCAGAATGTCAACACCAGTGTGCTCCTTTCATAGGTCCATCATTCTAGGACATTCTGGTAGCTATAATAAGGAGTACCTGCAAAAAAAATGGTGGAGAGATTTTTGAAATAACTCAGAAAAATTGCTTCTACTTCCAGGTAGTTAAGAAAAAGAAAAATATCTTTTGATAAAAAAGAACTTGTTGGTGGAAACTTCTCAGGGTTCTAGATAAAGAAGCAAATATTTCAAAGATGTAACAGAAACATTTCTAACTCTACGCAAGCATCCCAAGTTGAGGTTGTCATCCATTTTCATACATAGCTAACAATATAACAATATTAAGAAAAAGAAAAATATCTTTTGAGAAATAATGTCTTCACAATTTTCATTCTTCAGGGCAGAACAACTAACCAAGGCCTTCTCAATCTCTCATTTTGTGAGAAGAAACTATAAATATGCTTTGCCTCTACTACTGATGCTTATAAGATGGCTCTATCATTGTAGTTCAAAGAACAGATAGGAAGAAGGACAGTGTTGTGGCCAAATGTATATAACAGCCAATATGGAATGGACTATTGGAAGATAGAAATAAGTCAGGGAAAGGATAAGTGAGAAATATTGTTAGCTATGTATGAAAATGGATGACAACCTCAACTTGGGATGCTTGCGTAGAGTTAGAAATGTTTCTGTTACATCTTTGAAATATTTGCTTCTTTATCTAGAACCCTGAGAAGTTTCCACCAACAAGTTCTTTTTTACAGATTTACCCAGTTCTTCAAAGCTGGAAAGGAGAAATAATACAAGATGAAACTTGTGGTTACAAGGCATGTATTTCCAATCATGTTAAGGTAGCCTATGGAAAGAGAAAGTGCATTTAGTAACATGCACACATCAGAAATAGACTTTGAAAAATCTGATGCCAAAAAGAGTGCTTCTTTTTGGACTTGTGAAATTATGGAGTGTGTGAAATTCTTATTAATTAAAGGTAGCACCATGAAATATTTGTGTGTGCTCTTTGTGCCTTTCTAATTGGAAAAACACGGATTTTTTTTTTAAAGGGAGGAAACAAAAATTAGTGTATAATTAGGATAGTTGATTTTAACGTTTTACATGAAGATGGAATTCCAAATAGGCTCCAGAGATTGAGGATACTGTAATAGACAGATGGGAGTTCAGAATGCAAAGTTAATTAAAAATGCAATGTGTGAAATATTACAGGAAATGATCTGTGTACTAAGCTAGTTGTCAACCTGGAATGTCATGTTAGCTGCTGATGTGTGGGATTGTAGAATATTTTTAAAATATGATGAAAGTCACCTCTCATGCCATTTTTATGTATTAAACCATCTTAAGAAGGGAGTGTTGTGCCATGGGAACAACACAGGTTAGGTTGGCTGATTTCAGTTTTCTACCCATCTCTAGAAAGCATTACAGTAAATATATTTTTTTAGTAATCTATTTACTAGCCCTTAATGCAAAGAATGGTGCTGTGGTGGCTCAGTGATTAAGAAGCTCACCTTGTTAGCAGGAAGGCAGGCAAGTCAGCAGTTTGAGACCTGGGTACTACATGATGGTTTGAGTGCCCGTCTCTGTCTCATCTCCTGCTAACCTAGCAGTTCAAGAGCAAGAAATTGCAAGTAGATCAATAGAGACCACTTCGGTGGGAAAAGATCTTGGGGACATGAATGAAGCCTTATTCGGATGTTCCCAAGCAAACTTTTTCCAACAAAAATCCTTTCAACCGAGAGTAATTTCTGACATAAAATTATTGAATTCCCAGCCTCTCTTCAGAAACACCACCACCACCACCCCGCCACCATCTGGGTCGCTAAGCCCCATGCAATCCAGGCAGGGGTTTCTGAAGAGAGGTTGGAAAAAAGTTTCCCCAGCCTCTCTTCAGAAACACACAGACATCACCTGGATCGCCTGCCTGACTGGAAATGGCAGTGGGCATCGGAGTGTCCGCTCCTCACTGCTGTTCCCAAACAGGTAGGTGGATCGATCCCTAGTTCCCTTTCCTCTTTGGAAAGAGAACAGGGCTTTTAAAAAAATGTTAATGTTAAAAACTGCATAACATTAAGACTTGTGGAACCAAGTTTTAATGTTTACTGTAGTTTTAAAATACCTGGAGATACTTGGAGTGATTTCTTGGCTCATGCTACCTCAGTCTACACTAGTTTCACATGCACCCTTTGTTCATTACCTAGATTTTGGTCAGGAGTGACTGGGCACACTGATAGGAGAAGCCTGATCCTGCTTCCCTGGTCTAGATCAGACCCAGCATTTCAGAGTTCTCCTACCAGTGTGCACTCTAGAGGGTGATGCTCATCTCTGTTTACAGCCAAAAAACCAGCATTGTCTGTGTTTGCAGATGTTTCTGCAGGGCCGTAACCAGGGGGTGTCCAGGGTGGGAATTGTCCACCCTGAGTTGGCAGTTTGCCCACCCTCAAACTCCCGTCTGCTTATATATATATGACATATATAAATGACATTGTTGCTCATCTTGAAAAAATATTTCCCCACCCATATCTAGAATCCTGGCTACAGCCCTGTGTTTCCGTGATCATGTGGTAGGGATGACTAGACACTAGAGTGCACAGAACATGGTTACCTTCCCATAGAAGTGATATATATTTATCTACTTGCAATTTCTTGCCTTCAATCTGCTAGGTTGGCAGGAGCTGGGACAGAGATGAGAGCTCACTCCATCGTGCAGCAATTAGGTCTTGAATTGCTGACCTGCTGACCTTCCAGTTGTCAGGGTCAGCATCTTAACCACTATTTTCGAGGGGATGTTTTGTCAGTTACTGCCTTACACAGCTGGTGTGTAAGGTGTAAGCCTATATTCACGGGATTGTTGATTGTCTCCATGAATCGATGAGGAGTTTCAGGCTACACAGTGTAGGAGAAGGATTGAAGAGGAAGAGTTCCCTGGTCACAGGATATTAGCTTGCCTGAAACCCACCCAAACCAGAAACAACTTAGGTAATGGGGCTGAGGGGCTAATGTAGTCCTTTCATGTTCCCTCAAGTTTCTTCACTTCAGGTACTGTATAAACATTTCCCAAAAGGGCTAATTTAACCTTGTGAACCCCACCTCCTGATTCTCACTGTAGTGTGAAGAGGGACATTAAAGTGCAAAACAGTCTGCTTTAGGTGTAGGCTAGTGGTGGCAAACCTATGGCACACGTGCCAGAGGGGGCACTCAGAGCCCTCTCTGTGGGCTCATGCAGGGGTGGGCAGCAACAGGTCCGCGCACCCCGGAGGGGGGTAGCAAAATTGGGTGGCCTCTGGGCAGGGGAGTAGCGAAATTGGGTGGCCACACCCAACTCCCTGCCCTGCCCCATCACGTTTCATCCCTCCAAGTGGTTCAAGGTCTCCCTTGCTCAAAAGCCAGTTATATCCGACTCTAGGGTGCACTCCTCATCTCCACTTACAGCCAAAGAGCCAGTGCTGTCCGTGTTTGCAGATGTATACATGGCCATATGGCAGGCATGACTAGATCGTCCATGATGTTGGCTCCACCCATGATGTAGGCTCTGCCCATGAGACAGGCTCCACCCACAACGTAGGCTCCACCCACGGTGTGGTAGCAAATTTTTTTTTTTGCTGACCACCACTGGGCACATGCACCATCTCCCCAGCACAGAGTTCGTCCCTCTTCCCAGAAGCCCAATGTACGCACTCCCTCCATTCCTCCAGCACAGAGTTCACTCTGCCCAGCAGCCCAATGGAAGTGCTTCCTCCCTCCCTTCAACACAGAGTTCACCCCGCCATTCTGTTTGGGTACTTGGTCTCTAAAAGTTTTGCTATCACTAGCATAGGCTCTCTGTTGAGCTGGAAACTGTGATCTTTCAAGATCTCCAGTTGCTTGTAGAGGCTTCCTATGTGGCAGAAATGCTTCTCTTCAGACAGTCCCTCTCACAGTGAAGACTACAACAGGATGTGCGTAGAACTCTCTTTGAGCTTGCTTTCAGTTTAACTGGTTTTGAATGCCTCCATAGGGCTTATGTCAATCATTTTTAACCCAGAGGCAAAACATATCTATTTGTCTGCCCAGCAGGCTGCTCAGTTCCTGCAAACACCATGCCTCAGGCAGGGATTAATTAAGACCAGAAAGACAGCCAAAGCAACCATCTTCTCAACTCATCATTTTTGTCAAGTACAAGATGTTATCCTAAGGAGTTTCTAGCACATAAGTTGAATTCTCCACCACCAGCAAGCACCTGACTGGTGGTAGGCCTATGCCAGCACAACGTCTGGTCTAGACATGTTGGCCTGATAGAATGACACTTCCACCATTTCTTTCAGCAGTTCTCTAGTAGGGTTTAGGACTGTTGTATTAGAATAATTCTAATAGTTGGAGTTGATATAGGATGCTTTTTGAATTGCCTCTAGGATTTGTTAGGAGTTTCCCTCCAGCCTCCCCCTTTCTACTCTTTTAATAGAAATTCCTGAAAGATTTTGCATTGTTATCACTGCAACCTCCTCTACACAGCAATTACATGAGTTATGTAGGTTGTTGAGAAACTTTCACCATAAATGTGCGTCTGTCTGTCTTGCTCTTGCACACATTCACACACATCTTGTTTCCAACTATGGTTGTTTAACTATATATAAACCTGAAAAATATACCTTGATGGTTGTTAATGACTAATGCATAGGCTGAACAATGCAGTTGTAGTTGCTTAGCAACTGAGGAAGATATACTGAAATCCCAGAAGAATAAATAGAAGGTTCAGCAACAGTGGGGTTATTTTCAGAGCAAACAATGTATGTTCTCATTAAGATTTTAGTAATTTAATGGCAGATTTTGGTAAGGATTTTATATTTTCTCCATCTTCTGATTTTCAAAATTAAATTGGAAAGTATAGTAAGCCTTCGTGACTATAGATGTCGATCTTTCTTTACTGTGTTCTTGAAAGTGAGAACAGAACATTTCAATAGTTTTTCGCATTGGATGAGATTATTGGAGTTTTTTGCAGTTTTAAACTTTGCAAACTATTGTGTGGAAATAATAATTGTGGTATTGTGTTTTGTGTAGAAAACCTTGTAATTTGTGCAAAATGTAATGTTTTCCACACCAAATGCAAGGTTTTTATGTAAAAGTGTAGGTTTTTTCGGGAGTGTTTTTGCTAGTAATGTTCCAGACCAGGAAAAGCATTGATCTTTCTGAATTCTCACAGTGGTTAACAATATTTTTTGATGGAGCATCTTGACAACAGACTGTGGTGACATAGTGGTTAAGACATTGAACTTCACGACCAGAAGGTCGGCAGTTCGAGACCCAAGTGCTACATGACGGAGTGAACTCCTGTCTCTGTCCAAGCTCCTGCCAACTTAGCAGTTCAAAATCAAGAAATTGCAAGTAGATAAATAGGTACCACTTTAGTGGGAAGGTAAACAGCATTCTGTACACTCCGGTGTCTAGTCATGCCTGCCACAGGTTCATGAAAACGTCTGCAGCTGCAGATAGCACTGGCTCTTTGGCTACAAACAGAGATGAACACTGAACCCTAGAGTCAGATATGACTGGCTTTTGAGCAAGGGTCACCTTTACCTTTTACCTTGATGTGTAAAGAAGGACTTTCTTTTTGCTAAGGGTCAAAATTTTGTAGTATTGAATAGAGCCTTA
The DNA here is from genome assembly GCA_030440675.1 of Furcifer pardalis. NCBI lineage: Eukaryota > Metazoa > Chordata > Lepidosauria > Squamata > Chamaeleonidae > Furcifer > Furcifer pardalis. Next base: position 280,470,979 of record CP126890.1, read on the forward strand.
TTTTGTTTATACACCTCTAAATGTAAGCAAACATATATTATTTGGCTTCCTTTTGTTGTTATTGTTGTTTAAAATATTTGCTTTTCACAATAAATGTCATTGCTTGGATTCCTATTAGTTATGCCTGCATTTGTAACTCTGTGGGTACAAATCTCAGCTGCAAATTGGCATTTGCAGAAAAAAGGAGGCAGAAAATAGAATAATAGAAGTGCTAAAATTCTGAAAATTTAGTCCATTCCTGCTGACCTTTCAATTGGTGCTTAAAAATCTCTAATGAAAGGAAAATCCTCCACCTTCCAGATCAGTCTCTTCTGTTGTCAAACAAGTATCACTGAAGAGTCTAATGAAAAACACAAACTCTGCTTCAGGGGTGGCAAACTTTTTATACTGTGGGCCTGACCACGTCCCCTGGACAGCTGAGTGGGAAAGACCATGCCCGCCCCCGAAGCAGAAGTAGGTGCACTTATGGCTGTCGTAAATGTAACAACTTCCATGTTTACAACAGCCGCAGATGTGTTTGCAAAGGTGCATTTTTATGGCTGACATAAACATGTCCGCTTCCACTTCCAGGTGTGGTGGAGGTGGCAATTGGCCAGATGGAATGGCATTGTGGGCCAGGTTCGGCCCATGGGCCGTAGGCTGGGAACCCCTACTCTACTTCCTCATCACTTGGATCCATTGATTTGGACCCAACATTCTTTAAAAAAAAACCTGTTCATTCAGCATCCATTTTATGACCCCCTCAAATATGTGGAGATATATATCATATTACCTTTTGAAACACCTTTCTTTTTACAAATTAAGCAAACCCAGACCTTCAGTCTTCCCATATAGTATGAAAAGGGCCATAACCTAATGTGATCTCATTTATCAGCATCTTTCTGGCGAGATAACTTCTACACAAAGTTCAAGTGTAGACATAGTAAAAAAGTAAAGATTATCCATCTCTGCAAATAACACTATGTTACCAGTTCTCAGAGTCATCAGAAACTGGAAGCAGTTATTGAGCTTTCTTGGGTCTTCAAGAGAAATACAGATCTTAGGGCGGGTAGTGTGGGAGGAAAAGAAATATTGATCTTTGTGTATAGGCACCCACCTCCATCTGTTTCTGGATTCTGGTTCCTTTAATCTATATTCCCCAGAAGCAGTTCTGGCTTTCTTCAAATTCATCCCTACCCCATTGCTATGACATCACAGAGTCCCACCTATCGATATAATCTTTGCTGAATGCTGTCAATTTAGTGTCTAGAATCACAGGGCATTAGATGTTGCAGATTTGGAAATCTTACCTGGCCATGTAACAAAGACTTTCACAGATTCAGATGAACAAATGGAGGTGGCAAGGCAGGATCACAACTGGAGGCTCTGCTCCTTTTTTGAACGCAGGAAGATTGGAGTGCCCTTCCATATTTATATTTTTCAATAAGGTTGCCATGTTACTCTATTTCAATATGTACAGGATATCCAAAATTAAAAAAAAAGTTTAAAAAGTTGTGGTATCTTAGAGACTGAATTATTTACTCAAGCATCAGTTTCATGGATCACTGTCTACTACTTCAGTCATATGGAGAATAACAGCTGGTGTTCAGGTTTTTAGACCCATTGAACATGGTGGATGGTTGGGGACCAAATGAGATTAAAAGAAGAGGATGTCAATTATATTAGAAATAGGTTTTTAAAACAGTACTGACACAGTAACAATCAGTCAGAGTGCTGATTACCATATATATTCGAGTATAAGTCATCCCGAATATAAGTTGAGGTACCTAATTTGGACCTCTAAAACTAGGAAAATAGATTGACCCAAGTATAAGTCAGGGGTGGAAAATGCACCAGCTGCTAGTAAGTTTCAATAATAAAAATACATAAAAATACAGTAAAATTAATTAATTTAGACATTTGGCATGTTTTTGAAGGTTTACGGTAGTTACAGCATTTTTTAAAAACTGTATTTGCACCACCCAACCAGTGGTGGCACTGTAGGGGAAGTGCATGGGCAGGCCAATTGCAATGAGGCAGAAGTGATGCTTTAGCCTAGTCTCTTGCTCTCCCTGCAAACACGAAGCATGGTTTCCCCCCTCCATCTTGGCCACATGGAGCAGGGAAAAAGACAGGAAGGTAATTTAAATCCTTTCTTTTTATTCACAGGTTTGTTTTCCCACAGAAATGCATTAAAAACAAACGAAAAGAAAAGCTTCAGAATAGAAGAAATTAATTTCCAATGCATTTAAATGGGAAATCGTGATTTGTACCCTCTTGTGGCCACCTGTGGTAATGGCCCACTGATCATATGTTTTCCTTTCCCCTTCTTCAGAAGCAGAAGCTACTTTTAACCTCCTGAATCACACCGAATCCAGCACAGTTTCTAGACCCTTGTGTTTGTTGACCCATGTATAAATTGAGTCACCTTTTTTGGGGGGAGGGGGGGCTAAAAAACTCAACTTATACTCAAGTGTATATAGTACATACCATTTAATTAAAAAAATATAGCTGTACTGAGATGGCATCATGTCAAGGATAAGAATGTTTTGGTTCTTGATGTACCAAAGATTGTTGACCAGCTTTGATGATTAATATCTATACATACTAAGAATCCTCAGATCTTATTTAAACCTTTTGATATACACTGTAATTTGTGACTACAGCCCACTTCTTTCAAATCTTGCTTTTTCATTTTATCCAGAATAGTTCTTTGAGGTCTGTAACAGTATCCTGGGAGGTCAAACTGTTCTGAAACTTATTTTTGTGTGTTGCTATTATGATGTCAAATGAAATTGGTTAGTCTGTAAGGTGCCACAAGTTTTTAAATTTTATTTTTGATGCCCATACACAAAAGCAGAGACATGGTGATTTGATTCTGTTTGAGCAGGAAATGCAAGCATTCCAGTGATAGACTGCATATTTCTGTTCATAATGGTACATACACAGAGCCAGCATAATATAGGTACTGTATTAGTGTTGAACCAGAATCAGTGATGGGATGTAACAGGTTCTCACCAGTTCGCCAGAACTGGTAGCAACTTTTCCCAGTGTCCCGGAGAACCGGTAGCAGCTTTGGGGAAAAAACCCACCTTTGGGGCTTACATTTTCACTGTTTCCCCCACTGTGCATACGCACCAAGCACTTGGTGTGCATGCCTGCCTACAGTGCTTGGCGCGTATGCAAGGCCTCCTTGCTGTCCTCCCAATTGGGGAGAAGGAAGAGAAGCTGCTAGCCTGAAGCTCCCTATAGCCTGCTCCTCAGGGTAAGTGACTCACCTTTGGATGTGGTGTGTCTGTGTGTATTTTAATGTGTATTTAATACCTTTACCTATATTGACGTACTACCGCAGTTCCTAAAAAGTCCTGGTGGCCGACAGGCCTGGCGGCTTGGTTTGGGGTTTTGAAGCAAAGTCTTGGAGTTACCTTATCAATAAGCTACACCTGTGCTGTTCCAATTGCTGTTCCAATTAGAGAACCCTTAAGGTGGTACAGCTGTGTTTGGGTGGGTGGGTGTATTTTAATGAATTATTTATTTATTTATTTATTTTATTTACGGGTTTGTGTTGTGGGTGTGTGGGTTCAGGTGTGTGTGTGTGCGTGCTTATTTTTATTTTATTTTTTAATTATTTTAATTAATTTTTAATTTTTTTCTTTGGCTCCAACCACAACATCATGATGTTGGCTCCGCTCATGATGTCATGATGTTAGCTCCGCCCACACTGTGATGACATCATGGTGGGGTAGTAAAATTTTTGACATCCCACCACTGACCAGAATGGCAAAGATCTGGATTCAAATCCCATGGCCATGGAGTTCACTGGCTGGTTTGGATGTACTGTAGTCACTCTCTCTCAACTTAGCTTCCAACAGATTTTGTTCTGAGAATAAAAACTGGATAAAGGCTCTTCAGTCCTCCTTGAGCCTCTGCTGAAAAAACAAAAGCAAAACATATACTAGATCAGTAGTTTTTGACATGGGGGACTTCAGTTCCCAGAAGCTTAAATCAGTACATTGGCTGATCAGTGCTTTGGGGAATTGAGTTAGGCTTCTGGGTATTGAAGTCCAGAATCCAGAGGTTGGGAAACACTACATTAGATGTTAAATTAACACACGTGGTTCACAGCAAAGCCTGCTTGGTGGGATCCTTCTCCTTCACACATTTTCATTTAAATGTCTGAAAGGAGTACTCTATTTCTTGAAACCTAAACACTCTTGAAGGCAGGATACTAGGTTAAGTATGCACAAGAAGGTAAATCAACTTTGAAATGCACATCTATTGTTTCACTTATGTAAAATTACCCCCAACCTTTGCCTGTTCAACAATAATGTATTTGCAATTTGTGAAGGAAAAGAAAAGGAAGACCTTTAAAACCCCATAACTACCATGAAAAACACAAATATAGCGTTGTTTATCAATTTTCATGGAGTTCCACTCTCGTATATGTCAGATCAATAGGCAAAAGAGCTATTAAAAAAACCTGATTGTGTTTGCATTCTCCATAATGAAATTTTAAGTTTAATATAAAATGTCTGCAAAACAGTTCCCTGGTAAGGTATAGAATAGGCAATTACCACAAGGTAGGGTTGAAATATAGAAGAGAGACTCAGTGTGGGTGCTAAAATACCTTTTATGGCAGTCTTTTATCATATTCATTGCCTGAAAGAATGTTAACAAAAATAAGTGTATAAAGTAGTAATGAAACACAATGAAGTTTAGTGTAAACAAAATTTTATCATGCCTCAATGAGGAAAGTAAATTTTGAGGCCACCAAGTCTGTTATAAGCCAAAGCTATTTATTTCAGAAGGTTTACGTCGTCTGATCTCATAGCATAGCAAAAGTCCTTCTACATCACTCCACCCCATCTAAGGATCTATTTCTTATATTAGCTATTCAGATGTCTTCACAAGAAATGTTAGGGCTCTTTCCCCACTAATGTTAATATGTCTAACTATCCAGCATTTAATTCAGAATTGCTAGTACAGTTTTTCTTTATTTTTGCTCTCGGGTTCTTATATATGGAGACTCATAGAGCTCGGCCATTTCTCCAAAGCGTGCTGACTCTCTTTTTTCCTCTTCTGCAGTGCATGTTGTGAACATCCTGGAGTACTGTCTGGTGTCAATGATGGAGTGGATGAAGGCGAATAAGTTGAAATTGAATCCCAACAAGATGAATATACTAGTGTAGGAAGGGGTGGAGTAGGGAGGTGTTGTTACACTACCTTTGAGGGAGCAAGCTCACAGCTTGGGAGTTATGGATTCTCAGATATTTGCCATGAGCAGATCTGCCTTATAACATCTAAAATTGATTGGCTAGCTGCTCTCATTCCTGGACAGGGGATCACTCACAACATTAGTTTATGCACTGGTAATCTAAATAAAAAAGGGGGTGCATAGTGGCTTAGTGGTTAAGAAACTGACAAACAGAAAGTTGGCAGGTCAGCAGTTCAAGACCTGAGTGCTGTGTGATGGAGTGAGCCCCCATCATCTGTCCCAACTCCTGCCAACTTAACAGTTCAAAAGGACAAAATGCAAGTAGATAAATAGGGTACCATGTTGCCTGAAAGTTAACAGCATTCCGTGTGGCTAGTCGTGGCTGCCACATGACTGCAGAAACGTCTAAAGATGCAGGCAGCACTGGTTCTTAGGCTGTAAACAGAGATGAGCACTGCCCCCTAGAGTCATGATTGCCTTTTGAACAAGGGAGACCTTTACCTTTACTAGGCAACTAAAGGTAATTGAAGCCAAATTACTAATATTACTTACCAGTTGAAGGCTAAGTGATTTATAAGGTTTTTCCCTAGGAAACTGCTTGTGTAAAATATGATTCATTTCTCATCTGAATACAATGCACTTTCCCCATCCATTCTCACATCTTACATTCCAGTTTATCAGATACTAAAGCTGTTTATTGATTACACTAGAAGCAGAAAAGTGAGATCATACGTATTTTATTCTGGCTTTACAAGGAGAAAAACTTTTTAAAATCCATAGGCACAATATTGTGCCTTTACACTAGATATGCATGTGGCCAACAGCAATATAATACCTAAGTATAAAATGCTTGAAAATGGGACAACTAAGATATTTTCCTGCAAAATTGATTGGAAAAATGGCACATCTACAGCTATCTAAAGTTAGATTTTTCTCTGGATGTGAGGCAATACACTTTAACTCCTTTGAAATTATGTATTGATTGGTTCTTGGAGAGGTTTCATATTCTCCTGTTATCCTTAAATAGATTCAAAGGAGAAAAGAGAATATTCATTCATTCATTCATGTGATAGTCACATACCTTTAACAGTCTAGTTGGCATTCCGGGATTTATCTTTTTTAGAAGACATGGGATACCCACTTGATCTCAAGTGTTTTAAAGAAAAAACCTATTCAATTGATTTTTGTTATGGAACAAAATCAAACAAAGTTTGAAAAAAAACTGCTTATGCCTGGGTGTTTTTTTTTTAAATACCACTATGCCTAAATGTTCCATCAATAGTGAGAGGTGAATAACTGTGGCCTGTATATAAAATGTGAAAATGCAGTGAGCATTTTACAAACCTTTTTGAAAAGATTAAATTCATCATGAAAAAGAAAACATCAGAAAGTTTGGGTGGCATAATAATACACAATGGCCAAAATCCTGTTGATTAGTGTAAGCCAAACTGTAACTTTCAGTCCATTAATTATTTTCAATCATACACCAAGACATGATCAAGAATGTGTCATCAAGAATCATACCAATAGTGAATGGTTTACTGGAGAGGAACAAACTGGATGTTACAAATTGGCTTATCTTGTGCAACAGGGTTTCATCCACTTAGCAATAATTTGTCTAATTTTGAGCATGTTAACCATCAGATGGCAGCTGGAGTAAGCTCATAGTCAGGTCCCAATTAAATAAAAGCTACTTCCTACAATGATGTCATCTAAAGTGAAGTTTCATTAATAGTCCTTTCATACCAGGCTGGATTGTTGATGGGAAATTGTAGGGAAAAGAGTGGGTGTCAAGTAACTACTGTATGGGCTTCCTCATTCTATAGATAAGGACTCTGCAGAAGAAGAGGTCTCTTCAGGAATACTGATTGTGCTGGTTTCATTGATTGGGGGCGGGGGGGCTGCTATACAACATAGGAAGGACCTTTTTCTTAAATCAGATCATTTGTTCACCTAGCTCACTGATATTTTATGATGATTGGCAGAAGTTCTCCTGGGTTGTCAGACAGGAGTCTTTTGCAGACTGATGTCAAGATTTTGGGCATTGAATCTGAAATTTTTTACATGTAAAATGATGCTCTACCATTGAACAATGGTACCCTTCTCCAGAGTCTTGATACACCTGTCTGTCCTCCAAAGAGACCCTTGGGTTCAGGTTTCAACATGATTAGTAAAGGTAAAGGTCACCCTTACTCGAAAACCAGTCATATCCGACTCTAAGATTAACTGCTAATCTCTGTTTATAGCCAATGAGCCAGTACTTTCTGTGTCTGCAGTCATTTCTCTGGACATGTGGCAGGCATGACTAGATACCAGAGTGCACAGAATGCTGTTTACCTTCCCACCGAAGTGGTACCTATTTATCTACTTGCAATTTCTTGCTTTCTAACTGCTAGGTTGGCAGGAGCTGTGACAGAGATGGGAGCTCACTCCATCATGCAGCACTCTGGTCTCGAACTGCTGACCTGCCAACTTCCCAGTCATCAAGTTCAGCATTTTAATCACTAAGCCACCACAGTTCTTAAACCAAATGAAGGAACTCTAACATGCTCACTTCTAATGGTGGAAGGCATTCATTCACCTGTCTTTGTCATCTCCTGCACAAATACTCTTTTAACATAAAAGAAGATTATATCTGCTTATGTCCATGAGATACAAGATACACAGAGTTGAATAAATGCAGGATAATAGATGGCCTCATTCAAATTGGTGAGAAAGTAAAAGCATGCCTGATGAACAAAACAACCTTTTCTGAATTAGGTATAAAAAGCAAATGTAAGAAAGGAGTGAATGGTTCTATCCTGCAGTAGATGGTCATTGTACACACCACTGCTTAGAAAAATGCCTTTCTGTTATAACAGCAACAAAACCCTTCAATTACATTAGTCACCATATTAAGATTAAGGAATGCTGATATGACAGACAGTTGATTGTCCAGTTCCTACATGATCCCATCGAAATTGCTATATGCTTTCCTTTACCTAAAAGAAAAGAGAGAAAAAATCCTGCTTGCTGAAAGGTATAAAAACATAATTAGCAATTGAATTTATGCAAAAGAGCTGATGCATCCTTTGATGTTGTTTCACTCTGATTTCTTTCTCTTTACATGTCCTTTGAACACAACCCACTTTGTTCTCTTAAAAGTTAGCTGTAGTGCAGGTCAGCAGTCCATAAAATGTCTAAATCTGTGGAAGAATTACACACTGGATGTGACCAGGGTGTTAGATGTGATTTCATATTGATGTTCAGTTATGCAGTGGTAAATGCTGATGTTCAGAAGCTGACCAAGACAGCCAGGCCTCCAAGGACAGTCCATTGCCACCTCCTCAGAGAAAGTCCAAAAATGTAGGACACAGGATTATATGCAAAACCACACACACACAAAACAAGTGTATCACAATTTGCAGTTTATTAGGATTGGTGAGATCACAAGTTTCCCAACACTAAGGTTTTATGGACATTTTTAGATAGTTTTATAGCATTTGGTTTTAATTAGTATTGGATATGGTTTTTAACTGATGTTGTGAGCCTCCTTGGGTCGCTTAGGCAAAAAGGGGAGTTATATAAATCCAATAAATAAATAAATAAATAAAAGAATACCACTGAACCTATCAGTGTTTGCTTCTTGAATATATTCACTTTGTGAAATGCCCAGGACTTTTCAGTGCCCCACTAGAGTAGACCCACTTAATCAATAGAACATACCTGAGTGTTGACTTACCACACTCTTACTGATTGGCCATTGAGCTTTAAAAAAAACTCAGAAGTTGCTAGCAGAAAAGAAACTGTGAGCTTTTAATTGGAGTGGGGAGCTTGCTGTAAAATTCAAAATATCTCGGTTATATCTGAGTAGGACCAGCAGCTATGCACATACAATATGTAGAGATGGGATTTTTTTGTTTTTTGGACTAGAAGCTCCATAACTCCCTATTGTGGGAGTTCTACTTGACCTGAGCATACCTTGCAGATGTCTAAATGTGGCTCGTCTTGAAGAAAAGGCCAATTTTTTTCTGTTCTTGTTCTTCTGCCAGCTGGAAGCTTTATTCTGAACAGGTCGTTAGGTGGAGCTAGTTCTAGCTAAACCTTCCGATTTAGGCTTTTTCTCCAAGGTGAGCCAATTGGGAATAAGATGTGTGTAAGTCAGGTAAAACACACAGAGCAGGAATTATGGAATTTGTCATCCAAGAAAACAAAACATTGAACCCTTGTTCGTATTATGCCAGGTCTGTACATGTTGTTTTCCATTCATTCCTTATCCTATTTCAAGTGCTGATTGAGATCTCTGAAGCTTAGATGTGACTTATTTAGTTAATAGAATACCTCTTCTCAGATGCTTCTACTTGTAAGTTGGTAATACTTTCTTTACTGCGTTCTCTAAACAAAGAGGAAAACCAGAAAAAATACTTTCATTTCCTTCCCTGTGAGAGGGTGAGATATTTTATGGTTTTCTAGACCTGAGGACAGAATGAGAATGCATGTTTGCACAAATTAAAATGGCACGAATAACACACATAACACTTCTGTGCAAATGACACTGATTTTTCAGGAAATGATGATGGGCTTCTGCTTTATTGCATGGACCTATAAAGACTAGGATTGCCTGCCTCTTCTAATAGCCATCAGACAGTTGTTTGTTTTTGCTCTGCTTGTCTAAAGAGAAGGTTATTGCTGTGGTTAAGAAACAATTTCTACAATTCATGGAGAGTTGATGTTGCTTTTTGCCTCTGTTTCATCTGGAGTTAAGGAGTTTTGTGGCGCTTGAACATTCTGTGTTGAGCTGTCTCTTTGAGATATCTGAAATTAACAAGAACATAGCTATTGACAAGTAATTTTCACACCCTTATTTCCTTGGTTATTAATTAATCCATAGAAGCCATTCTGCCAGATTTTGCTTTCTTGTTATAGGCTTTAAAATGAGGCCAAACTGATAGCACTCTTTCTTTCATAGAGGATTCAATGTGGTGTGTATGCAACAGTGAAAGCTTGACTGGAGTATGTACTTGTCAGACCAAGTGGAAGCTGTATAGTCAGCGCTATTTTTGACTCTTTCATAAGGCCTGAGCAAAGGTCTGCAAATTGTCAATTCTCATCCCTGCTTGGTAATTATGTCTCAGCTATGGGATGCAAAAAGCATTACCCTAAATAATCCTTTGTTTTGCTATATTTTATGTTTTTAACTTTTTCTTCTTCCCATACTATGGCCAATGTTTTCCTTCTGCCAACATGTGGCAGCCATGCTGTGGATTACAATTTTGAAGATTACTTATAAACTGCCAGAAAGTAATTAGGACACTCAGAAGAATTTGATGTCTTTTCTCATCACAGAAAATATATATTGCTTTGGTGAAAGGGGGCGGTCAAAAATGAGATGGCAAGATGGTATTGTAGAGACAATGGGCACAGAACTGAGTGAGTTCAGGAGGATGGTGGAGGACAGAAGTGCCTGGCAGACAGTGGTCCATGGGGTTGCAAACGGTCAGAATCGACTGTGCGATTGAACAACATATTGACATCAATATATCAGTTACAAACTATGGGCCAAGCAAGGATTAACTTAATTCCTATTCATTTCAGCAGAGTTATATTTAGAATGATTTAACCTAGACCAGGGATGTCCAAACTACAATCCATGGGCCATATCTGGCCCATAGCACCAATTAATCTGGCCCATGCCACCCTTGCTGCTCCTGGAAGCAGAAGTAAAATGTGCATGTGTGTGCGCAGAATGGGGCCCTGCATGCACAGAACGCTGCCATAGATGACCTGTGGCTACTATAAACATGTTTACGACAGCCATGGGTAATTTACGGCAGCATTCTTAGCATGCCCATGCACATTTTACTACTGCTTCCAGGTGGGAGGAACCACATGACCAGCATGCTCAACCACATGACCAGCCCACAGCCTGAATAGTTTGGAGACCCCTGATCTAGACCAATCCCAATAATAGTCCTAAACAGAGTAACTTATTGGAATGAATGGAACATGGTACTCACAACATCAGTTGCATTGTTTTCAGTGGGTCCACTTAAAGTTAAGACAAATGTTGACTCTAGTCTATTGTGTATATATGTACAATAATGTACCTCAGATATGGGATATGGCTGTGTGTCCCCCACACCCAGCTTTATCTTCTTCTTTTTTTACACTCAGTCTTCTTGCATGGAGCCCTTGTCCATGGACGTACAGTACAGTACTTTATAGACTGGATTGGAACACATTTCTTCTTTATGACTGTTTCAGTAACCTCACTGCTTTCTGTCTTACTTTCTTCTTTCTCACAAAGATGGACTTAATTAAAATGTTCCATGTGAGTGAGTTATGTGTGGGTTGTTTTTGCAACCTTAAGCCTTGTTAAATATATTTGAGTTATCCCTCCTATTCAAAGAAATAATTGAGTGAGACCCAAAAATGACAGTTTTTCTAAAGGGTGGGAAAATGTGCTGCAATTGAGATGAATGTATAAATAGAACAGCATTATGTGCTTTAAATACAGCCATGTACACTGAGCTGTCACATAGATTGAGCTTTGCAGATGCACCCTGTTTTCAGTTTCTACGATAATTGCTAGGGAAAACTTATAGCAAGCACCATTTTATGTATGAAAAAGTAATGTGTTTCATCATAGCATGGGATAATAAAGGAAAATGTGCACATTTTATATGGTCTTGTACCTCTCGAGTAACTCATGCATAGATATGTTGTGGTCATGAGACCTGCAAGTAGAACAGAATGATCGTTGATTTTAAGCATTTTTTAAAAAATAATGGTAGTGCAATTTGTGGGATTTGAAGTATCAAATAACTTTCAGTTAAATTTTGAAATAACATGCAGTAGGGACAACATCTACTGTGATCATCATCAACATTCTGCATCAAGCAACCTAATTCTGGGAAGAACTCAGACAATTGAACAAATACCTTAATGTGTTAGAACCATGCCTAACTGAGTATTTGTAGGGCTGTCCCATGAATCACAGTAATCTGTCCAATTGTGGATGGCTTGAGAAGCTCCATAAACAAAAATTGTCACTTAGTACTACAACCTACAATAACTATTAAAATTTGCAGCTTTTTGTTTGGTTAGTAAGACCATTTCTGGAGCAGAGCATCTGGTACCTACTTCTGGATCAAACAGCAAGCATAAAAATTCTTTTAAAATCAATACGCTGCATTATGACATCCTTTATTATTTTCTCCTCACTTTGCTGTGAGTTTATATTCTTTAATGTATTCAGATTTTCTGTAATCCATATCTGTCAATAGATGCCACAGAACTCGGTAAGATCATAAGACCAAACCTACAGAAGAAAAAAAATCCATTTTGGCAGGAAAGTGAGATTTTAAGGAACTATTCAAGGGAAGCACATTGCCATTTATTTGAACTGTTATATTTTTAACACTAGGGGGTGGCATTTGGGTTGTGCGTCTCAGTCACTACTGTACTAGAACTTCAAGAGCTGTTTCTCTAAGATGGTATGTTCTGTGCACAGAGTTGACTTTTTAGCAGAAATGCATAACATTATGAAATTGTGGTATAGCTAAAGCAGGGGTTGACAACCAATGACCCGTGGGCTGAATCCAGCCCATGGTACCAAATAATCTGGCCCCTGCCATCGTTCCAACCGCTGCTGCTGCTGCTGCTGCTGCTGGCGGCAGCCGTGGACACGTTTATGGTGGCTGCAGACATGTTTGTGGCAGACATAAATGTGTTTACGGCAGCATTTATGGTGGGGGGGAGGACCACCAGTCCGGCCCACTGAACTGTCTGAGGGAGTGTGACCTGGCCCCCAACTTAAAAAGGTTGCCAACTACTGGTCTAAAATGAGAGGAGTTTGTTAATCACTTCCTCTATTGAGAGCCCAGATGAAGTTTTTAGAATCAAAGGGTAAAATCTTGTTGTATATCTGTGTGTGCAATAGGCAATGTTGTGAAAACAAAATGGTAGCTCCAGCATTGATAATAGTGCAAATTGACAAAATGGAAACCAATGGCAGCCAGAATCCATTTGTCCATTTTAAAAGGAACTTGATATATCACTCCTTATTCCCTAGGCAGACAAATTATCATAACTGATCCTGCAAATCTATGTTTTGTTAACTTGCTGGGTTGTCATTACCAACAGGATAGAAAAATATAGCTAAATACTCTTGCTCTCCCCCAGTACTCATTCTGGAGTTGTACATCAGAAATACTTCCCTCCCTATTCAGGCCTACTAAGACTTGCAGTGTTGTTGTTAAAATGCTTCTAAAAATGTCTTTAAAGTAATTTTGAAAGTAGATTTTTTTTAAATCCAGCATGCCTAAGTGTATTAGGGGTTGCTTATTATGTATCAGGACTGCAGTGGCGTAGTGGTTAAGATACTGAACTTGATGACTGGAAGGTCAGCAGGTCAGCTGCATTATGGAGTGAACTCCCATCTTTGTCCCAGCTTCTGCCAAACTAGCAGTTCGAAAGAAAGAAATTGCAAGTAGATAAATAGGTACCACTTTGATGGGAAGGTAAACAGTATTCCATGCACTCCAGTGTTTAGTCATGACTGCCACATGTTCATGGAAATGTCTGCAGATGTAGACAGCACTGGCTAATTGGCTATAAAGAGAGATAAATACTGAACCCTACAGTCAGATATGACTGGCTTTCAAGCAAGGGGGGCCTTTACTTTTACCTATTATGTAATTTTGTAGTTACTACTTATATTACTTTTAACACAAAAAGTAAGTAGTTAGCATAAATACATTATAGGGAACTAATTACTTTTAATCTCAAATATTGCCTCTAGTATCAAATACAGTAAAACCTCATATAACATTAAAACCTGATTCCACAAGTCTTGGTGTTATATGATTTTTTAGTGTTATCTGATGCATGTTAAAATCCTATGGGATCCATAGAGATACATTGTAACCACACAAGCTTTAGCGGTTGTTATCTGAAGCATCCCATAGGATCTTAATGTTATGTGATGCAGTTCTTCCCCCCAGATTCCTTAATCTTATGCGATTTTAGTGTTATTCGATACTAATGTTATATGAGGTATTACTACTGTATTTGTACTGTACAGTATCTGGTTGGCTTCTACATGAACAAAGTGCTTGAGAATGAATGTAATGAATACTTGCTAAACAAAGTTTGTCACTGATCTAGGCTGTTTTGACAAGGCACATTGTTTTAGGAACCCTCAGGATTTCTCACCTCCAGACAAAGTAAGACAAGGAGTGATATATTTTCTTGTCTTGTTTTCCGTCATTTGTTCCAGCTGTCTCTATGTAAAACTGATGTCCTTTTCCTTTGGGAAACAAAACCCATCTAGCAATCATAGTAGAACTGGGTTGTCAGTCAAAAAACAAAGCAAATGTACACACACACACACACACACACACACACACACACACACACACACACACACACACACACACACACACACACACACACACACACAAGGTCCTTCTGATCCTTGAAAGTCCATTTATCAAGGCAGTTGCCCTTGATATTTTGTGCAGTTTATGCTATTTGAGTTAGAACAGAAACCAACTGCAGAAGGGCTACAACACTTCTAAAACTAACACATTTATTCCACTGTAAACTCTCAATGATTATTATCAACTTCTCCAGCTTTTTTTTTTTTTTGCTCCCCCTTTGACAACTACTATTTTGTGTTACGGTATTTTTAACATAAAAGGGGTATTTTTGCACAGGGTTTTTTTTTCTTGCCAAGAACCTTCTGTTGCAGAACTGAGAGAATAATTTTGCAGTCCCTTGATCCCACACCCCACCTGTGTGCTGGTCTAGATAAACCTTTGTTATAATCCAGCATGGTTCTTATATACCCAAGGCTTCAATTTCCCATCAATTTATTTTGTGAAGAGGAGCCTTGATTCTTATAAGAAGATGTCCTTGGAAAACCACCCACAGAGGTCACAAGGTAGATCTCTTCCAATTGTTACAAATTTCCTTTCAAAGAGAGAGAGAGAGAGAGAGAGAGAGAGAAGAAGATTAGGTCCTGATTCGGATTCACTTGTAATTGGCTTGCACCACCTGTTGGTACCACCATCATGTCCTCCAAATATATGCATCATATGGTGCTAATATGGCCATCTTGTACAAATTAACATAAATTATCTTGTTTGATTGGGGAAAATGACAGCTTTAAATTCAGGGGGAGGGGGGGGATAAAGTGAAGCCATCTTGTCTCAAAACCAGAGGCCTAAATTATCACTTTAATGGGTTTTTTTATTGCAAGCAATATAACGAGTTGTTAGCACTTCTCGGGTACAACTTGAAAGTGCTGCATTTTAATTGTCCTACGTGTTACTTAGATGTTTCTGCCAATCCTCAGCCCAGCCGCCATTCATTACAGTCATTAAAAGTCATGAATTATCAGAGGTGGAGTTGCTGTGATAATGACATCCATGTAGCTTTTCCTGATGGAAGCTTTTGTTGTTCAGTCGCACAGTCGATTCCGACCCTCAGCGACCCCATGGACCACTGTCCTCCAGGCACTCCTGTCCTCCACCATCCCCCTCAACTCGCTCAGCTCTGTGCCCATTGTCTTCACAATACCATCTAGCCATCTCATCTTGGGCCGGCCCCTTCCTCTTTTGCCCTTGACCTTTCCAAGCATCAAGGCTTTCTCAAGTGAATCCTCTCTTCTCATCTGATGTCCAAAGTACTTTAGCTTCATCTTTATTATTTGACCTTCTAATGAGCAGTCAGGGTTGATTTCTTCTAAGACTGACCTATTTGTTCTCGCTGTCCAGGGGACCCTCAAAACCCTTCTCCAACACCACATCTCAAACGTGTCTATTCTTCTGTGCTCAGCTTTCCTAATGATCCAGCTCTCACAACCATACATTGCCACAGGAAATACCACTGCTTTGACTATGCGAATTTTTGTTTGCAATGTGATGTCTCTACTTTTCACTACGCTCTCCAGGTTTCTCATTGCTTGCCTCCCAAGAATCATTCACCTTTTTATTTCATGGCTGCAATCTCCATCTGCAGTGAGCTTTGATCCTAAGAAAGTAAAATCTGTCACTGCTTCTATTTCTTCCCCATCTATTTTCCAGGGACTGATAGGGCCTGTTGCCATGATCTTGGTTTTCTTGATATTGAGTCTCAAGCCAGCTTTTTCACTTTCTTCTTTCAACCTAAACAGGAGCTTCTTTAGGTCCTCCTCACTTTCTGCCATTAGGGTGGTATCATCTGCATATCATAAATTGTTGATGTTTCTTCCAGCAATTTTGATCCCAAACAGTGATTCCTCCATTCCTGCATTGCGCATTATGTGTTCTGTGTATAAGTTGAATAAGCAGGGTGACAAAATGGAGCCTTGTCTTACTCCTTTTCCTATTCCAAACCACTCCGTCATTCCATTTTCTGTCCTAACTGTTGCTTCTTGATTCATGTACAGATTTCTCATGAGGCCTATAAGGTGTTCCGGTATTCCCATCTCTTTAATTACTTGCCACATTTTGTTGTGGTCAACACAGTCAAAAGCCTTAGTGTAAGCAATGAAACAGAAGTAGATTTGTTTCTGATATTCCTTTGTTTTTTCCATGATCCATCTTACGTTGGGGATGTGGTCTCTAGTCCCCCTGCCTCTTCTGAAACCTGCCTGCACTTCTGGTAATTCTCTCTCCACATGCTGTTGCAGTCTATCCTGTATTATCTTGAGCATCACCTTGCTAGCGTGAGGGATGAGTGCAATTGTTCGATAATTTGAACATTCTTTGGCATTACACTTTTTGGGTAGTGGGACATATACAGATCTTTTCCAATCCTGTGGCCATTGTGTTTTCCAAATCTGCTGGCATATAGAATGCAATAATTTGATTCCATCATCTTGTAGGGCTTTGAAAAGTTCAACTTGGATACCATCAACTCCACTGGCTTTGTTGTTTGCAGTGTTTTTTAGGGCCTTTCTGATTTCACTCTCAAGAATGTCTGGCTCATGTTCCATGTTCTCATCATTGTGATTATCGGGGTGTTGAGGTCCTTTTTGTAGAGTTCCTCTGTGTACTCTTTTCATCTTTTCTTAATCTCTTCTGCATCTGCTACAGAGAAAGAAATAGCTGAGCTCCTTGTTTACTTCTCAGGCGCTTTCCAAATTGAAGGAAGGAGATATGAAAAGAAGGCTACCCATCACTAATGGTTAAGGAACTGAGCACATTATTTCCATGTGCTATTTCAAAACTTGTGTTCAATGACACTTACATGAATAGTTGGCACATGCTTGGCCACCAGCCTTGACAGTTATAAATTTAGACTAGACAAATTCATGGATGGATCTATCAAAAATAAATATTCCTCTCCAGTATGAGGTGTCATGTATTTGATGCAGAGGGATAGTTGAATTCTAGAGAGCTTCCCATTGGCAACTTAATAGCTTCTGTATGAATGGTTATGATGCAACGGGATCAGGTCATTGGGAGTCTGTGGAGCTGAATGCTCCAATTTTATCCCCCCGCCCCTTTTCTCTTTTGAAGCACTGGGAGAAAGGCCAATTTCAGGACCTAGCAGAGGAATTTCCTAAAGCAGCCATAGGGAAAGGAGAAATGGTGAGGCCTAAGTGGTCTTTCATTTCTTTTTACAAAGGCAAAGTGAAGTCTACTGTAAAGGTAAAAGTTGCCCTTACTCAAAAGCCAGTTGTAGCTGACTCTAGAGTTCAGTGCTCATCTCTGCTTATAGCCAAAGAGCCAGTGCTGTCTGCATCTGCAGATGTTTCGGTGGACATGTGGCAGGCATAACTAGACAACAGAGTGCATGAGGTGCTGTTTACCTTCCCACTAAAGTGTACCTATTTATCTACTTGAAATTTCTTGCTTTCTAACTCCTAGGTTGACAGGAGCTGGGACAGAGCTGGAAGCTCACTCCATCATGCAACACTCAGGTCTCAAACTGTTGACACGCTGACCTTCCAGTCATCAAATTCAGCATCTTAGCCACTTGAGCCACCATAGTCTCTCCAAGCCTACTGTACCTTCACATTACAGTATTTGGAATTTCATCTCATCCTTTACTTTTTTTTCAGAACTCCCTCTTCAAATCAATCAGTATGGCAAGTAGATGTATTGAAGGAAAGGAAATTTTTCCTATTGACCAAGAAATGTGGGGGGAAATTCTTCCAGCTGTCCCTCAACAGCTTCCTTCATTACCCCCCCAATTTCTTTTTTCTCTTTCCTGGACTGAACAGGAAGGCTCAATGGGAAGTGCTGCTCTGCCCTACGGATGACCAGTGGCTGCTTCCTCTGCCCCATGCTCAGCTCCAAAATGCATCAGTACCTCTAATTTGGAATCCACATTTGCTGAAAGACCATGTGAAATATGGATGGATCTGATGCACCACTAATCCAGGACCACTAAAGAAATAGCTTCAGCTTGATATAAAATGGGCTGGCAAGTGTGTTAGTGTGACTTTCAAAGTTCAGGTTCCTAACATTCTTAATTTAGCTGAATGGAAATTGAATTTTGCATGCTTTAAAGATCATTGCTTTGTAGTTGACTTAATTCCACAGACTTCAGGGAAATCTGGTTGCAAATATCTATTTAGCATTTCAGTATCTTCATATATCTGTTGATATTATTCACTGCATCCTAGTTCTTAAAAAGTTACTTTTTTTGATTACAGATCCCTACATTCACCAGCTGGTTCCAAATTCTTTCTACAGGTTGAATAGAGAGATTTCATGTACAGTAATACCTCGGATAACGTTTACCTCAGTTAACGCTAAAATCACATAACATTAAGTAATCTGGGGAGGAGAATTGGATCGAATAATGTTAAGGTCCTATGGGATGGATCGGATAACAACCGCTAAAGCCTGTGCAGTTACAATGTATCTCTATGGAGCCTTAACGTTATCCGATCCATCCCATAGGATTTTATCATGCATCGGATAACACTAAAAATCGGATAACACCAAGACTTGTGGAACCAAGTCTTAGCATTATCCGAGGTATTACTGTAATTGAATGCTCCTCCATTCAAAACCACTCCATGCACATAAAAATCTATCATATCAGAGAGGGGGTTTCTTACCTAGTTACTACTTTTCTGTGCTCAAGGAATTTTTACAATGAATCAGGTATCTCATGATTGAAGTGGTGAGGCATTATGTTTAGCAGGGACAATGACATAAAGAATGTGTGAAGGAAAAATGCACATTGACATAATTGCAAAGAGGATGCATTCTACAATAAATTTCATAACAATATATAATAGAGTACACCCAAATTTCTCAATTTTGCTGTGTTACTAAAAGGAGCAAATATGCTACAATAGGCTAAGCATATATAGGGGGCGGGGGATGCTGTGAGAAGAGATATAGAAAGATATCTCAACTATTCTAGATATTACCATTGTCTCATTAGTTTGATCTTCTCCAGCTGTGGATGACCAAGGAATTGGATGGTGAAAGAATGATTCATGTGCTTGTTCTTTCATAATGTGAAGTTAAAATTCCACTTCATTATTCTCATAATAAGCGGATCATCTAACATTTTCAAAAGCCAGGAGCCTGAATTTTTACAACTGAATCCTGACATTCTTTGAAAGCATACCATGCACATATAATTGTCAGATAAAAAAAGGTTTAAGAAGGGGAAAGAAAAGGAAACAGACATTGTTATTGATAAATAATAAAAACATGCCATTGAGTAAATTCTGACATATGACACCCATTTCTAGGATTTGCTAAGTATTCACTGCTTAGTCCAGGTGTTCCCAGCCTAAGGCCCATGGGCCAGATCTGGCCTACAGCACCATTTTATGTGCCCCTTCCAAGGGCATTCAATACACAAATTGGCCACTCCTTTGAAGCTGTTGGGACAAAATGGCCACCCCATAATTCAGGCAGGGCAAAGTGGTCATCTGGCCCTCAAAGCTGACTGAGAGACCATGACCTGGCCCCTGGCTTGAAAAGGTTGGGAAATCCCGGCTTAGTCCCATCTTCTAGGAGAGGTGCCGTGGGGCCATGCAGATTGTCTACAACTACATGGCTTCATCTCCTGGGAGTCACCTTGGAGAATCAATCACCCAACCTCTGTCTCTGTATCCACATGCCTAATTCACTGGACTATCCAGCTAGCTTTATTTATTTACACTTTGTACTATAAGGTTTCCATTTTCATTAAGTGAATTAGACACATGAGTTCCATTTAAATCCTTATATGTCTCCTTGTTTGTGTACCATTTTATCTGCATTTGGAAAAAACCTGCTTGGGGGGTGAAAGAGGAGTAAAAGAACTGAGGTAGCATGTTGCCTTATGTTGAATTTTGCACCTCGAGGAAAGTGAAAACATGACAGGCAGATTGATATCTCCAACAGGCTCTTCACCACACATAGATGGCAATTTTACATGTGTACATGTAAAAATTGCTTTGTTAGTTTCTATAGCACAGCAAAGAGAACAAACTTAATTTAATTTAATTTAATTCTCCTACTTGTATACCACCCAATCAGGAAACCCGACTCAGACAAAATATTATGCAGTAAAAACAATATTACAATATACAATATAGACAATAATTATACCATATTCGTCCTACAAAAGCACATATCATAATACAAAACAGTACAACATTACAATAGTACAACAGACTATCCATTTCAGCTGCAGGCAAGTCCAAGGGTGGTGGCGGCAAAGTCCTGCCATGCACCCCCATAGCAGCCTTTTGTGCCCTGGCCCGGGGTGGGGCCCAGGAAATCAACCCTGACGGCTCTTTGAAGGTCAAATGTTGAAGATGAAGCTAAAAGTACTTTGGACATCAAATGAAAAGAGAGAATTCATTTGAGAAAGCCTTGATGCTGGGAAAAGTCGAGGGCAAAAGAAGAAAGAGGTGGCAGAGAATGAGATGGCTAGATGGCATTGTTGACAGAGTGGGCACAAAACTGGGTGGGTTGAGGAGGATTGTGGAGGTTAGGGGTGCCTGGTGTACAGTGGTCCATGGGGTTGCGAAGGGTCGGAATTGACTGTGCGACTGAACAACAACAAATCTCACAGCTGCACTTTGTGCTCCACTAAATCAGTTACAGCTTAGAACGTGTTTACCTAAGCAGGTTCTCAATCATTCTGGTGGTCTACCCTAGTTGAGACTAACAATTGGGCTCAGTCTATGACCTTCAAGGAAGTGGCTAGAGATCTAGGTGATATTCTCCTACTCACCCTATACACGTGCATTGTGATGGGTAGGGGTTAAATCAGTGTTTCCCAACGTGGTCCACATGCCCCACAGAGGGACTTCAATTCCCAGAAGCCTAAGTCAGTACATTGGCTTCTGGGAATTGAAGTCCAAAAACCAAAGCTTGGGAAACATTGGGTTAAATTGATCGTCCCCATTGAGTGAGTGACATGTGGAAGCTATTTTCAAGTACCTTTTATGCTGTGGCCATAAAATGTGAGAAACATCAACTATAAAGAGACCAATGATGGCTTGGGAGAAAATGTGAGTGTGAGAAAAGCTTTCAGTCTTATCTTTTCATCATAACCTTAAAAGCTTAAGTATAAATATATAAAACTGGTCAATAGAAAGTATTGAGATAATGTTTTAAGAGTTAAAAAAGTCACAGAGTACATCTGTAGTTACTAAAAGCTTCAAAATCTCTATGCTTCTTAGTATGGAACGTCAGCATTCAACAGTTGTACATTTAGGTTTCCCACTGTTGCCTTAGAGACTTTTTTTGTAGTGTCTGGAAAAGAAACAACACACATCTTGGTTCTTTTATGCCAAAAAGATTATATATAATCTTTGCAGTGTTGTTAAAAGGGGTGTATGAAATGTACACATAGTCCTTAACCAGCATTTAGCAATCATGTAAGAAAGCAGAATTTAAGTATTTCAGTCACTTAGGATCTTGGCAGTTATTGTGTTATGGGAGTCAAGTGCTCAGGTTTCTTCTGTCATATGCATGCATAAGTTAATTGCAAAATACTTCATGCATGCTTTGCTATGGGAAAAATAATTTGAGACCAAGAGTTAATTGTTTTTCAAGTGATTGTATCTTTAACATCAATCAAGTATTAATTGTAAGGCAAGCCATGTACCATTTTTATGAGAGTTCATTGCATAAGCAGAGTACAGTAAAACCACGGATAACGCTAAAAGTTGGTTCCACAAGTCTTGGTGTTATCTGATTTTTAGTGCTATCCGATCCATGTTAAAATCCAATGGGATGGATTGGATAACGTTAAAGCTCCATAGAGATACATTGTAACTGCACAGGCTTTAGCGGTTGTTATCCGATCCATCCCATAGGACCTTAACATTCTTCGATCCAATTCTCCTCCCCAGATTACTTAACGTTATGCGATTTTAGCGTTATCCAATCCAACCGTTATCCGGTGTTTTACTGTATCATTAGATAATGCCATATATGTGTACGTGTGCTTATTTCTCCTCACAGAAAACAGTCTTAAGTTACTCTCATGTTTGAATTATGAGATAGAGGAAGCAAGGGCGAAGAGGTCACAGCAGGCATCCTAGTCTGGGGAATAGCTCCCAGGCCCCTGCTAGGCAAGGGCAACAGATGAGTGCAAATGAGGGAGATGGCTGAAGCCCCCTGTGAGTGGAAGCAAGAAGCTGGGATAAAGAAGAAGACCTGGGAGATAGAAGGTGCTTCCTTCAGGTAAGAATGGAGACAATAGAAAAGGAGGAGATGCAGAGAGGGGCTTTTGAGGCTTAGGAGTCACAACTCTGTGTTTTGACTGAGATGAAGAGTGCCTGGAAACAGGAGCTCCAGGCTGAAGTCGCAGATGACCTCCAGGAGCCTACTGTACCTCCAACACAATGCTTTGATATGTATCATCCAAAAGGAGCAGTGGCACCTATCCTTATCTTCTGTGATGAAAACATCAGCATGAAAGGCAGAAGAGATTTCTATTGGAGAGAGGTGCTGGCAACCATTTGTTCATTAATTTATTTGTTTGATTGTCCATTTGATTTTTGTCCTACCCCATTAGTATAAAATCTCCACCTGACTCTACTGTCCATCCTTGAAAAGTTTTCAACCAAGGCTGAAACCCATCCTCCCATGCCACTTTTAAAAGGCCAGGATTAACAGGACACAGAGTCCTCTCTTGAAAGGGCAATCCCTGAGGTCCTAGTGCAGGAAAGTCAACCCTCCAGGAAGGAGACAAGGACAATGTTCCTGTTGGTTCCTCAGTTGTACTCTACATATCTAACTTCCTATCTAATCTATATGCAGAATTTAACTGTTAGTTGTGGAGGTGTTACCACTCTGGGTGATTTTCAAAGCCATAAAAAAGAGAAGTACAGTATCCTGATCTTCAGTGATTTTTTTTATTAGAAGCAATTGTTTTGCTCTGTCTACCTGCTATGGCTAGAGCTTGCAAAAGTTACTTTTTGGGGTTCTGGATGTGATAGTAAGAATAGTTTCAATTTGTAGATCAGGTATGTTGTCTGGCCTTGTGAAGAACAGATTCTGCAGAGAAGACATTAGCAAGGCTGTGGTTGTTCTGTTGGCAATTGATCAGATCAGCTTTATTTCTGATTCCTGATACTTTTGAGTGTATTTATTGAAATATTCTCCATCCTATTTTCCAGTCTGGGATTTTCTTTAAAAATATATTTTAAACAAACAAATAATAAAAAATATGATTAAAAAGAATTGGCAGAAGATTTTTATAGAAATACACTTAAATATGGATTTGGGAAATAATTTTCTCAGAAAATGTGCATTTCTAAAGTTACTATAAAATACCATTTTTAAAATACAGGTTTTATCCTAAATTATGCATTCTATATGTATTCTGGAACATTTTTGGGGAAAGAGTCCTTGTGTTTAGCCAGCAGTTCTGGACTACAGTTGTATGCTTCATAATGTAAAGCGTGAAATTCTCAGGCATTCCTGTAACCGGGGCATGTTATGGCAGATTGGCAGTCCCTCATCCCACCCTTTTAAATTCAGCTGTGTTTCATTCACACCAACCGACCTACCAGCATCTCTCAGTCTATGATAAATTATGCTCCTATTTTCTTAAAAGGAAGCCACCCAATGATTGTCTTCTCCCCATTATTCACAGTTTACCAATATGACAGAAATGAACTATTATCTCTTGTTCAAACCTGCTCAGGTGTGGTCTGTACTGGCTTTGTCAGATGAAAGATTAAATTCTATCTTGAAATCAGATTCCTCCACAAAGAATTCAGCTCTTGGAAACATGCTCAATGGCTGCTATGCAGGCTGTAGGAGACATACTGAAGATCAGGGCATATTTCCCACAGTGGCTTCATCTGAGAAGGAGGGAAGAGTTGCAGTTGGAACATCTGTAGCAATCATCTCCTTTTCTTCATTTTTCCTCCTTAGTAGTAGTAGGTGAAATGCAGTCAAAGCTGAAGATTGCTACGTTCCCCTAAAGTGACATTTTAGCTAGAAAGATTTAAGTAAGTACAGTACTGCTTTCAACTGTTGAAGTTGGTGGGACTTTAAAATGTTTAGCTTTTCTGTTATTTGTGTCCCATGTTATCTCTCTCTCTCTCTGTTCATCTTGTTTACCACCCAACTAACAAATTGCTACTCTGGGTGGTTAACAAAGAAAAATCATATTAAAATATTAACAAGAAAGTAAAGCAAATACAATTAATAAAAAATATGACCAGAGAGCAGAACAAACTGTGACAACAGCATCCAAACTTTAAGGATTTCCTTAGCCATTGTGTCTGTGGAGGACTCTTTAAAGGCTTCTCTAAAAAGCTTGGTCTTCAGGAGCTTTTTAAAGATTTGGAGGAAGAACATTCCATAAAGATGGAGCCACTACAGAGAAGGTCTGGTTTCTAGTCAAAACCCTATGCCTAAATTATTTTGGATTACTTAAGAGTTGGAGGATGCTTGTTTGCTGGGGATGTTTTCACTCTTTTGGATTCTTTTTCTTTCCCATTTAAATTTGGATGTGTACTAGAATTAATTACACATGATTATGTGCAGCAATTGATACACACTTCCATTCTTGGATGGAGAACATAGGAGAGGAGATTGAAGAAGAAGAGAAAGAACTTTGCTCAGATCAAAACATACTTTGGAGAAGTTTGTGAGCCACGCAGGAAAAGTGTGTCACTCCCACACCTTCTTTCTGTTCTTCTTCTTCCATGTCTAGGCCAGACGTGAAACTACCGAAATGAAGGCATCTTTTGGTGAGTTGATTCTGCAGTTTCTTTCACCTGACCTAGTGTGAGAAAGATTAGCTGGCAACACAATGTTGCCATTACCAGGCTGCACCTGATTGTGGTTAAAAAATATCACAATCTTCAAGGAGGCTGTTTCGGTATACCCCCTCTCCTCTGTTGTACATATATGCACTGGTACTAAAGGTGCCAGCTGCAATCCATTGATAGGTCTGGGAGAGTTTTCTGTCCCAAAACCTAGAGACCCTCCTGCTGGTCACTGACAACAATACTAGGCTGGACAGATAAGTGAGCCAAGTCATTAAAAGGCAGCATCCAATGCTAATCATCATCATTGCCATTACCAGCAACAGCATTTTAAATCAAGGAGTGTTTTTTGTGTTGAGCTTAGAAATGACAAGTGTGTGTCTGTGTGTAAGAGAGACATCTCTTGTAAAGTTTGCATTCTGGCAGAAGGGACAATTATTTCTCACAGAAAATTGAGCACAAGTTTTTCTAGTGTCTTTTGCAGGTACCCCTTTTATTATTGCTCAGAAACTAAGTGAGTGTCTTTTGTGCTGGAGAAGAAGCTATAAAGTTATGAAGTTAGAGGTGTTTGCCATGACAGCTATCCATCCTGTACTCTTAGACTTTTTAAGGAGTTTGAGATCTTTTAATCCGGGCATTTAATGGCTGTTCTTAGTAGAGACTTAGCAATAGGATACAGGTTGTATAGTCAAAGGTTATTAAAACATTCTTCTTCTTTAAGTGCCATTTTGTTGTTGTTCAGTCGCACAGTCGATTCCGACCCTCTGCGACCCCATGGACCACCGTCCGCCAGGCACTCCTGTCCTCCACCATCCCCCTCAACTCGCTCAGCTCTGCACCCACCGTCTCCACAACACCATCTATCCATCTCATCCTGGGCCTTCCCCTTCCTCTTTTGCCCTCGACCCTTCCAAGCCTCAAAGCTTTCTCAAGTGAATCCTCTCTTCTCATTTGATGTCCAAAGTACTTTAGCTTCATCTTTATTATTTGACCTTCTAA
The DNA here is from genome assembly GCA_030440675.1 of Furcifer pardalis. Lineage (NCBI taxonomy): Eukaryota > Metazoa > Chordata > Lepidosauria > Squamata > Chamaeleonidae > Furcifer > Furcifer pardalis. The sequence goes on from CP126890.1 coordinate 280,497,342, forward strand.
TGAGCAGTCAGGGATGATTTCTTCTAAGATTGACCTATTTGTTCTCCTCGCTGTCCAGGGGACTCTCAAAACTCTCCTCCAACACCACATCTCAAAGGTGTCTATTCTTCTGCGTTCAGCTTTCCTAATGGTCCAGCTCTCACAACCATACATTGCCACAGAGAATACCATTGCTTTGACTATGCGAATTTTTGTTTTCAATGTGATGTCTCTACTTTTCACTATGCTCCCCAGGTTTCTCATCGCTTGCCTCCCAAGAATCAGTCGCCTTTTTATTTCATGGCTGCAATCACCATCTGCAGTGAGCTTTGATCCTAAGAAAGTAAAGTCTGTCACTGCTTCTACTTCTTCCCCATCTATTTTCCAGGGACTGATAGGGCCTGTTGCCATTATCTTGGTTTTTTTGATATTGAGTCTCAAGCCAGCTTTTTCACTTTCTTCTTTCAACCTAATCAGGAGCCTCTTTAGGTCCTCCTCACTTTTTGCCATTAGGGTGGTATCATCTGCATATCTCAAATTGTTGATATTTCTTCCAGCAGTTTTGATCCCAAATTGTGATTCCTCCATCCCTGCATTGCGCATTATGTGTTCTGTGTATAAATTGAATAAACATGGTGACAAAATGCAGCCTTGTCTTACTCCTTTTCCTATTCCAAACCACTCCGTCATTCCACTTTCTGTCCTAACTGTTGCCTCTTGATTCATGTACAGATTTCTCATGAGGCCTATAAGGTGTTCCGGTATTCCCATCTCTTTAATTACTTGCCACATCTTGTTGTGGTCGACACAATCAAAAGCCTTCGTGTAATCAATGAAACAGAAGTAGACTTGTTTCTGATATTCCTTTGTTTTTTCCATGATCCATCTTATGTTGGCGATGTGATCTCTAGTCCCCCTGCCTCTTCTGAAACCCGCCTGCACTTCTGGTAATTCTCTCTCCACATACTGTTGCAGTCTATCCTGTATTATCTTTGTGCATCACCTTGCTAGCGTGAGGGATGAGCGCAATTGTTCGATAATTTGTACATTCTTTGGCATTACCCTTTTTGGGGAGTGGAACGTATACAGATCTTTTCCAATCCTGTGGCCATTGTTTTGTTTTCCAAATCTGCTGGCATACAGAGTGCAATAATTTGATTCCATCATCTTGTAGGGCTTTGAAAAGTTCAACTTGGATACCATCAACTCCACTGGCTTTGTTGTTTGCAGTGTTTTTTAGGGCCTTTCTGACTTCACTCTCTAGAATGTCTGGCTCATGTTCAATGTTCTCATCATTGTGATTATCAGGGGTGTTGAGGTCCTTTTTGTAGAGTGCCTCTGTGTACTCTTTCCATCTTTTCTTAATCTCTTCTGCATCAGCTAACTCCCTGCCATCTTTGTCTTTTATCATGGTCATTTTTGCTTTAAATGTTCCCTTGAGTTCCCCAATTTTTTTTGAAAAGATCTCTAGTCCTACCCCTGATATTGTTTTCCTCTATTTCTTTGCACTGTTTGTTCAGGTAGGTTTCCTTATCTCTCCTTGCTTTCCTTTGAAATTCTGTATTCAAGTGATTGTATTTTTCCTTTTCTCCTTGGCATTTTGCATTCCTTCTGTCCTCTGCTATTTTAAGAGCCTCATCGGTCAACCACTTAGCTTTCTTACGCTTCTTTTCTTTTGGTATGGTTTTCCTTGCTGCCTCCTGCATGATGTCCCGCATCTCTGTCCATAATTCTTCTGGCACTCTGTCTATCTGGTCCAAGCCATTAAATCTATTCCACACCTCCACTGAGTATTCCCAAGGAATGTTTTCTAGGTCATATCTTTCTGGCCTAATTGTTTTTCCTATTTTCTTTAGTCTAAGCCTGAATTTTGCAATCAGTAGGTTGTGATCTGAGCCACAATCTGCTCCTGGTCTTGTTTTTGCTGATTGTATGGAAGTTCTCCATCTTTGACTGTAGAGTATGTAATCAATCTGGTTTCGATGTTGGCCATCTGGTGATGTCCATGTGTAAAGGCTCCTCTTGTGTTGCTGGAAGAGAGTGTTTGCTATGACCAGTGTGTTATCTTGGCAGAACTCTATCAGTCTTTGGCCTGCTTCATTCTGTGTTCCAAGACCAAACTTGCCTGTTATTCCATTTACTTTTTGATTTCCTACTTTGGCATTCCAGTCTCCTATGATAATATGTACATCATTTCTTGGTGTCTGTTCTATGAAGTGTTCTAAGTCTTCATAGAACTGGTCAATTGTGCCATATCCAATTCCAAATATTGGCTGCCCTCATGGAAATTAGTCGTGAAGATTGTCCTGGGACAATATAATGCAGTGGTCTTCCATTTGCCTTCCACATCACAGCATGACACCCATACGACTGATCAAGTCCCACGAGTCACTTTCTGGTGCTGAACCCTTTTGGCACGCAAAGTCCTCATCAGCCCTAGGCCAGTATTGATGAAGTTGCTGCCCTCCATCAAGATGGAGTCAAGTGGAATTTAATCTACTTGGGAACCATCACCCTTCCCTGTGGACTTTGTTGCCCAAGGCTGTTAGTCCTCAGAGTTAACAGCCGCTGGCAGTATGGTCTACTCTATTACCACAGCATGACAACCTGTTAAACTAAAACATGGGAGAATGAATCCCATTCTAGAGTTGTCTCAGCTGGAGAAAATAGTGTGCTTTGTTTTTTTCCCCCTTCCAAACATATCACCATCCAATCCTTCCGTTTCCTCCTTCATTGCATACAAGAACAACATAATGCTCAGCCTTCGTAATTAGATGACATTTTACCAAGTGATCTAAATGAAAACAAATGACCATTGGCACCCACACACTGTAGTGGTTTACTACGTGTATTAGTTTAATATGGTGGGTATTTGCACAGTAATGTTGTAAGTCTGTTTGTATTGCACCACTACTGTAAATGCCAAAATAAAATAAATCTCAGGGTTGGTTTATTATTATTATTATTTTTAAAAAAACCTTTGCTCATTACCCTTTTACTGCAAAAGTACATTTCAACATGCTTGCTGTTCCTGCAGTGTGTGTGTGTGCACGCGGGGTAGGTAAATATTTCTTCTGAACACAAACTTGTGGGGAAGATAAGATTATCTTTGTATTGCTGTCCTTGAGCTAAAAGGATAAAGGTAGGAGAAGCAAGTAGCCCCCTCCTTTTGCCTTTGTTCTGTTTTGTAAAGGTTTCTCTAATGTTAAAAGTCTAGGCAACCTTGTGGCTGTTTATTTATTTGTATCAGAAGCATCACAATACAATTAATAGAGTGCAGTATAATGTTAGGCAATGGCTTGTTCAGTAATACCTCGGATAACAACTGTATCATATAATGCTAAAATCGGATAACGATGCAAAATTTCTAAAGAAATTTTGCATCAGATAAAGATCTGGTAGCGTTATCCGATGCAGTAGCAGCAGGGTGGCTGGAAAGTTGAACGGGGTTCTCCGTTCAGCTTCCCAGCCACCCCACAGCTGCAGAGGCAGAAGCAGGTGGCTAGAAAAGCCGACGGGGAGTCCCCGTCGGCTTCCGCAGCCACCCTGCAGCTGTGGATCCCTCCCCTGCCTGGTTTGGTAAGGGTCTTAGATAGCTAGGCTGGGGGAGGTCTTCTTAATAGAGGCTGGGATAAGGGACCCAAGCCTCTGTTAGGAAGCCCCCCCCTTCCTGGATTGCTAAACTCTTTAGCAAGCCAGACAGAGGTTTCTAAGAAGGTAGAGGGGGGATCCTATCTTCTTTTTAGAACCCCTCCACCCTACCTGGCTTGGTAAGGGTCTTAGCTATCCAGGCTGGGGAGGGGGGGTCTTCTTAATAGAGGCTGGGATAAGGGACCCATGCCACTGTTAGGAAGGGCCCCCCCCCCCGGCCTGGATTGCTAAGCTCTTTAGCAAGCCAGACGGAGGTTTCTAAAAAGAAGGGACCCAAGAGAGGCTTGGGTCCCTTCTTTTCAGATCCACCCCCTGGCTTGCTAAGCAAACCAGTTCGGCCCCCTGTTTCCTTTTCTCTTTGGAAAGGGAATAGGGATTTTTTTTTAACATTGTGCGATCAATATATCGCACAACGTTAAAAATCGGATAACGTTATGACTTGTGGAACCAAGTCATAACGTTATCCAAGGTACTAGTGTGGGGAATACAAACTGTTTGCAGAAAAATAAAATTGTAAGGCATGGGTAAATGTGTCAGACAATTTTTGCCCTGTAGAGGACTGCAGTGGCTCAAGTCACTAAGACGCTGACTGGGAGGCGGAAGGTCAGCAGTTCGATTCCCGAGTACTGCAGGACGGAATGAGCTCCTGTCTCTGTCCCAGCTCCTGCCAACCTAGCAGTTCGAAAGCAAGAAATTGCAAGTAGATAAATAGGGACCACTTCGTTGGGAAGGTAACAGCATTCCATGCGCTCCGGTGTCTAGTCATGCCTGCCACATGACCATGGAAGGTCAGCAGAAGCAGACAGCGTTGGCTCTTCGGCTTAGAAACAGAGATGAGCACTGACCCCTAGAGTCGGATACGACTGGCTTTCGAGCAAGGGAAACCTTTACCTTTACTTTAGCTGGCAACATGAAGAACATTTGATAAAACTATCATCAAGTCTTCCAAACTAAGCAGAATACATTGGTATTGGTCTGAAATTGCTTGTTCTTCTCCACACTCCTAATGAACTGTGTTGGTGCAATAAATAGCCCCAACCCCGTTTTCTTAGGTTCACTTTGCCTCTACCAACTCCTCAATATTTTCTTAAGTGATTTCAAGAAATCTCAATCTCTTTATGATTGAGAAGTACACTTTCCTGGGGTCCCCCCTTTTTCCGCAGATGTGAGTAGTTCTTTCTTTTCACATAATAGTCCTGACTGTCTCAAGTGTTGCAGTTGTTCTAAGCAACAACCACCACCCATTTTTCTTTATTTTAATTGGGACGTGTGGGATGGCAGGTAAGGAACGGATGTTCATTTGATCTCAATTAATGTGTAAATTGTTTGTCTTGGAGGTATAAGTAGGTTTTTTTTTGTCTTGGAGGTAATCTTTACAGAAGATCAAAATATTTCTTGCAGCAGAAACTTTTAAGTAGTAAGAATTATTTTTAATTTAAATAATCTTTTCCAAGAAGTTTTGGCTGGATGTCTGAAATATTTTGAGCCTAATGGCGCCAGGATCAACCAGGATCTAACTGTCCTCTTGCCAGGTTTGGGGGAGGGTGTTTCTGCATAATTCTGGCAATATTTATCATTGCTATCATTCCTCTCATTCCCTACTGTACCTTCATCCTCTACAGTCCCCTTTCATTTTGCTGTCAAAAGTTTGCATGTATGTTCTTTGAAAAAGCAAAATTAAAAATTTAGGTAAGGTATAGGTAATGGTCACCCTTGCATATCTGACTCTAGGATCAGTGCTCATATCTGTTTCATAGCCAAAGATTCAGTGCTATCTGCTTCTGCAGATGTTTCTGTGGTCATGTGGCAGGTATGAATAGACACTGGAGCGCATGGAATGCTGCTTACCTTCCCACCGAAGTGTTCCCTTATTTATCTACTTGTAATGTCTTGCTTTCAAACTGCTAGGTTGGCAGGAGCTGGGACAAAGACGAGAGGTCATTCCGGCCTGCAGTATTTGAGTATCAAACTGCTGACTTACCGGCTTTCAGTCAACATCTTAGCCACTTGAGCCAATGGACACCGGAGAGCCTTCTATTTTTTTTGTTCTTTCCTTAATTTTTATTTTAAAAACTATCTGCTTAATAACAAATAATGTACAGTTTCAAAGAACATACATATAAGCTTTTGACAACAATCCTATTGCGTTTATTGGATGATAATGTATCACTGGAGCTGAAATCACATTGGTGATCAAAAGGCATATTTGATAAGATCACAGTTTGGGATGGTTGTGGAACAGCTTGTTGGGATCTGTTTCCTGGCCATCCCACACCACACGGGGAAATATGCTCCATATTGATCCTTATCTGTGCCCACATTTGTGTCTACATTTTGGAACTGAACTGGAGTGACTCCCTGGCAAACAGAATGGTTGCTTTAAACAATCCTTACCACAGCAATCAGGTATGTGCTTGCAGCATCCATCTGGTTGCACTCTTAGAAAGGAAGAATGTGCTTATGAAGAACACTCATGCACAAAACAGGTTAGTTTGTAAATTTCTGAAGGTGAGAAAAGCTCACAGCAACCGTACACAATTAGTACTTAACAGAATTCTCTCTTCTAGTGACAAGTTACCAGTAAGATATAGTTCAGGTTTGAGACACTTCACCCCACTTTTACTTACAATATCACAATTTTATTATGTGATTCATACATTTCTCCATTAATTAACTATGTTTATTGTCTATCTTTTCTTCAATGAGATCAGGTCAATATTACTTTCCCACCTCTTTTATCTTTTCATTTATATAAGTCCACCATTGAGAGAGTGATTGATTTGAGAGTCATCCAATGAGTTTTAGGCCTGGGTGCTAGAATCTGGTTAGTCTCCTTTCCAGCACCCTATTAGCCCTCACCACTGGCTGATTGGAATATTATTTGCAATTCAATCTGGAATAAATCTAATTTTGTCTATGATACTACTATGGGTTTCTGGTTTTGCCTTCCCAGTGAAATCTAGTTGTTGGTTTTCCTGTTACCTTAGAGTCGTTATTCAGTGAGGATTATTTTGCTTTGGTAGACATCTCCACAACAACATTCCACACATGCAAATGGACTTGAGAAATCCAGTTTTTTAGCCATTTGGATATCATGTCACCCACTGGCTAGGCGGACCATGATGTGTGTCCTCCACTTTTACCTTGCCCAAGGGATCCAATGGAGGACACTTTGATGAGTTTTAGTCTTAGCCTAGCATCATTGAGAAGAGATGGGCAACACTGCCTAGTTAGACCACTCAAGCCCCCACACCTTGACAAGGCTCTCACCTAGCAGGTATTTACTAAATTTAAATTTTGGGAAAGAGAAAAAGAAGAAACTAAATTGCTAGACGCCATGAGCCTTCCCTGCTCAGACTCTTAATGCTAGATAGTATTGCACCTTGTGCAAGAAGCTTTCTGCCTAAAAGTGAAAGTAATGAGAGGATTTGAGGGTGAAAAGAGTAAGACAACTACCTTGTTGTCCAAAGCACATGTTAATTCAGCAGAGGAGATCAAAGCCTGTGATGTCATTTTATAGCAAAACTGGTCAGGCAAGCCCAGGTAACTCGGGAAGGCAGTTTGCTAATTATTCCGAGAAGAAAGTAAGGTGTACAGTTACACTGCCACAGGAGGAAGTCAGGAGGTCAATCTTTCCCAGTAACTGACTCAACTGGGTACTGGCTGGATCCTTCAGAGAGAATTCTCTCTCTCACACACACACATACCTGTTCTGCGGAAAAAATGGGAGAGAATGAAACAAGCTTCCCAAATCCCCGCTCACAAGGTATGTGCAAACAGATCAGCTTTGTTGTCCTGTGAGGTGCAGGGATTAGGCTTGAGGCAGTTAATGTTTAGCTTTCAACAGCTTCAGGCAGTAAACTGTCTGTCATACATGGTAGAGCTATGCCTTCACATGTGGATATGTTCTCAGAGGGAAAGGGGAAACCCCAATCCCTCTGGGAAATCTATCTGTGCTTTTTGTTTTTCTTCGAAGTGTTGTTTGGCTCAGAGAAGTGTGTCGAGCTGTTCCTGGAGCATTTTGACAGGGCCGGGACTGTGGCGTGAAAGCATGAAATGCAGTGTTGAGTTGCTAAGGAGGTAGCTGTCTTCACTTGTAGCAAGCAAGCAAACAACAGAGAGACCTGTGTTACCTTAAAGCCTAACACATTTACTACAGCGGTTTAGCCAAAAGAATCATGTAGTTCCTTAAAGAGGAACAGCTTTATTAAAGTGAAAGTTTTACTTCACAGTAAAATTTGTGGTTGTTTAAAGCACAGTAGGATTCTTCCTTAATTTAATTTCCACTTGCTTGTGGATTTTTCAAGTTGTTTCATGTTTTGGCTTTTTCTTTTCTTTTCTTCTTTTTTTGCTGGGAGAGAGCGTAGAACAAGACACTTCTTTTCCAATACGGAAAAATGTTAATGAGGACACAATGTAGCAGCATCCAGTAAAGTATAAGCACTTTCCAGTTAATTGTTGCCTCTATCAGTGGAAAAAATCATTTGGCCTGTAACCACGCAGCAGTCACTCAGCAGAGCCAGTTAGCCTGGCCCTAAACATGTCGGATTTTGCAGTAATCCCCGTGGAGTGCAATAAATTCTACCTGCAGGTAAATAGGCCAAGGATCACAGCCTTTGACTCAAGATCTTCAAATCCTTAAAAAAGGGTTTAGAATTTGGAGAAATGTAAAAGGATAGGAAAGAATGCATTGTTAAAAGTGGAATAATTGTTAAAAGTGGAATAACGTGAGTCCTGGTGGCGTAGTGGTTCATCTGTTGTACTGCAGCCTGATCATTGTGAGTTCAGTCCTGGCCAGGACTCAAGGTTGACTCAGCCTTCCATCCTTCCGAGGTCAGTAAAATGAGGACCCAGCTTGTTGTGGGCAAAATGCTAATTAATACAATTGAGTTACTTTTACAGCAAAATTATAATAATAAATGGCACAGAGGTTAAAATACTGTACTGCAGACAAAACATTGTGAGTTTGATCCTGACAGAGTTCAAGGCTGACATGGCGTTCTAGCCTTCTGAGGTCAATAAAATGAATACCCAGCATGTTTGGGGCAAAATGCTAATTATGCTGTGAATCACTCAGAGAGTGCACTAAGTGCTATGGGGTGGTATATAAGTGTAATTGCTATTGCTAATAAATTAAACTACCACTACTTGTGGGAAATTTGAAAACAGGAAGTTCACACACGAACTAAGGAATACTACCTAGGGATAGATTATTTCATAAGGAGTGTGAATTGGATCTATGTTATTTATTTAGCTCCTTATTGTTTGAAGAAAGATGAGATGCAATTTGAATAGGTTCACCTGGAGGCACACTTGCAAATGGGGAAAAAAAGAACTTTGTAATAGCATTTTGTCTTCACTGAAGCATTACTGAACTATCCCGTGCTTGTTTATTTGCAAGTGAGTTTGCTACAGTTTATTCTCTATCTACTTTTTTTTTATCATACTTTTTCTCTTATTTTCTTATTTTTACATTTTGTTTTGTTTCGGTTGGATTATTCTTGCTGCCAAACCAGTAAATGTCTGATTCTTCATTTAATGATACAGTTCAGGCTTTATGATAAAACACAGCATTTTGTGTCATTCATAGTCACTTCAGTTGTGCTATGATTGTTAAATTCAATATACCCTTCTAAACTCATGTTGTCTAGTGCACTTTCTTGACTAGTTTTCTGCTTGCTGTTCTGGTTAAATATAGCCAGTGCTTCCTACCTGCATGAGCCTTCAAAGAAAGATAATAGCTAAAGGGGAGGCTTGACATGCTCATGTAAAAGGAGTTTGACTTTCCCTTCTGTCCTCTGAAATACAGGCATAATCCCTGGATGAAATATTTTAATCCTGAGGAATTTTCTCCTGTGTTTCATTGCCCAATTAGTTATGTGTTTTCTGCTACTTCTCCCAGTACAATTCTAAAGTGCCTTGAGCACACTTTCAAAAAGTGGTTCCTAGCCTTAGAGTAGAGGTTGCCAACCTTTTTAAATCGGGGACCAGGTATGCTCCATCACACAGTTGAGGGTGCCGGACTGGTGGTTCCCTTGCCATTTATGGCTGCCATAAATGAGTCCACAGCTGTCATCAACACAACAGTCATAAATGAGTCCATGGCTGATTCCGGCAGTGGCGGATGAAGCAAGGTTGGGGGCTGGATTATTTGGCACCATGGGCCAGATCTGGCCCACTGGCTGTAGGTTGCCTACCCCTGCCTAAGAGCCCCAGGTGTTTTTAGACTATACTTCCCAGAAATCTTTGCCAGCACATCCAATGATGAAAGGTTCTGGGAGTTTTAGTCCAAGAACATCTGGGGCCCACAGATTGGGCACCACTGCTTTGAAGAATAATCTGTTTAGATTGCATTCCAACCATGGAGAAAGGACTACAAAATGTGTGGTGGGGGATTAAAAGACTTCCTTCCTCTCCACTCCCATTAATTGTCTGGCATAACTGCTTTGAACCTTGAGAGACATGAGGAATAGTCTTACATAGATTGTTTTATTAATATAGGCCCCACTTTTTGTTAATAGTTGTCTAGCTGGCCAAAATCAATAAGCAAAATGCTGCTGCATAATTTTGTGCCTGATGCACCTTCGATTGGGTGCTGGAAATGTTTAATTTACCTTATCCACAATAACTTATCCTGAGATTTCCATGGGTTCCCTTTTGCCATGGGAGAACTCTGGGAGCTTTGAGATGAAGGGGGAGCTTTTAAAAGCCAAAAATCACTGTCAGATCAGTGGTGGTCATCCTGATTCAGCAACAATGATCCAGTGGTGATTCTTTATTTTTAAAAGCTCTCCTTTAACTGAGGTGAGATAAGTGGTGGGATTCAGCAGGTTTCCCTATTCAGATAATAGTTTTCTATATAAGGAAAATAAATTCTTCCTGACTTCTGTTTTTTGGTATATGAGAGATTTCTTTACTTATTCGGAACTGCAAGTTTTCCTTTGAAAATTAAGATACAAAACTTGATTATTAATAAATTACAATGGAACTCATTGTGTCCTGTCACAGGTGATTGTGAACGCCAAGGTGAAGGCAAATAACATTTTGGCTTCATAAGCATTTTGATAACTTGATCTACTTCAAACATTGGTTAGAATAGCTGTATCTCTAGCTTGCAAGTCTTGTTTCCCCTTATTTTCAGTGTTTGCTTCCTGTATAAGCTCCCCCCTGTTAAAGTGATAGAGACATCTATTACAGTACATTGCTCCAGGAGAGTACAGCAACATGTACCAACAATGCTATTACAGTACAGTACTTACTTTCTCCTTGTGCTAATCAAGCCCTCTTTGTGCATGTTAACAACTAACATTGGGTATTAAGAGCCAAGTTACATGCTCCTTCTCTGTGCAGTTGACCCCTTTGTTTTTCAAGCCATATCACACCATATGCCTGGTGAACTATTCTTTTGAACGTATTATGTTGCTGAATGGCTCACATTAAGACACTTCATGGTGACTGACAAAATAAAGCCTTCTGTTCATGACAAATGATCCCAGCACATGATCACCTGCCACATGACCATGGAAAAGTCTGTAGAAGCAGTCAGTGCTGGCTCTTTGGCTTTAAAGCAGAGATGCGCACTGAATCCTACAATCAGATATGACTGGCTTTCGAGCAAGGGAAACCTTTACCTTTACCTAGTGGTGCACAAACTAGGAAACTAGAAAAGTGCTTGAGCCTCTAAGTCTTTCCTCATTTGTTAATGGAAGTGATGGCTCTTAACACCACTGTTGAGTTTACACTGTTAAATGTTACCGTATTTTGCTTTATTTTCATAAATATTTTAGTATATCGGTACTATTTGGTTCAGAATATTTTTTCTTGCTTTCCTGTTCTAAAAACCAGATGTGCCTTATGGTCAAGTGTGCCTTATGGTCCAAAAATGCAGTATTTTTAGCTTTAATTGGTCTGGCATTTTCTCCAACAATTTCCTGATGACTATATTCTGTTTTCTCATCTGCTCTTCCATCATATCTACCCTCTTTTTCCTGTGCTCCCACTTTGTTTTTTTAATAATATTTTTAATTAAAATTTCAAATAAGAATACAGATAAAACATTCCACAAAATAAAAGTATAGCACATCTTTATACTCTATTACATTCTAATTACACTATTCCACATCATATACTTTTTACCCCTTTTTCAGATTCATCAATATTCAGTGCAATATCTAATGTTCAATATAATATCTAACTCATAATATGCACTACTTTGATATGTACAATGCCCTGGAGGATGTGATGTATCACAACAATCTTTCATTATCTCCAAAAACTCATTTGGTCTGGTGCTGGCTTTATACTTTTATTTCTACTTAATGTAGATTCCACAAATAATTGCCACATTTTCTAAAATCTATTTTCTTGAACTATGTCTTTTTTTGGTGTTCAATTCCTATGTTAGCTTGTCATTTAAAGCAAGTTCCCACATTTCTTCCAAAAAAACAACGACCCTTTTACCATGTTACAACTCCACCACATATGTTTATATGTTCCCATTGTTTGCTTACATCTCCAACACAAATTGCTTATATTTTTATCTACCTGGTGTAACCTAACTGGGGTCAAGTACCAACTGCATAACCATTTATAATTGTGTTCTGTTAAAGTACTTCCACTTTGAGCTTAACCTCTTTTTCCTCCTCATGTAACATTTATTTATTTATTTATTTATTTATTTATTTATTTATTTATTCAGATTTATATTGCTGTCACCTTGCCAAGGTGACTCAAGGTGGCTTACAGTCAAAACAGCAACAATAAAGTAGCAATCATAAGATTTTCATATCACATTGCATCAATTTCATATCCAATTGCACTGAAACATTTTTTGTTCCAATTTCTGAAAATTAGCATTAGCCTGTTTTGAAAAATCAGAAAACATTGATGTAAACTTCTGACTCTCTAAAATCTCCTCTTTACCTTTTGTTCTAGCTTCCTTATCTCTTGCTGACCCTTCAGAATATCTGTCTTATCTTGCAATCTTACTTCTTCAATTTTATCTAATCTTTTCATTAACTTTCCCAATTCTGTGATATTGTTGAGTAGCTGAACTGCAGAATTGCAGAGTAGTGCTGATTTTGGCGGTCCTGGGTTGAGCACCGGAGTCTTAGATTGTTGGCTGAGTGGCTTAGTGCCAGGCTGGGCTGAGTCACACCAACTTGGACTGGGTGCCAAGAATGGGATGCCAATTGAGACATTGCCCTTAAAATCATTACTGGAATTCTTTGGAGGTGGTAGAGTGTGGTGCATTGGAGTGGAGCTGGTGGAGTAAAGGGAAGAAGAAGCCAAGATGGTAGGAATGCGGAAGGTAACAGACAGGATGTAATGGTGGAGGGAGGTGGTGGAGGGAATTTGAGGAGAAATGAAAGTTAAGCGAGGGGAGAAGACAGAGATACAGATGGTGAAGGGAAGAGGCAAAATTGATTTTTAAGGTCCTGGGTCGAGCACCCATTTCAATTTTGAAAGTTAAAAATATAGAGCAGCATTTCATTTCAGAGGATCCAAGGGTAACTGATAGCTGAGCAACAGTGCGCTTCACATGTGGGATAAAGTCATGGCAGGTGGGAGCTGAGCAAGCAGTGAATTGCACAACCATTGGTGAAAATCAAGAAGGAAGGAAGGGGACTAGTAAGATGTCTGCCTGCATACTGGAGGTTGAACAGTAGGCCAAAGGTTCAGTATTTTAAAGATACAATCCTAGATAAGAACCCCTTTCCCCCATTTGCATGTGTTTTCCACTATTGGACAAGAACAAATAGGTACAGATATTTTAAAATATGCAGATGTAAATTGAACTGGACTGGCTACAAATTGGTCAAAAGAGAATGGGGTACAATTTATAAGACAAATACTTTGGATCAAAATGAAGTAGATAGTACTTGCACACTCTTAAGCATGCAAACAAACAAATCATTTCTCCTTCCCCCAACCCAATTAATCATTTACTTAGCTTTTCCCTTTTATTTGAATTTTTTTTGTCCAGTTGCACATTTGATTCCAACCCTTTGAGACTCCATGGACCACTGTCTGCCAGGCATTTCTGTCCTCCACCATCCTCCTCAACTCACTCAATTCTGTTCCCACTGCATCCACAATACCACCTAGCCATCTCATATTTGGCCGCCCCCTTTTTCTTTTGCCCTCCACCTTTCCCAGCATCAAGGCTTTCTCAAGTGAATCCTCTCTTCTCATTTGATGTCCAAAGTACTTTAGCTTCATCTTTACTATTTGCCCTTCTAAAGAGCTGTCAGAGTTGATTTCTTCTAAGATTGACCTATTTGTTCTCCTCGCTATCCAGGGGATTCTCAAAACTGTCCTCCAGCACCACATCTCAAAGGCATCTATTCTTCTGCGCTCAGCTTTCCTACTTCTCTCTCCACATGCTGCTGCAGTCTATCCTGTATTATCTTGAGCATCACCTTGCTAGCGTGTGGGATGAGCGTAATTGTTCGATAATTTGAACATTATTTGGCATGGCCCTTTTGGGGGATTGGAACATATATTGATCTTTTCCAATCCTGTGGCCATTGTTGTGTTTTTCAAATCTGCTGGCATATAGAATGTAATAATTTGAATTACTTCCCAGTTAATTATTCTCATAAATAAATTACCTTGCCATATATGTTATTGTGTCCTTTCAACAAGCTGTTCAGTTTCCTAGATTGCAGGGGAGAAATCAGTGCTTTAAAACTCAACTGTAAATACACAGAATGAAGGTATTTGATTGTGTGGGACATTTCTAGAAAGTGTTTCGTATTATAGTTACAGAAGAGATCTGTCACACACATTGATGGCAGCCATAAGCAGTGTTTTCTTCACTATTTATATTTGACTTGCATGGATCTTAGAAGAAGCCAATTTGACACCCTCCAGTATTTTAGTTCTTTGTTTCTTATAAATGAGCTGTGACAGCACACATAATATACAGGCTCCTCTTCTTGCATTAATGTGTATCATGTCTTCAGACAATGAGACTATGGGCTGGGCTGGATTGGGTTTTAGTCTGCAAATAGCTCCTAGAAATATTAGTCAAAAATAGTAATGGCAATTAATAGTAATGGCAATAAATGTATGCATTTATTATTTCTTTAACACCCCTGATAATCACAATGAGAAGAACATTGAACTCGAGCCAGATATCCTAGAGAGTGAAGTCAGAAATGCCCTTTCCCCAGCCTCTCTTAAGAAGCCCCCCCCCCCTCGGGCTGGATAGCTAAGCCACTTAGCAAGCCAGGCAAGGGAATCTCTCCCCCAAAACCCAAGCTGTCCCAAGCAATTGCCTGGGATTACCGGGGTGTTCGGGGAGAAGCAGTGCACGTTCACAAGCTCTCCCCCAACACCCTGGCAGTCCCAGCCATCACCTAGGACAGCTGGGATGTTGGGCGAGAGATCATGCACACGCATGGTTTCTCTCCCAACACCCTGGCAGTCCCAGCGATTGCCTTGGAAAGGCTGGGGTGTTGGGGGAAAGATTGTGCATGCGCATGATCTCTCCCCCAACATCCCGGCAGTCCTATTGATTGCCTAGGACAGCTGGGGTGTTGGGGGAGAGATCATGCACAGTCCCAGTGTGTGATTGGATTGCTGGTTTGGTTGGAGGGAGAACGGGTGCGCATGCTCTCTTCCCCCAACCAAACCGCCAAGCTGAATGGAGATCTCTGCCCCAAAGCCTGCAGAGCTGGTCTTCAGCTTTGCGGGCTTTGGGACAGAGATCAACGTCAGGGAATTTGAGGCAAACATTTGCATTGCACAACGTTATGTTAATGTTGTGCCATGCAAATGTTTGCCTCAAATTCCCTGACATTATCCAATGTTAGCGTTATGCGATGCAAACGCTAACCGAGGTATTACTGTAATTAAGGAAAATAAATTCTGGAATATATGGAAACCCTTCCTGGAATACACATTGATAAAGGGTAAAGGTGGTAAACCAGAACCCGGACAACTTAGTTTTTGGGAAGATAAGTGTTAAAAAGGAAATTGCAATATCCAGGGCTTTGTAAATATCACTGGTGTGTTTTTATTTTTATTTTTATTTTTAATTATATAATATTAGGCTGGTACTTAAGTGGGAATGTTTGCAGTATTAGAAGGCTAGGAATGAAATATATAGTTGTTGTTTTCTTAAATATATAGTTAAATATATAAGTGATTCCAAACTATAAGGATAAGGAATATATATGTCGTAGTAAACAAGATATAAGAAAAAAGGTTATACTTTGTTGTTGTTTTCTTCTTTTTAAAAACATGTTTAGTATTGTAACGTATTTTGTATGTTAGAGACATGTATTGTGATGATTTTTTAAATGTTTTTTTGTTCTTTTTTTCTGTTAATTGTATTAAAAATTAATAAAAAATATTTTTTAAAAAACAAACCCCAAAAGCCCTCTTACTGGTGGCACCACAAATAGCAGGAGAAGTGACAGGTGGAACAGAGAGGGGACAACGGATGTCAGGGCACTGCTGGGGACTGTGTTCATTGTAGGGCTGTTGGAGCTAACTTGCTCACATTGCAAAAGTTTGGTGAACTTGGTGAGAAAGAATCAGGAGAACTGGAGAGAGGGTATTTTGCTGTTAAGAATCCCATGAAGAAATGAGGTGGGACAGAGTCACTCAGGCATTTGTTTCATACACTAGTCACTGCTGGTGAATTATTAGATATTATTACTTTATTTGGCCTTAGAGAACCCATTTCTCTTGTGATCATAGAAGAAACAGAACCTGGTAACAGGGTTCCAACACAATCTGCCAACAGACTATGCAAACAGAGCTACTGTACGTCTTGCCAGTAAGGTAAAGTTTGCCCTCACTTGAAAGCCAGATGTATCTCAGACTAGGATGC
The DNA here is from genome assembly GCA_030440675.1 of Furcifer pardalis. NCBI lineage: Eukaryota > Metazoa > Chordata > Lepidosauria > Squamata > Chamaeleonidae > Furcifer > Furcifer pardalis. The sequence continues at coordinate 280,513,816 of CP126890.1, forward strand.
AGTGCTCATCTCCATTTACATCCAAAGAGCCAGTGCTGTCTGAATCTGCAGACATTTCTGTGGTCATGTGCCAGGCATGACTAGACACCAGAGTGCACAGAATGCTGTTACCTTCCACCAAAGTGGTACCTATTTATATACTTGTAAATCTTGCTTTCAAACTGCTAGGTTGGCAGGAGATGGGACAAAGATCTGAGCTCACTTTGTTGTGCAGCACTCAGGTCTCAAACTGCTGAATTGCTGACCTTCCAATCATCAAGTTCAGCATCTTAACCACTAAGCCACCACATTCCTATGCGTTGCCATTACTTCTGCATAATTAGGGCCCCTACATTTGTGCGGGGGTGGGGGCTGCCATGTGCACAGATGCTACAAATGCTTGCTTGGTGTATATGAAGGATATGTTCATCCAGTCTGTTACATCCTTATAAATAGATCATGTCATATTTCTACACCCTATCCACATGTCTGCTGAAGCAATGCTATATGAAAAGGAATCAAGCCATCCACGTTTAGAGGTGGTCATTTGATTTTACATTCATTCCTTTCTTTATTTTCATCTCATCTCTGAACCTCTTTGAAGCAAATATTTCAGACTGTGAGGGTTAAGCGTGTTGGGGAACTTCGTAGCCACTTGGCTTAACATTAAGCCGAGAGCAAGCAGGGCGTGGTTTTTGGAACAAGTAGAAAGTAACTACAGAAGAATAGGTCTTTTGAAGGTGGTTCATTTCAAATTGGCACATAATTCAAAGAGTGTATGCATCTGAGGAAGTTGAAATAATTGCTTTTTAACACTTGCAGAGTTGATTGCCTTCACTTGCAAATTGCACCTTTGGACCTAAATTTTCTTCTCTGTTAACTGCCATTATGTGGCAAGAATCACAGGTCTTGCTTAGAAGTAAGAAAAATCTGTCAGTTGTAGCTCTGCCTAGTTTCTTAATTTTCTGGCCTTCAGTTCATTTCAGCCTGCTCCCCTACCATTTAATTGAAACTCATTTCCACATATATTTTCTAATATACATATTAATGTAGGCATCAGTGTGTGCATTTTTCTCAAGAGCTACGTTTTCACAAGCATTTCCTCCTCATTCAATGCATTCATGTTTGAAATTAAAGCAAAGAATATATACATTGGGGTGGGGAGTCAGTGCACTTTTTCCCAACACACACATTTTTGTATACAGTATGTTTCCTGACTTGAGAATTGTATCACAAAAATATAGTAAAGGTAAAGGTATCCCTTGTTTGAAAGCTAGTTGTATCTGATTCTAGCTGGTGGTGCTCATTTCCACTTACAGCCAAAGAGCCAGTGGTGTCTGTGTCTGCAGACATTTCCATGATCATGTGGGAGGCATGAATAGATGCCGGTGCACATGTAACACTGTTACCTTTCCTGCCAAAGCAGTACCTATTTATCTACTTGTAATTTCTTGCTTTTGAACTGCTAGGTTGGCAGGAGCTTAGACAGAGATGGGAGCTCACTCTGTCATGCAGCTCTCAGATCTTGAACTGCTAACTTACTAACATTCAGCATCTTCACCACTAAGCCACCACAAATATATAGGGAAATGTAAATTTCATGTACAGTAAGATGTGAATATTTATTCTATTTATTTCATTCCATTTATATATTGCCCATATGGGTGGTCTACCTACCCTGGGTAGTGTACAACATGAAGTAACACATAAGAATACAATGTTAAAGGTATACAAATATAAATATATAAACAATAAAAAAATGAAGATTAAAGCAAAAACTATTTCAAAGGTGATGTTCACAGAAACTGGCTGCCCTTGCTCAAAAGCCAGTCATAATTGACTCTAGGGCTCAGTGCTTATCTCCGTTTATAGCCAAAGAGCCAGTGCTGTCTACATCTGCAGATGTTTCCATGGACATATGGCAGGCATGCCTCAACACCAGAGTGCACAGAATGCAAGTATAATAAATCCAAACAAAATTAAATGGCGTTGGGGATGATGTCCTGAAAGGCCTCTCTAAATATCAAAGTTTAAAGTTGTTTCTTAAAGATGGTGCCTGGTGCAAAGAATTCCAAAGATTAGAAGCCACCACTGAGAAGGCCTTTCTCCTTGGATTGGTAAACTCAGTATGCAATGTTTTTATTAAATTGAACACTCTGCTAGATGAAGCTGTAATGAATAGTCACAGATTTTTATGAAGATGATAATGGGTATTGTGACTCATTGCAACATCCTATAGAGCTGTGGCGGTGAACCTTAGCACTCCAGATGTACTTGGACTTCAATTAGCAGGTGTGTTGACTTGGGCTTCTAGGAATTGAAGTCCAAAAACAGCTGGAGTGCTAATGTTCCCCACTGTTGCTACAGAACATATAGTTGCTGTAAAATTGTTTTGCTCTTTTACAATAATGAAAAGCCCAACATTTTAATCAGCTTAAGTATAAAGCAAAAAGATCTCTGTTTTCTGTCAAAAAATTGTATTTAGCACGAAAATATTGTATTTTGTGCAAAAATTGAAGGGTTTCTATGCAAAATGTTCTTTTAAGGTGCTGTTTAAATTTAACATGCATGGCCACTTGTAATCTTGTCCAATGGGAAGAAAACCTTTATAATTTTGCATTTTATATAAATAAATAAAGATTTTTCACCCGTAACTTAAACAACTTGGGACAAGGATTGTTGGGCTATGCTGTGTAGGGCCACCCAAGACAGGCAGGCCATAGAATAGAGACCAAATTGTCAACATTCGCTGGATCATGGAGAAAGCAAGGTACTACACAAAAATGTCTACTTCTGTTTCATTGAATAGACCAGTGATGGCAAACCTTTTAGAGACTGAGTGCCCAAACTACAACCCCAAACCCATTTATTTATCACTAGGTGCCAATATAGCAACAGGGGAGGAAGGAAACTACACTAATGGCAGAAAGTAAAGAAGACCTGAATAGCATTTTGATGAGGTTGAAAGAGGAGAGTGCAAAAGTTGGCCTCAAACTTAACATTTAAAAAAACAAAAAACAACAACAAAAAAACAAAACAAGATCATGGCATCTGGCCCCATCACTCCCTGGCAAATAAAGGGGAGGAAATGGAAGCAGTGGCAGACTTCATCTTCTTGGGATCTAAGATCACTGCAGATGGTGACTGCAGCCATGAAATAAAAAAGACACTTTCTTCCTAGGAGGCAAGCTATGGCAAACCTAGGCAACATAATAAAAAGTAGAGACATCACCCTGCCAACAAAAGTCCACATAGTTAAAGCAATGGTCTTCCCAGTAGTAATGTATGGCTGTGAGAGCTGGACCATAAGGAAGGCTGCGTGCAGAAGAATAGACACATTTGAACTGTGGTGCTGGAGGAGACTCTTCAGAGTCTCAAACCATTCAATCCTAAAGGAAATCAATTTGTCCTTGAAAGGACAAATACTGAAGGTGAATCTCAAGTACTTTGGCCACCAAATGAGAAGAGAGGACTCACTTTAGAAGGCCTTGATGCTGGGAAGGACCAAAGGCAGCAGAGGATGAGATGGCTAGATGGCATCATTGACACGATGGGTGTAGATCTAGGCAGACTACAGATGATGACAGAGGAGTCTAGTGTGCGGTGGTCCGTGGGGTCACAAAGGGTTGGGCTCGACTGCGCAAATGAACGACAACAAACTCTTTCCAATCCATGTGTTAGTTTTGGTCTGCTTGATTGAAATACTTCCAAGGTAAAATTTTGTAAGATCTTTAGGCTCTATACACACCTATGCAGTGAAGGAGAAATTTGAAGGCATGTGCTGTGAGCAAGCACTTTATGTGCCATAACAAACAAGTGAATTAAATAATTTTAAGTGACACAGTGTTTCAGAATAAATGAAGAAAGCTTTCAACAATGTGAAATAGAACTGGGAAGGGAAGGTTCAGACAGTGACCTTTTCCCTTGGTGAGAATAGGGATGACCTTACATGCTGATGTGAAGTTTTGGGAGGTTATGGGTTTGTTCTGAGCATATTTCACTTCATCAGAGGCCCTGTAAACCACCAAAGAAAGAAAATGAAAGTCCCTTAATTGGGCCCCCAGAGCTTATGTGCTTCCTAATCATTTGGCATAGAAATAAGTCTTTTGGGTTATTACAGGAGGCCGAAACAGCACACCTCTTTTGTGATAGGAAAAGAGGACAAGGAACTGCCACCACAGGGATATGCAGTACAGTATATCTCAAAGAAGCATCTCTCCCCACAGAGAGATTTCTCTGCACGACAGCGTTTTGTTTTTGACAAATCTCATGAGGTTTCTTGGATGTTTCCTGCTCATTTTTTCCACCAGCAAGAAACATCAGTCTCTGAAAAGTTATGAGGAATTAGAAGCATTGTTACAATTCCTGCACTATTTCCCCCCTTTACAAGCTTTCCCAGAAAGGGCATTTTGCTGCATGGAATTTGGCAGCTTCTTGGGCAAAAGAGTGGGAACATAGCAGACAGGGGAAAAACAAGATGAAGATCTCATGGAAGCTAAGAAACCTAACAGGTCTATGGGGAGACTTCAATGAAAAGTCTAAGAATGTTAAATCCTGGAAGACTGAGAAGAATCAAGACAAAATCAATAAAGAGTTCTTATGATTTATATGCTCAGAAGAATAGTATATGCAGGGTGTCCCAAAAGTCGCCATGCCTAGGCAAAATTGCACAACAACAGATATTTTGGGAACTGTTCGCCATGAGTGGGAGAGAAGACTTTGTGTATAAAAAGAGGTAGCCAACATGTACAGAATATTTTATAAATATTTTGTAAAATTCGCAACAAATATTTTGTCAATAAACTATAGTAAAGGTAATGCTCTCCCTTGCTTGAAAGCCAGTCATATCTGACTCTAGGCAGTAGTACTTATGTCCATTTACAGCCAAAGAGCCATTGTCAGTTTCTGAATAAATTTCTGTCATCATGTGGCAGACATGACTAGATGCCGGAGCTCTACTTGCAATTCATTTCTTTCGAACTGATAGGTTGCAGGAGCTGGGGCAGACAACAGGAGCTCACTCTGTCATGCAGCACTCAGATCTTGAACTGCTGACCTGCCAACCTTCTGGTCATCAAGATCAGTGTTTTACCCACAAAGCCACTGCTATTTAGTGACCATTTCCCATATGTATGGTGACTTTTGGGATACCTCGTATTGCCCATGGTTCCCCAGCACCCTCTGCCAGGCAGATGGTACGAACATGTAGAGCTATTGGCTTTAGATAAGGAGTCAATTGTAGAACTACATACAACAACAACAAAACAACCACCCAACAAACCACTGCTGTATCTCTAAGGAGCCCACCTAAAGGTAAAGATAAAGCTCATCCTTGCTCAAAAGCCAGTCATATCCAACTCTAGGGTTCAATGCTCATCTCTGTTTATAGCTGAAGAGCCAGTCCTGTTTGCATTTACAGACATTGGTGTGGCAGGCATGCCTAGACACCGGATGGAGTGCATGGAACACTGTTTTACCTTCCCACTGAAGTGATACCTATTTATCTACTTGCAATTTCATGCTTTTGAACTGCTCGGTTGGCAGGAGCTGGGACAGAGATGGGTGCTCATTCCATCATGCAGTACTTGGGGTTTGAACTGCTGACCTTCCGCTGCCCAGTCAGCATCTTAACCAATTGAGCCAGTTATAGGAGCCACGTAGGGAACTGATAAAGTCAGATGTTTCATGTAGCTTTCAGGCTTAAAATCATCTTCTCACAAGAACTTGTTCCCTGGACTCAGATCAGGGAAGACATGTAGGATTGAAGAAGTTTACTTGTGATCTCAGAAAAATGAGACCTAGCATTTTCTGGTGGGCTTCCATGAAGGTCTGGTATAGTTGAGTAGCCCATTAGCCAGAGATATGCTGACAAGAATGTTTCTGTGACCAGGGATGATCAGGGATGGTTTACCAAAATGCTCCAAGACACAACTTGATGTGTCGCAATGTGTCTCTAGGTGTATTTTGGTACAACTTGGGATGGCTGCAGCTTGCACCCTTATGAATGTTGCTGCAGAATTGAATTGCTGCATTTTGGGGGTTTAATTTGGATTTTAATTTGTGTTCATCTTTATGATATCTTCTCTTCTGCCTTGCAAATTACTTTCAAGCTCATCACAAGCTCAATCAGTGAAATATTAGTTGTTTTTACATGGCACCAAGCAATCCTCCCACTGCCTGACTTATGACAACCCTAAGAATGAGCAATCTCCAAACTGCTCTCTCTTCCAAAGACCTACTCAGCTCTTGTAAAGCCTATAGTTTCCTTTAGGAATACAGTAATACCTCGGATAACGCTAAGACTTGGTTCCACAAGTCTTAGTGTTATCCGATTTTTAGTGTTATCCGATGCATGTTAAAATCCTATGGGATGGATTGGATAACATTAAAGCTCCATGGAGATACATTGTAACCGCACAGGCTTCAGCGGTTGTTATCCGATCCATCCCATAGGACCTTAACGTTATTCGATCCAATTCTCCTCCCCAGATTACTTAACATTATGCGATTTTAGCGTTATCCGAGGTATTACTGTACAATACATTTCACATTTGACCTTCCCCTTTTCTGGCTACTTTCTTCCTTCTCATGATGTGTCCAAAGTAGGACAGTCTGAATTTCATCATTTTTACACCCATATTAACTTCAGGCTTTATTTGTTCAAGGTTCACTTGTTTGTCTTCCTTGCAGTTCAGGATACTGTATCTACAAAGCTCTCTTCCACCACCATATTCCAAATGAATCCCCACTCCCCACCCCGCCATCCATTTTCTTTACTGTTTAGCTTTCACATTCATACAAGGCAATTGGGAATACAACAACATGGATAATCTTTAATTTGTTCTCCAGTGACACATCTTTACCCTTGATAATATTTTCTAATTCCTTCATTGCTACTCTCCCAAGACTTAGTCACCTTCTAATTTCTTGGCTCATTTGGATTGATGACTGAACCAAGGTATACAAAATCTTTCACTATTTCATTTCTTCGCTGTCAGCATTAAAGTTGTGTAGTTTTTCTATCATCATAATTTTTGACATTTTAAAGTTGTGTTGCAATCCTGTTTTGCACTTTCTTCTTTCACTTTCATTAAAAGGCATTTCAAGTCACTGCTGCTTTCTGCCAGTAAGAGGGTGTCACCTCCATATTCTAAATTACTGATGTTTCTTTTACCAATTTTCACTTATCCTTCCCATGAATCTGGTGCAGCTTTCTGTATGATATGTTATACACACAGGTTGAACAGAGGAGGAAATGAAATATACCCTGATCTGAACCTTTTTCCATAGGAAAGCACTCCGTCCCTCCATATTCTATCCTAATGCTAGCTTCTTGTCCACAATACAGGTTGCATTTCAGAACATTCAGGTGCTGAGGTGCACTCATTTCTTTCACAACAATCCATAATTTCTCATCATCCACACAGGCAAAGGTTTTGCTGTTGTCCATACAGAATAACCTTATTTTATTATGAAATTCTTCAGTGTGCCTTGAAATAGTTATGTTCATCCCATATACCCCTGGTGATGTACTGGTGATTAACTTTAAGTAATTAAAACAAACTGTGCATTTGTATGTGTGTGTGCATGTGTGTGTTGTAGATCCCTGCAGCCATACATTTGTTCTATGGCATCTTGCAAAAATGTATGTAAGACGTTTCTCTCCTGTTCAGTGGAGAGCATTCTTGATACCTCCGCTTAGCATACGCTTTTGAACTGTCGAAAGCTTTTCCTTTGGATTTAGTGAGAAATGGGTGATCTGTTTTGTTTTTGCAAACTGCTCAGTGAACAGGCATGACATGTGATCATGGTTTGGGCATGACTGAAACAAAACATAGCCTAACTGACAGATCACAGTGTAACCTGAAAAATATTGATTTTCCAGATGGGAAAATCAAGATGCGACAAGGTTAAACTGCTGTGCCCAGAGTGACACAAGGCTGGAAATAGACCTGGTGAACTCCAGCTTTCCTTTTCAGTCCCCCTGTGCTCATTTGGATTAAGGAGATTTTCCAATTTTCACAGGTGTGACTGCCTGATTGTTTCTTAGCGTAACATGCCTGGTAATGCAGTTTGAGAGGCAGCCTCGCAGTGCCATGAAGAGTGGATGGAATGGATTTGCAGCTGTGGGAGTCTAGTTTTTAAAATGTTATTCATTAACATTTTCAATCACCTCTGCAATCCATAGGGGACTGCGGTGGCTTAGTGGTTAAGACGCTTCACTTGATGATTGGAAGGTTGGCAGATCAGCAGTTTGAGACATGAATGCTGCACGATGGAGTGAGCTCCCGTCTCTCTCTCAATGTCTGCCAACCTAGCAGTTCAAAAGCAAGAAATTGCAAGTATTGTAGTACTGTTTACCTTCCCACTTCGGTGGGAAGGTAAACAATGGTCCATGCAGTCTGGTGTTTAGTCGTACCTGCTACATGTCCACAGAAACGTCTGCAGACGCAGAGAGTGCTGGCTCTTTGGCTATAAACAGAGATGAGCACTGAATCCTGGAGTCGGATATGACTGGCTTTCGAGCAAGGGAGACCTTTAGTGTGTGCCACATACAGTTCCCATGAACCAAAAGTTTATCAAAGCAACCTGGATTCCTGTTTTTTTTAATTACCCACTCCCCCCAATTTTCCTTGTGCCCTTTAAAATATGCAGGTGCAACTCAATAAATAAACAGGACAGATCTATCTTCAATTGTTGGCAACATGGCCCCCTCTTGCTCATCATCTTCGGGAGTCTGGCTGATTCATACACTTTTATTTCACATCACCCCCCTCCCTCTCTCTCTCACACACACACATCAACAAAGGCTGGGGCATTGTTTGGATAATTCTTTCCCCAAACAAACTCTTTTCCAAAATAGTTAAATATAGGTAATTCATGAAAAGTAGCATGTTTGGCATATGCCTATCAGCCTTTTACATTAATCAAGTCCAAGCTTTTAAATGGATTTCTCCCACATATTCAAAATTGTACTTCTCAGTAGAAAGTGCATCTGGGACTGTACTGGCCTCTTAAGTGCTTTTATAATGACACTGATGGAGACATGTTTGTGAAAAATAGTGTCTTCAAACTGCTCATCCATGTGAATTTTCCTTTTCAGTGCAGCTTTCATGCAAAGGTTAGCACCCAACTTTTACAACCATGCTCCAGAGAACCCAAGGTCTGATGGAAACTTGAGTGAAAAGCTCATGTTCTTCTTACATGCCATCAGGCTACATCTAACATATGGCAGCCAGAACAAGGTTTTTAGGGGATGTGAGCTATTTAAGATCTTTCACCAGTACCACTTCCCAATGAATTTCCATGGCTGAATTCAAATTTGAACCCAGGCCTCCCAGATCCTCGACCAACACTCTGTCCACTATGCTATATCAGCTAAAATAAAGATCATAATGGGAGACTGTCTGAAAGATAACTTCCTCTGTGTTGCAAAACAACTCACCTGTTGTAATGTTTACATGGGTGTAGGTATGCTAGAATGTCTGTGTAAACCCCTATTATCAGAGACATTGATAAAATCTTCCTATCCAGGATTTACTACAGTTACTTATCTGATGTTAGATGCTTACTTTTCTTTTAGAAGGTGCAAATCACTTTTGAAGAACTCATTTAGATCAGCATTTCTCAACTTTTTCCCTCCAGGTGTTCTTGGACTTTAATTACCACAAGTCAGCAAACCTGCTGATCAGGGCTTCTGGGAATTGAAGTCCAAGAACACCTGGAGTGTCAAGGTTTGCCATCACTGTTCTAGGCAAAGAATGGGGAATCTTTGGCTCTCACAGTGTTGTGGAGTACCTTAAAAAGCATCTAGCTAGCACTGCCAATGATAAGGGAATTGTAGGAATTGACACCTGAAGTATAGACTGTAAGTTGCCATCCCTGTTCTAAGTGCAGGTCTATGGTGAAAGGCAACACAATTTTCAGACTTATAGAATGGTTTCCATCAGCAGAACTGGAAAGGATGCTGTTCCTTTCCCTCATAGTGTCCTACATATCTTCCAAATCTCCAGGCTTGGCTCTGTAGCCTTGTGGGAGTCTCTGGATTTTACGGGCTTTTTCTGTCTTTGAATAAAAGCGAGTAAAATTTCCTATACCTAACTGTGTTCATTAATTTCTAGTCAATCTTTCTTTCAAAGATTGATGGGTGCACTTTCAACTGAACAGGAATCAGCTTCAGTGGGCTGTTTCCCAGGGAAAATTTGCAAGAATGTACTTGACTTTCAATTTCTCTCTTTCTGTGTGTGAATTTTATGTTTCAGTCTGCAGCTTCAAAGCATAGAGGTACCTAATAAAATTTTACTTATATGCTTTTTAAAACTTCAGCTCGCAGCTCTAAGTCAAAGCATGACCAGATGTGTTCTGCCACTGTTTCCCAATAATGCATGGAGTTGTCTCATGGCAAGTTTCTGATCTGCCCACATGTTTTACTCAGGGCTCTGACATGAAAGGTACTGTTATTTTTATGAGCATTCTAGTCAAATGTAGCCATTGCTAGCGTTGCACACCTCCTGCATGGCTCCTTATGTTCTTGCATGTCTTGAAAGGTAAAAGTAAAGGTCGCCCTTGCTCGAAAGCCAGTCGTATCTGACTCTATGGTTCAATGCTCATCTCTGCGTATAGCTGAAGAGCCAGTACTGTCTGCATTTGCAGACATTTCCATGGATATGTGGCAGGCATGCCTAGACTTCGGCTTGCACAGAATGCTGTTTACCGTCCCACCGAAATGGTGCCTATTTATCTATTTTCTTGTTTTTGAACTGCTAGGTTGGCAGGCACTGGGACAGAGATGGGAACTCACTCCATTGTGCAGTACTCAGTTCTTGAACTGCTGACCTTCCAGTTGTCAAGTTCAGCATCTTAACCACTAAGCCACTGCAGATATCACGGTATTAAAACCCTATGGAAAATAGTCCTCTCTTACCACAGTGACCCCATGTGGAGACCTGCTAACAAAGTGTAGCAGCACATTCTTTACTCTCTTTTCACCTTACAAGCAACTTGCAGATTCCCTAAGTGCTTTGTCTATAGGCTTCAAGGCTGGTCAGAGTAAGTGACAAAGTTAGTGTCTCCCACATGGACCTTTGTTCTGGTGCATAAATATTGAAAGCTGTAAATATTGGTCTGTCCCACTAAACCTGTCAAGTTAATGATTCCCCAATGTTTGCAACTCCTGTTTTAAGTTCAGGTCTGTTGGTCAAAGGCAACACAGATGGTTGTTTTCTTTTATTTTGGCTTATGTAATTGTTTCCCTCATCAGAATTGAAAAGTTAGAAATCGAAGCCTAATTTACAGTATCAATGGAACTCGTCAACACTTTGCCCTCTTCTGTGCAAGAGCTGGAACTGCAAAGACAAGATATTTAAAGAATAGTATCATGGGGATCTGTAAGAGCCTTAGTCAGATGTCTGGAATCAGAGGAGTAATCCAGAGACATTGAGAGAAAGGCAATTCAGGCTCTCGATGATCTGATAAATGAAAAGAACTTTGGGCACAATGCAGCCACAAAGTCACAGGTTTTCTCCATAAATGCAATGGCCCCTGACTTACTGGGCAGAAGAGATCTGTCATCTGGTGATGCTGGGACAGCTGGTATCTACTGTCTCCTCAGAAGACATTGGAGGTTTTGTGGGCTTTTCCCTATGGCAAGCTCCCACCCAGTCTGGGTGGCCAGGACTGGTGGTGCCTCCATAGACAGAGTGTAGGGAATAGATAAATTAAAAGCAAACCAGAATACCCATTATGCCATGAGTTCTCAACCTTTTAAACCTGGAGGTTGGGTCATGCTCCCTTAGACAGCTTTGGGGGCTGGGGGGGGGATTTTGCCCTTCCTCCTGCACATGGCACTTCTGAGTGTGGTTGAGGTGGAGGGAGACCTCATGAAATGTCACCATGGGCCACATCCTGACCACAGGCTGCAGGTTGAGAATCCCTGCATTATGCTTTGGACTTTCTCTCACCCACCTTCCCTCCTTTTCTCTAGCTTTATAATAAGCCATGAGCCTCCCATCCTTCTGAGGTTGGTAAAATGAGTACCCAGCATGTTCAGGGCAAAATGCTAATTAATTTGTGAACCTCCCAGAAAGTGCACTAAGTGCTATGGGGCAGTATATATGTGTGATTGCTTTGTTTTTATGAGCATGTGAAGTGAATCGATAGCTTTTCTTTCCCTTTGTCACAACTTTGATGGAGGATTTTTGAAGCATGAGGATGGATCCAGGCAAATCGGGATAGGGTTGATCTGATGTTTGTCATTTCTGGGCAATTCTCCTTCTGGGGCAAATTATAAAGCTGCTGGTGACAGGTAGGACCACACAAAGGTGAACATCCACATGGTTAACCCTGATCTGCTCACCTTGGTTCACCATCAACTGGCAGAGAAGTTGGTTGATGCAGATCCATCCTCTGTGTCCACCTATAAATAATGTTGGCACCTATAAACAATAAAGTTGTGACCTGTTTATGTCCTATGGTGTTGTGTGGGGATGGGTTATTTTTCATGCCTCTTGCCCTTGTCACCGTCCACTTCAGATGAGAATTACTTTGTTGCTGTTGTTATACTACTCACAGGCTTGGCCACTGATGTCCCCTTGGGGCAAAGGATTCCTCCCCAATACCTGAAATAAAGAGGCAAGCCAGTCAAACGTGGTGTACACTTACACAACAACTTTATTGAAATCTTAAACCTATGACCTGTGGAGGGGCTGGTATTGTGCAACCTGATTGTAGAGCAGGTAAATTCCTCTTCACCTCAATAGACCAAACTGGTGAATCCCCCGCCCCTGCACAGCGTTGATCCTTGCCAGCTACTGTGCAGGTACAGCAGAATCGGAGATACATTATTACAATTGTCTCCACCTCTATTCACATCAATGGATGTTGGTTGTATCACAGAGCAACCCTTAAGCACTCAAACCTGCATGGTGGGCAGGCGGACCTCTGAACTGTGCAAAAGAAGCTGGCATGAAGGCAGGTTGTGCCACATATAACCAGGCTGCCCATATGCTGGTAAGCACATGGCTATAGCCACAGGGTGGCCCGGGTGGGCTCGGCCCATCCTGAGTTAGCAGTTTGCCCACCCTGGCAAGGCATGGTTTCCCATAGGAATACATTGAAAAGAGAATTTGTTGCCTACCCTGAAAAAAGAAAATCCACCCACCCACATCTAGAATCCTGGCTATGGCCCTGGGCAAGCAGCAATGAAACATTGCACTAAACCCTGCTTCTTCATTTGGCCAGGGACAGAAAAAGCCTCCCCTCCCTTACATCTGGTTTTGGTGTGGGGTCAAGAAGGTGCATTCCCCTGCTGCTGTTTTCTGTGGAATTCAGACTTTTGCATTCCCTTACTTTGCTCCACACAAGGTGGCCAAAATCTTGCCACATAGCACATGCTTTGCCTGTACCAAAGCCTCAGGTTCTGTAGCTGGCACTTCCAGTCAATGAACTGCAAGTCAGCTTGGTAAAGCTTTTTGCATGACACCTTGGATGACAGTTGTGAAACCACCTGCCATTGGGAAATTTCATGTGGAGGCTAAATGAGGACTGGTCTGTATAAGAGACTGATGATATCTTCTATTCTCTTGTCAGTTTTCATTTTTTTCCATCTTCAGATGTTGCTTTCAAAACATCTTCACTCATTACTTTTTTTTCCCAAATAGCTGAACTTAATTTAATTATAAACAGGTGTCTGAAGCAGGTTTGGGAATGCAGGAAGAACTTTGTTTAGTTCAGGGTTTTAGGTTGAATTAGCCTAATTCATGCTGCTCAGCCTAAACAGACGGATGGGAATACTGCTATCCTTCAAACTGCAATGTTCTCATAAATCTGTGGTGCAGTGTTTGCATATAAAATGTGTATTTTTTTGTGGGGGAGAATGTATGTTGAAATGTATATGTTAGGAAAAGGTTCATGTAAAAACGTTTATTTTAAGATTGAGATATTATTTCAATATGGATTTTAGTTAACATAAATAAAACTTTGCAGAAACACTTAATGTTTAAATATATGTGAAACTGAGATAGATAAGAAATATTATGATGTATCTACTACAAAGTACATATTTGCTGTTGTTCAGTCGCACAGTTAAGTCCAACCCTTTGCAACCCCATAGACCACTGCATGCCAGGCTCATCTGTCATCTTCCATAGTCTCCCCAGATCTATGACCACTGCACCAACAATGCCATTTAGCCATCTCATCCTTTGCTGCCCCCTTCTCCCTTTCCTTTGATCTTTCCTAGCATCAGAGTCCTCTCTTCTCATTTGGTGGCCAAACTACTTGAGCTTTATTTGTCCTTCCAATGAGCAGTCAAGGTTGATTTCCTTCAGGATTGGCTGATTTGATCTTCTTGCAGTCCAGGGGACTCTCAAGAGTCATCTCCAGCACCACAGTTCAAATGCATCTATTCTTCTGTGCTCAGCCTTCTTTATGGAAGTACATATACCATATAGCTATAAATACCAGACAGTTAGGATTGGTTGTGAATGTGGTTGGATGACAAGTTGGCTGGCTCTGCATTTTACTGGGAAATTACAAATATAAATCCATACCCGAAAGTCACTTATTTGCTTTTGTTTACTAAACCTGAGATAAAAATCTGAGATGGTGAGCTTAGGAACATAAGATGCTCCCTTACATTGGATCAGAGCTTTGGCCCAGTATTGTCAATGCTGTTTCAGGCAGAAACATTTCTTATCCCTATGTGGAGAGATTGGGGGTGGAACCTAGCTTCTTCTAAATGGAGAGCAGATGGTCTACCTCTGTGCCAGCCCTTCATTTGGCATGAAGAAATGCAGAGTACATTTTGGCACATGGTTAGCTGACTGCTAACTGTTGCTAGAGGCTAAGGTATGATTCCCATTATTAGTAAAGGTCGCCGTTGCTAGAAAGGCAGTCATATCCGACTCTTGGGGTTCAGTGCTCAAATATGTTTATAGCCAAAGAGTCAGCGTTGTCTGCATTTGCATGTGTTGCTAGGTTGAACTGCTAGGTTGGCAGGAGCTGGAACAGAGACAGGAGCTCACTCCTTCATGCAGTACTCGGGTCTCAAATTGATGATAAAGTCTTAACCACTAAGCCACTGCACTCCTTCCCATCATTAGAGATAGACAAATACATCAACTATACATTTTCCCTCATTTACATTTTAAAAATTCAGAAGTTTTCCATAACTATATGAACAAATTTGCACATGTTGGCAAATTCTTTAAAACAGAACTAAAACAAATTCCTTTAGTTTTCACACTGACCATTTTAAATTGGCACAGCTATTTGTGGCATGGAGATAACATGTTATAACTTCCTGATATATAGGTGTTAAAGATTCAGCTCTACAAAAATGGTTAAATGCATAGGAATTAAAATCCACACTTGTGATAGTTAAAAATGCCAAGCCCTGGGACTGGATGGATGAATCTTTTGCTTTCAGTGTCTTCTCTATTGCCTTGCCTCAGGCTCTTTCCATCCTGCGTGTACAGGAATTTGGGGATTTTGGTATATGTATATCAAAAATTAACTGAAACAGAATATTTCCCTGTTCTTGTCCACTGTCATTGAAGTTAAAGCTGTGTGAAATGTCCAGTTTTCATAGACATCTCAGCATGTGAAGGTGACAATTTTTCATGTGGAAATACCTTGGTGAAGTACAAATGCTTTATGTGCAAAAGGTCCTATGTACAATCTACACTATATCTAGGTATGGCTGGAAAATATCCCTATCTGAAAATGCCCTGAGTGTTGACTCATGCTAAGTTAGATGAACCAATGGTCTTTCTTGCTCTACGTGTATCAGAATGTTGCACAATTTAAAATTATAGGCATATATGAAATGCAGGTTAAGAATTTGAAATGTTAAAATGATTACACTTTTGATCAGAAGTGAGCTACTTCAGCAATATTATCTCAACTGTTTACTAGATCTTCTTTCTACACATTTGTTGTTGTTCAGTCGCACATTCGATTCCGAGCCTTTGCGACCCTATGGACCACTGTCCGCCAGGCACTTCTGTCCTCCACCATCCAACCTCAACTCACTCAGTTCTGTGCCCATTGTCTCCACAATGCCATCTAGCCATCTCATTTTTGGCCACCCCCTTTTTCTTTTGCCCTCCAACTTTCCCAGCATCAAGGCTTTCTCAAGTGAATCCTCTCTTCTCATTTGATGTCCAAAGAACTTTAGGTTCATCTTTACTATTTGACCTTCAAGGGAGCAGTCAGGGTTGATTTCTTCTAAGATTGACCTATTTGTTGCCATTATCTTGGTTTTCTTGATATTAAGTCTCAAGCCAGCTTTTGCACTTTCTTCTTTCAACCTAATCAGGAGCTTCTTTAAGTCCTCCTCACTTTCTGCCATTAGGGTGGTATCACCTGCATATCTCAAGTTGTTGATGTTTCTCCCAGCAATTTTGATTCCAAACTGTAATTCCTCCATCCTTGCATTGCACATTATGTGCTCTGTGTATAAGTTGAATAAGGAGGGTGACAAAATGCAGCCTTGCCTTACTCCTTTTCCTATTCCAAACCACTCTGTCCTTCTGTATTCTGTCCTAACTGTTGCTTCTTGATTCATGTACAGATTTCTCATGAGGTATATAAGGTGCTCTGGTATTCCCATCTCTTTAATTACTTGCCACATTTTGTTTTGTTCCACACAGTCAACGGCCTTAGTGTAATCAATGAAACAGAAGTAGACTTTTTTCTGATATTCCTTTGTTTTCTCCATGATCCACTGTATGTTGGCAATGTGGTCTCTAGTCCCCCTGCCTCTTCTGAACCTCGCCTGCACTTCTGGTAATTCTCTCTCCATGTGCTGCTGCAGTCTATCCTGTATTATCTTGAACATCACCTTGCTAGCGTGTGGGATGAGCGCAATTGTTCGATAATTTGAACATTCTTTGGCATTACCCTTTTTGGGGATTGGAATGTATACTGATCTTTTCCAATCCTGTGGCCATTGTTGTGTTTTCCAAATCTGCTGGCATATAGAATGCAATAATTTGATTCCATCATCTTTTAGGGCTTTGAAAAATTCAACTGGAATACCATCATCTCCACTGGCTTTGTTGTTTGCAGTGCTTTTTAGGGCCTTTCTGACTTCACTCTCTAGGATGTCTGGCTAAAGTTCAATTTCTTCATCATTGCTATTATCTGGAGTGTTGAGGTCCTTTTTGTAGAGTTCCTCTGTGTACTCTTTCCATCTTTTCTTAATCTCTTCTGCATCAGCTAACTCCTTGCTTTCTTTGTCCCTTATCATGGTCATTTTTGCTTTAAACGTTCCCTTGATTTCACCAATTTTTTTTTGAAAAGATCTCTAGTCCTGCCTTTTGCGTTGTTTTCTTCTATTTCGTTGCACTGTTCATTCAGGTAGGTTTCCTTATCTCTCCTTGCTTTTCTTTGAAATTCTGCATTCAAGTGATTATATTTTTTTCCTTTCTCCTTTGCCTTTTGCATCCCTTCTTTCCTCTGCTATTTTAAGAGCCTCATCGGACAACCACTTAGCTTTCTTACACTTTTTTTCTTTTGGTATGGTTTTCCTTGCGGCTTCCTGCATGATGTCCCACATCTCTGTCCATAATTCTTCTGGCACTCTGTCTATCTGGTCCAAGCCATTGAATCTGTTCCACACCTCCACTGTGTATTCCTTAGGGATGTTGTCTAGGTCATATCTGTCTGGCCTAGTTGTTTTCCCTATTTTCTTTAGTCTAAGCCTGAATTTTGCGACCAGTAGGTTGTGATCTAAGCCACAATCTGCCCCTGGTCTTGTTTTTGCTGACTGTATGGAGGTTCTCCATCTTTGGCTGCAGAGTATGTAATCAGTCTGGTTTCGATGTTGGCCATCTGGTGATGTCCATGTGTAAAGTCTCTTTTTGTGTTGCTGGAAGAGAGTGTTTGCTATGACCAGTGTGTTATCTTGGGAGAATATCAGTCTTTGGCCTGCTTCATTCTGTGTTCCAAGATCAAACTTGCCTGTTATTCCATTTACTTTTTGATTTCCTACTTTGGCATTCTAGTCTCCTATGATAATGTGTACATCATTTCTTGATGTCTGTTCTATGAGGTGTTCTATGAGGTGTTCTAGGTCCTCATAGAACTGGTCAACTGTGGTTTCATCTGCACTAGTGGTTGGTGCGTATATTTGGATTACAGTGATATTGAACTGTTTGGCTTGTATTCTGACTGACATCATCCTATCATTTTTGAGATTATATCCCATTACTGCTTTTCTCACTCTTTTATTGACAATTATGGCTACTCCATTTTTCTGAGATTTTCTTGTCCACAGTAGTAGATATGATGGTTTCCAGAGCTGAATTCACCCATCCCTTTCCATTTTAACTCACTTATTCCCAAGATGTCAATGCTTACTCTTTCCATTCCCTTTTTTTACCACTTCCAGTTTTTCTTGATTCATAGATCTTGCATTCCATGTCCCTATACAGTATTGTTCCTTACAACACTATATTTCTCCTCCCCCTTTCATGTTCCTCCCCTTCTTCTGATGAGATGTGGTGATCATCCTGTTTCATCTAAATTGTCCTTTTGTTTTGCCTTTTGTTTTGGTCCACAGGGTTTTCTTGGCAAACTTCCTGATGTGCTTTGCTGGTTTCTATGCCAGTATTTTACTCTCATACATATTATCACACTTTAACATAAAGTAACCGACTAAAATTAAGCTGATTAATGCTGGATATATGAAACAAGAAGTTATATATGTAGTCAAAAGTATCTTGCTAGTCATCAACTTTGGAATGAAAAGGAAAACCTTGGTATGAAAAGGAAAGTTTATTATATCAAGTCAACTACAGTAATTCAGTTACTTATCAAATGCATGCAGCTATTAGTCTTTGTTGAGCGCATTAATCATGGTGGCTCCTTCCCACTTCCTGGCTCCGGCCGCTGGTTAGGCCATTGGTGTTCTCTGTTGGCTGTCTGCAATGGTGATGGCAGTTGAGGCCTACATAAACTGCAGGCTCATAAATGCTCTGTTGATTGAATTTCTTCACATTCATAGAAAATTTGTTCTGAAAATAATTAGTTCCATATTCCTTGACTTTTCTTTGATCTTCCTATGATTTAAAACCATTCATTTAAATACTTTTTATAGGTGTCATGATAAGGAGATTGATTTGTAGCTTTTTGGATCTAATCCTTCTTTGCCTGGTTTCAGTATAGCAATTACGTTAATCTTCCGCCATATTTTTGGGATTTGTTTGCTTAGTTCAACAGTTGTTAGATTTGAAGGAGCTATTCCTTTGTGTTTTGCCCCAAATATTTAATTTGCTTGATTTGGATATCATTGAGCCCCACTCCTTTATTGTTCTTACAGAGTCTTGTGGCTACTTGTAGTTCTGCCAATATGAAGGAAATAGAAAGTTAATTGGATTTGTTTTGAATATCCCTTTGATGTTTTATTTTTGTTATGTGTTGGTTGGTCTTCCTTTCCAGGAGAAGTTGGTGTGCTATTTAGTTTGGGGTTATATTTGCATACCCTTATTGGATCATTTTCACTCTTTTCAGGAATCTCCAAGCTTTCTGATGCCAAACTCTGTTACACTGCCTATCCAATGAGTTCTTTCTGTTTCTGCAAGAGTTAAGCTCAAGTATCTCTCAGATTTGGTTGTATATTCACTAAAAGGGCATTCTTTGAAGTGTGACATATGATATAAGCTTTGGATATGTGTTTCCAAAATGGGATATCGTTCTAGAAACCATCTTCTAAGGGAGGCACAACATTCCAAAAATACAGATTTTGTAAACTTTGTTGCGTTGTTGTAAACTTTCCCATTTGGTGTTTTTGAAATGATACCTCCTACAGAAGGGTATAGATAGAGGTTGGATGGTGTTATGAAAAAGCCCAGTTTTGAGTTGCACTTTTCCCTGAGATTTTGTCCACCAAGTTCCTTGAGCTTTAGTCCACCCAAGATGGAGATTTATTTATTTATTTATTGTTCATACTTATATGCCCCCCTCCTCGAGAAGCGACACAAGGTGGCTAACAACAGCAATATAGTACAACAATCCAGCAATAAAATTCAGTTCATAAAACCCGTAAGATTTTAATATGTGGGAGACTCTTCATACCAGGTCTGGAATGTAAACAATGTTGGCCTCATGGGTTGGACGAAATGAAACCTAATGTGTGATAGACATGTCATGCTGTAACATCATTGGTTGGAATCACTTTGAGGAATGGCAAAGAGACGGACCCTGAAGGAGGAGATAAAAGCCCCAGAAGATGGGGGCCAAAGAGACACTCTCTTGGATCTTAACTGCAATCATATAGCTTAGACAGAAGGAGGGCCACACTGGCTCTCCCCCAAACAATAGCTTTCTTTATTTTGATTTGCTTTCTAAACTTCTGATGAACTTTATTCTGTACTTTGCTTTGATTTCAATATACTTTTAAAATACCTGAAGATGACTGGAGTGATTACTTGGCTCAATGCTACCTTATTTACACTAACCTAGAATCCTAGGTTCTTCAGCCATGCGGCTGCAGCACAGAAGCCTGAAGGGCTTACTCTGGAGTAAAGTCCTTCTGTGACAGATGGTTGAGTAGATCTGACATAGCATGGATCTGTGCTGAGTGTTTGGGATTGGGATCACCTGCTCTTAATGCCTTCTTGAGTTACAAATTAAGTAACAAAAATTAAATCTAGACTGTAGTTTTTCTGCCATCTACCACTGTTAAAAGAACTGGATAGTTTAGGATCATGTATAAGGCATATTGAATGGGATTCTACACATTTTATAATGACTTTGTTATTTTGTCATCCTGTTCATAGCCCTAAATGTTCCTATGTCTGTTAAAATATCCAGCTAGAAAGCTAGTGTTTGCCATATTAGATGGTTTCTTAAAACAGAATTGTATTTTAGATTTAGTTTATAAATTAATGTTACTATACACACAGCTAGTACATCTATTAAGGTTTCTATGGTGTCCTCTTCAGTAGATGTTGCCTCATATCTGTGGCAAATACATTCCAAGAATTACCATGGATACCTGAAACCCTGTATAACAGTGAACCCTATATTTTGCACTGCATACAGTGGCCTCTAGTGAACAGCTCTGGTAACGTGCCATAGAGATATATTTATATTATGTATTTCATGATTTTTAATTGAATATTTTAGACCCATTGATAACTGAAACCATAGATACTAAACCCACAGCTATGGAGAGATGACCTGTACAATCTGTTGAGAGGACTATAATACTTGTTTTCTGGGAAATGGAACTTCTGTATTTTTTGTGTGGCCTCTCATCATCAACAACATACATCACAGGAATTTTTGCTCAGTGCTGATCAGTTCCACTGTGAGTTTCTTGAACACAAATGACGTCACATTTTCATTCCAGGCAAAATGAAACCACGAGTTTCTCTTTGGTAGAAAATATGACCTCTATATTAATGGAGACCACAAAACCTGGAGTAATTAACTATCTGCTTTGGATGTTAACAGATTTATCATAAGGCCTTGTTTGGACATGCTTAGAAGCTTACATCTGATAAGGAAACTTTGAAGCTCTCTTTCACAGGGACAGGGATATATGAAGACTATGCCCTAACATCTTTCCCCCCCTCATCAAAACAACATAATGAGATGGCTCAAGCATGAACTTCCACATCCCACAGGAGTGCTTGGATCAAAACTTTGAAAGTGGAACACTGTCACCCCATCATGCTTTTGTTTAATTTTGCAAAATGGCTGCAATACTTTCCCCTTTGTGGAGCTATGCATGCACATATAGCAGAGGTTCTGAACCTACAGCCCATTCCATCCAGCCCATCACTGCTTCTGCCACACGTGGAAGTGGGCACATTTACGTGAGCTGCAAAACGTGCCCACACATGCGCAAACATGCCTAAGGCTGTCATAAACACGGAAGTGGGTGCATTTACAGAAGCCGTAAATGTGCCCGCTTCCACTTTGGGGGGGCATAGTCTGGTCCACTCAGCTGGCAGGGCCATGGTCAGGCCTGCGGCATAAAAAGTTTGACCACCCCTGACACAGAGAAAGCACAAAAGAACAGGCTAATTGCTCACAAATATGCAAACAACCTATCTAATGATTTCATTCTGAATAATCCATCTAGCAAGGCAGCAAATGTCATAGGTATAATTTTGCACATTTCAGAAATGCAGGAAAAAAATGATCTTATAAAAATGTGTCAGTTTTCTCTGATAACCATCCTACTCACCTTATTTCCTTGTGGTAAGGAAGAATTTGTTGCACATTCCTGCTTCACACATGATGAATCAGGTCACATCCCCACATGTGTCCCAAAAGTCTTCAAAAAGTAGTGAATTTTATGCAACCAGACAGAACAGCAAAAACAGATGTGTACTTTTGAAAATATTGGTAGCATTTCTCTGCTATTTGACATTCACAGAATCAAGAAACAATTTCAGCTCATCACTAACTGGGTCATATAAGCTGTTTGAATTTTGGAGTGTGTATGTCAGCACCCTGGCAAGCATTTCATGCTCACTTAACCTAACATGTGCTTATATTTTATATGTCAAAAGTTGTGGGCTATGTTTCTACCACTTTCAGGCTGTCAGTATAGCAGGATAAAAGAGAAGTGTTAAGAAACAGCTAATGTACATTAAGAAATTGTTGAGTATGATGTCTTTCAAGTAAAGGTCATAGGAATAATGTGCTCTTTTAGTTCCCCAACCAGTGATATTAGTTGGATGTCTGCAGCACTGGATGGTGCAGGAATGTGTGTTTCTCTAGGATTGGGATATGAACTCTAATGGATCATAATTTTGATTTTCTAATCTAAATGATGGCTCCTGAATTTTATTTATTTATTTTTTATTTTATTTTACTGCATTTATACCCCACCCTTATCTAAGGACTCAGGGCGGCTTACAATTTAAAACAATTAAAAACACATTATCTACAATAAGAGTTAAAAGTTGAAAAGATTAAGAGTTTAAAAAGTTAAAATACAAGTTAAAAAACAACAGAGAGAGAGATGGGGTTATTCAAAGGAGCCAGCCGTCTAAACTGACCGTCTGGTCCACACCCCACACATGCCCCACCAGCCAGGTCTTCACCCCATTTCTGAAGGGCATCAGCAATTTCTGGAGATGCAACTCACTTGGCAGGAGGTTCCATAGGGCAGACACAGAAAAGGCCCTCTTTCTCATGCTAGAGATTTGAGCCTCTCTAGCTGATGGTATAACCAGAGAGCATCTCCGGTCCGCTCTGGTGGGACAGACAGATATTCTCGGAGTGATGCGGTCTCTTAAGTATCCTGGCTGACTACCATGTAGGGCTTTAAAGGTAATAACCAGCACCTTGAATTGCAGTCAGAGGAATACTGGGAGCCAGTGCAGCTCTCGAAGTGGTGAGGCACAAGCATAATGCCCGCACCCCATCACAATCTGAGCGGCTGCATTCTGGACCAGTTGAAGCCTCCAAATGGTCACCAAGGGCACTCCCATGTAGAGCGCATTACAATAAAGTTTGGAGGTGACCAAAGTGTGTGTGATCATGAGCAAGGAGTCCCAATCCAGGAGCGGGCGTAACTGGCACACAACACGGAGTTGTGCAAAAGCCCTCCTAGCCACAACTGCCACCTGCTCTTTGAGCAGGAGTCGTGAGTCCAGGAGGACACCCAGATTATGCACCGGATCTGTCTGGGGCAAAGCTGCCCCATCCAGAACCAAAGATGGTAGCTCCTGAGATAATGCAGGACCCCTGACCCACAGCCACTCAGTCTTGCCAGGATTCAGTTGTAGCCCATTGTCCCCCATCCAGACTCTAACAGCCTCCAGGCACCTGGAATGGACTTCCACTGCATTGCTAGGGTCCCCATAGGTTGAGATATACAGCTGGGTATCATCAGCATATTGATGCTACCTCACCCTGTGGGAACGGATGATTTTAACCAGCGGTTTCATGTAGATGTTAAATAGGAGAGGTGAAAGCACGGAGCCCTGAGACACCCCATATTGGAGCAGCCTCGGGCTGGATTTCTCACTCTCCAACCACACTGACTGGGTCCGACCCCTCAGAAATGAGGAAAACCAGGACAACACTGTGCCCTGGATCCCCAATGCTTGGAGCATTTCCAGAAGGAAACCGTGGTCAACGGTATCGAAAGCTGCTGAGTGGTCAAGAAGAACCAGGATGGACGGATGTCCGCCATCCGGCTCTCTCCAGAGATCATCCACCAGTGCAACCAATGCAGTTTCATACCATATCCGGTCCTGAATCCTGACTGGAATGGATCGAGATAATCTGTTTCATCCAGGATCTCCTGTGACTGCCATGCTACTGCCTTCTCCAAAACCTTACCCAAAAAGGACAGGTTGGACACAGGCCAATAATTCACCATTATTGCTGGGATGAGGGTTGGCTTCTTCAGGAGGGGATGCACCATAGCATGTTTTAAAGGTGCAGGAAAAAAAACCTCCTGCCATGAAGAGTTGATAATTTCTCCTCTAGCTCGCATTGCAGTCTGAAATGATGGGCTAACCCACCACTAT
Source organism: Furcifer pardalis (assembly GCA_030440675.1). Taxonomy (NCBI): domain Eukaryota; kingdom Metazoa; phylum Chordata; class Lepidosauria; order Squamata; family Chamaeleonidae; genus Furcifer; species Furcifer pardalis. The sequence goes on from CP126890.1 coordinate 280,538,298, forward strand.
TCCCTGAGTGGATTTATATTTTTATGAGAAGGACCCATGGCTGGACATTGGGTGTAGCTTCACTGTGGAGTCACAGTCTCAGGAAAAGGAGGCAAGTAACCCACCATACTGGGGAAAGAGATGCCAGTGAGAGGGTTGGTAGAAATACCAGGAACAGAAGGCTGAGGCAGGACCTATCCTATGTTCAGCAAGAACCCCAGTGAAGCCCACTAGTTGTCCTACCATTTGCCCATGCTGTGCGGGATGAAGCCAATTACCTCAGGAGGTGGTGAGCGCTCCAAAGCTGGAGGCATTCAAGAGAAAATTGGAGAAACATCTGTCAGATCTGCTTTGATTTTGATTCCTGCCCTGAGCAGGAGGTTGGCTTTACCTCCCAACACAGTGATTCTATAATTCTATATTATGTATGATTAATATAATCATTCTTCATTATGAGCATAATGCAATATACTGTATATCTGTGACACTTGTATAGTCTGCCTTTTCAGACTGAAGGAAACAGTTAATTCTCACTGGGCAGAATTTAGGTTTCCACTCTGTTTTCTGACTTAAAAGCTGTTCCCTGGCTGCTTTCTCAGATTATATCAGGTAGTTTGTTTGACCATGGTTCAATAGACTTCTTGTTGCATTTGCTAGGTGACTTGGGTGACCTCATAGCACATCTAGGCAGGGAGAATGGTTGATACGAGATGGTGGATCACATATCTTAAGGCTTAGCGCTAATGCAAAGAGAGATACCACTCTTGAGTACTTAGAATTATTTATAATTTGACTTCAGAAAACAGGGGTGGGGAATTGTCTGTGTTAGAACAAAAAAGCAATATTGTTTTGTTCATGAACAGAGTAATTTGATCTTAGAGTCACTGAGCTACAAAAACAGAAAAATAACTCAATTGCATTTTCATGGTACAGGTTGTGGAATTGAATCAATTTTTTGCCTTTTCTCTTCAAGCTACCAATTTCTATGTCTCTTTTCTTTCCCCTCTGTCTTTCGCTAGCTGAACTTTTCTTCCTTTGGCTTTGATTTTCTTTCTGTTTTGGACCACCCCCTCCTTCGCTAAGATACTTTTTTCAGTTCTGTTGTTAAAAAAGAACAGTGAAGGACAGCATACTTGTTAATGAATGTGATGATGCCCTGCTGTTGAGACCTTTGGAAAGCTTTCCTGTTTCCCATCTTAAGAGCTACTTATACAACTGAAGGACCCAATTTAAACCTTGTGGCCATCTGTTTTGATCACTGGCTTATTATTATCAGGCAAAAGGATGACCTGTGAGGAAATCGCCTTCAAGAGTAAGTACTCAACAGTGTGGAAGGAACAATAGCTGCAGCTCCCTGGCTGTTCCATTATGTTTAAGGACAGATGTGTTACAGGCAGCCTGCCTTTTCCTCTTATCAACTACTAGCCTATTTCCCTTAGGCGTAGTGGAGGATGCTGCCTCCAGGGATATAAATCCAAACCTATCCTTGCATGGGAAAGTGAAGAATTCCTTCATCATTCTACTTACTAAAGTTGGCCTCATGGGGACAGTAAGGAAGTGACAAATGCCTTGGATATTATTATCATAGCAATGAGAATACTGTTTTAGGACAGTTATTGTCTTTTTACACAAGTAGCATATATTTTGTAATTTATAGGAAGCTACAATGACTGCTGTTTTGTTTCATAGTCATTTGAGAATCTGAAGCATTGGATAGTATGCTTTTATGCAGTACTGTGCAAAAGTCTTAGGACACCACCATCTGTTTGTGGAAAATTCAATGAGTGATTTGGGGAGACATGGCTCAGCCCCAGAGCCACCTAGACACACCAAATTTGGAGAGAGGCTTCTGCTGACTCTCCTCTCAACCTACTCCAATGTTGGTGAAGTTTGGAGCTAGGGTGTATGAATTATGCCCTCCCCTCACTCACTGACTTTTCACTAAACAAGCTGGCAGTGGCCTAAAACTTTTGCATAGTAGTTAACAATCACTCCAGCTGCGTTTGAGTCTCACTTTTCAAGTAAGAAAAGACACACGTGTTTCTCACAGGTATTTTTTGAGTAGGGAGAAAGCTCCTTCTATCACCTTTTTGTGGAGGAAAGAAGCTTCTATGATATTTAGATTCAATGTTGTGATATGTTGTCTAATCAAGCTCAAATCATAGAGGATGAAGAATGGAGGCAGTATCACATCATTCACATCATTACCTGTCCTATCAATTGTGTTGAAGTTTCAACAGCTGGTCCAGTTGAGAGAACAAAAAAGGCACAATTTATCATGTCAAATGCATCAATTGCCTTTTCATAGCATTATAAGACAATCTGATAGTTTGCCAACTAAACTAACAGCATAGCACAGCACAGTGAAAACAGAGGGAACAATCCTAATTGAAAAAAGTAAAGAATCCCATGAAGTATGACTACTCTCTTAGACATGTCTAAAGCAGCAATATATAATACAGTGATGGCCAACCTTGGCACTCCAGGTGTTCTTGGACTTCAATTCCCAGAAGTCCTGATCAGCAGGATAGCTCACTTGGACTTCTGGTATTTGAAGTCCAAGAACACCTGGAGTGCCAAGGTTGGCCATCACTGATATAGTATAACCTGAACCACAATCAGGTGTACTTTGGTTATGGCAACCTTGTGTTGCCAGCTAATCTTTCTCACACTTGGTCAGGTGAAAAGAACTGCAGAATGAACTCACTGAAAGGTGCCTTCAATTTGGCAGTTTGACGCCTGGCCTAGACATGGAAGAAGAAGACCACCTTTGGTCTTAGCTGCCCAAAATAGTGTCATAAAGTTTAAATCTATTGAACTGTGATTTGAAAAAAAAATTTTTTTGCTCCTGCAACTGGTTTAATGAACGCAGGCCTGAATTTTAAACTTGTACACATAAAAAGCCTTCTTCTAATCCTGAAAGCAGACATAATAGTATGATGAATGGCTTCCAGTTCCAGAGGAAACAGTCAATGCTCATCTGCTTTTCTTTTTCATTGGCCCTTAAATCTGTTTTTATTATTACAATTATTTTACTGGTTTTATTGTTTGAAATTGTTTTTAATGGTGTCAGTTAGCTGAATTATACACTAATTTTAAATGAAGCTCAGATTAAAAGTGCAATAAACAAACAAATTATCTCTTATCTTTTTGTTTGCCTTTATGAAATACTGGATGTTCTCCTAACATCAAATTCCCTATCTTTGTTCTGCTTCACTCCACTTCATTTCCTGCAGTTTGCACAAGTGGAAAAATCTTTGCCTGCAGAAATATATTTACCACTTATTTTCCTTGCATTCTGAACTGCAACTTTCGTTCAACAAGAATTAATTCTGATCAGCAAATCCTTCCAAATTTCCATGGATTAACTTTTTGATTTCCCTAAATCTTTAAGCCCACACACCCACCCATATTTTCTCTTTTCTTTCCCAAATTGTGATATGTTTTTAAATGAAATAAAGGCCAAGAGTAAGATATAGAATCTGTTGAGGCATATAGTTTAGAATTTGGTTATCCCCTATTGGTTAGCAGAAAACAAGGTGCCAAACAACATTTGCACAGAGTATAAGAGTAGCACAAAAAGGGCAATACTACCCCAACACAAGTGGTGAGCAGGAAAAAAATTGCTACCACAACGAAGCCAGAGCCTATGTCGTGGGTGATCTAGTCATACCTGCCATATAGCCATGTATACAACGGCAAACATAGGCAGCACTGCCACTTTGGCTATAAATGGAGATGAGCACTGCACCCTAGCATCGGATATGACTGGCTGTTGAGCAAGGGAGACCTTGAACCACTTGCAGGGACAAAACCTGATGTCAAATGTGAATACCAATCAGGGATCTTCTGTTATTAGGTAAAGGTTGCCCTTGCTTGAAAGCCAGTTGTCACAGAATAAAACTTTTTAAATGGTAGCTGTGTTAGTTTGGGCAGGGCAGGGAGGTGGGCGTAGCTACCCAATTTCACTACCCTCTCCTGCCTGAAGGCCACCCAATTTCACAACCCTCCTGCCTGAAGGCCACCCAATTTTGCTACCTTCTTGCCGGGGGGGGGGGTTTGCGAACCTGTTACTGCCCACCACTACCCATCACTTTACACAGTAACTGGCATTTTAGACTGTAAAATCACTCTAGAGACAGTTCAAATTAAGAATAAGATAGCTTTACTTACAATCAGGTTCAGGAGTTATAAACAGAAGAATAAACAATATTTAAAAACCAAAGTCTACCCATTTCCCACATGGTTTTGTTACCCAAAAATTTGGGGCCCAGGTACGTCCTCTGGCAGAGGTATGAAAACCCTAAGAACTTACAACGAGACAGATATTTCGATCAAAACAAAATGATTTATTGGGAGCAAAAGCAAAGGAAAGCTATCGAGATTCTAGTCTGGCCAGGCCTTTAATCTAAATAGCTACCTTCCCTCAATCGTTTTGAAGAAAAACTGCTCGTGATCTCAGTTCACAAAATTTGGTGAACCAAAGATGCCCACCTCCCACTCTAAAGGGCTTATATCTATTTTCCTAAACTAACTCTACGTGCCAGGGGGAGGGGACTGAAACTGGGAAGGAGGAAAGGCAATTAGCATATCTTAATTACAAGTAAACATAAAATACAAAGCAGGGTATGAGGTAAGGGGTTTGAATGTAAAGAAACAGCAGATTACAGCTATTGCTGATAAACCGGTTACAGAGAGTTTACATTGTGTCAAAGAAGCATATTTGTGGTTGACAGGAATTTACAAGGGGGAAATGATGCATCCTTTGTTCTCTACTGAATGAAACAGAGGCTGGGGGAAGGCAGGACTGGCTGGTGCGTCTTTTCCAATGGGAAGCGAGCTAGCAGGACTGACAGCCAATGGTGCTTTGAGGCGGGAAATTGCAGTTCCAACGTGGGTTAATGTTCTGGACATGAATGAATTACAGCGTTTGACTTATTCTTAAGTAGAAAAATAAAGAAAGAAAGTTAGAATCATTATGTCTTGATTGTTTAATTAAATGGAGATCTCTGGAAGACGGGAAACCAACAATTTAGCCTTTGTTTGCCCTTTTTAATCTGTCCATGGTTCTTGTGTTCCCCACAGAATTTTGTTTATGTTGGTTTCTCTCTTCCGCTATGTCTTTGCTTGTGTCAGTGTTCTAGCAATGTTTAATTGGACTTTAATCAAACCAGAGGTATGAGTCATTCAGCTTCCTTTGTGAAGGAATTTCTGCTTATCAGAAAAGTCAACAAACCGGTTTTCACACCCTTTGGCCCAGTACACTGAAACAATGGAGGCAATCAGTGACTTTTAATCTCCCCCTCCCTCTGGAAAGGCTTCCAATTATGTGATTTTAAACTTTTGGCTTCTTCCTTATTTTCCATGTGTGTGTGAGTGTTGTGATATGTGGCGTTTAATAAATGCTGTGATTAATTATGATGCTTTATTCAAAATTTTTGGTATCAGTTTCTACATACTACAAGTTAGCAGGTGAGGTTGCAGGCAGCAGGCAGGCATAGGGAGAGAAGCAAAGCAGAACAATCTAGAAGAGGAGTCACGGCTTGTCTTAGACTGGTGAAAAAGGAATATCCCTCTAGGTCAGTGGCCCCCAATCTTCTCAGACATGGGGGCTGCATTGGAGTTTCCAATGCTTAAAGAGGCCCCCATCTTAAATCAAAATATAACTATATTTTAACCTCTCAATTTAATTAAAAATAAACATTCAGAAATCAATCAAGAAATATTAATATTATCAGTGCCTGAGCTTTGCTGTTTAGCAGAGCACTCAGGGTGGCCAAAATGTTAGGATGGAGGGGGCTGACAGAAGGAACATTGTTGCTATTGTGTATTTTGTAAGAATACCAAGTGTTAGAAATGCAGGAATGCAACATAGTTGTTTCCCCAACAAAATATTCAGCTGAACAGAGAAGAGAATGGAAGTGCCCTTCCTATTCTTCCTGCTGATCTCTTCCACATTCCTCCTTTGAAGAAAAAATAATAATAAATAGGATGGGTTTTGTTTCAGCACAGGAAGAGGGAAATTAATTCATCTTTTATCTTGCCTGTATATTCTTCTGAGAATGAGATGTTTGAGAGTGAAGTAAAGGTCCAAAGCTCACTTTTGTATGGGTTGTCAAGCTGTACCTGTTGTTCATGTATAGCCTCAAGATGGTTAGGAATCCTTCAACTACTCCGATATGCCCCATAAATGAAAACAATGAGCAGTTTGGCTCTCATCTTAGTAGTTTCTACCTGTGTCCCCCTCCCCAGCAGCAGTAATTTTGCATGAAAATATGGGATAGGGATCCCACACATTATTTTGTCCAGAAATTTCTATGAAATAAATCCAGTTCTGCTCTCTTCCAGTTTTTTTGTTATTCCAGAACAAAACATTTTCAGAGCTAACAATGGCAGTAATGATTTGTGGGGCTAAAAAAACTGGCCCCCGGATCCCTTGAATAAAAGTACCTCTGTCATATAGGTGAATTAAATGCTAGAACATCATTTCTGCAACAAACCCAGGAAAACCTGCACAGCATTTCTAACAACAAATCTGTGGCTACTGATGGGAATAAATGTAGAGGGAGTTGAGATTGGTCCTCTGATGTCTGATGCTTTCAGCATGCCATTTAAGCAATGGTTGGCTGCAGTGTACACAGCAGAAAGCAGGAGAATTATTTTGCTGATGTAGCAGTTTACTCCCTCTTTTTGTTTCTGCCCCCCATACCTGAAATAAAGAGGCAGGACTATGGCAAATTTAGTGTAAACCTGGACTATGACTTTATTGAAATTTGAATAAACCTGACCTATAGATTGGCCTGGTAGTGAGCAACCTGGTACTAGAGCACATAAATTCTTTTTCACCTCTCTAGTCTGGGTTTGCAAATCCCCAGCCCTTGTGCAATGCTGATCCTTGTGAGCAGAATCAGGGAGGCCAGCAGAATCAGGGAGACTTAACTGGGATCTTTTTGAAATGGTAGCTGTGTTAGTCTGTGTTTCAAGCATATCAGAGAGTAAATAAAACAAAAAGGCTAAAATGTTGTGTCTCTTTAGCTGGCCATTTGCAATTCAACAGGACAAAACTTCACAACTAATCCAAGTAACAACCAGAGACGATCTGCTATTACCAGTTATAAAAAGCCATATTGATTTTTATGGTAACCAACCACTCTGCACCTCTGTACCTCTGCACCTGATGTGTATAAATTGATACCATGAAGTGTCACTCCTATGTCTGACAAAGTGGACTTGAGCCACAAAAGCTAACATTAAAATACAGCAGGAAGTCTTTAAAGTGCCACAATGTTTTTGCCTTTTTGTTTTATTTGCTCTCTGATATGCTTAACTGTGATTGTTTCCAACTCTGCTCCCAAGAATACATCACTATCCCAATGTATCCACTGCATTCCCCACTGATTTGCCTGAACTGGGTTGAGAAAACAGTCTCTACCTCGTCCAATAATGCCATCATGGACTCCTCTCTACCACCCTAAACCCACTTCCCGACATGGTATTGTTGTGACCTATTTAAACACAGCACCCCTAAGGATAGCTGTCTTTAAATGTCTCTCAGACCAGAGTGGGATAGACAAAAAATGATTTGGTATCATTTCTCAAATCTGCCAATCAGGAGCCAAGCCCAAAAATTCCTATCGGGCCCCTGAAAGTGACCCCTAAGCCCTTACATCTGCAGGGCAGGTGGACCATCTAAACTGGCCACAAAGAGGCCAGTGCAAGGAGAGTCTGGACAGTTAATATTCAGGCTACCCCATTGTGCAAGCCCACTCTTGCGGGACAAGAAGCTGCCAAGTGGCACTGCACAGGGGGGAGAGAAGGACAGAGCCTCACAAAAGTGTTTCAAAGGAAGTCCAAATAGCAAAGTCAAGGAAGCCAAAGTTTGTTTACCAGTCAAGTGGTTCTTCAGTCCAAAGGGATGTCCAAAGGTGTAGTCAAGTTCAGAAAACAGGTCCACGGCCCAGCAAGGAGGTAAGTCAGAGTGTTTAGCAAGATAAACAAAGAATCCAGCAGAGTGTCAGCCAGCACTGATGTTGAATTGACAAGTTGGGAGCAGCCATGAGCGCTCTTTAAGAGTGCTCCCAGCTATGGGCTCTCAGCTGGCAACCTTCTTTGCAAATGAGCCCTTGCTGACCTGTGACACAGCTGCAGCTCATTGTTCAGGCGTTCTCTACAACTTTCTGAGATCCAAGGGTTCAGGATCATTGCTGTCAGATGCTGAATCAATGATTGCTATGTCTGGGGCTGTCAAATCTGACAGTTCTTGATCATGAGGAGGTAAAACAGGGTTTAAAATGGACTCGGGCTCCTGTTTCTCATCAGAATCTAAAGACAGGGCCATGACACCCACCCTCATGCCAGCAATCAGCAACACAAAACATTGCACTTTCCCCTGCCTCTTCATGTGGCCAGGAGGAAGGAAAGACCCCCCCCCTCCTCCCAGCCATGCCTGGGTTTGGCCAGATGACAGAAAGGAGCATTTCAACTTTGTGAAACTACATGTAAAAGTCATAAACACTTTTGTATCATTCATAAACATCATGAAAATATTATCTCACATAATTTTACTTGTCAATATTTCTACACTTAGTCTGAAAGGTTGAGAAGAAAATGATTCCTGTTCAACATTTTAATTGTGCTATAAACTTTGGGAAATAGCTATTGATCTCCCACATCTGGCACAAAAAGATTGCTTTTTTTAAGGGGTGGTCATATAAAGTCAAATGTAAACAAATGGAAGTAGCTTGAATTAACATGTAAAACAAATTATTTAAAAATGATTTTAAGGTAATGTAACAGCTTTTAGAAATTATTTATGACAAATACATTTGAATGAAAAATTGCCACTCAAAGTTTGGCTAGTTGGTTTAAATCAATACATTAGCTTTGTTATTTCTTTTGTTATATGTTGGATTTTTTTAATGAAAGCCTGAAGGAATAAGTGTTACAGAACAATCTAATGACTAATATTCAAATAAGAAACAATTTGTAACAGTTTTCTCCACTTAACCCCTTCATGTAGGCTAAAAGGTTGGTTGTAGGCCTATATACTCGGCTCATTTTTAGACAACATCACATGGCTTTTGCTGATTTCCCACTCTAGGAGTTTTGATAGTGATGATGAGTTATATGTTCCTATCAGCTTTTTATTTCACTTATAAAAGCCTTGGTTGACAATCGGACTGGACATTTAGTCCACTTAGGAATATTCTGTGACATAACAGAAGCTAATTCCAGTTATTGTGTATTAACTTATAGTGTATTGATTTATTGCGTGTATTGATCTATTATATGCTGATTACTGTAGTTATTGCTCTGTTATATTTTATCCTAGTGTATTTTTGTTGTATTGTAACTTTGATATTGGTGGATTCTGTAAGCCGCCCTGAGTTGGTTTTTACCAAGTAGGGTGGCATAGAAATATAATAATAATAATAATAATAATAATAATAATAATAATAATAATAATAATAATAATAATAATAATAATAATAATAATAATAATAATAATAATAATAATGATGATGATGATGATGATGATGATGATGATGATGATGATGGCCCGGAGAGGAAGGAAGACGGCAGCAGCTGCGGGCAGTTGAGGCACCGCCCCCGCCTCCTCCGGGATCAGTCATCCCGGCCCCGGAGCCGATAAAAAGAACTTCGGCGGTGGGGGCGTGAAGACGCTCCTGCCCTGCCTCCGGGCCCTTCCACCTTGGCCCGGAGAGGAAGGAAGATGGCAGCAGCTGCGGGCAGTTGAGATGCCGCCCCGCCTCCTCCGGGACCAGTCATCCCGGCCCCGGAGCCGATAAAAAGAACTTCGGTGGTGGGGGCGTGAAGACGCTCCTGCCCTGCCTCCGGGCCCTTCCACCTTGGCCCGGAGAGGAAGGAAGATGGCAACAGCTGCGGGCAGTTGAGATGCCGCCCCGCCTCCTCCGGGACCAGTCATCCCGGCCCCGGAGCCAATAAAAAGAACTTCGGCGGCGGAGAACATTTGTCCGGGGTGTTGGAAAGAGCGCGCCGCAGGAGCCACGGCTGGAAAAATGCCGCCAGCCCACGCAGCCTGCGCAGACGTCTCGACCTCCCCCGGACTCAAAACATCTGTCCGGGGGAGTTGATTTTGCCCCGCCGGCTCCCAGAGACTACCTGGGGATAGGGGGTGGGTGTTCGCCTCAGCCATACCGGGACTGGATTGCAGATGTGTTGGGGGGGATGTGGATGGGCAGCGGGACGGTGTTTTGTAGTGTACAAAACACCGTCCCGGGCGCTTTTTGAGATTTTTGTGGACTGTTTAAAGTGTTTTGATATGTTGTTGAAATGAAATGAAATGTTTATGAATTTATGAATTTTGTAATCGGGATGGGGGATTTCTTGTAATGTTTTTGATGTACTTTTTGATATGTGATTTTTATGATGTAATATTTGTAGTTATGAACATTGTTTTGCTGTGAGCCGCTCAGAGTCGCTATAGGCGAGTGGGGCAGCATAAAAGTCGAACAATACAATAATAATAATAATAATAATAATAATAATAATAATAATAATAATAATAATAATAATAATAATAATAATAATAATAATAATAATAATAATAATAATAATAATAATAATAATGGGAAGAAAGGAAGAGGCTAAAAAAAACCCATAATGATAGTTTCTGGACAAAAGAGGGGTGGGACTGCAGCACTTCTAGAAATGTCAGTTGGGTTGTTCAGTAGTTATTGGAGAACAACATTGAATATTGCAGAAGTTAATCTTTTAGTAGAAGAATAACTGGATATCCAAATGGTCACATGCTGGTTATACTCATTGTATTGATGAAATTATGCAGGTATTTCTGTCTATAGTTGTAGTATAAATGCAATCAAATGGGTAAATATCTGGGCTTTCAGACAAAAAAATGCAGGACGTGTAGCAATGGACAGATCTATAAGGCATGAAAGGGGGTTAATATGTGAATTTCCAGTCATTGGATTACCGCTCCTATCCTCCCCAGTTATTAGTGTGTTATCACAGCACTACAGAGGTTGCAGTCAAATAATATGTGGAAGGCCCTACCTTTCTTCCACAAACCACTTTGATTCTGCCATGGATATTAGCTACGGAAGAACAACATCATAGGACAACACTATTTCCTATTTTTTGTGTTCTCATGTCTCACTTGTAAAATCTGGCTGCTGGCTATTATTGGAAGCAGTACCAAAAGTATTGTTGATACCAGGAAAAGGAAATCTAATTTCATTCCACAGGGTTTATGTATGATAACAAATTTGAGTGTTTCACCATGTCATGTAATGATAACAGTTCAGCAGCTATGAGAAATATCTGGGTGACATAAGTGACTTTATCCTGAGAAAACCACATGTCTCAAGACGATTCCAGTAAATGCCTTTCAGCTATTTAGAGAAAATAATAAGAAAATTCCCTGTAATTGGCATCATCGTACGTGTGGAGAAAGGAAACCAAAGTTCATTCCTCTGTAGCTCAACTTGAAGTGGGTCCCATTCATCTCAGTGGACCTTACATGAAAGTAGAGTACTGTAGGTTGCTTCTGCTTCTTTTTGTGTCTCAATCAAACCCTGGACTGCCAAAATGAAGCCACTTTCTTGGCTTTGTTGTCAGTGAAACTTAAGTCCTCAGGTTGCTGTCTTTGGGTTTGTTGTTTTGTAGCAACAATTTAAGCATTCTCCACCTCTGTTGCTGCTCACTGTAAGAATTGATGCCTCCTGAGGCATTTGTATTCTAAGTCTTCAGAATGCTGGAATTCTTAAAGGATGTTCTGAATGTTTCTCATAGGAGTTGTACACTAGAGTAGGCTTCCCACAGCCATCTGTGGTTGCTTGGCTCTCCTGCCTTGCTCATGTTTTCTGGAAGATCTCCTCTGAAAGATCTCTTGCCTTCTTCTTGGTTGAGAGGATCTCCTGCCTGGTTTCTGGAAAATCTCTTGCCATATTTTCTAAACATAGGAATGTAGAGCTCCTATGAGAAACATACAGGGTGGCCTACAAGTCCCTACCCATCCATATGTATTATAATATTTTTTTTCAAAGAAATGTGGCCAATGTAAGCCCATGTGCACTTGAAGAGCATATTGTGACAAGTACGTGGGTACATGAGTGGCAAAAATACTGGTGACACCCTGGATACAATAAGTGGCAAATTTAGAGAAATATTCAGTAGGGACTTACAGGCAACCCTGTATGAGAGTAGGAGTTTTTTATGAGAAACTTTCAGACCATCCTTCACAAATTCTGACAAGCTGCCACCTTAGGATCTGAGACCTTAGTTCCTTATTTCTGAAGTGCCCTATATTAAGAATGGATAAATCTGTTTGTTTGGGGTTTTTTAAAACTTTTGGTAATAAAGCTATTTTGTTCTCTGCATATTTGCCACTTTGTGGATGTTTCTGTATGTAGCTTAATTTCATATATTTTGGCAAATGTGTTTATATTTGACAACTCTGCATAAAGTCATTTCCGTAGTTAAGAAGTACTTTTGATGTCTTTCATAGCTACAAGGACTCCTTAAAAAGGCCACTAGCTATGCCATGCTTTTGATACCTGCCACTCACTTTGATCTGGGCATAAAATAACCTGCCCTACAGCATAAAATTCCATAAAACCTTTTGCCTTTGTGACCAATGGTAGATTGGAGTGATGTATTCATCTGTGTGAAAATATCCTTTCATTGGCTGCATGGCACCACTTCTTTTGCCAGTGGGAGCATCTCATGAATAGACTGTATTCATGGAACTTTAGAATGCTAGCTGATATGAAAACCAACTCTTAAAATTTATAACATTATTTTTCACTTGTCTTGGTCTCATGTGCAGAATCAAAAATTTGCCAATTTTTTTATTTGCCTGCCAGATGGCCAGATCTCTCCCCCACCCTCCCCACACACACACACACACTATCAATAAGGTATGTTACACTGGTGCACACTTTTATTTTTGCAATTGGTGCTAATTGTACATTGATGTAAACACTACCCAAGAAGCACCTGTTGGCCAGAAGCATCAGGTGGCTGGCTGGCTTCTATCCTCTGATAAATAAGCTAGTCCTTGCCTTGCTATTCAGATGTACTTTGCTTCACAAAGGAAGAAGACACTAGATTTGTATAGGGACATTTTGTACAAATTGTAAAAATGAAGCAGGAACAGGAGAAAGGTACAGTATCATGCCTTGTTACTCTGGAAGGAAGAAATCTTACAAAGACCATCCTGTCAAGACAGCCTCTTTTTTCTTTTCTTTTTTCTTTTTTGCTATGAATGGTTAATTTTGCATGTATTTGTCACATTCCAGCAGTTTATTTCTGGATGGTGAAATTAGGAAAGCATTTTCAATGACTGGACTTTTGGGATGCATGCCTTCAGTTGAAACAGGGACTGGGCAGGTGACAGTTTATCTAGCTGCTACTATTTGTGTAATGTTTCTCTGCTTGTCTGCTTTTCATCTCGAACCAGCTTCTGCATTGTCACACCCAGATACATAATACCACATCAGTAGCCCTGTTGCTGTCCCCATAAAACATCTGTGCCTTACTAGAATGGGAAAAGCTTTGTTGCTGCCTGCTAAACTGTGTTTTCTTCTTCATAGCTTTTCCATTCTTGGGTTGTGAACTCTTAGTCTAATTTCTTTTTAATGTAAATGTTAATGATTCTCCTTTTGAGATGAAAAGGAGTTATTTCTATTTGTTTAACATTCAGTCACTTTGAGAAAATGAAGATTTATTTTATTCCCCTGAAGATGATCACAGATACTCTTCCGTCTCAAGGATTCCCATTGAATAATTTACTCCTCACTGTGGAAAAGAGCTATTTGCTTAAAGCAGTGTTTACAAGCAGCAGCTTAAGTGCTCCAGTTATATCTCTGCTTTGAACTTCTTCATTATGATCATTTGATTTCCTCATTTTCCTTCCTTGAAAGTGTGATTGTGTTTATGCAACAATTTTAAAAATGTATTTCCTGCACACAAATTAACACACACACCCCACCGCCTTTAAATTCTTATAGTTTGGGGGAGATGATAGAAGAAATTTTAATTGCAAACATATAACTGGGGAAATGTTAAGTTATGTCTTGTTTGAGGAGAATGTAGCAAGCAATCTTAGCCTGGCTGGCAAATGCTTTGCAATAAGCATTTTGATGGTTATAGCTGTGGGAAGAGGGAAAACACATAACTATTATAAAACAGATGTAACTTGTTAAGAGATGCTCTGATTCAGTTAACATTTGGAGGGTCATTCTGAATTTAACAGATAATAATCATAATTGTTGTGTAGTTGTATATGAGAAGGGTCCATTATTGTACTTCTCCTGCTACAACAAAAGATCAGCGAAGACTGTCCAGCTTTGGTCCTCATGCACTGGAAATATAGACCTGGAGGGCTAGGAGTTCATCCAGATCTGGATTTGTGGTAGGTGAGACAGGGATAAAGAGCTTTGTTTTGACTGCCAGGTTGGCACTGGATTTAACCCTAAAGCAGCAGCAGCAGCAGCAGCAGCAACAAAAACAACAACAACCTTATGTGTACTTACTTCTGAATTTAACCCTGAAACAGCCACATCTGTTTTGATTCATTTCACAGTCACAATTTGTAACTCTCAAATTCCTACCCTAAAGAAGAGGTAAGTTCATGTTGGTTAATTGTACAAAACCAAGCTGAGGTGAAATTCTCTGTTTGTCACAGATGTCCTAGCAAAGAGCAAACCATCTTTGCTGACCCATACCCCCAGTAACTAGATAGACAACTGAGACTAGTTAAACAACAGGGCCGCTTTATTAACAACAGTTTAACTGTGGCATAACTGGTCTGCACAGCGGCTAGACAGCACGGATGAGGAATACCATTAATTTAAGCCATTGGGGCCTTCAGTCTAATTGTTAATTCTACTTCCCTTTTGGCACCCAAGCTGTCACAGCTTCAGAATGCCTAACAGATTCAGTTTGGCTTCCTTGGTTTGAGTTATATGCTCTTGTGATTAAGTTTCAGACGTTTCAATTTACTCAAATGGTATCCTCAACCGTGTTAACTGCTGAAAGTGACTGGGTAAAAAGTGTTAAACCACCCTCGAGGATCAGTGTGGGCAGGGTGAAAAATGAGGGTCCCAGGGTCAATAACACACACCCCCCCCCGGTAATAATTCCCTGCTGGCCCAAAAGCGACCAAGAAATTCACACTGATGGAACGGGGAGGGCAGGAGGGCAGCTTGCCCAGAGGAAGGGAAATCGAAAGGGGAAAACAAGCACACACTCTTAAATAGGGTGCTGCCACCTGGCTGGGGGGTTGGCATGAAGCGTGCATGGTCCTGTCACATTGTGGGAGAGTCGGGGCAGCAAAGCACGCATGAGAGGCGATCGTTCAGCGCACGCATCCCTTCTCTATTCTACTTGATTCTTTGTTTGTCTCTTGTTAAGGAAAGCAAAGGCATAGACTTTCTCCTATGGCAGCATTGGCTTCAACTTCTCTCCAACAGCACATAAATTAGAGCAGGTACAGAGAAGGGCAATAAGGATGATCAGAGGACTGGAAACCAGAGAGTATGAGGAAAGACTGAAAGAACCAGGAATGTTTAGCCTTGAGAAGAGGAGACTGAGAGGAAATATGATAGCATTCATCAAAAACCTGAAAGATAATCATAAGAGGAAATGAAGGATCTGTTTTCATTCATCCCAGAGTGCAGGACACATAATAACAGGTTCAAACTAAAGGAAGCCAGATGTAGTCTGAAGATCAGAAAGAAATGTCTTAACTGTTAGAGCAGTACAACAATGGTACCAACTACTTCAAGAGGTGGTGAGCATTCCAACACTGGAAATATTCAAGAGATAATTGGACAACCATCTGTCAGATCTGCTTTGATTTGGATTCCTAAAAGGTCCCATCCAACTCAGTAATTTTATGAACTTGCTGCAAAGTGAGTTTCAATCACCAAGGATGAAACCAAGGATGGACTATGCTTTCATAGTCTGGACCAAGAGTTCTCAATCTTTTAAAGCCGGGGGCTGGGTTATGCTCCCTCAGACAGCTTCGAGAGCTGGACAGCCACTATGTCCTTCCTCCACCACATGGCACTTCCAGGTGTGGTGGAGGCAGTGGGTGGCCACTTGAAACGGTGCCGCAGGCTACATCCAGTCTGTGAGCCGCAGGATGAGAATCCCTGGTCTGGACTAATCCTGCTTTTTTGGATTCATTTTGTTTTGGACTCTGGACTGAGTTATGGTTACTGATCATGCCTGTCACCTGGTGGTCCTGGGTCCTGGTGTTCATGTTATCTGCCAGCTGCCCACATCCTGGACCTTGACAGAGGTCTTCTCTTAATGGATTGTTAAAAGTGGCCACCCAAAAAGAGTGATATGCAGAAGAGAACTTTCTTGGTGGTGGCCCACTGACTTTGAAACAATTTCCTAGTCAACATCTGATAGGTCTCCTTGCTTCAGGCCTCCAGGAAAATGCTTAAAACTTTCTCTACAGAGAGGCCTTTTTGGGATGTGGAAAGGTTTTTGTGTTGTTGGGGTTTTTTTGTTTTGTTTTATTATTGTATCTATTATTTTGGTTTTATTATTTAGTTTTATGATTGTTTCTTATTATTTTGCAGTATAATATTAATGAGTAATTTTGTATATTATTGTTTGCTGATATTGGTTTTCATTTGATTTTATTTTGCCCTATGCTAGTGTTTATTGTTATCTCTATGTCTATATGTTTGTTCACTGTCTTCATGAACGAACTAAGTAATGCAGTATAAAAAATGCAATCAATGAATCAATCAATGAAAGAAGAGAAAAAAGTCCTCTCCCTGTGACTGTAGCCTCTCAGATATCAATAGCATTACAGACCACAAATTTTGTCAGTTTACATTTCAAGCTAGAGTGCAGTTCATCATAAGGAAGTGAAAAGATCTGCAGGTAGCCTGTGCCTCCACTATTCTTGAATTCCTTGAAAGAAGAAAAAAGTTCTCTTTTAGTTTTGATATCTATCTTAAAAAGATCTGACAGATTTTACTTCCAAGCATTGCTAAAGAAATATGAAGTCAGGATTGTAATAAAAATGGTTTATTGGTCTTAACTGGTTGTAAAAAGTCAGGTGAAAGAGAATGGTCCCTAACAGGTACCTCTGCTGTTCCAAAGGGATATGTTTCTAACTATCCGAATGTTCTATCATCATAGATTCCTTTGAGCCCTGGTGGCACAGTGTTTAAACTGCTTTACTACAGCCAAATCTGTGCTCACAGGACTCAAGATTGACTCAGCTGTCCAAACTTCCAAGCTTGGTAAAATAAGTACCTGGCATGTTGGGGGCAAAAAGGATAATTATATTGTGAACTGCCCAGAGAGTGCACTAAGCATTGTGGGGTAGTATATAAGTGTGATTGCAATTACTATTCCACTCAGCTGGTGATACAGCAATCATGAAATTAGTTCCTAATGCAATTTTTGGCTGCTGATATCCAACCCAATACAGGTTCAAGTATAACAACAAAAATAATGGTAACAAGAAGACCTGTAGATTAACTTGATGGTTGGAGAAGATACAGTCTAAGCCTTAAAAATGAAATTTGGGATTTTTATAGCATGATTATGCTCTCTGTGCTCAAATGCTATATGGACAAAAGCCAAATTAGAATATCCTTCTTTATCTATCTTGACTGTGCATTTAATAAGTATTGGAAATGCAAGGTGTACCTGAGTCAGGAATCTAGCCAAAGCCCATGATTTTAAGTAAAAGGTCAGGAATTAAATTGATGTATAATGTTCTCACAAAAAACACTGCAGCCCAATTGTGCTTAAGTTTGGCTGAATCACGGCCACAAAACAGCTTGCAGCAGTTTCTTGGGTCAGAGATGGGCGTGGGAAGCATCTTCTCATTCTGCATTAAATAAGGACAGGCTAATAATCTAATATACAGAGTCATAAAATAGCATCTCATAAACCACAATAATGGATTTTATTTGGGTGACACTCCTAGCATCCTAAGTGAAGAAGCATAAATGTGACTCCTTTTTCAAATGAAAGAGGTGACTATTTCGGTTATGGTAACAGCTGGAGCTGCTGTTATATTTTATTTTGTCAATCCCACCCCCTTTATGGCTTCAGGTAATGAAACATTCCATTTATATGAAACAGTTGATATCACCAGTTCTTGCATCTCTTATAATTCTGTTCAGTTTTATTTTACAGAGTTTTGATCATTTTTCATCTCCATACTTGGCTATAGTAAGCAAATATAAAAGATCTTATAGTGAGGGGTTGAGCAGCAGGACAAATTCCTTGAGTTTAGTTAACAATGTTACAAAGCATGGTGGCATCATGGACAGAGCATTTTAACCATCCTGGGATGAAAATTGTTGTGATAATAAAAAAAATTGAAGGGATTTCTGAAACTTGGCATTCTGGCTCATATCATTTCAGGAACAGATCGAACAATCTATTTCTAGTGTGCACTTAGTTCTTCCGGCATGCAATCAATTCAGTTGTTGGTTGTGCTTCTGTGGCTGGTGGGATTTGCAGCCCCACACCATCTCTATGGGCAACCTGGTTGCCATCCCTGCTTTCAAATAATTGAAAGGGTTTGCAATCTTAAATAGCAAAACACTAGCTCATCTTGAGATCTTTTTTAAATCATGTCAGAAGCATACAAAGGTGGTTTCTGGGTTGAAAGGATTTTTGCTGGAGGAACTCTGCTTAGGGGATGCCTGAATGAGGCTTCTTTCATGTCCCCAAGATCTTTTCCCACTGAAGCCGTCCCTATTTATTTACTTGCAATTTCTAGCTTTCGAACTGCTAGGTTGGCAGGAGCTAGAACAAAGATGGGCTACTCATTCTGTCATGCAGTACAGTAAAACCTTGCATAAAGGGTGCCTCGCTTAGAGACTAACTCGCTTAAAGAGCAGAATTTTCTCTGAATGGTAACCTCGCTTAACAACTAAAACTAACCAAAAACTCGCTTAACAACTAAATCAGGGTTCACAATCCCACACACACACACCAAAAGTCACAATTGGTCACTTACAATGGTGTTTTGCTTAAAGAGCAAACTCGCTTAAAGAGCAATCCCGTGGAATGCATCATGCTCTTTAACTGAGGTACCACTGTACTTAGGTCTTGAAATGCTGACTTGCTAACCTTCCAGCTAACAAGGTGAGCTTCTTAACCACTGAGCTACCACAGTCCCTATGTTGAGATTATCTATGAAAAGCTGCCCTTAGGCATTCCTACAAATACTGTACTGTGATCTTTATGAACAGGTTAGGTTTGTTCGATCAGTCTCTGCTGCTTTGTAGTTGCAACAGATACTTTTAGGAGATTGGAGCATATTTTTCTGTTTGCATGTGGAGGGCAGAGGAGCAGGTGTGGTTGTGTAGAGTCCAAATTTGGATATATCTGGCTCCATGAACTCTGGAAGTCACCAACTCCTGCTTTCTATTAGTGGTAAATGTATCTGAACATGGATCCTTTTATGACCAAAATGGCACTATTTAGATATGAGAGGTAGATATCAGTAGCACTTGGAACACCACAAAAATATTTCAAGTAGCAGAGAGGGAGCAAGAAAAAAGAACGAAAAAAGCCCTAACAAAGATAGAGTTTCCTTGGTTGTCCCTTACTGAGTATGTTTGTGTGACAGAAAACTGAGAAGGAGAAGTGTGATTGGACTGGAGTATATTTATTTATTTATTACATTTATATCCCACCCTCATCCAAGGACTCAGGGCGGCTTACAAAATTAAAACACAGTTAAAAACACATTACTTACATTGAAGATTAATTTTTTTAAAAAAAGTTAAAAGGATTAAAAAGTTAAAAAACAACAGGGAGAGAGGTGGGGTTATTCAAAGGAGCTGGTCGGCTGAACTGACCGTCTGGCCCGCACACATGCCCCACCAGCCAGGTCTTTACCCCCTTCCTGAAGGGTAGCAGCTCTGTCTGGAGATGCAACTCATTTGGCAGGAGGTCCCATAGGGATGGAGTGGACACAGAAAAGGCTCTCCTTCTAGTGCTAGAGAGATGTGCCTCTCTAGCTGATGGTACAACCAGAGAGCCTCTCTCGTCCACTCTGGTGGGGCGGACAGATGTTCTTGGGGCTATGCAGTCTCTTAAGTATCCTGGCCCACTACCATGTAGGGCTTTAAAGATGATAACCAGCACCTTGAATTGCACTCGGAGTATACTCAGTAGTGAGTCTATTGTGCTAGTTCATTAACTAAATTGGAGTGCATTCTGTTGGATATCTTAATGACAACCAGATTCAAATGTCTTCCTGAACTGGGTATGCCAGCAAATGTTAGGAAAGATACCATTCTCATTTAATATTGAGAGAAACAAGCCACTGTTTGGGAGAATACATGCCTGCAAGTGTTAATCTTGCACCCTTTAAAAAATGTATGATCAAAATAGAATTGTTGTGAGAAAGGCGGTAGAAAAACAGGCTTTTGGAGCAGTAAAGGTCAGAGTCACTGGTGTCCTCAGAATACCAGCATTCTAGTTGTTCTTTCTTTCTCTCCCCCTCCTTTTTCTTAAAAGTCTTGCTTAGCTATCATTTGAGAAGAAATGATGCTTCAAATAATCAGGAAGGCTAGACAGGGGGAAAAGGCCTTGTAGCTGAATAGTGTGGGTAATTTTGGCCGATCTCCTTTGGTGGTTTCCTTTTCTGGAATCAAAAAGGTATGTTCAAAGGCATGTAGCCGCACTTAGGTGCTCTTTAGGGAAGTGTAGAAAATGTAACTCTGAGAAGAAGGGAGCCTTGAAAGGCAACCAGCTGTGCCAGTTTTCCCTGGAATTTATTTAAACTGGGTCAGCCTTGCAGAACCTGTGACCTATCATGTCAGAGCCCAATGGCCCCACCATCCACCTATTTCACCTGCCAGAAGATCATAAGAAGGTAAGAAAGACCACACTGAATCAGACCCAAACTACTTTAGTCTAGCAATCTATTCCCAGAATAGCCAACTAGGAAGCTCACAGCAAGATAGAGGAACCATAGCATTTGCCTACTTCTATTTCTCTGAAGAGCAAAGGTGCCAGTAACCCTAGCATATAAATTCAGAGGGATTTTCAAACATTCATGGGTGTTGGCCCCAGAAAGCCTCCTCAGCAACCTCCCCTTGGGCTGTGAAGAAGGAAGAGGCAGGCTAAACTGCAGGGGAGCCACAGAGTGTTATGAAACCAGTAGTCTCTCTGCCAATTATGTCTTATACATGGTAAAGATAAAGGTCTTCTATGTTCAAAATCCAGTCATGTCTGACTCTAGGGGATGGTGCTCATCTCTGTTTACAGCCAAGGAGCCAGTGATGTCTGCATCTGGAAATGTCTCCATGGTCGTGTGGCAGAAATGATTAGATGCAGGAGCACATGGAATGCTGTAACCTTTCTCACAAAAGTGATACCTATTTATCTACTTGCAATTTCTTGCTTTTGAACTGCTAGGTTGGCAGGAGCTGGGATGGACAATAAGAACTCACTCCATCGCACATCACTTGGGTGTCAAATTGCTGACATGCTGATCTTCCAGTCATCGAGCTCAATGTCTTAACCACTAAGCCACCGCAGCCCTCTATTCATACATGGTACTTCTAAAGAAATCATTACCAATCCTATAAGCTCTTGCAATTTCCCTGCAACGTAGACAGTTGCAGGGACTGTGGTGACTCAATGGTTAAGAAGCTCACCTTGTTAGTTGGAAGGTTGGCAAGACCGGAGTACTATATGAAACAATGAGGGGCCATCTCTGTCCCACTCTCTGCCAACCTAGCAGTTCAAAAGCAAGAAACTGCAAGTAGATAAATAGGGACCACTTTGGTGGGAAAAGATCTTGGGGGCATGAAAGGAGCCTCATTCAGGCATCCCCTGAGTGCAGTTCCTCCAGCAAAAAAACCTCTCAACCCAGAAACCACCTTTGTGTGCTTCTGACATGATTTTTTTTTTAAAAAAGCTACCTTCTTCCTCTCTACACCCAAAGTGGAGATCACTAAGGATTTGAATACTTATGTGTGAGAATGAATGAAGCACCTCTGAGGATTTTAATTTCTTGACTGTAGTGCCCAGATTTCTGGTTTGAGAAATTCCTAATAAATTTCAGGGGTTCCAGTACAAAAAAATAACAAAAGTCACATGCCTTTGAATGACCTTACTTTTGGGTTTAGAAGAGCCACCTTTACATTTGTGTTAGATGACCACACTAGCACCACACCAAAGGAGCTCTAATAAAGCAGGCCTAATGCTTTACATCAGTGGTGCTCAAACCTTTTTTTTTTTTTTTTTGGGGGGGGGGGTTGGTCCAGCCCCGACACACAGATGTGGGCACTGGAGGCAGACTGCTCCTGCTGCTGACAGCTTTGACATCAGCACCACTGGCGGCAGTGGCAGCAATCACGCCTTGTCCTGGCTGCTCCGAGCAGCCTCTTCCTCGGTCCCATCCCCTCTGCAACCATTGCCAAAGCCCATCGCCATGTTAGGAAAATCTTCGGAACCTCCTCTGTTTCAAAATCCACGGTGCTGGAAGGGTAAACCTGGCGTGCTGTGGCGATGTCATCCTGGGCGCACCAGGGGGCTCTCCTACCACCACAGATTTTGAAACAGAGGAGGGTCTGAAAATTTCTCCAACATGCGATTGGCTTTGGCAAAGGCTGCAGAGGGGATGGGGGTGAGCCAGAGGCTGCTTGGAGCAGCTGGGGAAAAGCATGAGCTACACGGCCGCTGCTGACATCAGGCAGTGGGGGCGGTCCATGAGTACTCACCGTGGGCTGCATTAATTTTATTTTATTTATTTATTTATTTATTTATATTTCATACTTGCTAACCCGCCCCAATCGGGCAAGCCCGACTCTGGGCGGCTTACAACCCAAGTTAAAACACATCAATAAAAAATTTAAAAATTCATAGACTAAAACAGTATCTGGGGGTGTCGTCAGAAGGGTAAAATCCTTAGACTAACCACCCCACATGGGATCCCACATCCCTGGAACCCCACACTTGTCCTACCAGCCAGGTCTTTAAGTTCTTCCGGAAGGACAGGAGCTCTGTCTCCATGCGCAGCTCAGTTGGGAGGAGGTTCCAGAGGGCCGGGGCGAACACGGAGAAGGCCCTCTTCCTGGTGCTAGCGAGGTGAGCCTCCCTAGCCGATGGTACAACAAGAGAGCCCCTCTGATCCGCCCTGGTGGGACGGACAGATGTTCTTAGGGTGACGCGGTCTCTTAGGTATCCTGGCCCACTACCATATAGGGCTTTAAAGGTAATGACCAGCACCTTGAATTGCACCCGGAGACAAACTGGCAACCAATGCAGCTCCCTAAGCAGTGGAGAGGCCCGAGCATAACGCCCGCGCCCCATCACTACCCGGGCTGCCGCATTTTGGACCAGCTGCAGTCTCCGAATGGTCACCAAGGGCAGCCCCATGTAGAGCGCATTACAGTAGTCAAGTCTGGAGGTGACCAAAGCGTACGTGACCATAAGCAAGGCGTCCCGGTCGAGGAGCGGGCGTAACTGGCGTATTACACGAAGTTGTGCAAAAGCCCTCCTGGCCACGGCTGCCACCTGCTCATTGAACAGTAGCCGTGAGTCCAGGAGGACCCCCAGATTATGCACCGGGTCTGTTTGGGGCAGAACTGCCTCATCCAGAACCAAAGCTGGTAACTCCCGTGTCAACGCGGGGCCCCTTACCCATAGCCACTCAGTCTTACCGGGATTCAGCTGTAGCCCGTTTTCCCCCATCCAGACCTCAACAGCCTCCAGGCACCTGGAAAGGACTTCCACTGCACCGCTTGGGTCCCCACGGGCTGATCTCACCCAGCGGCTTCATGTAGATGTTAAATAGGAGAGGAGAGAGTACCGAGCCCTGAGGCACCCCATACTGCAGGGGCCTAGGGCTGGACTCCTCCTTCTCCAGGCACACTGACTGGGTCCTGTCCCTCAGGAATGAGGAAAACCAGGACAACACTGTGCCCTGGATCCCCAAACCCCGGAGCCTTCCCAGAAGGATGCCATGATCGACAGTGTCAAAAGCCGCTGAGAGATCGAGGAGAGCAAGGACAGACGGCTCCCCTCCATCCCGCTCTCTCCAGAGATCATCCACCAAAGCGACGAGTGCAGTTTCAGTACCATATCCGGGCCTGAATCCTGACTGAAACGGGTCCAGATAATCCGCTTCATCCAGGACATCCTGTAACTGCTGCGCCACAGCTTTTTCCAGGACCTTACCTAAAAAAGGTAGGTTAGACACTGGACGGTAGTTGGAAATTACCATAGGGTCGAGGGAAGGTTTTTTCAAGAGGGGGAGCACTAAAGCATGTTTAAATGGTGCTGGAAAATGCCCCTCTTTTAATGAAGCATTAATAATCGCCTCGACCCAGCCACCTGCCACAATCTTGGCAGCTTTAATTAACCAGGCAGGGCATGGGTCCAGTGCACAGGTCGTGGCGCGGACAGATACAAGAAGCCTGTCCACTTCCTCAGGGCCAACTGGCTCGAACTGATCCCAGATAACATGGCTAGACTGTGCCTTGGTCAACCCCAGTTCAGTACCTTCCACGCCGGGATTAAACTTCGAGCGGATCTGAGCGACTTTCCCTGCTAGATAATCAGCAAAAACATCAGCAGACCCCTGCCAACCAGGGCCCGGCCCCTCCTTGCCAAGGAGGGACCTGGTCACCCGGAACAGGGCCGCTGGGCGATTATCTGCGGAGGCAATGAGGGCGGTGAAATATTGACGTTTCACCGACCCCATCGCCACTAGGTAGTCTTTAATAGCAGCTCTAACCAGTGTTCGATCGGACTCGCTCCGGGTCTTCACCCAGCGGCGCTCTCGGCGTCTCTTAGCTCGTTTCAGCTCCCTTAGCTCTTCTGTAAACCAAGGGGCAGATCGACCCCCACGAGCGTGGAGAGGCCGTAGTGGCGCGATTACATCCAAAGCTGCGGTCGCTCTCCTATTCCAGGAATCGACAAGGGCTTCGGATGAACCACTTCGCAGGTCAAGAGGACAACACCCCAGTTCCCGTTGGAATCCTTCTGGATCCATTAGTCGCCGGGGGCGGGCCCATTTAATCGGCCCTGCCTCCCTACGGTGAAGTCTCGCCCCCAGGAAGTCCAGAGTCACCAGATAGTGATCTGACCATGGCACAGGAGTGATGTCTAAATTCTGTATTTTCAGATCACTCTGCCACGGCTCCGACAAAAAGATCAGATCTGGGGTGTAGCCACTGCTCCTGGTAGGGCCCTGGATTACCTGGGTCAGGCCCACGATTGCCATGGAAACCATGAACTCCCGAGCTACCTCAGAACCGATCCCCAATGACGGCAAATTGAAATCCCCCAGCACCATCAGCCTGGGGGTCTCCAACGCCAGCATGGAGACCGCCTCAAGGAGCTCAGGCAGGGAGTCTGCTACTCTGCAGGGAGGCAGGTACACGAGCAAGACTCCCAACTGACCTTTAGGGCCCACACGCAAGAACAGGGCCTCACAACCCGGAATATGTGGAGCCGTGGCCCTGGCCACTCCCAGGGACTCCCTGGCTACTACGGCGACACCACCGCCCCTTCCCCTCTCCCTAGGCTGGTGCCAAACACCGAACCCGGCCGGGCAGAGTTCAGACAGGGGTACCCCATCCTCAGGCACCAGCCAGGTCTCGGAGATGCATGCCAGATCGACCCGCTCCCCCAAGATCGTATCTGCAAGCAGAGGGGCCTTGTTGCAGACCGATCTGGCATTCACCAGCAGCAGCCTAAAGGAGGGGTCACTCTTGACCGGCTGCACAGGACCTAGAGGTGTAGCCAAGGGGCCAGAACACGGGACAGCAACCAAACATCTGGCCCGCGTTCTCCGAGTGCGGCCCGCCCCTTGGAACCCGCCGTAACACCCCATGCCTGTCACTACACCAATTTGGGCCTCATGAAACCCCTCAGGCCCAACCGGCAGCGCCCAGTCCCCCCCTGCTGGCTGGCAGGTCCTTCCTTGGAACCCCCATCCGTTTCCCCAACCCTGCTCCTGGGACTGTCCATCCACTGCCGCCGCTGGTGGCCACGACAGCAGTGGGGTCAGATGGTCCCGCCCGGCATCCGGCACCCAAGTCCGTGGCAGCGATGGAGGGGCTAAACAGCCCTGCCGCCCTATTAGATTTAAAAACCCCGCGGAGGCGGGGCTTGCGGCCAGGTGCCCCAAGACCAAGGGGCGGGAGGAACGGCGACCGCGGCGGCGTCTCCGCCCGGCATCCGGCGCCCAAGTCTGTGGCGGCAATAGAGGGGCTAAGCAGCCCTGCCACCCTGTTGGATTTAAAACCCCCGCGGAGGCGGGATTTGCGGCCCGGTGTTGCTGGCGAAGGTGAGGCACGGCAGCTCTCGCCTTTTGAAGCTCCCGCCTGGGTGGGACCTCAGAGTGGAAGGAGGCGGCTCGGCGTGCGCGCGTAGCGACGGCTGCATCGGCTTCTCTCCCCCGGCGCAGGTGTTGCTGGCGGAGGTGAGGCACGGCAGCTCTCGCCTTTTGAAGCTCCCACCTGGGTGGGACCTCAGGGTGGAAGGAGGCGGCTCGGCGTGCGCGCGTAGCGACGGCTGCATCGGCTTCTCTCCCCCGGCGCAGGTGTTGCTGGCGGAGGTGAGGCACGGCAGCTCTCGCCTTTTGAAGCTCCCGCCTGGGTGGGACCTCAGGGTGGAAGGAGGCGGCTCGGCGTGCGCGCGTAGCGACGGCTGCATCGGCTTCTCTCCCCCGGCGCAGGTGTTGCTGGCGGAGGTGAGGCACGGCAGCTCTCGCCTTTTGAAGCTCCCGCCTGGGTGGGACCTCAGGGTGGAAGGAGGCCGCTCGGCGTGCGCGCGTAGCGACGGCTGCATCGGCTTCTCTCCCCCGGCGCAGGTGTTGCTGTTATAGTCAGGGGCCTAATTGGGCCCACGGGCCGTAGTTTGGATGCCCCTGCTTTACATCTAGATTTACTATGGCCTCCGCTTTCTGGGCTAATTAAAAGTTTCAAAACGGGTTTTGTATGCATTCTCATATAAAGCACCTTATACCCAGTGAAGGGTTTACCAGAATCTGTACTGGAACTCTGTTTAGTGAGCAATCTGACCTATGATTAAATTGAGTAGGAAAAGGGAAAGAGTTGCATCTTAGAACTATGATTTTTCTCACTGAACAAGAGTATCACCTAATTGAACCATCTTCAAGAAAGTTATGTGTCTGGTCTGCATAGCCAATTTAGTAATGATGTGGAGTAAAAGGTTATATTCACACTAAGATGATTAATTGCTTTGATGATCTGCTACTGGTGTTGTCAGAGTGATTAGTAGTAGACAGGGGGAAAACCCTCTAAGCTGCAGATACTCAGACACCAACGGACACGCACAAAACACATAGGTAAAAATTATGCATAGAAATGTACTTGGCAGCTTCCTGCTGACAAATACATTTCTATTCTGGTGAGATACCCCCTCCTTGCATTTTCAGTTTGGTAAGCCAAGAGGAGACCTGCAAATCTTACTGACCTCATGCTGAGTTTTACAGAGACTTTATAAGCAACATGACATTATGCTGCTTCCAGATGCTGTACATTTAGTGTGAACTCTGCAAGATTTTTTGCACCATTCTCCAGGCTCACGAGTAAAGTGGATACCAGCTCCTCCAATACTGATAAACAGCAAGACTTTGTTCTTTTTTGGGACTTCATATAAGCTTGGTGCAGCAGATTCCTCATGCTTAGAGCCAGAGGGAAGGCAATTGTCCTCACAAATAAAGTGGACCTCTGACATAATCACTGTGTTCCAGAGTCTCAACATGTGTCAGTGTAAGCCCCACAGGAACAGTGGAGTCCTCAGACAATGGGCTTCTGCTTGATTTTATCAAAGCAGCTTTTATCAAAGGACTAACATGAATCTCAGCCAACCTTTCTTCTGTCTCTTCAGAGAGTTGAGTTCCTGGCATTAACTCTATGAATATAGTCCCTTCAGTTGGAGCTCCAGTAGACTGCACCAGGGTCTCCAAAATTCCTGGTTCTGACTCCATTTCCTTGACACAGTCCTTTTAGAGATTGCTTATGAAAACATGTGGCTGGGCAGCGTACATACAGAAGGTTTCATATTCAGCCATAGGGTGAGGTAGGAGTTGATTTAATAAGGAGCCTTGAAGAACCATGACTTGTATTGCCTGGAAATAGTTGTGCTTCCCTAGACTTCCAGGCTGGGAGAAAAATCTCAGGATGAGCAGCATTTGACTTTTGTATATGAGGTGCCTCGGGAATCCATCTTCACCACTATTCAGCATTAAGATACACAAAAGCTTTGAGTAAGAAGATACTAGAGAGGGGGTCACTGAGAGCATGCACTTGAGCCCTTCATGCCATTTGGAGCAAAATAAGGGCTGAATCACCATTATTGCAAAATGTGAATCTTCAGGTTATGCAAACCCTGATAGCAGAAAACCTGCTTTGGCCTGCCTCCTAGAGGGAAGAGCTTCACACACACTTCTCCTCAGAAAGTGTTACCAGCAGCATGGATACACTTGTCTGTTGCTACTCTCTAGGCCTACTACAATAAAACCTGTTTTGTTGTTTAAATATTGCTTCTGGCCTTCTGTGTGATTATTAGCTGGTCCAAGATCTTAACACTTTGTCAATCACAACAACCTGTCCCTGTGATATCACAAGGGGTTGTATAATATCAACACACCAAAAGCTAAGTGTCTCTTTACTCTCATTTTTTGCTCCTGAATCTCAGGAAGTGGGTTGCTGATGACTTGTCAGCTTTAGCTGATTGTCAGTGTAAACCAGAAATGATGAACCGCTTAAGTCTGAAAACCATATTTGGCTAAATGTCCTAGCCCAGGGTTTCTCAACCTTTGGCCTCCAGGTGTTCTTGGACTTCAGTTTCCAGAAGTTCTGATCAGCAGGTGTGATGACTTGGGCTTCTAGTAATTGAAGCCCAAGATTACCTGGAGGCCCAAGGTTGAGAAATCCTGTTCTGGACTATCTGGACCATAGGTCCTCAGGGGAAGCAGAGAGGCATGCCCTGAGGACCTATGGTCCAGATAGTCTTCAACAGGGGCTAAATGAGTGAGGGGGTGGTGGTAAGAGAGTTCCTGCGCATCTCTCAAAGTTGTGACTCGTTTAAAGCTGCTCCATTAACTTTCCTATGTAAGAGGAGCAAAATCAGTTATACTGTACAACAAATGAGTAAGTGCTCTGAGATGTCCAAGGTGAGGAGTCTGTTGGCTTCTCAGTGTATTTTCTGAGTCATCTTCATTCCTTCTCTGACAGACCCAAAGAGGGGAAGATGAAAAAGAATGGAAGCCTCTCTCTCCCCCATGAGTATTCCTCCAGCTTGTACCTTGGTTAGGAAGTTACCTTTCTTCTCCTGGTCTTAAAGTGTTGTCCATAAAAAAGCTACCTCCTTGTCAAAAGATCAATTGCAAGAACACAGTCAGCACCTTGATAGCTTTCATAAAACCTCAACTTTTCCTCAGCCTAAAAATGTACAAGGGCAAGCCTTCCAGCTCGTATGTGCTACCTCTGTGGGTTTCTAATGCTCCATAGACTTTTCTTGGCTATTACATCCCAATCCACCATCCACCTATGGCATAAACATTTGCAAAAGTCTGCATACAGATTGGCATGGAAATAGAAATGTTCCAGCTTGATATAAGGCAGATACTTGTGAACTTAATTTAATAGAGGTGTGTGTATATCTAGTAATTTTTTTAACACTCTTGAAAATAGCAACAAAACGATGCATTTCCCTGAGCAGGCTTGTGTTTGTACTGATGCTGCATTTATAAAAATTTGCATAATGATCCATTCAAGAAAAATGGAATTATAGTGTCAGATCTAAATTTCAAAGCAGGCTAGAATATGAAATTCTCATAGACTTTATTTGCTGCAAGTATTGAAATTAAATTTGAGACATTTCGCAGATAGGCATACATTTATCACCATCCATGTGTTCAGACTATCAAGTTATGTAGCAATCTAAAAATATCTGTTTTTGTCTTAAGCAGACTTCACTTTCAAGAAGTGATGCAGGGCCATTTTGAGACTTATGATTATGTTTGTCAAGATGCTGGGGACTTATGCAGAGACATGACTTGCAGTTGCAAATTAACTCATTAGTATTTTTCTAACAATAATTGATTTTTTTGGAATAGTATCCATGTTTGTATGCATTTCAAACATACCAGAGAGTAAATAAAACAAAAACATTGTAGAACTTTAAAGATAAACTCCTGCTTTTTAATGTTAGCTTTCAGACAAGTGGACTTGATCCATGAAAACTAACATTAAAAAAGAGCAGTTAGTCTTTAAAGTGTTACATCATTTTTGTTTCACTTGTTTGCTCTCTGATATGCGTCTATCAATAACTACATCATAGCTTTGTGAATGATACAACACATAAATAAAGTACATGCAAAAGCCAAATTGATGGCGACAAATGATTCCCTGTAAGGATGTACTTTATATACATCAAACTATTGGTCGCTGGTGTTGCTACACAGTGAAATCTAGGTCACTGAAGATTTTGTGATCATACAAGTAGTAATTGCAAAAATTGCTGTTGTTCTTGAAGAAATAGGCTAGCCTACCTCATACAGGTTTTTCTCTGGATGTTTTGGATTTTAGTCTCCATAATCTCCTAATTAACATGGGAAGTTTCTTGTAAATAGTGGGAGATGCCATCTATTGCATGTGGGCGGTGATAGGTCAGAGAAAGTTGGTATCAGCTCTTTTTAAAAAAAGATCCAGACCCATGGGAGATGGGAGATTCTATAGCCACAAGTACACATTATGTCATGTTTAGGACAGAGGAGGTGTTATCCTTGCATCTGACCCAAAATGCATAATCTAAAATCCTCCTCCTCCTTATCTTCAGTCCTATTTGGACACTCCAAAATGAGTTCAAATGTGTGGGAGGGAGAACATTCTAGCCTATCCTTTTCTTCAAATACAGTCAAACCTCGCATAACGAGCATTTCGCTTAGCGAAAAACTCGTATAATGAGCAAGTTTTTCGCTAAGCGGTCTGACTCGCATAAAGAATTTTTAGCTATGTGAGTCAGACTTTTCCCTATGGAAAAACTCGCATAACGAGAATTTCTATGGGGAAAACTCACTTAACGAAAATTTTTCATTAGGGAAAGTCCGACTCATATTGTGAAAAATTCGTTATACGAGTCTGACTCGCATAGCAAAAAACTCGCATAGCGAGTAGCCTCGCAGAACGAATTAAATTTGTTATGTAAGCTATGACTGTAAAGTGCAACTTGAGGTAAAAATAGTCTGCTACAGATGGAGCCTCTTCACTGTGGTTTCACAGCAAAAAGTGGGGCAGGTTTGAGGCTCAGAATTATAAGTAGGTTCCCCCAGGAATTCTCCTTTAATTAGGTTGACCAGCCAAAATCAGATGACAGTAAAATGAAAAGGTTTGTTTTAAAAGATAGTGGCTCAAGATCTTGACATGAAGGCATACTATTGTTAAGTACTGGGGAGTAGAGATAGGGTTGCCATAATTCTCTCCCGCCAAACTGGGACAGCCATGTGACATCATTTCATTCTTCAAACTGCAAATGCATCAGATGGGTCTGTCAGAGTGTGTGTGTGTGTGTGTGTGTGTGTGTGTTTGTTTATTTTATTTTATTTTATTTATTTATTTAATTTTTAAGGCCCTGCCCACAACATCATGACATCAGCTCCACCCATGACGTCATGACATCATGACATTGGTCACACCCATGACGTCCATGACGTCATGGCGTGGTAGTAATAAATTTGTCATCCCATCACTGTTCTCAGGGCGCTGTTTTGCCTTCTCCAGTTTCAAGCAGGATAATTGAAAGAAAGGCAGGGAGGCAGTGAATTAACTCTTTGCAAAAATCCCTTGGTGAGGGGTGATCTTGCTTCCTTTGTTCAAATTTAAAAATCCGGGACTTTTACATATTTTTTCTTGAGCTGGCCGGGACAGCTTGAACCTGGGAAAATCCTGGGAAACCAGGACAAATGGTCTTTGTCTACTAAATGGCTGAGGAGGAAGCTCCACAGAAGATGAAGGATCAAATAAAAGTCAGAGAAGAGAACAACTTCCTCCAGAGTGGGGGAAAATTTAAACACCTTTAAAAAGACCTTTAAAAACGCCCCTTCCCCTGTGCCTATGCCAACTGCCAGGGGAAGAAGAAGCCAGGGCAGGATGAGGACTTTGCCGCCCCTACCCCTGTGCCCACCCCAACATATTGTATTGTAATGTAATGTAATGTATTGTCTGTAAGCCGCCCTGAGTCGCCACGGCGAGTGGGCAGCAATATAAATTTGAACTAATAAATAAATAAATAAATAAATAATAAAGATGGGAAAGTAAGGCTGTTAATTGGAGGATTTAGAAAAAGCAAATAAACAAGTTCATTTTTCTTAGAGGGGACACAAGAGCAGAACCAAATTAGGAAATGGAAGAAGGAGCTCACCAGGAAAGGAACATCATTAAAAGTGGATATAGCTGAAGATCTCAATCTTCCCTACATCACCCAGAGGATCCCAGATAGGCTGAAAGTTGGAGTCCCTAAATGCAAGATCAACATGATCAAGTGAGGACTGCTGGTGGACAACACACAGTGTGAATGTGAAGAGACACAGAGTCCGGCCCACTTGCTGGTCTGCCGATTGCTGCCAGAGACAAGCACTGATGAGGACTTGGGTTTGGGCAATGAAAAAGCGAAGAAAGTGGTTTCATTTTGGCAGTCCAGGGTCTGACCATAACACGAAAGAAAGAAAAAAGAGGGGTTCTTTTCCTTCCTCTAAGAGGGACATGTGACCAACTGAGCTAGTAATTTATCCCATGCATAACTAGCTGGGTTGCTATATATTTTGATATTCAGAGGATAAGGAACTTTGATTTTTCAGATTCCCCAGAGATTCCAAATGTAGCAGGAATGTTCCTCTTTATTCAGTTTTTCTTTCACTGGATACAGAAAGCAGCAAGGGACAGAGCTCTAGCCTTATCACACTTGAATTAACCATTTTCTCAATGCCTCAGTAGAGTTATGATCCACCTTCTTCTTTATTACATATGATAGCTGGGACAATAGAGAATGTGGTATTTGAGGCTATTTATCTGCAATAATGGGTGCCCGTCCCCCTGAATCTTCACTTATATTCTACATTCACTCGACCCCTGAAACACCCTACAATGCTTAGCATCTTATCTTAAAGGTTGAAATAGTTTTCTAGCCTATGCACTCACTTATAAAGAGGTGAGGATGAGAACTGATGGAGCCGCATGAAACGCTAGGTAAACAACACACCACGGTTATTTGTTAAATGGACTGGAATCTTGGTCTGAAAAGCAATTTTGATCACTGACTGGCTTTTGGTAAGCCAGATAGGAGGGGAATGGAAAGAGAAGAAAGGCAAGGTTGTGAATTAGAAGAGCTAAGAAAACTGAGGAGCAGATAAAGCTATTGCTCTATCAGTGTATTTTATTTTTTGCTATTTCCCAAGCCTTTTAAGGAGCTGGCACTCTGCTTTAATTCCAGTCACAGCTGGTTTCATTCCATCACGGCTTGACTGGAAGATGAACCTTGCAAAATAAGCTAAGGATTGGAAGAGAATCTTCAATAGGCTGCACTGTCTATGTATTATTTTATAACTCCCTGTAGATTGATAGAATCAGATTTGCCAGCCCTTCCCACTATTAATCAATAAGATACCCTTATCCTGAGTCAGGCTGTTGGTCCCTATCCATGTCAATACATCTATGTCTTGTTTGTGAGCAATAAGTTGGTTCCCTAACAATCAGGATATCAATCAGCAAAACAGAGAAAACACGTGTGGCAGGTAGAGTCTAAGGACACTACCGTCAAGGATTTAGTTCATGAATTTGATGTGGTAAACGGGTGAAGGACATTGAAATTGACGAAATGAGTCAATTTCACAAATGAAGACCAAAAATCATGTTCTTTTGGCCCATGTAGCAAATCAAATTCATGAAATAAATCCCTGACGGTAGTGTCCTTAGACTCCTGGGGGGTGAGGCAACTAACATTGAAATAAAGGTAAAGGTTAACCCTGCTCAAAAGCCAGTAGTATCCGACTCTATGGTTCAGTGCGTCTGCAGACATTAAGGTGAACATGTGGCAGGCATGCCTCAACACCGAATGCTGTTTACCTTCCCACTGAAGTGGTTCTGCAAGGGAGGAAGTGGAGGAAGGAAGGGAAGATCAGAGGTGAAAATGGGTGGCTTTCCCCCTTTAAATGCATTGATCTGCTTTTGAGAGGGCCCCCCTTGGCAGCCTTGCCTCTCTTCTCTCCCTTCTAGCAGTTGCTTCTCTCCCCCCCCCATCTGACTCACTTCACTTACACTTATTTGCACACACACACACTCGGGCACTCAGACCAGCACTCAGAACATATCTTATAAACTTGGTGACTGGGGATGATGGAAGGAGGTGGGGACAGCCCGCGCAGGGCGATCAGAAAAAAAAAGAAGGAGAAAGAGAGAGGAAGATGACTTACAGTCACAAGCACTTGCCGGGTTTTGTTTTTAAACCTTCATATAAAATGTTTCTAATGTCCGATCCAAATTGTATAAGTATCAAAAGAAAGATTATTCTGTCCTCTTTCAAGCGCACTTTGGATCACTTTCATCAGTCAATTGGTTTTTTGTTGGATCACTGCCAAACATACACACACCCTGTGGAAATGTCTTTTAAATGAGTCACGTTTTTCCTCATTATCTTTTTTGTGGATTCCTGCTTCATTGTCATTTTTCTCCACATCTTGTATGCGAACTGTATCCACCTTGGGAAGTTGTCATATTCAGTTTCTATATTGGTTTTCCCTCCCTTTTTTTTTGCATTTTTGTGACCTTGTTTGAGTGCTTTTTTGTAAAACACTTCATAGATTATTTTTCTGAAGTCCAATTCCAAATCTTAAAGTGTCTCCACAAAGGTTAATCTTTCCTCTTTCGAATTCACTTTGGATCATGTGAATTGGTTAGTTTTTTTTTTATGCCCCCCCCCCAACAACCGACCCCCACCCCCAGCAAAACTGTCACTTTTCCAATGCTACTTATGAAAGTGATGATGTTATCGCTTTGCATTTTTGGCTTTTGGTTTCTACTAATTCTTAAAGTCACCGAAATGATCTTTCAAATGACATAACCCTTATTTTTGTGGGTACCTTAGTTTTGGTGTTTGCAGCTTGCCAAAGGTACATGATTTTCATTATATTGCAAAAGCTGCCAGACTACCCAACTGAAATGTAAGACGTTCATAGAATTCACATCAAAAAAGATATTGATTTTCATAAAATTGCATGTGAAATTTGTCAAGTTGCAAATGTAGTGAATTTTCTATATTTTAAAAAATATTGTAATGTATCCTTTAGTAGGGGAAACAGCCTTAGTTGTTCTATGTGCCTGTTGCTTAAATTGCAGTGTGGATGGTGTTATTGTAGTTGGTCATCTCCAAGGTCCATGAGTCATTATTTTAGATGAAGAGTCTGTATGAGTTCATTCTTATTATTAAAACTATATTGACATAAAAGGAGACAAAGAAAAGAATTAAATTCATTCAACCATTCCAACCAGAGCTGACCATACCTTACACAACAGATTGTTAGGAAATACAGTTGCCATATCTCTTAAGTACTTTATCTAGGACAGGGAGTCCCAACCTTTTCAAGCCGGGAGCTGGGTCACACTCTCTTAGTATCCTTTGAGGGTCAGACAGCCATTTTGTCTTGCTTGTTTAATGGGGGTGGCAATTTTGTTCTAACAGCTTCAAAGGGGTGGCCATTTTGTTCCTCAAATGTCCCTGGGCTGGGTTGCCACATGAAATGGTTCTGGGGTCCAGATCTAGCCCACAGTCCTTAAGTTGGGAAGTCCTGATCTAGGAATTGGGCAACTATTTGTGAAATGTTCGGAAAAGAATCACTTAATAAATATTGGTAAAAGTGCACAGCCTTTGTTGGGGATGTATTTCTTAAAAACAGTGGTTCCCAAAGTGGGGCACATGCCCCACAGGGGGGATTTCAATTCCCAGAAGCCTAAGACAGTACTTTGGCTAATCAGTGCTTTGGGGAATTGACTTAGGCTTCTGGGAATTGAAGTAAAAAAACCCAAAGGTTGGGAAACACTGCCTTAAAGGGTTTTAAAGAAATTATTGGTGAAGAGACTCCTATTAGTGAAAATCAGATATAATGTGCTGGCTTGAATCAAGAGATCCACGAGAGCAAAGCCTTTCATGTTTAGGAGTACAGTAAAACCTCGAGTTACGAATAAACTCAGTTCAAGGGCCTTGTTCGTAAATTGAATCTTTTCGTAATTCGAGGCATCTCCATTCAGAAGAAGCAAAAGCCCCACCCAACCCTCCAACAATCAAAATGGGCCACCCCACCCTCCAAAAATCAATCAAATCACCCAAAAACAACAGCAGCATTGAAAGGAAAGCATACATAAGCAAAAACGCTGTTCCTTACCTTAAAAAAGCTTTGAAAATGGACAGAAAACTCTAACGATAAACTGCACCCGGCAGCCATTTTGGTGCTGAAACTCCAGACAAAGAACTCCTCTTGAAGCACTCTACTGCCACCTACAGGACTCTGAAAGGCTGCATGTGTATAAATTATTATTATTATTATTATTATTATTATTATTATTATTATTATTATTATTATTATTATTATTATTATTATTATTATTATTATTATTATTATTATTATTATTCAATTTCTATACCGCCCTACTCGGTAGGACCGACTCAGGGCGGTTCACAACATATACAAAATTACAAGTTCACAAACACAACATGTCAATAAATAATCAATATCACATAAATTTAACATCAATTGAAAAAAAAAAACAATACACGTCCTACGCAAGCAGCACATAACAAAATAATAATACACAACCTATATCCAATATATAATAACAATAGGCACAAAAAATCATACCATACATATCTTACATAGACGGCCCATTGCAATGCTAATAATATACAATCCTATAACGCAGCAATGTAATGCTGCCGTAGCCTCTACACCCTGGCCAAGAGTCCGGAGGACAGGGTGGCAAGAACCTGCCGCCCACCGCCGGAGTCCTTTTTAAGTTCATCAGGAGGGCGGTGCTGGCGTTAGAGTGGCCCAAGCGCCCATCGCAGGTGTTTCTCTCCCTCCTGGCTGGAGAGGTGTTCGGGACGGAGGTGGGGATGTCCTGCTGCCTCAGTGTCCTTTTGAGCCAGCAGGGCAGGGTGGGGCGCTGCCGTTGGAGTGGCCCAAGCACCCCTCGCAGGTGTTTCTCTCAAAGGCTGGAGAAGAGTTTGGGACAGAGGCAGGGATGTCCTGCTGCCTCAGTGTCCTTTTGAGTCAGCAGGGCAGGGCGTGGCGTGGCGTGGCGGGGCGTCGGAATGGCCCAAGCACCCCCCGCAGGTGTTTCTCTCCCTCCCGGCTGGAGAGGAGTTCGGGACGGAGGCAGGGATGTATATAAACCCATAGGGGAAATGGTGTTTTTTGCTTCACTGGAGGCAACACAGAGGGGGGGGGGGAAATCCATTCATAAATCACAGCATGTTCCTAACTTGAGGCATCGATTTCAGTGCAGAACCAAATCATAAGTCGAATTATTCGCAAGTAGGGGCATTCGTAAGTAGGGGTTTTACTGTACATTTGTACCTCCCAAAAAGCAAGTCTGAGGGAAATGAGTTTACTTTGGCAAGAAAGAAAGCTCTTCTATGAGTAGGAAGTATGAGTTTATACCATTTGCATACAATGCCCCTCTCTCTTGGGAGCTGACAAGCTGACCCTTGTCTCTTTTTCTCTGAAGCCTGCTTTATTTTAGTCGGACCTAATACAGTGTACTCTGGCTTGCCTCTGTGTGGGACGCTACTAGAATTGTACCATAAGTGTTTCCTGGACATTCTTTCTCCCACTTTTGCAATTGCAAAAGATGTCCCAAGCTCTGAGGCAACAGTGAATTATGCAGGATGGCTCTCCAGAGGTGGTGATGAAAAACAGCTCAGTTTATTTCAGAAACATCCACACCAAATTGTAAAAGGATGAGGAGTTCAAGCCAAGAATGCATGAGGATACTGAGATGAACTATGTCAGGCTAAATATCCTTGGGACAGCAGACCTGCTGA
Organism: Furcifer pardalis; assembly: GCA_030440675.1. Classification (NCBI taxonomy): domain Eukaryota; kingdom Metazoa; phylum Chordata; class Lepidosauria; order Squamata; family Chamaeleonidae; genus Furcifer; species Furcifer pardalis. The sequence goes on from CP126890.1 coordinate 280,576,362, forward strand.
CGCCCAGTAAAGATCAAGACTTCTTCAGAAAATTGAAACCAAATTATATCTTTGGTTTGTTATAAGAGGAAATCTACAAAAAGGACCTCTGAAAATCACAATGATTAGAACATTGAACTTGAGCTAGACATCCTAGAGAGTGAAGTCAGAAAGGCCCTAAAAAAGCACTGCAGACAACAAAGCCAGTGTAGATGATGGTATTCTAGCTGATTTTTTCAAAGCCCTAAAAGATGATGAAATCAAATTATTACATTCTATATGCCACCAGATTTGGAAAACACAACAATGGCCACAGGATTGGAAAAGATCAGTATACATTGCAATCCCAAAAAAGGGTAATGCCAAAGAATGTTCCAATTATTGAACAATTGCGCTTATCCCACACGCTAGCAAGGTTATGCTCAAGATAATACAGGATAGATTTCAGCAGCATGTGTGGAAAGAATTAGTAGAAGTGCAGGCTGGGTTTAGAAGAGGCAGGGGAACTAGAGACCACATTGCCAACATATGTTGGATCATGGAGAAAACAAAGGAACATCAGAAACAAGTCTATTTCTGTTTCATTCACTACACCAAGGCCTTTGACTGTGTGGACCACAACAAAATGTGGCAAGTAATTAAAAAGATGGGAATACTAGAACACCTTATATGCCTCATGAAAAAACTGTACATGAGTCAAGAAGCAACAGTTAGGACAGAATACGGAAGGACAGAGTGGTTTGGAATAGGAAAAAGAGTAAGACAAGGCTGCATTTTATCACCCTGCTTATCCAACTTATACACAGAGCACATAATGCGCAATGCAGGGTGGGACGAATCACAATTTGGGATCAAAATTGCTGGGAAAAACATCAACAACTTGAGATATGCAGATGATACTACCCTAATGGCAGAAAGTGAGGAGGACCTAAAGAAGTTCTTGATTAGGTTGAAATAAGAGAATGCAAAAACTGGCTTGAGACTCATCATCAAGAAAACCAAGATAATGGCAACAGGCCCTATCAGTCCCTGGGAAATAGAAGGGGAAGAAGTAGAAGCAGAGACAGATTTTACTTTCTTAGGATCAAAGCTCACTGCAGATAGTGATTGCAGCCATGAAATAAAAAGGCGACTGAATCTTGGGAGACAAGCTATGAGAAACCTGTGGGACACAGTGAAAAGTAGAGACATAACCTTGTAAACAAAAATTCATATAGTCAAAGCAATGGTATTCTCTGTGGTAATGTATGGTTGTGAGAGCTGGACCATTAGGAAAGCTGAGCTTTGAAGAATAGATGCCTTTGAGATGTGGTGTTGAAGGAGAGTTTTGAGAGACCCCTGGACAGCGAGGAGAACAAATAGGTCAATCTTAGAAGAAATCAACCCTGACTGCTCCTTAGAAGGTCAAATAATAAAGATGAAGCTAAAGTACTTTGGGCATCAAATGAGAAGAGATGATTCACTTGAAAAAGCCTTGATGCTGGGAAAGGTGGAGGGCAAAAGAACAAGGGGGTAGCCAAAAATGAGATGGCTAGATGATATTGTAGATGCAGTGGGCACAGAACTGGTAGGGCTGAGGAGTATGGTGAAAGACAGAGGTGCCTGGTGGGCAATTGTCCATGGTTTTGCAAATAGTCAGAATTGAGTGTGAGACTGAATAACAACAACAAAAAAGAAAAAATATATAAATTATATTCTGACCTGTTATGTCTTTAAGATAAAAATGAGGAACCATAAAAAGCAAAACAAGAAACAAAAACTAATCATACAAAATGGTCCTCTGTAGTGTCAGAACATATGCTTGTATAGCAATGTAATGCCTCTTCTCACTGGCATAAATTCTCCAAAGCCTCAAGATGTCAATTTAAGCCCTGCAATAGTTCCGTGAGTTAGGTATCTAGCTGTGGAGTGAGAGGTTGGGAGTTGTATTCTCCACTTTGTGTTGCAGAAGAGCTGCCTGTGTAGCCCTGGGCAAGCTGCACAGTCCCTGAGTGCCTCCAGAGGAAGGGAATGGCAAACCACCTCTGTGTATTTTTTAACTAGAAAACCCTGGAAAGGATCACCATAAGTCGAAATCAACTTGATGACACACAGTTGTTATTATCAAATATTCTTTTAATCATAGATGGAAGAACAAGTACCACCGTTAAAGGTGGTTGAACTACTAATCCCATCATGCTTCACCACTGATGAATTTTGCTAGAACAGATAGAAATTATAGTTGAACAGCAACTAGAGGGCCATGGGTGCCCCATCTCTAAGAGTGGAACAATGACCCCTCTACATGTGTGCAACCCATGTGCCCATCTCTTTCATATGATTAATTGACACACTGTAAATGAACTCAGGGTTGATAAAATTGGCTTCATTTCTAATTTACGCTCATGGGTTCCACAGGAACTGAAAATCCACGGCATGTTATGAACTTCACACTTTATTTCTCCCAACCTTTATTCAATCTTCAATTGTCTTTTAGAAATATCCTTAATTATAATCCTGTGCACCTATTAAGTCATTAAACAATAGGAGCAGGGTTTCACAGAGAGATAAATCCTGTTAGTTCCTGGCAAAGGCTGACACCTGCCTAATTTCCATCCCCTTTAAAGAAGAAGGATGACTAATTTTCAAAGAATCATTTCTGAGTCTTCCTTTATGGAAATGTATTTGTGTCACTGGACTCAACTAGGAAGATGTAGTTTTCATCCCCAAATGCAAATTTCTATCAGGAGCAGCAGATTCAGCAAGGTTATCACACATTGGCTTTCAGATTTCAGCACAAAGATAAGTGTTTGCAGAATTCTGTGATATAATCTATGATTAAGAACTAACTTCCTCACTATTTACTGGGAGGGGGGAGTACAAACTGTCACAGGAAATGTTTTGGTAACAGACCACTTTCCTCTGTTACTTGCCTGAACATGAATGTTTGAAATGAGCAGGAATAGTCTGACTGTGTATGGTGGATAGAGCAGACAGAAGTCTGGTATGGTAAAGCAGATTTCTAGTCCTTCCTGACATTTACACAGAGCTCCATTGCAAAATAAGGTGAACTGTTTATGGGCTTCCACAAGGAGATATGTAATAATGCCTCCCTTTGCAAGCTTGTAGACAAACTGGTCACACTGTGGGTCATTGCATATTCAGAAGAAATGAACAGGATTCATTCCATAGGCTTTAGTTTTAATCACAGATCAGAATGCTAAAGAACGTAAGATAACTCTTGAAGAAAAAGATATCTTGTGACAAACAAATATCTTTCACCATTTTATTGGGGCAATTTTTCTAGGCACATGCTAAATCTTCTTCTGTGTCTAGGCCAGATGTGAAACTGCCAAAATGAAGCTACTTTGGGGGAGTTCATTCTGTAGTTCCTTTCACTTGTCTTAGTATGAAAAAGATTAACCAGCACAAGGCGGTCATTGTCTGAGGTACACCTGATTATTGTTCAAAAATACCACAATCTTCAAGGAGGCCTTGTGGTATTTTTGAACAATAATGCTAATAATGCTAAGGGTTATCATCTAGCTTAGGGTTCCTCAAACTTGGCACTCCAGATGTTCTTGGACTTTGATTCCCAGAGGCCTTGAACAGCAGGTGTGCTGACTTTGGCTTCTGGTAATTGAAGTCCAAGAACACCCAGAGAGCCAAGTTTGAGGACCCCCGATCTAGCCTGATCCTTCTAGTCATAAATTTTGGGTATAAAATAACTTTTACCATGCCTATAGTAGTCCTAGGATTTTGAATGTAAAATAGCTGCAATGACTTTGATAGTAGAATACATCATGTGCATATTTGTATGGAAGTGAACCCCACTGTGTTCATTCATGCTTACTGATCTGTGATAAGGGTACACAGACTTGCTGCCTCAGTCATGTAAACTTGACAGGGATCAGACTGAACATAAGAATTTTGATAATCAGTCCTTGTAATACCGCTGAATCACTGTTTTGTTTTGCAAGTGTAGTAGCCATGCAGTGGCTGTTTGTTAGTGTAGAAGCTGCAAACAAATAAGGTTAAAACTAAACTTTGCTTTTAAAACAGCCAGAGAAGGGCAGTTGGTCTAATTAAGCATATTGTATGCAGGTGCCCTGGTATCTAATTATTTATTGTGTCTGTGTAATGATGATAAAAGTAAAAACAACCGCACAGTGGAATTTATTTTCCCAATGTATTTTTGCGGTTCTATTTCCTTGAAGATGCCATTTCTATGTTTCCATATGCAGTAAATAATAAAATGAAAACACAGCTGTGATGGGATTTGTACACAATGAATGGAGTTGATTTGCAGTTAAGCAAATCCACATCTGGTCACAACTACAGGGAAAAAATATTTATGCATTGGTGTCATTGTTTCATCTTTGCTAGATCACCAGTAAAAATCACTTTGTTACATTTAGTAGTAGTTTCTCTTTTATATCTGAGTTTTTGTGGCCATAGTAAGGCCTCAGAAACCCAGAGATAAGGCCACTATGGTCTGTCTATATTAGTTGGCCCGACACGGCATAGCTCATACGAACCACACGAGCCCCCTCTCCATGGCAAGGCAATGATCCTTGGGGCGCATAGTAAGGTATATGGCATTAAAGTACACTTTCATAATATTTCAAGTGTAACTTTTCTTGACAATTACCATTCAGGTGAGGCAATTGAAAGATATGGTTGCCTAGTACCTAACATGTAAGATTATTTTCTAAATCACCAAAAAATTAAGCTGGACGTAGTTATATAGGTTGACAATGTGTTCAACAGAGCTTTATAGAGTTGGTTACAGGACAAACAAAAATCAATGCTGTTTAGGACGACTATATGTTTTGGTTTTTTTAAGTCCTGAATTAACAGGAAATATTAAGGATGTAAACTGGGCACTGATTTTTTTTATCCTGCACATACCAAAGTACCATATTGGAAGAATATTTTGTGTGTGTGTTTCTTTTTACCTGAGGAAGAGCAGCTAGAAGCCTTACATGTGTTCAGGTAAGCAGGTTTGCACCCTAACAGTAAATTCATACCTTTTGGACTGTAACTGTTTGTGTCTTCTGAATTTTGGTACCCTGGATCAAAACTCTATTATCCATTGCCCTGGTTTTTGTTATGTGATATCAAAATGATTCCAGCCTACGAACAAGAGACCTCCTGTAAATCCTGTGATCAACAGCCTTTCTCAGTTCTTGCAAATATGAGGCTTTATTGAATCAATCTATATTGTGGTGTGGTGTAGAATAAGGGGATGGTCAAGTTACATCAGATCCAAAAACTCCTCTAGTTCCAGAAGACAGGCATATAATTTGGGAAAGGGTGAACAAAACTTGGGTTGGGAATTGTGATCATGGTTATATCCCTCTTAGATCCAGGATTGATGAGTGTGTCTCAAACCAGTGATGGAGACATTTGTCCCTCACCTCGTCCCTACAGCCTTGTTTATAATCCAGCCATACAGTGTGCTAGAACTAGGACAAATAGTGTGTAAATATGGCTGTTTTGGCTTCCAAATTTAGAAATAGGACAGAGATAAGCCAGACATTCTTTGCTGGGGGGCTTATGTTGCCCAGCCACACAGGCAGGTTTGGATTAGCAGTAGCTTTACTGCACTGCAAATAAATATATGCTGGAAATTCACCAAGACAAGTTGAGGTGGGGGAGATAAATGAAAATAAACAGCACTGGCAATTACTACCATAGTTCATTTTCATTAGGATGTTGAAAGCGAAAAGGGATACTGAATGAGAAGTGTCACATTTTTTCTTAGAAGTGTCCTTCAAATGGCACAAACAGGGAATTAAGAAAAAGAGACAGGGGAGGGGCTGTACTCAAATACTGCTGTTCTGTACCTTGATAAGCATTTAAGGAAAGAATTGTTATTCCTAAGAGGAAGGTCATATTCCGATTGCTTCTATAAATTTTGCACAAGAAAAACCATAAAACCGCAATCTGAGACCTCGCTGCACCTCCAAGCCTGTAAATCCTGTCTCTATATTTTTACCTTTTCCTAGGACTGATGTCATTTGTTCAACATTTAATTGTGCTCTTCATTGGAGGAGATACTTGCTGAGTGTTCAGTGTTGTTGCTAAAGCCAATAATAACCCAGCTTGCTGAGTTTAACATGTAACCTGGCCAGGCTAATGGTAATAACAAAGGCAAAATAATTCTTGCAAGGAAGAT